>CM040242.1:161858911-162532694 GCA_022545495.1 Chrysanthemum lavandulifolium
GCATGATGGAGAAAAATGATGCTGAAAGTGCTGACAAAAGCCAGTTACGCCGTAACCCAACATCCGAATTACGGCGTAACTGGGATACATGGTCAGACAGGTTTCTCGAATTGGATGAATTAAGAACACATGTCATTAATGGATGGTCCAGTGATACAAACCTGACCACAATCCTCATCCAAGAGGAAGAATCACTGGTGCAAAGCAATACCAGTAGATAATGGTGAGTGGTACGATCTTTGGGACTCGTGCAACCCTCATAACGACATTTTTGACCGAGGAGACGATAAAGAGAGGGTTAAAAATAACAAATACATGTGGTCTACAACTAACGATGATGAAAGATTGGCAAAATCCTCAATCGAAGATGAGGAGGAACCACCTATTAAGCACTGCTGCAATCCAATAATGATCATGGAAGACTATTCCACACGTGCATGGCCTACATGCAATCCTTTCGGTGAGTATTGCAAAGGGGATGGTAATATGAAGGGTGAAGAACGGACATGCCCTCATGAGCTAGAAAGACATGACGTCAAGTTTGGATATCTATCCTTTCATGATTGGTATTTGGTAAGATTCGGGGATGCTATTATTAATACGGGTCTACTAAGGAAGCTCAAGCTCGATTATGAAGAACATTGTCTCCAACAAAGGGAGTCCGTGGATGAATAGCCAATCGAAGATGATACCCCTGCAAGGATATTCCTTCAAGCAACACCAACGACAAAATAGCTCGGAAGCATTGGTGTGAGAAGATAAAGACCTTTGGAGAAGTCTTTTGGGCGTCGTGTAACCCATTTGACGATGACTGTAACGGGGGGAGTAGCATAGCGAGAGTTGGTATAATACCCGACATTTTTTTTAACAAGCTCGATTTTATAAAAGAATAATGCTAATAATAATAATAATGACTTGCTTATCTAAAATCGTTTATAATAAGAAACTAATTTCCACTTTGGAATAGATATAAAGGAAAAAAAAAGGGAAACAGTTAGAGCCTTTAATGAGTCATATATTATCACGTAAAGAATCAGTTCCAAATCCCTTCTTTTCGAAGTTTAAGTATACCCACGTCCATATATTCACAATGCCTTGTCATAATTCATTCACAATATCCCTACACAAAAACAAAACTGCCGCTGCAAATAAAACCTAGCGATTTAAGTGTTCATTAAAATCTGAATTCGTGTACGGTTCACGCCGAGGTTATTCGAGTTTTGAAACTGCTCGGGTTGACGGTTCGTGTTCAGGTTAATGATTTTGGTTCGCGGTGCGTTGTACTTCGTGATATGGCTGAGTTTTTGGATTCATCTATTCGTGTGCGTGTGAATTTTGGGTAACGTTTAGCTGTTCATGTTCGTGTGGAATTCTAATTTGGTTTCAGTCCTACTAAATCTGTCCTTGTTTGGCCTCAGGTATATCTAAACTATAAGTTACTACAATAATCATGCACTATACACATAAGTATTTTTATTAAATCTTAGTATATTGTAACATGATATATAGTAGAATCATAACTTAAAATTACCATTATTAATGGATGAGATTTAACGTCAATGACATAAGCATGATTTTTTTTAACATCAATATTTATGCATGAGATTTAGTATCCTAAATGGAGTAAAGGAAATTTGGAAAAGTTCAAAGATGATATGGGTTTAATTTTAATGAAGAAGATGACAAGACTTATAAATGTGTTTGTCAAGTTTAACATGGGTATTGTCATAGAATTTATGCAAACATTTCGAAAACAACATGTTTGAGTACTATAGTTACATGATCTTTAACGGAAGTGATCCTTTAAAACAACATGAAAACATTTTGTATTAATATATTTGGTTGCGTCTTCTTACGATTTGAAACGAAAGCGGGTCGCATAAAATGGCCTGAGCATGTTTTGAGATTCAAAACTAAGTCATGTCTTTTTCAATCTAACGAAATCAAATAAATGGTCATTGTTTTGACATAATTAAATTATTATGATGTATATTTTGGTACCCTTTTTGACAATTGAAATAAGTAAACTTGTAATATTATACAAATATATGGTTTTGAGAATAGCCAACGTATATTTGGATGTAAATAAAATATATAAAGGTGTCTAACTATAAGGAATTGAATGTGGAATAAGCATGGATGAAATATACCTGCTGATATGAGTGTTTTAGGATATTAGTCGAAGTATTAAGCGAACTGTCAACTATAAATAAGAGAGAAACAAGTACAATAGAGACTAAAAGATTAATTTGTTCCGTCATTATTGATTAGTGGTCGGGTAATTTATGTAGATCACTTGGCGGGGATATAAGTTTGGACTTTGTTTAGGCATCGAGTTTGGCTAAGGTACGGATATTCCGTCATTTCAGTAATGACACTTCTTTTCTCTCATGGCTTGTTCATTTTGATATTCGATTCGTATTCTCCTCGCTTTGATTTGTTATAATTCATTTGATATGATTCGTTTTGGTATGATCCTCTGACTTGATATTTGATTAGTTATTCGTTCGATATGTTATCCGTTTAAGATCCTTTATTGATATGATTCCATTATATGATCAGTTTGATATGATATGATTTGTTGTGTTTGGTTGCTCAAGCTAACTAGCCATGGAGGTACCATGGCCATGTCATTGATGCACCAATGGCATGACACTATCTGGGGCGGTGTGATTAGTCCCCGGTGTTCCCTTTTGATATAATTATGATATGTGTGCACTTGGCCATTATGAATACGTATGCACAATCTTGTACTGGCATATGTATATTTGATTTGTTTTGCAGGGAGCGTATGGATGCATCCTAGGTACTCAGTTCAGTTTTGGTGATGTGGTACGTGTGTGCAATACACCCCCTCACATTTGGGAGATAGCTACTCCATTTGGTACTTGAGAGGTCTCCCCTCCTTGTGCACTTATGATTTGACGGATTTGATATGATTTGGCAGATATGGGTTATGATACATGATTTGTTAGATTTGGCTATTGGAGTATCTCCTTTAGTATTAGGTGCTTGTGGCAACATTTTGATTTTGGTTATTATGTGACAATATGATATTCTGATTCATTCGTTTGCTATGCCTATTCAGTCATTCAATTGACTACTTATTCGCTCAGTATTCTTATGTGATTCGTTTGACTATCGGGCTCATGCTTCAGTTCATTTGGTTATTATATTCAGTCTTCAGTTCATTTGATTTATTATGCTCTCACTCTATTTTGGTTGGCTGCCAATCTTATACTTCAGATTACCACTTCATCTGTTTACCGAGCTATTATATGAATATTGGATTCAAGTGTTGACTATGCTATTATATGATTATTTGATCCATCTGTTTACCATGTTGATATATGATTACATGATTTCTCTGTCTACTATGTTAGTTGTGGTTACCTGGTTCATCTGTTATCATGCTAATATCTGATTATCCGCTTACCATGCTATTATGTGACTATTTGATTTGTCTAGTTTCCATGCTAGTATGTAATCATTTGATTTAACCGTTTATCATGTTATACTTCATTCAGTTATGTCAAGGGCTATGACTATCATTTAGTAATCTACATGCAAATTGTGATTTCCATGTTTGCACTTCTGTTTGATGTTTCTGATGCTTATGTTATCGTTTCAGCATAGTAATGGATGTTTAACTGACTTGTTGATCCGCATGTTTACACTTCTGTTCATGTTACTGGTTGATGAAGGAATATGGTACAACTTATGTTATCAGTCTAGTTGATTTGTTTAGTTTGCCATGCTGTATTGTTGTTCAGATACTTCATTTAGTTATGATGTTCGCTCAGTATTTTCCACCTATACTTATGACTGACATGCTTATACTCTATTTGTGTCTCAGCTTGTTATGATATTCATTATGTTTATTAATTGTTGATTTTCTGACTTGTGTGATTGCCATGCTTACATTTTATTCAGTTGATTTCGCCTGATTATAGATTTCAGCTTAGCTTATGTATATCTGATTATCTGATTTGTTTGTTTTGCCATATTCATGTTTAGTTGATCCGCTGACTGATATGTTTATACACTGTTTGGTTACTTTTTTTTAATTATGATACTTTTCATCAACTCCTATATGATTATGTTTCGACACTTGTATGTTTGGTTATTTATATGAGCTTATATTTGTTAAATGATTCGCTGCTTTGCTTTACTTTGGTCTTTTGATTTATGTTCCTTCTGGATATCTGTTAATATTGTGTTCTGAAGGTTCCTCATTGACTCATAGACTCATTGTGCTCATTCGTTACGACCTTGTTATCAGTCTCCTTTGATTCGTTTTTGTATTTTGATTATGTTTAGCTTTTGTTTTGTTATATCTGTTCACTGGGCTTTTTAAGCTTAGCCGCATTTCTTTTCCATGCAGCAGGTACCAAGTAGGATGATGGGCTTTGATGGACTGAGAGTAGGAGCTTTTGATAGTCTCCCTTATCATTTTGGACTCATTTGGAAGAACATTTGTTTTGATATTTCGTATCTTTAGACATGTTGGATTATGTATTTTCCTTTGTAAGTCATTCGTTTATATGACTTGGTATTTTATTTAATAAGACTTCTGCTTGCATTTATTTAATTAGTATGTTCTGATATGACCCCATAATGTGACATTCGGACCCTTGTCGGGTTGGGGTGTTACAGTTGGGGATGATGAGTTCTTATGGACCTCAACCAATGACGATGAGAGAACAGAGTTACCTTGGTTAGACAAGTTGGGATTTGACGATTGGGTTAAAATCCAGTATGGTAAAGTAGATGCTTCCACTAAGGAGAAAATTTGGAAGGGATGTATGTGCGAAGAAGACCCAAGTGAAGAAATTCCCAACGATATGAGTGAAGTGATGGATGAAGATATCAAAGATACGACGGGTAATGAAAAAGAAGAATGCAAGCGTGTGCTCATCGAAGAATTACTGGATGATAAGTGGTTCAAGGAACGGGTCAATGATGATGACATCGAGGGAATTATGGACTACCTTGAACTACAAGGTGAAGATGGGTTCACTGACCCCGATGATGAAGCATACGAACAAAGAAGGTGCAAACTTCTTGGAATTCCGTACAAAAGGCCGCCACCAATTATAGCCGAGAAATATGAATTTACAAGATACCACTTGGGGTCGGACGAAAAGTTTTGCAAGATTCAGAAGATTGAGACAAAAGAGTATGTCCGGACCGCTACTAATGTTGCTTGGGTCAGACACAACTTGATGAAGGATATAGAGGAAGTTGGCCCAGTTCAAAGGCCACCATAAAGCCCCATGGTTTTGAGTCTAACTTAAAGACTCGATAATAAAGAAAAATGCTCTTTCGGGAGACAACCCGAATTATCCTTTTTATTTATTTTATTTCTATTTTTGTTGGGTTTTGTGTTTTAAATAAATTTTGCAGGAAGTGGAGAAGAATTCACAAGTGAATTAAACGGGGACCAGATCTGTCTATCAGTTACGGCATAACACACCACCATGGTTACGCCGTAACACATCATCAATAGCGATTCTCTCCTAAGCATTACCAAATACGGCGTAATCTGATCAGGTTACGCCGTAGCTACTCTCCAGTAGCGACTTCCAGGTTTTGCCATAATTACGGCGTAACTTCTTTAATGGGTTACGACGTAACTATCCTTCAGTTCTGATTCTTTCTACACACAATAACCTTGTATTAGTTTTTAATGAACTTTATGGGTATGTACCCTGTAAGCCCTCACGAGACTACACTCGTCCACTTGGGACACCAAGTGGTTTAAAAAGCTTGTTGCATATGCTAAATGCAACCGTGATTCCTACGAAAGTGAGTTAGATTTCCTTTTGTTTTTCTTTTTCTTTTTTTTAGAATTATGCTTGTTGGTTAGTGTGATTTCAGGGAATGAAGTTTGCTCGTGGATGCTTAAGCGAAGGCACAATTCTCTTCGTGGGCCTTCTTTCTTTTTAGGAGCGAATTTCAGGGAAGTTCTCGATCTAATTCTAATTTCTCTTCACCTTTATTTAACATTTAGTACAAAAGGGACTTTGCACATTTCAAGTGGGGGGACGGGAGTAGAATTATCTCTTGAACATTATTGCCCTCTTTTTTTTGTTTATTTTGAAAAATTATGCCATTTTTAAAATTTTAACATGTTTTTCTTAACCTAACTAGATTAGACCTTAGCCGAGCACATTATAACCCTTGATATTATATGGTGAGATTAGCCTCTTCCGTTTCCAATTATCTACCCAAATCCACGAAATTATGAGTGTGCCGGTAGCTTGTAAACTTTAGAACTTGGCCTTTGCATCATTTCGAGACCATAGGCGAGGTATGTTGAGTTCGCTTAATGTATATGGAATAATCAATTTAAGAAGGCAATATTATAGGATTATCACCCAAACAGCCTATTCTTGTGAGTCTATCGATTAGTCACCTCGACTTTTCGACCCCCATGTTGAACACTTTTGTTGCACTCACCTTTAGTGCAAGATACCCCTAGATACACCCATCTGACCCATTCATTTCATTTTTTTCACCCAATATATATTGTTTCGTTACACCCATTCACCTTAGCCTACCATGTAGTTTTAATTTGTGATCGAGAAGTCATTGTTTGCTTAAGTTCAAGGTTCAAGTAGAGAGGTTCAGAAATCACGCTTTCGTCAAAGACATATATTTGAAGATCATTAAAGACCCCCCAGATTCTCATATTATGTTCATCTCAAGTGGGGGGATGTTATGCTTAGTTATGATGTAAAAAAAAAAGGTTTAAGAAAAAAAAATTTAAAAATAGTTATAAGCACTATATTTGAAGCTCATCAAAGATTTAGTATCGAGGAGGCCACCTCAGTCACATTTGAAGAATTGAGTTGGTAATTATCGCGCCGACAGTTGAAGAACATGTAATGTGCCCATCATGACGTCCGCTAATGACACATCTACTTGGTATATCATGATCCGGTTTCTTCGCCTTAAAGTTTGAACTTTGGATGAACGGTAAGCGGTGATGACATGGTTATAGGTTAGGACTATTTGCTTTGTTATTTTTACTTTACACCAATTATATCCCATGTCTTATCCTACCCTTTAGTCATGAAGCGTGTCTAGGTGATGAAGCGAGCAATCTTTGGTGTCTTGGCCATGGATTTGGTCATGTATCCTTGATTTTGTCCACTTTGTCGTGACATGTTAGTAATGACAATTCACCCTTAACCCATGTCGTGTCTACCCATATTGCCTTCAAGAATTGTTTAGTCCTTAACTCGAGTGGTGGAGATTTGTGTAACCGCCAAGCTTATGATAGAATACATGCTATGACTGTGCTTTGAGTGATCACTCCGAAATTGACACTTAGATTAGTTGAGAGAATTTGAGTGTTTCGTTCCCATTTCGTGAGGTGTTCGGCTTTGATTTATTCTAGCATAAGGGATTTTTAAACTTATCTTTTCCAGGTAATGGGAGATATCTTTTTATAAATTTTTCTAATAAGGTCTACTTGAGGGCAAGTAGAGTTCAAGTGGGGGAGATATTTGATAAAATCAAATAATCCTGAATATTAAGTGTCAATTTCCCCCGATAATGCTCGTATTTTATATCATTTATATGGATTTACGCTTGTTTTCTTTTATATTTCACTTTCAGGTAAATTACAAGCATTGGAGCTAATGAGATGCGAATTTGGAGATTTTCTTAGAGATTTATGATAGTATGCCTAATGTGAAGAAGCTACGGCGTAACTCCATCTCTCACATTACGCCGCATGACTCAGAAGACCAACTCAGCATGAATTATGGCGTAACTCCCAACTAAGGATTACGTCGTAACCAATTAGGTCAAAGAATGTTCCACGCCGCCATCAAATACACCATAACTCCTTCCAATGATTACGGCGTAATCATACCAATTGTAATATGTACTGAAGATACGGCGTAACCCATCCCATGTGTTACATCGTAACCAGTTACCGAGAGCATAATTATGGAAATATCGAGGTTATGGCGTAACTCTCAACTCAAGTTACGCCGTAACTAGATCGTGCCTATAAATACAAGCCCTAATTTATGCATTTTAGATCATTCACTTCACACCAAAAAGCAGAGAACGTCAAGAAGGTTCCAAAGGCAGATCTTGAAGAGCATACGGAGCCATCTTCAAGGGAGAAATAACTCCCTAAAGATATGAATTAGCGAGTATTTTATCTTTTACTTTCGATTCATGTATTTCATTAT
Source organism: Chrysanthemum lavandulifolium (assembly GCA_022545495.1). Lineage (NCBI taxonomy): Eukaryota > Viridiplantae > Streptophyta > Magnoliopsida > Asterales > Asteraceae > Chrysanthemum > Chrysanthemum lavandulifolium. The sequence goes on from CM040242.1 coordinate 161,867,125, forward strand.
GTCAAACATTGAATCTTTGGTTTCTTTTAATTTGATCGGCTAAGCACCTTTGGTGCTAGCCTAGTTATGATTCCTTAATTATTTTGTTTATGTTTACATGCTTCCGTATAATTTTTTCTAGTTTATGCATGCATAGTTCGTTGGTAGCTACCCTAGCTTCGGTAGTTTTGAATGGCGGTAGTGTCTAGTTGCTTAGGAAAATTGACCAATTGACCCTAAGTAGGTAGATTGAGTTGGGAAGGGTAAGAATTGACCAACTGACGACCCTTCCTCGCTTGTGCGAACTGACAAATGATCACCTGCCATTTGGATGAACTTCAGAAGTTAGGGATGAGTGTCTAAGATGCTAGCGCTCTGGCACTCATTGTTATGAATCTTGCATGTAGAGGTACTTAATGACTTGGCTTAGGGGACTAAAAAAAATGGACTTTCAAGGGTAGTAGTTTGATCTCCGGTGGAAGCCTTTGCTGATAGGTTAGGACGAACTGACTAAATGTTGTCCTAGCGACTTAAACCCCCACTTGAATCAATTGGAAGTTGTAAGACGTGAACATTACATTATAGGATGCGTAACTAGGTTAGCACACTTTACCCCTATTGACCACAACCACTATTTACTTTTCGTGTTTTATGTCTTCTTTTTCTAGTTAATTAATCATTTCAATCCTTAAAACAATTAAAACCAGTGACACTTAGTCTTAATTAAAAACCGCTCACATAGCTCTTGGGACGACCTCTGTTTTACCGATTACTACACTACACACAATCGGGTACACTGCCCGTGAGTGCATAAGGTGGACCATAGGTAAACGAGACTTTATAAATATTAAAACCTGGTCAGAAAAACTGCATCAATTACCGATTGTAATGGTGTACCTATCAAATACTCCCATGCATTTAGTTCCCAGAAATCTTCCTACAGAATCTAAAACCTTAATTAGCATTTATGTAATCTATCAACTATTTGCTAATTTCGACAAAACATGTAAATTACGAGAATTACACCATCAACTATCACTGAAGGGGAGAGGGGGTTTGAGGAAACAAAAATGTGTTATCTTACTGAGGTTATGCCATTCTTTGAACTAGTCAAACAACACTTTGAGAACACTCAAAAGGCCCTAGAAACTAAAGTTAAATAAATGAAAGATGTGTTCAAAGACATGGAAACCATGGTTAAACAAAATGCAATTGAGCTTAAAACAAATGAGATTGAGAGGAAGAATATTCACATCACTAATGAAAAGTTGATTGCTAGATGTATTGCCCAAGATGTATATTATACTGCTACTGATTCTGCATTAACTGCCTCTCAATTTCATGATTTGTCACTTGCATTTAAAGTTGCTTAGACTCGTGTCAATGAGCTTGAAGCCGAGAATTCTAGATTGCTTGAGAAAATCCAAAACGATGATCATGATAAGATGGTCAGGAATTTGTTGAAAGTAGAGGTTGATAATGTTAATTTACAATTAAAATGTCAACATCTAGAGGAAAGAATTAAAACTTTAAATGCCAAGACATCTTTGGATGATCCTGAATTTGATACATATTTTGAAATAAGCAATCAAGATGAACGGATCCAAGCTCACTGTAACACGATTTGTAAAACCCTAAAAATCTAAAACCTATGAAAAGACTATTTTACCCCTCAAATTTAATACTTATGAAATACGTAAAATACAAACTCGTTAAATATGTTTATAACCCAACTCATAAATGATCAAATTGTACAAGATAATAAAACTGACACACTTATGTCTCCAATATACATATCACACGTTTAATTGTGTACATGGACCGAATTATATACAAGTTTACAAAACAAATTTAACTTAAATAAAAACCACTACATTTGTAAGTTGGAAAAATTGATTTGGTCTTTAATTCCCCCCCCCCCCTATTCGGCCAAGAATCTCCACCATTTAATCCCATTTATCCCACTTTCTCTCATTTCATTAACCTACACATTACACATTCAAATCTCACCTACAAAACCCTAGCAAATAAAAGTGACGGCAAACCAATTGGTTCTCTCTTCCATTCGATCTCAAGGTCAACGAGCAAGGGAGATTCGAAAGGTGTTTCAAGGAGGTGTGGTTGGTCGTGGCTTTGGTTCGAAAAGGTTTTGGTCGTGGGCTGTTAGGGCTTTGGTCGTGGCTGTTTTGGTTCGATCCCCCTAGTTAACCCCTCAGAGCCTATCCTTTTCGCGGTTCTCGTGATGTTTCGGTTTTCTAGAATATCAATGAACAGCATTGTTTACAATCCACCCTCAAATGTACACCCAAATCGCCATAGCCTACCTTGTATGCACTCACCTTTAGTGCATTATTGTTAACATACTAAACCCTTAGTTCAATTATCTAGTTACTTGAATGGTTGCTAAGTCGAGTCATATCTTTTGTACACAGTTTTGGGATGATTGGGACTCATGTGTAAAGTAAAATTTTATGGAGTGACGGGAAAGAACGTTAAATTCAAATTCCCTTTATTTACGTAATTAAATACTCCAAGTGTTTTGATCTTTTCAAATCGGGTCAAATTAGTGTTAGAGTAATAAAAACTCAAGTGTAGGGATGCTCCAATAAATCCCTTATATTTTGATGTTATCTTAGAGGATGGTAGAGTAAAAATGTTTGAAAAAAAAAATCGAAAAAAAAGAGAGTGTTAAAAAAATAATAAAAAAATAAAAAAATAAAAAAATCAGGCTACCATCCCACATCTATCTTTATATTTATGTTTGTTTGTTTCAAGTTATATAGAGTTTAGTGAGTCGAGTCTTGGCTTAGCAACGCCTTTCTTTTCATGCTTGTAACATAAGATTTTTGACTTGCCACCACTAAATCGCCTATCCAACCAAACCCTTTGTTTCCCTACCGTAAGCCTAACGTTACAACCCTTTAAAAGACCTCTTAGATAATTGTTACTAAGTGCTTACGCCAAAGCGGTGGAGGTTTGATCTAGTCTCAAGCCTATGGTAATCTATGTACTATGACTAGGTAATGAGTGTTTATCTTCCATTTCCATTTACTATATTTCATATACACCTGAGAGATGAGAGAATCCAAACACCCCTTGTGAGGTGCTAGTATATAATTTATGTGCTTGTTATGACTATTTTGATGCTTTTACTTGTTGTGAATTATGTTAAACCAATGTTTCATGCACCCTAACTTATAAATTGATTGGCCAGAAGCACATTTGCTTGAGGACGAGCAAAACCAAGTGTAGGGATATTTGATAAGGATTTAAAACGTACACTTTTAAGGGGTCATTTAAGCCCTTAATTACCCACGTTTATATCCGTTACTGCTTAATTTCATTCCTTTTCACTTTTTAGATCTCTTGGAAGCAAAATGCTGGAATGATGCATATTTGGACGAAAATGAGTTAATATATGAAGAAAATGGCTAAGTCAAGATTGAAGACACTCAAGCTGCAGGAATTTAACCTGACGGCGTCCCAATCAAAGGGCGACGCCGTCCCTTTATACGAATTAAAATCTCTGACGGCTCAGTAGACTTTTTGCTAAAATACAACTGACGTCGTCAGGCTTTGAAGAGGAAGGGCGTCACGAAGACTTTTCATCTCAGACGACCTAGATTCAGAATCAGACGACGTCCCTGCTGAAGCCCGACGGCGTCACAACTACAACGTGACGCCGTCCCAATGATTACTTTGCCAAGACGAAAACCCTAATGACGGCGTCCCACCTATAAGACGACGCCGTCACAAGTGTAAAATTATATATAGATATCAAATTTTTAGAATTTTAAGAGGTAGATTTGTGGAGTAAAAACACTAAATGTTTGTAGTCCGACTTGGACAGTATCTTAGGGTTCCCAAACCCTATTTTACATCAAGATAAGTGTTTTACTTCATTGATTTCATTATGTCTTCCATTGAATGTGTGTATGCTTGCGTGTTTAACATGTCCGGCTAAATTTCTTGTGTATTTGCTTAGATCATGAAACCTAGTTATTAATTATGGATTGGTACACTACAACGATTAGGTTCACTGCCTAGGGTGTTGAAAAACTTGCTCAACGAAAAGGAAGTTCCTTTGACCCCGAACGCGCTTCGTACGCGCATCACATTCGATCTATATATGTACATACTGATTTGAATCTGTCGACCCATATTCACAACATATATCACATTTCCTCTAAATGGTGTTATGCTAAAATCGAATAAATACAAGCATATGTATCTCGGCCTAATGATTTGTTTTGCTAATGATCCATGTTATTGTCTCGAATGGTTTTGTTATGTCGTATGATTTGGAATTGGATCTAGGGTGTGTCTTGACTAAAATGGCTCATATGAGAGTCATATAAATTGGTTTAGGGTTAGGGTTCGAGTTGCTAAAAGGTAAATGGGTGTCGACTAGATTAAGGTTTTCAAAATAGTTTTGGTTTAAATAAAGAAAAGGGCTTAATCATGATTTATAAAACTTTAAGGGCTAACTCGTTAATAAGGTAAATGAATGGACTAAAGTCGTAAAATAAGTAAACTTATGATATTTACACTTTTGACCCTATACTTTGTGATAATGACATTTTAGACCCTAAACTATTGTAACTTGTCATAAATGACCCTTAAACTATAATAATAAACATTTCTATCATTTTAACCTAATTTGACATTAATTATATCATAAATGACTAAACCTACTAATTATAGAAAACTGCTATTTTTGGAAAGTTACTTAAAGTGGAAACTTACTAAAAATGGAAAGATTCTTATAAACCCTAAAAGACTTAATCTAAAGTAAAATACTTTAACTTCATCTAATAAACGTATATCCTTTCATTTCCTTAGATCCCGCGAAGAAGGAGTGATCTTCTGTGTCTTGTGATTCCGTCTGTTTGTGTTTCTTGCTGTTGAATAAGGTACATATATTCTAACCTTATCCCTTAAGGTTTCTCGTGATTCGTACACATCTTTTGATATTAGCTTTTATTATATTGCCTTTGCTTTGAGCCTTTTTGTTAGGGCTTCCTTATATGACTTTGCTATGCACCCCTCTGATTATGAATCTTTGATATTGAACCTTGCTTTGAATCTTTGATATGAACCTTTATGTTATGACTTTGCTTTGACCCTTCAGTTTGATACCCTAGCCAATATGTTTCCTAGCCATGAAGGTAACATGGCCATGTCATTGATGCACTAATAGCATGACTCTAGTATGGTTGAGTGATGTTCCACACCGTCCCTTTTTATGATATTATGCACGCTTTATATGTTATGATTATGGCCACTATGATTTGTACAAGGGCGTATGGATGCATCCTAGATTTGTTACGGTATGATATGATATGATATGATATGATTTATATGGTGACTGATGTTGTGTGCAATACACGTCTTTCACATTATGGGAGCTGATCACTCCATTGGTTACTTATGCTATATGATATGATATGATATATTATGGGCTTGTGGTAGATTACTGACCTTTCTGTTCACTTCATTGTCCTTTTGATTATACCTTATGATTTTCCCAATGTACCATATGTTATGTTATCTTCGTCCCTTACCTTTCGATTATTCATTTTGTTATATATCTGTTCACTGGGCTTTTTAAGCTCAACCGCATTTTCTTTTCCTGCGGCAGGTATCTAAGCTAGGAGCTGGGGATTTGCTATGGGTTGAGTGATGAGCTTGTGTGGAGACCTTGGCCCTAGTCATCTTAGATTCCATTGCTTATGTTATGAAATTTATTTAGACTTGGATTTACTTTATTTCTTTCTTTGGAGTATTTTCCCTTATCTTGAACTTATGTATTGTTTAAGTCGTGTTGATTTAACTCCTTTGATTATTTATGCTTAAGACTTCCGTTATTGTTTTATGTTCATTATGTATGCTTTGATATGACACCATACTATGATGCTTCTACCCTTGCCGGGTTGGGGTGTTACAATTATGGTATCAGAGCCAGGTTGCTTTCCTTGGTCATGTTGTGTCCGCTGATGGTATCACCATGGACTCATCTAAGGTTGAGACTATCACCAAGTGGCCGAGACCCACTACTATGACCGAGGTTAGGAGTTTTCTGGGGCTTGCTGGCTACTATTGATGGTTTGTTGAGGGTTTCTCTCGTTCGGCGTTACCCCTGACGCAACTGATGAGGAAAGGTGAAAAGTTCGTTTGGACGGAGGAGCGTGAGAAGAGTTTTGAGGAGTTGAAGCAGAGGTTGGTATCGGCGCCTATTCTAACTCTTCCATCTGGTTCTGGAGGATTTCAGATTTTTAGCGACGCGTCAAAGAAAGGTTTGGGTTGTGTTCTGATGCAGCATGGTAAAGTTATTGCTTATGCTTCGAGGCAATTGAAATCGTATGAGGAGAACTACCCTACGCATGATCTAGAGTTGGTTGCGGTTGTTTTTTCCTTAATGATTTGGAGGCATTACTTGTATGGCGAATCGTGTGACATCTTTATTGGCCACAAAAGTTTAAAGTACATCTTCACCCAGAAGGAACTTAATATGAGGCAAAGAAGGTGGTTGGAACTCCTTAAGGATTATGACCCGAACATCCAATACTATCCGGGATAGGCAAATGTTGTTGCTGATGCGTTGAGCCGGAAGTTGGGTATGATTGCTAGTTTGGAGATTAAGCCCAGGGTTCTGCATGATTTAGAGATTTTGGATGTGGAGTTTTGTATTCGTGGTTACGACGGTTATTGGGCTAGTATGAAGGTAGAGTCCAATCTCATATTACAGATTAAGGAAGCTCAGGAGGATGATGGTGAGCTTTGGTCTGTGGTTCAGAATGTCGAAGAGGGTAAGCAGACAGAGTTCAGTGTGGATGGTTTTGGCGTGGTATGGTTTGAGGGTCGACTTTGTGTTCTGAATGATCCTGCTTTGCGTGAAGCTGTTTTGTCTGAGGCTCATAGTTCCCCTTTCACTATCCATCCTGGTTCTACCAAGATGTATCGGGGTCTTAAGCATCATTTTTGGTGGAATCTTATGAAGCAAGATGTGGCTTCTTTTGTAGCCAAGTGTATGACTTGTCAGCAAGTTAAGATTGAGCATCAGAGGGCGAATGGTTTGTTGCAGCCTTTGAATATTCCTACATGGAAGTGGGAAGAGATTTCCATGGATTTTGTTACAGGGTTACCTCCTACTCGAAAAACACATGATGCGATTTGGGTGGTTGTCGATCGATTAACCAAATCTGCTCATTTCTTACCTATCCGGAAGGACTTTCGTGTTGCTAAGTTGGCAGAGGTGTTTCAGTAGGAGATTGTTAGACTTCATGGTACTCCGACCGCTATTGTTTCAGACAGAGATCCGCGGTTTACTTCTCATTTTTGGAAAAGTTTGTAGAAGGCTTGGGGTACACGCCTTAAGTTTAGTACCGCCTTTCATCCGCAGACAGATGGTCAGACGGAGAGAACCATTCAGACTTTAGAGGACATGTTGAGGGCATGCGCATTGGAGTGGACTCGAAACTGGGATGAGTATTTGTGCTTGGTGGAGTTTACCGACAACAATAGTTGGCATGCTAGCATCAAGGCAGCACCGTATGAGCTTTTATATGGGAGAAAGTGTAGGGCACCTATTTTTTGGGATGAAGTGGGTGAGCATTTGATTGAGGGACCGGAAATCATCGAGATTACTAATGAAAAGGTGGCGGTTGCTAAGGAGAGGTTGAAAAAGGCCCGTTCTCGACAAAAGAGTTATGCTGATAAGCATAGGCATGACTTGGAGTTTCGTGTTGGAGATCGTGTATTTCTGAAGGTTTTGCCATTCCATGGTGCGAAGCATTTTGCGATCAAGGGCAAGCTTAGTCCTCAATTTATTGGAACGTTTGAGATTTTGGATCGTGTTGGGGAGGTTTCCTATCGTTTAGCTCTACCTCCTTAGTTGTCCCATGTTCATGATGTTTTCCACATATCTCTTCTGAGGGGAAACAATTATCATCCGTTGCATGTGGTGTCCTATCCTTTGGATCAGATTCAGCCTGATATGTCTTTGTCTGAGGAACCCGAAGCTATTTTATATCGACGAGATAGAGTCATGAGAAACAAGGTCATTCCGTTCGTGAAAATTCTTTGGAAGAATCACCCAAAGCGTGAAGCTACCTGTGAAACCGAGGAATCAATGCGAGCAAGTTATCCCCATTTCTTTTCGTAGTCTGGTTTCATCCGTTTTCATTTCAATTTTCGAGGAGGAAAATTTTCTTTTAGAGGGGAAGAGTTGTAAAACCCTAAAAATCTAAAACCTGTAAAAAGACTATTTTACCCCTCAAATTTAATACTTATGAAATACGTAAAATGCCTCAAGCTCATTAAATACGTTTATAACCTAACTCATTAATGATCAAATTGTACAAGATAATAAAACCGACACACTTATGTCTCCAATATACATATCACACGTTTAATTGTGTACATGGACCGAATTATATACAAGTTTACAAAACACATTTAACTTAAATAAAAACCACCACATTTGTAAGTTGGGAAAATTGATTTGGTCTTTAATTCCCCCTATTCGGCCAAGTATTCCACCATTTAATCCCATTTATCCCACTTTCTCTCATTTCATTAACCTACACATTACACATTCAAATCTCACCTACAAAACCCTAGCAAATAAAAGTGATGGCAAACCAATTGGTTCTCTCTTCCATTCGATCTCAAGGCAACGAGCAAGGGAGATTCAAAAGGTGTTTCAAGGAGGTGTGGCTGGTCGTGGCTTTGGTTTAAAAACGTTTTGGTTGTGGCTGTTAGAGATTTGGTTGTGGCTGTTTTGGTTCGATCTCGACCTGGTTCTTGTTTTCTCTCATTCGACACGCATCTAGGGTATTGTATCACATCCCTTTTCAATCATCTTTATTTTTATTTTGTAAGTCATGTGTGGTGTTGTATCCACTTGAATGCATGTATATACACGAATAGAACACCACATAAAATGATACAACCCTCACATGAAATGATACACTAAATCGTCACATGAAATAATAACCTAGGTCGCATAAAATAACGAATGAAAAGACCATGTATTCTGATAACGATTTAAAACGTACACTTTTAAGGGGTCATTTAAGCCCTTAATTGCCCACTTTATATTCATTCGCTAATTTCGTTCCTTTTCACTTTTAGGTCTCTTGAAAGCAAAATGTTTGGAATGATGCATATTTGGATGAAAAGGAGTAAATATATGAAGAAAATGGCTAAGTCAAGATCGAAGACACTCAAGTCATTGGAATTGAACTGGCGTCCCAATCAAAGCGACGCCTGCACCTTTATACAATTAAAATCTCGACGGCTCGGTAGACTTTTGCTAAAATACACCGACGTCGTCGGGCTTTGAAGAGAAGGCGTCACGAACACTTTTCATCTCAAACGGCCTAGACTCAGAATCAGACGATGTCCCTGCTGAAGCCCGACGGCGTCACAACTACAACGTGACACCGTCCCAATGATTACTTGGCCAAGACGAAAACCCTAATGACGGCGATCTGACAGCGTCCCACCTATAAGGCGACGCCGTCGCAAGTGTAAAATTATATATAGAAATCGAATTTTCAGAATTTTTAGAGGTAGACTTGTGGAGTAAAAACCCTAAATGTTTGTAGTCCGACTTGGACAGTATCATAGGGTTCCCAAACCCTATTTTACATCAAGATAAGTGTTTTACTTCATTGATTTCATTATGTCTTCCATTTAATGTGTGTATGCTTGCGTGTTTAACATGTCAGGCTAAATTTCTTATGTGTTTGCTTAGATCTATGAAACCTAGTTATTAATTATTGATTGGTTGTCTTTTATCTTAATTGTAATTGGCTTAGGAGTGTAATTAGGCCATCGTTGTGTTTATTGCTTGAGTAATCTTTGTGAACTGTATCACTTAGCGGATTTCGTAATCTAAACATCCAAAGATAATCTTAAAGTTAGCTTATGAATCATAGTGGATTTCATAGGCAATAACCTTAAGGTAGTCTCAAAGAGTTAGGGAAAAAGGCACACCCTATGACCTTAGAAAACACAACACGTTAAGAATAAGGACGTGACAATTCAATCACCGATAAAAGATAACTAGAGAGTAATAGTATCTAGGTAAGCACATTTTTAATCATCATACAAGCACACATCAATAGACATAAGACTACCCGTAGTATTAGATAATTAGAATAGTAGAGTAATCGGTAGAAGTACTGTAAGATATTTGATTTCACAAACACTCTAAACCATGATCAAAGTAGGCGTATAAGTATGTTAGAGAGAGAAAGTTCTAGTGAGAGAAAGGAAGAGAGTTGGGAACTATAGTGAGAGAAAGAAAATATTATTATGAGCTCCAACTCTCTACCTTGGGAGGTAGAGAGTATTTATAGTCTTACATAAACGCCACACAACGGGTCATGGATCGTGCATACAGGTGGGTAAAGACCCGTCCGTCCTCCACGGTGATACTTAACTAAATACTACTTAGCTTGAAATAACTACGACTACGAGCTTAACGATTACAAATACTTGAGGTGACCGACTCTTTAATACACGGAATTTCTAATTCCTAACAATCTCCCCAAGGAGGTCACCTCAATCATGTACTAAAATTACATTGAATACAAACAGATATTACATTAACAATTGTTCTTGCATTCTTGATGTAGTACTTAGCTCCTAAGCTCGTAGTCATTGATTCTTCACATTGCATGTTTGGTTACTCGGTGGAGGTCTTTTCTTGATCCACGTGATAATAAATTTGAGCCGACTTTTGAGACCATCACTAACAAAATCTCTCGAGACATCCATTGTGATGTTGGAATTTTGTGATGTTGTGACATTCGGACCGACATGCTCACATTCGGATCATGATATCTTCTCATTAGAGTAACGGAAGCTTCGTTGATTCATGATATTGGCGCAGCGTAGCGAAGCATGGAGTGAAAATATCGAGTCATTGATGCACTTATCATGATTTCTTTTGAGATGAATGTGTTAAGTGGGTATGCGGCTATGGATGGACCGCTTCATTCGATCACCGCAAACGTCGGGTGTACCCGCATAAAACAGATTAGCAATAAAGCGCACGAAAGTGTCTTTGAACACTTTCGTTGAATTGAGGTACACGCCCACGGTTCCCCATTGATCAAGACAAGTACGACTGTGATCGGTATAATTCAAGAATTTCCTTGACAGGTTTCGCAATGCCTAGTCGTTCTCAAACCGAACATCTCAAAGAAGACAACACGGAGTGAGTGAACCAAATAAGTAGAAATTCACCGATTGATGAAAAGAGATTTGAAAGACAATCGTGTATTGCTCAATAGAAATTGTTTTTGCAATACAACGAAGGTTTTAATGAAAATCAATTATCAATCATAAAACACCTTTGATTTGAAATATTCGAACACGGACAATGTGTTAAAGAAAAGAGTTTTTAAGCACAATGACCGGTTTTCAAAGGTATCCGTCAATCCATAACTCGAACCGTGATTGATTCAAAAGATTGAATCGCCCATTGTTTCATTCGGTTGTCACATGGTCGATCTATTGAATAGATCTCACATGCCACCCACCGTGAGCTTGTTTGATGTTGGCTCGGAGGGCTTTCCATCTTCATTGTGAATATGTTTGCATATCACTCGGATGTTCAGCAATACCACAAGGATAATGTGTAGGACTCAAGATATAATCTCTCTTTCCACATTGTGTGAAACAAAGAGTCTTCATTGAAAGTGTCCTAATGAGATTTATAGACGATCTCGTGGCTCTAGACTCAATATGTGCATATTTGGTTCTGTGTCGGAGACTAGGAGAGGGTCTCCTTCTTCAATATCAACAATCTCTAAGAGAAAGTCGATAGATAATGTCGGTTCCCGTGAGAATGAAACAAGTCCTTTTAAGAGGAACTTGAGTGGTTTTGGAAAGTTGAAGTGCGGTCGTCCTTTGGGTCCGTGACGCCTTGTCTTCAATACCGATGTTACCATCGGTAGTATATGAATTGAACCCGGTTTACGCCCTAAGGTTGAATACATGGAGCGCTATTTGTTTTCACCCTTATCTCATTCGATTCTTTTCATTCTTCAACCCTTCAAGCTTACCGAGACTTCATAGCTAGAACCTTGTTGGGTTTGTTCCAAGACTAGCTCTATCTCATCCGCACTCTTCCCATTTCTCATTTTTCTCCTTTTATCATCATACCTAAGAACTCTACACTAACTAGTGGATAGTCCTCGGTAGATCCCTCCGGTTCGGCATATCATGGGAACACATACCTAACCTTATCATCCTTATATCACCGTACATAACGTAAAGTAGGTCGGTCTATTTGGTATTGTTCATCGCCATTTGGAACCAATTGAAAACCATTTGAAAATCAATCCAGACATCGGTGATATATTATCAAAACATTTTGTACCGAATTGTTTTGATATTTTTAGAACAAGTGCTCCCCTCAACATGTGTATCAAATGTTTGAGATCGTTTTGCACACGGAGGCAAGAGGAAGAATTAACTTCTTTGATTACCATTTTCTAAAGATATCAACATCACTTCCTAATCGAATCAAGTAGATAAAGCATTTTGGGAAGGATGAGGTTTTCATGATTTTGCTCCCCTCAATATGTGCTTCTAGGTTTGAAAAGAGTTTTGCACATACTAGAGGAACCCGCACATGAGATAAGTGATCACGTTTCAAATCATAGGTTTAAGATAGATGCTACCCTCAACATGTGCATGGAAAATTTGAAATCGTTTGTCACATGTGGGAAGGATAGCATGTACATCCTTATAAAACCATTTACCGAATTATCGCTTTAAATCCAATTTAAATCACACATTCTCCTCCGATCACAATTATCAAATCATTTGAGATTTGTAATCTCTTATAGATTTAAATTGATTTTGAAAGCTTTTAAGGAGAATTGTGACTTGATTATGAAAGCGTTTTAATCGATAAGGATCGGATTTAAAACTTTAAACTCCATTGATAAAACATGCATGTATATCTTTTGAAAACAATGAATGCCAAATAACTTTTTAATTTAATTGAAATCATTCTCCCCTCAATCAATGACATAGGTTGTTGATTGAGAGATTGATATTTTGACAAGTAAGTCCAGATGATTATCAAAAATAGAGGCCGAGTTATTTTTCAAAGCGATTAGTTTTCAATGAGATAAATGTTTTATAGAATCGAGCATGGAATTTTGAAAACATGATAAAGAATGGCTCGTTCTTTCTTTAAAAAGCGGTTATTGCTCGAAATGACAATAAACCATTTTTCTCTTTCTCCCAAAAATATTTTTGATTTTTGATTTTTAATTTTTTTTATAAGAATTCGAACAACATCTAAAGTCCCGTGTCATTCTTTGAATGACAAAGACAATGATCAGAGATATTATCGAACCGAGAAAAACATAACAAATTGACAATATTTTTGAAGATTTTCAATTTTTCGATTTTTATGGATTTTGAAGGTTTTATATTTTTCTATTTGATTTTTGAGGGTTTTATAATTTTGTATTTTGATTTTCGAAAAGATATATACAAGAGATAGATGAAGATAGACCTTTACTCCTCGTCTTCCTCCAAGAAGGCGTTTGAGTGTTTCGTTGAAGGCTTTTCAAGCCAAGACGTGGAAGAATAAACTCAAAACGTTCTCTTGGAAGAGCTTTGGTGAAGATGTCTCGCTAAGCGATATTCGAGACCTCACAAAATAGAGTTCCACCACACCTTTTCCACTTGTTCCTGATAAAATGATGTCAAATGTCGATGTGCTTTGCTCTTGAGTGTTGTACGTTGTTGCATGAGAGAGCAATAGCACTTTTATTATCACAAGATGCGGAGGATTTTGGTAAATTCAAAGCCATAGTCGATAATTGGGATCTCATCCATAGGATTTGAGCACAACAAGATGACATGGCTATGTATTCACCTCTGTAGAGGAAATAGAAGTACTCATTTGCTTCTTTAAAGACCACTCACAAGCTTATCACCCAAAACCGAGCACCTCCGGACGTGCTTGACGAGTATCTTGACACCTGCATGATCTCATCTCGCATATCTTTGTTAGTGACATACGGTGTCTTTCGGTACCAAAGTCCCATATTGATGGTTCCTTGGAGATACCGAAGACCCGCTTAACCGCTTCAAGGTGCTTTTTAGTAGGCTTAGCACGGTATCTAGCACACATGCAAACACCGAACAAGATGTCTGGTCTACTAGGCGTGAGGTACATCGAGATCCAATCATACTACGATATTTTGTTTGGTATACCATGATCCCCGAGAGGTCCTCATCTAGTTTGGTTCGATCAATCATGGGAGTGTCAACAGGTCACTTGAATCAAATCCAAATTTCTTTAAGATCTCGGTTGCATATTTAGATTGATTTATGAAAATGCCTCCGGACTTTGTGAAATTTGTAATCCCAAGAAAATGACATTTGTCCCATCATTGACATTTGAAATTTTAAACTCATTTCATTAGAAAACGGTCACATTCATTAGGGTCACGAGGCAAAGATGATATCATCAACATAAATTTGAACATGGATTAAATGTTTGCTCAATTCACGGTGAACAATGTTGGATCAATCGCTCCTTTGCTAAATCTGGTAGATAGAAGAAACTTTGACATTGTATCATACCATGCCCTTGGAGCTTGCTTTAAACCGTAAAGAGCCTTCTTCAAACGATAAACGTGAGTAGGATGCTCTTGATTCACAAATCCTTCAGGTTGGTGACGTATACGACTTCTTTAAGATCTCCGCTCGTAAATGCCGTCTTTACATCCATCGATAGACTACCATGTTCTTACTAGCAAGATTAGCCAAAATATTCGATTGCCTCGATTCGAGCAACAGAGCAAAAGATTCTTCAAAGTCAATACCCTCCTCTTGATGGTATCCTTTAGCAACTAATCTAGCCTTGTTCTTCAACACATCACCATGCTCATCAAGTTTTACTTTGAAGATCCACTTAAGAGCAATGATCATAGCACAACTGGAGTCGGTACTAATTCCATACATCTAATCGATCAAACTCATGAATTTCATCTTGCATGGCATTGAACCAATTGTCTTCATTCATAGCGCTTTAACATCTTTAGGTTCGATCTTAGAGAGTCTTGAGTTAAAGAAGCACCATAAGGCATCGAGAGCAAGTCGTTTACAGTGGATACCGGACGAGAAGGATTTCCAATGATGTTGTCTAATGGATGATCGTGAGTCCATTTTCCGAGGTGTTCATGTGGTAGTTGTTGAGGGACCGGAGTAGCGAGTCGATGTCTCTCAAGAAGATGGTTCGATGAAGATTCGAGAGCAAATATGTTTTCAAATGGAGCATCTTCGGAGTAGCAAAGGGATTAACTTCATCATTGATGCGAAATAGTTCCATGATGTACATTTGAAGAATGATGATTTGTTGATGAGATCAAGGATCGGCAGCAGCGCTTCTTGACTTAATGATATTGAGACTAAAGGATTGCCTTCATTCACAGAATATGAGCACCTCTGAGAGGGAGTCGTCGCTTCATTAGCACTTGGCTCATACTGCTCATCAAACATAGGATCAAACAATTTCTTTAAATCATCTTCGGATGGGGTACATATGGAGTTTCTTGAGAAGAGTTTGGAACAAGGGATGAACCAATGGGACTGTTTTGAAGTGCGGGTCCCGAATGGATTGTCCAGAGCCGTTTGACCGTCACCTCATCAAAGGTAACGTGAATTGTTTCCATGATATTTCGGGTTCTTTTGTTGTAGATTCGGTATCCTTTTTTGATGCATACCCTACAAAACTCCAATGTCCGCTTTAGCTCTCGGTTGCCTAAGTCTTGACCTCATTAGTTGGATAACACAAGGCACCAAACACACGAAGGAAAGAGATTAGGTTTTCATTGTGGACCAGTTCATATGGAATTTTTCCATGAACAAGGTGAATCGAGGAACGATTTTGTGTGTAGCATGCAAGGCAATAGCTTCCCCAGAGAAACATTGGAACCTTTGAGTAAATCAAGATTGTTCTAGCGGCTTCCACAAGAGTTCGGTTTTGTCTTTCAACTACACCGCTCATTGAGGAGTTCGTGGAACACTTCTTTGATGGTCGATTCCAATGCTTTCATAAAATTCACTAAGTTGTTTGTTAACAAACTCGCACCATTGTCTGCTCGGATAATTACGACGGTTTTGTTAAGTCGAACTCACACTTGTTTGATGAGTTTGATGATGATATCGAGTTTCATCCTTTGTCCTTAAGAACTTGACCCGTGTGAATCTAGAGTAATCATCAACCACAACTAACACATATTTCTTCCCAAAGATATTCTCGCACTCTCATTGGTCCACATAAATCCATATGAAGGGTATGAAGAACTTCTGTAATTGAGTTTGTAGGTTTGGGTTTATGGGTATACTTTTTGCTTTTTCCCAATTGGCATGCTGAACAAAGATGATCTTTTTCATACTTTAGTCTAGGTAAACCTACAACTAAGTCCTTTCTGGAGAGATCATTGATGGTGCCGAAGTTCTAGTGATTGAGACGACGATGCCATAACCACGACTTTGTTTTTGAAGCCTTTGACAACAAGCAAATTGGAGAAGACTTCATCATATCATCGATAGAGATGGTGTATAGATTTGAACCACGAGTTCCTCTTAATAGTTCCTTACCATCAAGTTCTCTTACAAAACAAGTATGTTTTCTGAAGGCTACTTCTAGATCAGAATCACATAATTGACCAACAGAGAACAGATTATGACCAAGACCTTCCACATAGTATCCTCTAGAGATAACACTATCACCAACAACTTAATCACCATAACCCATAATTGCACCAAAATGATCATTCCCGAATCTAACTGTCCCGATGAATTTGCTCACGAAGTTCATGAGCGCGACCGGCCGCCAATCATATGCTTGGAACAACTCGAGTCCAGTACCATAGAACGGTTTGAACGATCCGCAGTTGAACACGACAAGAATGGATAATCGGATAATTGGGATCCCATGCAAGAATGGGTTCCATTTGGTTAGTAACAATGGTTGGAACACCCACATCGAAATAGAAGCATTCATATCGAAATTAAGGCAATGGAATCATTATGAGTAGATGCGGTACTAGTGTTCAGATTGGCCCTATTCAAAGTGTGCTCACTTCTTAAGGGAATAGTTCTACCAAGAGGCATCCATTTTCTAGTGGGCATTGTCGATTAGTCTTATGACCAACGGTATCCAATGATAGCCTATCTTACTAAATGTTCTTCCCGAGGGTTTCCACTGTTTTCTAACTTTCTTTCGTTTTGCCTTTTAGCCTTCTTAGCATGATTTTTAGCATTAACAATATTAATCTGGACAATTAACATCATTAGGCAAAACATTAACACTACATTCATGATTAGAAATGTAATTCAAGCGGACATCAATACAAGGTTTGCAAATAGTATCGAATTGAATTAATTACGAGACGCCTATGGCTAATACTAGAATCAACACGATTCGCTTTATTCTGCTCAAACTTAAAGTTCCTAGGTTGGTCTTCTACTCTTCCAATGCACATTCTTAGCTTGCGGTCGTGTCCTTCCTTGTATTGTCTTGAGACTTTGACCGCTTGCTTTAATGTCACCGATTACTCTGTAGAGGAATGGGAACATTAGTTTTCGATACTCTTTGCATCTCCTATTTAGATGTTCGGGATCCGAATTACATGCAGCACACCAAGGTTCACTTTCTTAACACTAGAAGTCTTGGGATTTGTACTCCTAGAAGGCACACTAGAGTTCTCTTTCTTAGCATTGATGGATCCGAATCGAACTACTTAAAGGCACACTAAGGTTCACATTAAAACATTTGGCATAGAATGAATATCATACTTGGCACTAGGCATCGAACATGGAATCAAAGGATTAACTCTCTCACCTAAGGACTTTGGGCATATTGTGATTAAGCATTATAGAATATCTTGAGATCGTTTGGCATATAAGCATGCATGCCCAATTGCATTGTCAAGTGGTTTCTCTAATTTATCCTCTTCAACAATCTCACGGAGACATTCTAGGATGTCCTTAAGATGTGAGAAATATGTTTGAATAGCAAGTTTGTTATTCCTAAGATGAGGAGGAACATATTTCACAGACAAAGCATATTTATTACAGACATGTGCCTTTGATACACCATTCTCCCCATTGGTCATTGGCATCTTCCCTTTTACCTGACTCTTTAGATTCTCAATTTCTTTTTGTAACGAGGCTACCGTTTCGTTATTTTTGTTACGAGTGACCTTAATAGATTCAAATAACTCATTGAAATGACGTTTAACCTTTTCATTTTCTTCAAGAAAACTTTCGCTTTTCCTTTGTAATGCATTTACTAAGTTTTGAAGATGAAACGTTTGAGAATTCGAGAATCTAGAGGAGGAGGCATTTGGGAGCCCGTCATATTGTTCGTTTGACCCTTTAATTGAGAGATTTGGGCTTTCAACTTTCTCGATCGTGTTGCAATGAGCTTGAATCTGCTCATCACGTTTGTTAATTTGAAAACGCGCATCAAACTCGGAGCATCCGAGGATGTCTTGATATTTGAAGTTTTGACATTATCTTTAAGATGTTGATATTTTAGTTGTAAATTAAAATGCTCAAATTCTAGTTTAGAAAATGTTTAACCAAATTGTCGTGATCATCCATTTCAATTTTCTCATTTAGTTCGTAATTAGTTTTTCAAGCTCAATGACACGATCATGGGAGACTTTCGAGGCAACAGATAGTTCATGAAATTGGGAAGCATTAATAGAACAATTTGTAGCGATGAAAAACATATCTTGAGCAACACATTCGAAGAATAAGAGTCTCATTTAATGTACATGAGTTCTTTCTCTCAATCTCATTATATTTTAGTGCTCGCTCATAGTCATTAACCTCAACTATCATTGCATCAAACTCTTTTTCCATTTCTTTAATGACTACGTTCATTCCCTTTTAAGACTTTCAAAATGATCTTTTAGCGGTTTAAAGAAAGGCATGACTTCGTTAAATAACATTCTTTCGCTTGCTCAAACCCCTTTCTCCTTGATTATACCAAAGGGTGTGATCCTTTTCTTGCAAGTTTTCTCAAAATCAACAAATAGTTGAAAGATAACATATTGACTAATTAAGGTCTTGCTTTTAGTGGCAATTGTTCTAGGAAAAGATGCATTGGTGTATTAGAAGGATACACACGTCGCTCTAGGCATTTTCCAAAGGGAGGTTTGTTTCAACAATATTTTCACTTTACGCTTATCTAAATCCATTTTCCGAAAACTTGTTCGGGAGTCAACAATGTCGAGGCTTAAACATGTTCAAGGAAATCCAGTTTTCCTTCTTGTAATCATGGGGTGTGATCTTTATTTTCTTCTCTTTACATTTAGGATCATCTAATTTCTTGTTCATCTTTTCCTAGTGACTTCATCGATTTCTTATCTTCCTCGATGCACTCAACGCAACTAGGTTTCTGTCTAGGTTTAAGGATTTCATTTCCATCATACGAACCTTATGAGCATTTCTAGCTTTTTAATGACCTCTGGATTTGGTTCCTCAACAAGGGAATGCTATGCTTATCGCTTAAGACTCTATGCTTAGTGATTAAGTGAGCGATCTGAATGGTATTTCCTTGTACGTACAACTTATTTTCGAGCTTTTTTTCAAGGTTTTAGATTAGAAAAATCATTCAAAAGTTTTGATTCCTTAGCACCAATTCTTGCTTAAGCATTTTAACATTTTCTTGAAGTTCTTGTTTTTGCTTAGCGGTTTTAGAAAGCTTTTCTTGTAAGGAGTTTAACTCTTGTTTTAATATTTCTTCTTTAAACCTACTTTTTCTAATTGTTGTACGATTTGGTCATCCATTTCCTGCTCACGGGTGGTCAACTCAAATTTGTACGTTGTTCATAAATAGCAACACGTTCTTTATAGGCATTCGATTCGAGATGACAGAATCATCGAGGCACATGCAAAGTGTATTCATCAAAACATAGTCATTGTTGACTACGGAAGATGCATCACTTGGTACAACTTCACTTTCACTTTGTTTCACATATTGATCATATGGGACAACACCGATATTACCCATATTTTCAATATTTGATTCACTAGTTTCGATTGATTGTACTTTGTCATGCATATTTTGCACATCGGCATCATCGTATAGTTTTAATACCTCCGAGATGAGTTTGTCTTTGGATGGGCCACTTGTGGTGAAGAAGAGACCTTGGGAGAAACCATTGGAGAAATGCTAGCCATAAAAATTGTGTGCGCGAGGGTCCATCATCCACATCGAGTCGTATGCATCACAATCGCCGACTTGAAAGGCATTCGATGATTGTGACCTATCTCCGAATTGGTCGCTCATCCACATCTCGCATCATAGGTCTTGGCATTGCCCTCGACGAAACAACAACTCCTCTTCATCCAAAGCAAAGACCATTATCCCGAGCTTGTACAAGCGACATCTTATCTCTGGTAATCGGCGTTCGTGGACGTTTGGAGATGTGCGGTTCCTTGCAATGTGTCCTCACCACCACGCTTATAGCATTTGATCGGCTTAGCTTGACCTTGATTTCCATTCCTTCCTCGATTACGATTACCAACATAACCTCTACCACTCCACCTCTTCCCCGATCATATTGTCTTTCCTGATTTGGTTGCACAACAATCCTCCCATCTCGACGGTAGCTTGATTGTGTGGGTTAGAGGTCGCTCGAGGTTGTTCTTGGTTTATGGGAGAGAATTCATGTTTTGACTTATCATGAGAGCCGGTTGATTGATGAAGTTTTCCATGCCTCGCATCGAAGATCGACTTGTTTGAACATTGGATCTGGAATAAGTTTATGATTACCATTACCCATAGGTACAACTTGAGAAGCTTTGGTGGTAATCCCAACTTTTGAGTAAAAGGCGGTTGAATCATTTGTTGAACTTGCTTCTCCCGAGCTTTGAACCGATCTAGAATCCTCTTTTCAAACATGGCATGCCTCTCATTTTGAAGAAGGAAGGCATAGAGTTGCTCATAATTCGTATTCTTCAATCCTTTCGTGAGCTTCACGTAGTAACAAATTTGTGCCATTCGGGATTCATGTTGTTTACAAACTTTGAGTTCAATCAATGTTAGGCATAGTCATTCGATGTTCCTCATGTCCTTCACCAACTTATGAAATCTCACATAGTACTCATAAACACTCTCATCGGTTTCATCTTGAAGTGCTCAAATTCATCATACACCGTGATTCTCGGTCTTCAACAGCTTAGCTCGAACCGAAAGAAGCATCTTGACATTATCCCATACGACTTTTGCCTCGGTGTTGTGATTGATAAGCTTGTAGATGTCCTTTGGTAGACCTTGCGATAATGTTAGAAGCTCGGATATCGCATCGAATCTCTTTTCTCCTTATCGTCAAGCTCATCATACATCTTTGGTCCGTCCATTCCATAAATCGAGTTCCATCTTGATATCAAGTACATCTCTAGTAGTCTCAACTCGGTAAGGTCCTTCATCAATGGATTTGAGAATGTTAACCTCATTTTCTTTTCCAAGATAGTACAATCGATTCGTTGAGCCCAAGAGTCATAGTCGATTCTGTCAAGCATGGGTGGGCGAGTATCCGAGCCACCGCTTGAACATCCTCGGAAACAGTGGAGATGATAGTAGGAACGTTTGTAGACATGTTTCAAGCTCTACGGGATTTTACAATTCTTTGATTAAACCGGGAAATTGATTCTTTCACGGGATTTTATTAACAACTCGCTTAAGTAATCAACTCGCTTAATAGCCAAGTCGCATCAGCATCAACTCGCAACACAGTCAACTCGCTTAATGAATCAAGTCGCTAAATAGCCAACTCGCTTTAGTATCAACTCGCAACACAATCAACTCGCTTAAACACCAAGTCGCTTAAATTAACACGCTAGCTTTACAACTCGCTAAATAGCTAAGTCGCTTTAGATCTCAAGTCGCTTAAAGAAACAACTCGCTTAGAACCCAAGTCGCATAAATATCAACTCGCTAAACAGCTAAGTCGCATGTACCAACTCGCATCAAATAACAAAGCAACTCGCTTTGAAGAAAAACAAGTCCGAGACTCAACTCGCTTCATCCTTCTTTCACAAATAACCACTTTATCAATCCAAAACAACCAAACCACAATGATTTAAGCCTTCCAATTCAAAACATAAACACATATGATGATCCTAAACACAAAAGTACAAGCAAAATTCAAACTTTAACACTAGAATTTGTCCAATGAATCAAACTCTCCTAAACCCTTAATACCCCAAAACCTTATGAAATCCACCAAAACAAAGAGCATGAAAGATGAGTGATCAAACCATGGCTCTTGATACCAATTGTAAGATATTTGATTTCACAAACACTCTAAACCATTATTAAAGTAGGCGTATAAGTATGTTAGAGAGAGAAAGTTCTAGTGAGAGAAAGGAAGAGAGTTGGGAACTATAGTGAGAGAAAGAAAATATTATTATGAGCTCCAACTCTCTACCTTGGGAGGTAGAGAGTATTTATAGTCTTACATAAACGCCACACAACGGGTGTGGATCGGGCATACAGGTGGGTAAAGACCCGTCCGTCCTCCACGGTGATACTTAACTAAATACTACTTAGCTTGAAATAACTACGACTACGAGCTTTCTAACGATTACAAATACTTGAGGTGACCGACTCTTTAATACCTGGAATTTCTAATTCCTAACAAGTACCCCCCCCCCAGATCCAAACCCTGAGATTTTACCGTTAACTTTCTAAAAATATAAAAAGATAAAAAAGAATCTTCCTCAACCTCAACCTTAGCGTAGTACACTTCTTACTAGCATTCCTATTCCCCTAGAGAACGATATCAATCCCCGAGGCTTACCCAACACTACCCTACAACGATTAGGTTCACTGCCTAGGGTGTTGAAAAACTTGCTTGACGAAAAGGAAGTTCCTTTGACCCCGAACGTTCTTCATACGCGCATCAAGTTTTTGGCGCCGCTGCCGGGGAATAGAATAGCAAGTTATATTTTTATCTCGTTTAGGTTCCCTTGCTTGATTCCTATCAAGTGAGATTTTTTCTCATTTTTAGCTTCCTTGTAGTCTGTCCCCTTCTTTGTGTTTGTGTTCGTAAAACCCTTTTCATTTGTCGCTATGGCAAGTGAAGTTGCATTTGAATCATTAACAAATGAGGAACAATTGAATTTCACAGATTGGATTGCTTTTTATTGTTCTAATGAATTTGTGAGTGATCTTCGAGATATCCAAAAGGATTAGATGGATTTGATAAATTTTGTGCTTGTGTGGCTTCTATTCAACAATCATTGTTAGGATCAACTCCTTTTAGTGAGACCCTCTAGAAAAAATTTGAGAAAAGCATCCTAAGCATAAACCATCAGTTGAATGAAATCATATGCTTGTCTACATCACAACTTGAGGAAATAGATAAGGATGATTTATCCAACCTTAGGCACCATGAACAAAAAGACCTAGATTTTAAGAACATGGAACCGAAATCCGATCAAGATTGTGAGATGGTTATAGTTGAACTATCTAGTTGCATGCGTGGGATAGATTTCACCAAAACATATGACATGCGTGAGGAATCCTTTAGGCAAATAGAACATAGTAGTCAAGTTTTTGAGAACAATTCTTATGAATCGGACCAAGAATTTGAAATGGCAAAAGAAGGATTTGAGATGCTTAGGAGTGTATTTGGGTTAGATCATACTAAAACACATGAATACTTAGATGATCTAGATATAATGGAGAATGAGGTGGAAACTCCAAGCCCACATGCCCTACCATCACTTGAGGAACACACACCGCCTATAACTTACCCGGAAGAAGTAGAAGAGACTATAGGAACCCTGATTGATATAGAACCTTTGGACCAAACACCACTAGAGAATGTAGGTTTAGATGCTTGTTGTCAGGACCTCTCTTTTAGTCCTAGGGAAGTTCCTAGTTTTGATGAACCGAGCCTCAACCAAAACCCTTACCCAATTTTCCGTCTTTAGATGTGAATCTAGGAATTAAATTAGGCCCCAATCCACCCATCAAAACAAATAGTCCGGGTGGTTGCATGATAAAGTTAGTAGACTCTAGGCCATGGAGAGTGGAAGCTAATATAGGAGTAACCCATGAACTTACGCACTTACATCACCCATTCATGGTTGATAACAAGAAACATTATGGGTTTAAACCGGGTTTATTAGGTCAAGATGGATCCTTAACTAATAATCTCTTGAAGTTGATAGAAGATGATCTATTTCTAGGAGAAAGACTTGATTTACCAGCTACACTAATTGAATTAGGTAAGCTTAGTATGATAGGAGCACACTCTTTTAGGCATATAAAGTACCCATCACCCTATCCTCACGTAGCAAGTTGCCACCTTAAGGATGTGTATCGCTACTATCACCCGCACTTAAACTTAAGTGTAGGAAAAACTTCCCCTTTATCCGTTAAATAAGGGTAGAGTCAAGCTTGTGACTCGAAAAAAACAAGCGCTTCTTGGGAGGCAACCCATGTGTATTTGTTTTTCATTTTTATTTGTGTGTCATATATCTTTTTCATTGTTGTATGTTCTCATGTTTGATTTTGTGAAAATGCTTTATTTTGTCTTTAACCTTGTCTTAATTACATATAAAGGTATTTTACAAAAGGATAAGTGTAGGGAGGATTACACACGTTTTTAAAAGAATGTGAACATGAGAACTACGATTATTGAAATTGATATATATGTGTGTTTTTTAGAGTCAAATGCTTGTATCGAGTCATAATGGATGTTTTGCAGAACCTTTTCCAGATTCTAAAGGTGTAATTTTTCTAATTTTTCCAGAAAACGCAGAGACCAGTTCTGTGACAACAACGACGACGTCGGAGGAGCGAAACGACTTATAAAACTTTTCTTGTTTTCTGTGCTAAGTATAAATTTTTGGAAATTCTCAGGTCTTAATTTTCCAGAAAATCTGCAAACATCCATTCCACAAGCATTATATCCTAGTATAGTTGAGTCACATATAGTTTTACCGCTGATTTTACGCGAAGGTTTCGTCTATTTTCTTAAAGTGTGTAGGTTTTATTTATCAAGAAGAAGAAACATAATATTGGATTAAGCTTATCACGCATACATTCTTCTTGGGAAGGAATTTAACCACTACTTCACACGGATCCTACCAAGCTAATCAGGGGAGTACTAGTTTCTTTCTCTTTTAATTACCTTCCATTATCATAACTTTGATACTTTCGGGAAACATTGGGGACAATGTTCAGTTTAAGTGTAGGGAGGGAGAATAAAACAGGAACTTTGAAACTATGCTCATCCTTGATTATTTGTTGTGTCCTAGTTCATTTGTGTAATAAGCTATGAGAAATATTTGTTAGGGAAATTTTAGCACCAAATTTAAATTTTTTTATGACATGTACGAGTTGGACTTTAGTCTTAATAAAGCGTCTCATGGATAGGAGTTATATGACTAGCACAAAAAACCGTTTACCACTCAAATTCCACTCCAAAAATGTGAGGTTCGCCTTTAGATCTATAGGAATTAAAGCATTCACCTTTAATGCTTCGAGAGTGTACCGGTAGTATAATAGTTCTAGAACTTGTTTTGTGATGCATTCTGAGATCGCTAGTGAGACTACACTTGTGTAGTTAGGAATAACTAAATGATAAGAGGAATTAGGATAACCCTTGTTTGAAACCCGTATTATAATTATTTCTCCCACATCGGTTGAGTAATTATCCCACACCCTTTCGATGTACTCATCTTTAGTAAACGATACCCCTAGTTAACCCCTCAGAGCTTATCCTTTTCATGGTTCTCGTGATGTTTCGGTTTTCTGGAATATCAATGAAGAGCATTGTTTACAATCCACCCTCAAATGTACACCCAAATCGCCATAGCCTACCTTGTATGCACTCACCTTTAGTGCATTATTGTTATCATACTAAACCCTTAGTTCAATTATCTAGTTACTTGCATGGTTGCTAAGTCGAGTCATATCTTTTGTACACAGTTTTGGGATGATTAGGACTCATGGGTAAAGTAAAACTTTATGGAGTGATGGGAAAGAACGTTAAATTCAAATTCCCTTTATTTACATAATTAAATACTCCAAGTGTTTTGATCTTTTCAAATAGGGTCAAATTAGTGTTAGAGTATTAAAAACTCAAGTGTAGGGATGCTCCTATAAATCCCTTATACTTTAATGTTATCTTAGAGGATGGTAGAGTAAAAGTGTATGCAAAAAAAAAAAAAAAAAAAAAAAAAAAAAGTGTGTTAAAAATAATAATAAAAAATAAAAAAATAAAAAATTGGGCTACCATCCCACATCTATCTTTATATTTATGTTTGTTTGTTTCAAGTTATATAGAGTTTAGTGAGTCGAGTCTTGGCTTAGCAACGCCATTCTTTTCATGCTTGTAACATAAGATTTTTGACTTGCCACCACTAAATCGCCTATCCAACCGAACCCTTTGTTTCCCTACCGTAAGCCTAACGTTACAACCCTTTAAAAGACCTCATAGATAGTTGTTTCTAGGTGCTTACGCCAAAGCGGTGGAGGTTTGATCTAGTCTCAAGCCTATGGTAATCAATGTAATATGACCAGGTAATGAGTTTTTATCTTCCATTTACATTTACTATATTTCATATACACCCGAGAGATGAGAGAATCCAAACACCCCTTGTGAGGTGCTAGTATATAATTTCCGTGCTTGCTATGACTATTCCGGTGCTTTTACTTATTGTGAATTATGTTAAACCAATGCTTCATGCCCCCTAACTTATAAATTGATTGGCCAAAAGCACATTGGCTTGAGGACAAGCAAATACCAAGTGTAGGGATATTTGATAAGTCTTAGATATTGGTTTTCATAAACACACTATCAATCACATATAGAGTCGAATTATACAAGAGTTTAGAGAGAGAAAGTAGAAGATGGGATCCTTTCTATAGAGAGAAAGTAAACAAAAGAAAGAAAGGTTAGATTAAGTGAAAGGTCCAACCCTCTACCTTGGGAGGTAGAGGGTATTTATAGTTACATACTAAACGTCCTCCTTCGGACTATGGATTAGGCATACAGTGGGTAAAGACCCGTCCGTCCTCCATGGTGTTGCACTAAACTAAATAACTAACTAAATAACTAGTAAATAACGTAATGTCTACGAGCTAACATATGCTAGACTAGAGTTGGGGTGACCAACTCTTCAACATGGATTTTCTAAATCCTAACAATCTCCCCCTAAGGGAGGTCACCCCATGATTTACATTTTGAATCCTAGCATTCTATTTTGTCTTCATGCTCGAGCTCGTAGACTTTAATTCTTCAATCCCGCAATCTTTGTGCTTTAGCTGTGATTCTTCAAAGTCCGACTGCTTTGTACTTAAAGTGGAGGTCTTTGAACTGATCCACATCTTGATGACCTTCAAGCTTTCTTTGAGATCATCAGCCACAGTAAATCTCTGGATCACCCTTTATTGTGTTGCCATCATGTGAAGTTGTGACTTTCGGACCGACATGCTCACACTTTCGGATCATGACATCTTTTCATCGAGTAGCGGAAGCTTTCTTGGTTCATGATATTTGCGGCAGCAGCGAAGCATAGTATAATATCTCCGAGCCGGGTTATGTAGATAAGCACTTGTCATGATTTCTTTAATGAAGTGTGGATGTTTGTGAGCATGCGGCTTTGGATTGACTTCTCAATTCGATCGGTTGCAACCGTCAAATGTACATGCAAACAACGATTAGCTATAAAACACACAAAAGTGTCTTTGATCACTTCGTTGAATTGAGGTACACGCCCACGGTTCCCGTTGATCGAGACAAGTATTGCTGTGATCGGTAGGATTCCTAAGAATCTCCTTGACGGGGTTTCGTAGTCGTCTAGTTATTCTCAAACCGGGCGTCTCAAAGAATACAACACGGAGTGAGTGAACCAGCGAATTGAGATTCATTGATTGATGAAAAATTGATATGAAAACAATCGCGTATTGCTTGAAGAAAGAGTTTAGCAATACGACGAAGGTTCTCTGAGAAAGATCAATTTTTAATAAAAAATACTTATTGTATTTGAAAAGAGTAGACATTCGATGTGCTAGAGAAAAGAAGATTTGCACATGGAACGGTTTTTCCAAAAGTATTCGTCAATCCATTTTCTGGACCAACGTTGATTCAAGAATGAATCGCCCCATCGTTTCTATCCAGTTGTCACAAGCTTGATCTTTTCCAAGATCTCACATGTCACCCACCAAGAGCTTGTTTAATGTTGGCTCTAGAAGGATTTCCATCTTCATCGTGAATATTTAACATATCACTCGGATGTTCTGGCAATACCACAAGGATAATGCGTAGGACTCTTAATATATTCTTACTTTCCACATTGTGTGAAACATCAAGTCTTCATTAATTTAGTGTCCTAATGAGATATTGGATGATCTCTTGGCTCTAGACTCAATTGTGCACATTTGATTTCCTATGCCGAAGACTAGGGAGAGGGTCTCCTTCTTCAATATCAACTATCTCTAAGAGAAAGTCGATAGATTATGTAGGTTCCCCGTGAGAATGAAACAAGCCATTTTAAGAGGAACTTGAGTAGCTTGGGAAGTTTAGTGCAGTGTGTCACTGGGTCCATGACGTCTTGTCTTCAATACCAGTGTTACCTTAGTAACCACCAGTAGCATATGAATTGAACCCGTATCCGCCCTAAGGTTGAATTGTTGGAGGCTATTTCTTTTCACCCTTTTCATATTCATTTCTTTTTCATTCTTCAACCCTTCGATTGCTTACGAGACTTCATTACTAGAACCTTGTTGGGTTTATTCCAGTTCTAGCTCTATCTCAGTCGACACTCTTCCCTTATTCTCACTTTTCTCCTTTTTTTCATCATACCTAAGGACTTCTACACAATCTAATGGATTATCCCTGGGTAGATCCCTCCGGCTCTGGCGGGATCGTGGGAATGAATACCTAACCTAACCATCCTTATAACACCATGCATAAAGTAAATTGGTCGGTCTTTTGGTATTATTCTTTCTCTTCTTGAAACCAATTGAAAAATCATTTGGAAAATCAATCAAGGTACTTGTGATATAATATCAAAGCATTTTGTACCTTAATTGTTTTTGATCTTTTAGAAATGCTCCCCCTCAACATGTGCTCATATGATTTTTGAAATTTTTTAGCACATGGAGGCAAGAGGTCTTTGAAAAATTTCTTTAATCTCAATTTTTATGGAAAAAGCCATTTGATTTTCTTTGGTAAATTCTCCCCTCAATATGTGCGTAGGATATTTGAAATCATTTTATCACATAGAGGAAAGAGTTCTTTTTGAAGTACTTCCACGATTGCCAATAGAAACCATTCGCTCTCCCTCAATATGTGCATCCATATACGAAAGAGTTTGGCACATATTAGAGAGAACTTGCACTTTGAATCAAAATGATCATCTTTTATCAGATTTCATATTTAAATCACATCATATTTGAGAGAACTTGCACTTTGAATCAAAATGATCATCTTTTATCAGATTTCATATTTAAATCACATTTTCTCCCCCGATCAAAAATATCAAATCCTTTGAGATTTTGGATCCCAAGTGATTTAAATAGGTTTAGAAAACATGGGAGAAAATATGCTTGTTTTAAATTCTCTTCTGGTTTTTGGTTAAATGCTCCTCCTCAATCATGTGCATTATGTATTTGAAATCGTTTGGCACATGAAGGAAGGAGTGCTTTTGAAACAATCACCCTTTTAAAACCGATTTGAGATTTAAATCATGATCTCTCCCCCGATCAAAAATATCAAACTATTTGAGATTTGTGATCCCAAATGATTTAAGTCATATAGAAAATTTTGGAGAAAGACGTGGCTTGATTTAATTTTGAAAAATGATTGATAAGGATCAATTTTTCGACATTAAAGATTGTTAGTGTCAGGTATGATCGTTTTTAAAAGATCTTTAAGTAAAATAAAACAATTTCACAATCAAACAAAAACAGAAAAAATTTCATTTTGAAAGATCTTAGAGTTTTAAAGAAAATCATACCATGACATAACATTAAATCTTTATATCACCACTTTATTATGTATAAACCGAAACTTTTTTGAAGAAATATCGATTGAAAATATTTTATTTTAAATCACTCTCCCCCTCAATCGATGACCGTAGTCGATGATTGAGTGACTTAAGTTTTGATAAAATGAAGCCCGGTGATTTCCAAAATTAAGTCCAATTTATTTTCAAAACCAATATTTTTCCATTTTTCAAAACAATATTATTCAAAAATTGTTTAAAAAAATGGTATCATCACAATTATTCCTGCACAAAGATACGTTAGGTGGATAAGCTGCTTCTTTTGTTATTGCTAAAAGTTGGAAGGAAACCATCTGCTGATGCAGTGAGACCTCTGAAGTTGCATCTATCGTGCCAACTATCCATAGAGAGATCAAATTAAGCTCCGTTTCTTATTTTGTCGACCCAAGAAATAGTTGCCCTTTCCTTTCGGCATCCATTCTTCTTCATTAGTGGGATCCGGATCGGGAACATTCTTATGAACCATGATATCTGCATACGTTAGTGGACATACAAACAGATATATGGTGGTCGACATCACCCAAATAGCAATCGACTAATTAAAGTCAATCCAACATGTCAATCAGTTCATATAAGGCATGGGATTTATGTGTTCATCAAATCATCTAATCCTAACAATCATATCCTAAATTCCTAGTCCTTCGACATAGGCAAATATCATTTTTAGTTAAGCACGTAGGATAATTAGATAAGTATGATAGATGATATAGATTTGAAAACATTCTCCCCCTCAATCAATGACTCATTTTCTGAAAAGTTTAAAAGCGCTGAAGTCATTGATTGAGTTTGCAAATTTTATAAAAACTCGATTCGATTGATTTTCAAGCAACTCATTTTCCACCATTTTGAAATACAACAAATATTTTTCTGAAGAATTTTAGACGGAAAAACATTTGTGTAGGAACAGCAGTCCTTCGACATACTTTCATCAATATGTTATAGGATAAGTGCACGAAATTTTTGAAAATCGTTTAAGCGTAGCACTTTCCTTCTTTGAAAAACGGGTTGCTATCTGAAATAATAGCAAACCATAGCTTTAAGCACGGGTTACAGTCTGAAATAACTGCAAGCCATAGTTTTAGACATGTTTTGAAAAAGAATATTTACACCTCCTGCTCCAACTTCATCTATGGTCCCGTGCCATTATTGAATGACATTTCTAAGACCGTAGATGTTATCGCTACCAGAAGACATGTCTTTAAAAAACAATATTTTTGGTATTTTTAAATTTTCTGATTTTTCTGGGTTTTTGTTGGTTTTATATTTTTCTATTTTCTTTTTGATAAATATTTACAATGATAGAGAAGATGATATAGTTTAAGAAGATGATGACACGAGTACCAAGATAAGGATATCGAGCATCACGTCGTAGAAGATAGAAGTCATCATTTCTTAAACTTTCACCACCAAAGCTTTCGAGACTCTTGAATGGACGACAGAAATTGAGCCTACAGAAAGTGAGACTTTGGTAGCTTCCCCCCAAACCGACAATCTTTGAATAAAGACCATTTTCCCAAGAAGTAGAATGTGAAGAGAAACAGTCTTATTGAATGAAGTTCAACACCCCGAAGAACACGAGAACACCGAAGTAACAAGTTTAAAAACTGATTATCTTTGTAGTTATCAAACCCAGAATACATGATTAAGCTCTTGTTGTGCGTCCCCGATGTACACATTACTCTTCGAGTTTGAGCAGTTGACTATTCGAGAGAACAATATGTCAACATCTTCATTTCACCAAATCCATTACAGTTATCTTTCATATAACCCATCAGCCCATAATGTACACATATACCCAACAAGAGTAGAGACGATGACATCCAAGTAACATGTTGAATCACTGATCATCTCTGCGGATATCATCTCTGGAATAACTGAATAATCTCGATCATGTGAACATGTTTTACATCTCTGATGTACACATATCTCTCCCCTGATGGTTGCGATCTCATCGGAATCGTCATTGCATTGTATACATGAAGCAATAACCGGAAGCACTACCATAAATCATATAGAAGATGTCGATAAGCAATATCATCTCACGCTTCACATATTCTTCTCATATTTCTTCCTACTGAAAGCTGAGTTAACACATACCAAAATTATCCGAGACCACTTCCTCCAAATGGTTGGAATAATGCATCCTTCCCCAAATAGTTGAAATAATATATCCTTCCCTAAATAGTTGGAATAATACATCCTTCCCCAAATAGTTGGAATAACACACCAAAGGCTACGAGTTAAGCACCGAGTTTCTCGTGATTATGACATATGTCTTTCCCGGATTACTTCAATAGAGAAGAAGTATTAAGTTCATCATGTGTACTGTTGTGTGTTTAGATGTATATCTCCTTCCCCATCTTGGTTTTGATACCTCGTAATCGAAGAACACATTATACATGCCAAATACTCTTGAAATAGAGAAGAACAAACAATTAGCTCAATCAATCTGTGAGAATCAATCACTACTGAAACTCTCTCGACTATCTTTATCAACCCATATGTAGACAATTTGAAGTGATCACTAATGAAGAAAACTTGATTTACCAAACTTGAAACTGAAGTCGAATTCCCTACATTTGTATCTTAAGCTTGCACTTAATGTTGGAAGAACGGTGTTGAAAATCTATGCTTCAAGCAAATCTCTAAGTACTCACTACTCAAACAAAGTATGAGACATTAACACCTATTGAGATTATCCACATCGTAGGTCTTTAACCATCCACCCCGACTGCTGGTAACTAGATAAACCAAGTCTTCAACTCAAATTCTTAAGCCCAAGCAAGTTATCAAATAAGAACACGCCTTTGTGAAAGTCAACTTCAATCTCAAATAAGTGATAAATGATTAACTCTGAAGTACTCAACTTGTGTCAAATGTCCAACACGTGAATAAACATACAATCGGATGTACATTGACCCACTGTATGAACTGTAACAAATGATTCCTCAACATCAATGCATTCTTCCTACAGGTATACATGTAGAGACTGATATGGAAGATTCACCGATAATGTATTCGAGCGGATGAGGTAGTCATTTTCCTTAATGTTCATGTGGTTGATTTATAGCGTGCACAATGAGAGGAACAATAATCCGTGAAGATTTGGCAAAGGAATACCAAAGAGCGGATCATTATTCAATAGTGCAACTACAATATCATGATAGTCATTATCAACGCCTTGTGAAATAACTGGAGATAAGGTTTCTTGAGAATTTCGAGAAGTACTTCTTAGATGATGAACCAGCTGAGTTAGTAGGAACCGGGGCATGAGCTTCAGAAACTGGATGATCAACATTCTCTATCCTTAAAAAATGAATCCCAAATAGTAAATCCCAGTTATCCTTAGTGAGTGAAGACATTAGGCGTTGGAGAGTCGTATGACCATAACTCAAGCATCCATCAACATGTAGTATATTCACTCTTCTCCCCCTCAAAAATTGCAAATGAAGTTTTCTATTTTTGATTGAGCAAGTGAATAAGAATATATACCAATGAACGGAGATCCACTAGAGGATTGAATGAGCATGGAAAAACATGAAGCTTGTTGATGAAGAATGTCGATGAGAATGGTCATAAAAATGAAGATTTCTCTTCTTCTAAAGATAAAGCGCACTGAGGCGTACACTTTTCTTTTCTTTGAGGAACGGGGCCTGAAGTGTTATCTACAGACGCCATAAAGATGAAATACGAGGCCTGAATTGAAGTGAACAGACGTCATTGCCGATTTGAATATCAAGGTTGAGTTACTTGAACCCGTGAGTTACGAGATATCAATCCATTTGTTATCCATACTTTAAGCCACCCATGTATTGAAGGATCAAGTATACTCGCAATCGAGTAAGGACTACCGCACTAACATTACAAGCATGATTGCATATATATTGGTTAGTGACATTAGTATCCAAACCCTTTGGGGTTTCACGGTCAACCTTGATTTTGCCATCGATGCTGACTTTCCGTAGGTATCCACCTAAGTCCAACATCCTTAAACATTCTACCAGACGGTATCCACTTATGGCAAGGTCTAGGAATGTTGATATTCTTATGCAAAGTGGAAGACTTATCGTTATTTCTAGACTCCAAAGATTTAGCAGTTGGGATCCATCTTTGCGAAGTTTTAGGTTTGTTTTGCTTCATAACATGTTGAACCTTAGTCATGTTAGTAGCCTTAGTGGATTGTACCTTAGCATGTGAATTAGGAAAATGTTTCTTATTCGGAAAAGACTTAAAATTTCTAGGTTCATTTTCTACATGCTTAGCATTCTTCTTCATATAACTACTCTTAGATGCAAGCCAACCCCTAGTCTTTTGAGTGTTCCTGGGTAACGGTTTACTACTACTAGCAGTGCCTTGAAATCTCGTGGAATGCATCACCCTAGGTCTTGCACCTAAAATTCCGTCTTTTCGAATATGTGCCTTTTTTCTAGCTTCTTCTAGATAATAGTTCTTCCACAGGTCATTCATATCATATGAATTTTGGGTTTTAATGCTTGGTTTTGACACTGTTTTCGAACTATTCCTAGAGGTGCTGGGAGTAGAAGTAGCTACTTGTTGAGGGTTAACGGAGCTAGAAGCATTATTCTTAGGTAACTTAGGTGAAGTGACTGGTTTTGACAAAACTTGTATCGCATCAACTTGGGAGGCAAGCCTTGTCTTTAAAGATTTTGTTTTTTCAGATATAAATGTAGTAGGTTGCCTAACAACGGACCGGTCTCTAGTGGGATGAGAAACTGGCTTCCCCAAGGTTGATGGTTTTGTAAACTTAGTGTTCACACTTTTCCCTACGGTTTTTCGAAGCACATTCTTTAAGGCAACAATAGCGAAACTCTTTTCCTGAAGTTGAGCTTTGAGATCATCAATTTTTACTATCAAAGAGTTTGTTTGTTCCATTGACTTAGTTCTAGCTTCTTTGACAGAGTTACTTATTTCTATGTGATGCTTTCTCAAAGTCTCATTTTCTTTTAGTAATTGACACATAAATTGACATTTCATTATTTCTTGTTATAATAGTATCAATGTCTTGTGCAGTCTTGACTAAATTACTTTTCACATGCAAACCAGAAATATGTTTCTTCAAGTTGTTGATAGTCGAGTTTTTGGCTTGAAGCTGAGCTTTTAAATCATTTATTTCAAAAATTCGGAAATTCGGAAATTCGGATTTTACATGGTTTCTTAGTTTGAAAACTTTCCTCCTTTCTTTGTATTGCAATTTCAAGAGAAATGCAATGTTTTTCAAGTTTTGAGAATTTGTTTGAAAGTTCATCAAAAGCCTTTTATCAACCATATCATTTGTTTTGAATTTATTAGACTCACCTCAACCAAGGAACATTTATCGATCATGTTTAGTATTAAGATCGGTTTGTTTAGGGACATTAGCGGATGCATTATGTTGATCGCTTAAGGGTACCTCATCACATGACACTGTTCATTTTTCGATTACGATATCCGCATTCACATCATGTATAACAAGAGTCATCGAACTCTTGGTTGTTTCAAGCTTATCTCAGATCTCGAGCCTCAGATTCGGTGTCAATCGATCCAACATCCGGTGCTTTACCTGACTCAACACTACAATCTTTTGATTGTGCCAAACATTCATTCCCCTTTCTGATTACTGCATCTACTTCCTGTTTGTTAGGAGTAACTTAACAACTGGTTACATCATTATTTGTTGTCACTGACATTTTACATTCAACAACACTCGATTCTTCAACTGATACATTACCCAACTCATCACAACTATCTCTCAACTGCACCAGACTCTCATCCACTTTTTCATCTTTCCGAGTAACTTCCTCAATATACTTCTCCACATTATCCATGAGATGGATAAGTGTCTCTATGAACACGCTAATTTCCATTCCAGTGTGTCTCTTGAAAGACATTTCAGTCATGTCTTGATCATAATCTGATGTAAATTCCCCACAGATGAATGACTGAAATTGGTTGTGGATCACATGAAGTGCAGCACTGGAACTAACCTTTTGAACCTTTTCTTTATCAAGTTTTTGTTCCAATTGTTCTAAGTTCAATAGTAATGTTCCCGTTAATGTGGATAAATCTTGATGGAAAAGGTCATTGCATGTTCGTTCCATTCCTATCGGTGTGAGTAACATGAGGTGTGAGTGAAGTTGTTGATAAGGTTCAATGTTACTTTCCTTTAGCATGGCATTCTGTAGCCTAAACAGGTGCAATTCACTCTCTTCAGACTCAGAACACGAAGATCTCACATCCTCATTGATTGATTCAATCATTTTTAACCGTTCAGTGTAGCATAAATTATCATTGTTGTCCACAGCGTCATACAATTTAAGTACTTCCGAAATCACTGAATCAGGAGTGTAAGACATGATGTTGCTGTGTACACGAGATTTTACAAGTCTGTGATTTAAACCGAGAAATAGAATCTTTTGCGGGATTTTACTAAAATCAAGACCAAACCGTTAAGCAATGACCAATGAAACGTGTTAAGATGACTGATGGATTGACACAATAATACATAATTGTGTGTTAGGACATATGATTGTTTGTAGGATTTGCAGAGATGTTGTTTGGTTGAGATTTGGATTGGTTTATGCCCGTTTTAACGGAGAAATTTAGGTCTAAAAACATAAAAACCTCAATAACTTTTGTTCGGAGCGGATTTAGGCCTCGAAGGTTGACCCGAATCAACTTTAGTTTATTCGGCGTGCCATTCTCCTCGTTCTTACGGTCGTTTTGATGGGTAGTGTTAGGAATTGGAAATTCCATAGTGAAGAGTTGGTCACCCCAAATATTATCTAGCATAAGTTAGCTCGTAGACATTTCGTTAGTTATGTTATTTGTTAGTTTATTAGTTAGTTATTAGCATAGTTTAGTTTAGTGTAACACCGTAGAGGAAGGACAGGGTCTTTACCCACTGTATGCCTGATCCACAGTCTGATAAAAGGACGTAGTATTTGTAACTATAAATACCCCTTCCATCCTTGGAAGGGGTGGTGCTTTTCAATCTAACCTTTCATTTTTGTATTACAACTCTCTATCTAGAAAACACCCATCTCTTATCTTTCTCTCTCTAAATGGCTAACATGTATTTCCATCATCCAAGACCACCCGAATCATCAATCAACATAATATTTACGATCCTACAATTGGTATCAGAGACATGGTTATTGTGTTTTGATGATTTGTGTGGTATCTTTGCTTTGTTTAAAACTGTTTTTGTGTACTTTTCTTGGTCGGAAAATATTTTTTCCGTTTTACTTTGGTATAACAGTTTTTAAACATGTTTTTTTTTGTGTATCCTTTTAGTTTGGTCAACAAATAAAAGTCATCGGTCCATCAAAGTTTATCTGTCTTGTGTCATTTGTGTCCAAGTCATTTACTGTCATCCATTTTATATAACTTTTGTACCAAATGCAGTGAAAACTTATGTGGTCAAATTGTTGTCAACAAGTCAAAGAAGCATTTTTTATGCAGTTTTCTGGGCTTATATGAAGATGGTCGGATAAACATGGTCAGAATACTCGCCGGAAAAAGTCAAATGGTCATGTTTCAAGTAGCGATTTTTGTTTGTTTGACTGTTGAGGCAAAGGTCAAAAGCGACTTGTCTTGTTTAGTACAAATAGCGGTTTGTGGCCATTCTCATCTGAGCGATTTGTGTTGCATTTTTGAATGCAACTTGTGTAAAGTAGAGACTTGTGTACAGTAGCGACTTGAGTCAAGTAGCGACTTGAGTCTAGCGACTTGTGACATGAAGCGACTTGACAGAAAGGTAGAAGAAGAAATGACCACAAGACCACGACCACAATATACCAAATACCAAATATACACGACCTCAGTACAATATATCATCAGTCCCACCTATGTTATATTGAAAGTTAGAAAAACGAGTTGAAATGAAAAAAACAGATCCAAACCCCACAATATATTACCTACACTCATTCAATCCCATCACCTATATCTTTCCAAACCTAAACTCGAAACTGATAAGAAAGAATTATTACAAGATCTCAGCACATCTTTCGATATATTCAAAGACACATCAAGTAAATAGAAGGTCTAACGAAAGAAGGTTAACATCATCAATCAATTTTTGAAGATTTACTTCATTATATATCCGAACACAAAGATAAGTTTATAACAACTATGTTATACCTTTTTCTTTAGCTCGTTCAAAGACCAAAATCAACAATAAAATCATCTAAAGAAAACCTACCTTAGACCCTCATGGATCTTGAAAATGTATGACAATTTAAGGACTCAGATTGTGTTGATTGATATTGATTCGGATTGGTGTTTTGATTGATGATTTTTGTTGAGATGAGATGCAGCTTGTTGAGATTAGATCAATTAGGAAGTGTTTGGTGAGAGTATTTTTTTTTTTATCAAGATCTATTTTTTATGGGAGAGAAAATGATTTAAGGGAGGCGGATTATTTTGTGCGTTTGTTTTTAGGTTTAGGTCAAGAGAGAGTATTTTTAGGGTTAAGAAGAGTTTAAGTCTTTCTTATATCCGTGTATTGAAGTGAGTTGGATCGGGTCTAAATATTCATTTGGGTTAATATCATTTGTTGATGGACTGAGATTGGATCCGATTATGTGGAATGGTGGATCTGATGTTTCTTTCTTGGGCTCGTATGTCCAAATATGGGTTTGGGCTTCTCGTTTAAAAACATGGGCTGAGATGATTTAGTTATTCAATGTGTTATTCATACATTGTGTTAATTATGGTACATCTTTGGTAAATAAATGGTATTTTGGTATAAAATTTTCACGGAGGGATACATAATTCACGGCTTGAGCGAAAAAGTGAAAAATGACTACGGGGTTTTTGTTCGGTATTATTGACGCGAAATACTCTCCCATATGTGGTCATTACTATTAGCCGTTGAATCAATGGAGGTTCAATTTCAGCAATTCCCATGAGATATTCGACGCCACAAAATGTCAATTATACTTCACAGTCTAAGCAAAATCTTTCTAAGAATCGTCAGCGTCAGTCATGATTTTTTTCAAGATGTTTGCTTATGACAAGAACTTCTCGTGCAAATGGTCGTACACGTTATGATGCTTCCGAAAGTTTGAAACCATCATGGGGGAGAAACGTGTACTTTGATGTGTTACGGTCAAACTCCAGGGGGAAGTAGTACGTATATACTGCTTGACTTAGTATGGTTTGTGAAGTTGTCTACATATGGGTAATGAATTGTTGAAGAACCGCTGCATGTTCCCCTAAAACAGATATTCACCCAAACCAAAGTTGTCATAACACGTTCAAACTATCATTGCTTACGGTTTAGTATTGATTTTGTAAAATCCCGCGAAAGAATCTATTTCTCGGTTTAAATCATAGACTTGTAAAATCCCGTGACAATGAAAACATCCTGGTTAAAGTAATGTGCATTTCCGGATCTATCTTGCGGTTTATTATTGGTTTTGTCAAATCCCGCGAAAGAAACTATTTCTCGGTTTAAACCATAGAGTTGTAAAATCCCGTAATGATGGAATCATCCTGGAGAAAGGAAAGTGTATTCCGAGGTCTTTTACGATCTTTGGTGCTACGCTTTCTACTTGAAGAAGGATAAAAGGTGTACTTCATGATTTGGATGTGTGTTTGGATATCCGTCATGGCAGTTTGGTTATTACATGGTTTTACGGGGTTATGTGCTTTTAACCTTGGTCGGGATGAAAACCATTATCATAGTTCACTTAAACCATCAAAGGAGGCTAGATTTGAGCTTTTAACCAGAAGATGTGACAACGGGGTTAAGTCACTATTATTTATTTGAGGTTGAAGGGAATTATCACGGACGAGTGTACTTAGTATCAGAAGGTATCGGGGATGGTTGGATGAAGATTCTTCATGATCCTTGTTCGAGCTTATTATTAAAAATGAAGACTTGGAAATCTAGTTATTGTTGGGTGACTTTTCCTTTTCTTTTACCACTTGGGGGAATTGGGCTCTTACCACCACAAAATAACTATCACTTTAAGGACTTACGTTGTTGTGCTCAGTGTCACATTCAATTGTGGATTTTCAAGAGGTGATGTACGTCTTATACTTGATGGTTGGTTGGTTGAAGAGTATAGAGTACTTAGAGAGTACTTAGAGTTTCTAATGGAAATCGGCACCGCTCTTTGTTTCATATGTGCAAGTTTAAGTCACGAGTTCGGGTTAGTTTACTACAAAGGCAAATTAATCATATTGGGTTTTCTCCATCAGCTGTCACGACAAAGAGCCTATTGAATGATAATGGGGTTGATTACAAGTTTTGCCAAGAGAGCTGAAAAGAGAGAGATTATGACGTTTGAATACTTCAGTTCAAGCCTCGTACATCAAAGAAAAGAAAAATGTACGTTTCAGTGCGCTTTATCTTCCAAAGAATAGAAATCTTCTTATGACATTTGAACACAACAGTTCAAGCCTCGTTCTCTACAGAAAAGAAAATTGTACGTTTCAGTGCGCTTTATCTTCTGAAGAAGATAAATCTTCTTATTTATGACCATTCTCGTCAACATGCTTCATGCCTTTTCCATGAGCTATCAGTCATCAAGTGAACCGAACTACTGTTGATTGTTTTCTTATTCCACTTGCTCAACTATAATGACGATGGGACATCATGTGCTAATTTTGCGGGGGAGAAGTGTGAATAGAATACATTTAGATGATAATCACTTGTTTAATCAATAATGGCATCTCCGTATGCAATTCTTGAGGGGGAGAAGAAGTGTGAAACTGCTGCATGTTGATTGATATTAGAGAATAAATGGTGAAACGGCTCCAAACTCGTGTAAGAACCGAGCTTCTTCTTATCGGGTCATCTTTACATGGAGTTTCTTCTTAGAGTCGTTGGTTGACATCTTCACACGGACTGATTTGATTAATGACAAAGTGCTTCTAGTTGCTGGGCTGATTTCTTTGATGAACATCTTTCTGTTCTTGTTTGATTGGGAGGGATTTTAGTTAAGGAGATTTGCTACATATAAGGTAATTGGAACACATTTGGTGAGATGAAGATGTTAACTTTCTATTCCCCAAATGGACAATCTAGAAGAAGGTCGAGTCTACAGTCGGTTCTACATTTTCTGTTGCATGTTAGAAGACTAAAGGCGAGTTGCACTTAACAATATAAAGACTTCTTCTTAATCCGGGCATTTATCAAACAGATTGTCGGTTTAGGGGAGAGCACTAATTGGGGGAGGGTGAAATGTCTGATTTAATCCCCTATTAGACTTGCTTACATTCTTCAGCAAGTTGATTCTCACAAAGATTATAAGTGTTCTTCTCAAAAGATTTCAAGTATTTGGGCTTATAATATGATTGCTGATTCTGAAGTGTCAAAACCAGCAAGGGGGAAGGAGACACGTATCTAAACGTAAGTAAACTTGATGAACTTAATACTTCTAAGTGATTGAAGATATCTCGGGAAGACAAATGTCATTACCGTAAAGACACTCAAAGTTTGACTCATGGCGTTTAGTGTTCTTATTCCAACTATGTGGGGGAAGAGATGAAAGAGTTAGTTTCTGGTGATTAAAGAGGT
Source organism: Chrysanthemum lavandulifolium (assembly GCA_022545495.1). Lineage (NCBI taxonomy): Eukaryota > Viridiplantae > Streptophyta > Magnoliopsida > Asterales > Asteraceae > Chrysanthemum > Chrysanthemum lavandulifolium. The sequence goes on from CM040242.1 coordinate 161,908,727, forward strand.
ACACAAGTATGACATATTCAAGGGAGATAAATGTATAACATGAGGGAGGTGTTAGCAGTTATTCTTTCGGTGGGAATGTGTGTACTTTGGGTTCTTGAGCTTCATACACGATCATTAGGGAAGAAAATTGTTTAGCACAAACATTTCTTTCCGGGCATGATGTGTATTCGGGAGAGTTCTTGGATATTGGTGTACTTCGGGTTCTTGAGCTTCATACACGATCATCAGGGAAGAAAATTGTTTAGCACAAACATTGGGGAGGTGTTTTCATTCCGGGCATGAGGTGTATTCGGGAGAGTTCTTGAGCATTATTCTTGAAGACTGACTGCATCATTTCGTCTACTTGGGGAAGTGGTTTCTTGACAACTTTTTGGTATGGATCGCTTCAGACTTCAGTGGAAAAAGAACTTGAGAAGATTATTTAAACGTGGGCTGATACATTGTTGTTCTTCTATTGGATGATATAACCTCGAACGAAGAATCACAAAGATTATTCTTAAAAAGAGCAGCAAGTTCGATGATAATGGTGTGCTTCTTTGTGCACCTGGCTAAGGGAATCTTGAAAGAAAGCTTTGAATCTGCTCAGCTAAAGGATTTTCGGATTGGGGGAAGCTGCCAAAGTCTCACTTTCAGATGGTTCAATTTCTCTCAACTCAAGAGCCTCGGAAGCTTTGGTGGTGGATGTTTAAGAGATGGCGATTTCTATCTTCTACAACGGGGTTGTTCGATATCTTTATCTCGGTACTCGTAGCATCATCTTTCTTAAACTATATCACCTACTCTATCTTTGTAAATACTTATCAAAAACCAAAATACAAAAATATAAAACCAACAAAAGAAAATAGAAAAATATAAAACCTTCAAAAACCCATAAAAATTAGAAAATTTGAAAAATACCAAAAATATTGTTTTTCAAAGACATGTCTTCTGGTATCGATAACATCTGCGGTCTTAGAAATGTCATTCAATAATGGCACGGGACCATAGATGAAGTTCGAGCAGGAGGTGTAAATATTTTTTTTCAAAACATGTCTAAAATTATGGCTTACAGTTATTTCAGACTGTAACCCGCACTTCAAAATATGGCTTGCAGTAACTTCAGACTGTGACCCGCGCTTAAACTATGGCTTGCTATTATTTCCGATAGGAACCCGCTCTTCAAGGAAGGAAAGTGCTGCGCTAAACTAATTATCTAAAATTTCGTGCACTTATCCTAAAACAAATTGAGGAAAGTATGTCGAAGGACTGCTGTTCCTACTCAAATATTTTTCCTTCTAAAATTCTTCAGAAAAATATTTTTTTTTACAAAAAGGTGGTAAATTGAGTTGCTTGAAAATCAACCAGAATCATAATTTTCATAAATTTGCAAAACTCAATCAATGACTTCAGCGCTCTTAAACTTTTCAAAAAATGAGTCATTGATTGAAGGGGAGAATGTTTTCAAATTTATATCATCTAACGGACTTATCTAATTATCCTATATGCTTAACTGAAAAATGATGTTAACCTAGGTTGAAGGACTAGGTGCTTAGGATATGATTGTTAGGATTAGATGATTAGAGTTTGATGAACACATAAATCCCATGCCTTATATGATCTGATTGATATGTTGGATTGACTTTTATTAGTCGATTGCTGTTTGGGTGATGTCGACCACCATATATCTGTATGTGTGTTCACTAACGTATGCAGGTATATTGGTATATAAGAATGTTCCCTGTCCGGATCCCACATAATATGATGATTGGATGCCGAAAGGAAAGGGCAACTATATCTTGGGTCGAAATGAAGAAACGGAGCTTAGTTTGACTTCTATGGAGAGTTGGCATGAAATGCAACGTAAGAGGTCTCACTGCATCAGCAGATGGTTTTCTTCATCATCAAATGAAGAAACGGGGCTTAATTGGACCTCTATGAAGAGTTGGCATGACAAATGCAACGTCAGAGGTCTCACTGCATCGTGACGGTTTTCTTCGACCCTACAAAGAACAACGAAGCTTCTCAACCACCTAACGTTTCTTTGTGCAGGATACCATTTTTTTTAAACAATTTTTAAATAATATTGTTTTGAAAAAAATGGAAAAATATTGGTTTTGAAAATAAATTGGACTTAATTTTGAAAATCACCGGACTTCATTTTATCAAAACTTAAGTCACTCAATTATCGACTACGGTCATCGATTGAGGGGGAGAGTGATTTAAAATAAAATATTTTCAAACAATATTTCTTCATAAAAGGTCCGTTTGTACAATAATAAGTGGTGATCTAAAGATTTAATGTTATGTCATGGTATGATTTTCTTTAAAACTCAAAGATCTTACAAAATGAAATTTTTTCTATTCTTGTTTGATTGTGAAATTGTTTTATTTTACTTAAAGATCTCTTAAAAACTATCATACCTGACACTAAAAATCTTTAATGTCTAAAATTGGTCCGTATCAATCATTTTTCAAAATTAAATCAAGCCACGTCTTTCCCCAAAATTTTCCAAATGATTTAAATCAATCGGGATCCAAAATCTCAATTGGTTTAAAATTTTTGATCGGGGGAGAGATCGTGATTTAAATCTCAAATCGGTTTTAAAGGGTGATTGTTTCAAAAGCACTCCTTCCTTCATGTGCCAAATGATTTCGAAATACATAATGCACATGATTGTGGAGGAGCATTTAACCATAAACCAGAAGAGCTTTTAAATCAGGTACATTTTCTCTCATGTTTTCTAAACATTATTAAATCACTTGGGATCCAAAATCTCAAAGGGTTTGATATTTTTGATCAGGGGAGAATTTGTGATTTAATAATGAAATTTGATAAATGATGATCGACTTGACTCAAAAGTGCAGGTTGCTCTCCCATATGTGCTAAACGCTTTCGAATCTCGAAGCACATATTGAGGGGGAGCATTTCAAAAGAAAACAAACTTTCAAGGTACAAAGATTTCTATGTTTCAACATAAGTACCTTGATTGATTTTCTAAATGGTTTCTTATTGGCAAATGTAACCGTGAAAGTACTTCAAAGAACTCCTACCTCGATGTGTTAAATGATTTCAAACAACCAACGCACATTTTGAGGGGGAGAATTTACCATGAAAATCAAAAGGCTTTTTCTAAGTAAATTGTGATCAAGAAATTGTTTCAAAGAACTCTTTCTTCCATGTGCTAAACAATTTCAAATATACAATGCACATGTTGAGGAGGAGCACTTCTAAATGATCAAGACAATTAAGGTACAAAATGCTTTGATTTTATATCACAAGTACCTTGATTAATTTTTCCAAATGATTTTTCAATTGGTTTCAAGAAGGAAAGAACAATACCAAAAGACCGACCAATTTACTTTATGCATAGTGTTATAAGGATGGTTAGGTTAGGTATTCGTTCCCACGATCCCGCCAGAGCTGGAGGGATCTACCCAGGGACAATCCACTAGATAGTGTAGAGTCCTTAGGTATGATGAAAAAAGGAGAAAAATGAGAATACGGGAAGAGTGTGGACTGAGACAGAGCTAGTACTGGAATAAACCAATAAAGGTTCTAGTTATGAAGTCTCGGTAAGCACTGAAGGGGTTGAAGAATGAAAAAGAAATGAATGTGAAAAGGGTGAAAAGAAATAGCCCTCCATTAATTCAACCTTAAGGCAGAAACTGGGTTCAATACATATGCTACTGGTGGTTACTAAGGTAACACTGGTATTGAAGACAAGACGTCATGGACCCAGTGACGCACTGCACCTAACTTCCCAAGCTACTCGAGTTCCTCTTAAAAGGGCTTGTTTCAATCTCACGGGGAACCTACATAATCTATGGACTTTCTCTTAGAGATTGATGATATTGAAGAAGGAGACCCTCTCCCTAGTCTTCGGCATAGGAGACCAAATGTGCACAATTGAGTCTAGAGCCAAGAGATCATCCACAATATCTCATTAGGACACTATTCTTGAAGACTTGTTGTTTCACTCAATGTGGAAGGTGAGAATATAATTAAGAGTCCTACGCATTATCCTTGTGGTATTGCTAGAACATCCGAGTGATATGTTAAATATTCACGATGAAGATGGAAATCCTTCTAGAGCCAACATCAAACAAGCTCTTGGTGGGTGACATGTGAGATCTTTTCTAAAGATCAAACTTGTGACAACTGGATAGAAACGATGGGGCGATTCACTCGTGAATCAACCTTGGTCCAGGAAATGAATTGACGAATACTTTTGGAAAAACCGTTCGATGTGCAAATCTTCTTTTCTCTAGCACATCGAATGTGTATTCATTTTCAAATTCAAAAAGTATCTCTCATTGAAAAAATACTTTTGGAAAAACCGTTCGATGTGCGAATCTCTTATTTTCTCTAGCACATCGAATGTGTACTCTTTTCAAATACAAAAAGTATTTCTGATTGAAAATTGATCTTTTTCATAAAACCTTCGTCGTATTGCAAAACTCTTTCTTCTAAGAAATACGCGATTGTTTTCAAATCAATTTTTCATCAATCAGTGAATCTCAATTCGCTGGTTCACTCACTCTGTGTTGTCTTCTTTGAGACGCTCCGGTTTGAGAACGGCTAGAGCACCGCGAAACCACGCAAGGAGATTCTTCGATTCTACACGATCATGGGCGATTTGTCTTGGTCAACGGGAACCGTGGGCGTGTACCTCAATTCAACAAAAGTGATCAAAGACACTTTCGTGTATTTTATTTCTAACATTGTTTGCAAGTACATTTGGACGGTTGCAACCGATCGAATTGAGAAGTCAATCCAAAGCCGCATGCTCACAAAGATCCACACTTAATTAAAGAAATCATGACTAGTGCATATCTACATAACACGGCTCGATATTTTTATACTATGCTTCGCTGCGCGCGCAAATATCATGAACCAGTAAGGCTTCCGCTACTCTGATGGAAAGATGTCATGATCCTGAAAGTGTGAGCATGTTGGTCCGAAAGTCACAACTTCACATGATGGCAACACAATAAAGGGTGATCTAGAGATTTACTGTAGCTGATGATCTCAAAGATAGCTCGAAGATCATCAAGATGTGGATCAGTTAAAGGCCTCCACTAAAAGTACAAAACTATGCGGACTTTGAAGAACCGATACTAAAGCACAAAGATGCAGAAGTTGAAGAATTCAAGTCTACGAGCTCAAGACTGAAGATAAAATTGAATGCTAGGATTCGAAATGTAAATCATGGGGTGACCTCCCTTAGGGGGAGATTGTTAGGAATTGGAAATTCCATAGTGAAGAGTCGGTCACCCCAAATATTATCTAGCATAAGTTAGCTCGTAGACAATTCGTTAGTTACGTTATTTGTTAGTTTATTAGTTAGTTATTAGCATAGTTTAGTTTAGTGCAACACCGTGGAGGAAGGACGGGTCTTTACCCACTGTATGCCTGATCCACAGTCCGATAGGAGGACGTAGTATTTGTAAATAAATACCCCTTCCATCCTTGGAAGGGGTGGTGCTTTTCAATCTAACCTTTCATTTTTGTATTACAACTCTCTATCTAGAAAACGCCCATCTCTTATCTTTCTCTCTCTAAATGGCTAACATGTATTTCCATCATCCAAGACCACCCGAATCATCAAACAACATAATATTTACGATCCTACAGGTAGAACGCTGAAAACGGAGTTACGGTTCAAAAGTTATGGCCGTTTGAAGTTTTGTCGGGAAAAGTCAACAAATTGCACTGGAGACAACTCGCACCTTAGACAACTCGCACCCAAAGACAACTCGCTTAATAGACAACTCGCTTCACAGAAAACTCGCATAGGCAACTCGCTTAGGCTGACAACTCGCTTAGGCTGACAACTCGCATAGTACACAAGTACACTCACTACTTTGTCTTTTTTGTCGTTTTGTCTCAATAGACAACTCGCATATAGGATAACTCGCTTCACAAATCAGGACAACTCGCATACAAGCATGGGACAACTCGCATATAAGCAGAGACAACTCGCATCCAAGAAACACAATCCGAGACACAACTCGCATCCAACAAACATTCAAAAACACCACTTTTCAATCCAAAAACAACCCAACCACGATGATTCAAGCCTTCCAAATCAAAACCTAAACACTTATAATGATTTTAAACACAAAAGTACAATCAAAATCTAAACTTTAACACTAGAAATGATCCAAATGAGGCAAACTACTCTAAACTCATGAAAACCACTAGAAATCCAAGATCATGAAAGATGAATGATCAAACCATGGCTCTTGATACCAATTGTTAGATATTGGTTTTCACAAACACACTATCAATCACATATAGAGTCAAATTATACAAGAGTTTAGAGAGAGAAAGTAGAAGATGGGATCCTTTCTAAAGAGAGAAAGTAAACAAAAGAAAAAAAGGTTAGATTAAGTGAAAGGTCCAACCCTCTACCTTGGGAGGTAGAGGGTATTTATATTTACATACTAAACGTCCTCCTTCGGACTGTGGATCAGGCATATAGTGGGTAAAGACCCGTCCATCCTCCACGGTGTTGCATTAAACTAAATAACTAACTAAATAACTAGTAAATAACGTAATGTCTACGAGCTAACATATGCTAGACTAGAGTTGGGGTGACCGACTCTTCAACATGGATTTTCAAAATCCTAACAATAAGGATTTAAAACGTACACTTTTAAGGGGTCATTTAAGCCCTTAATTGCCCACTTTTATATCCGTTACTGCTTAATTTCGTTCATTTTCACTTTTTAGGTCTCTTGGAAGTAAAATGCTAGAATGATGCATATTTGGATGAAAAGGAGTGAATATATGAAAAAAATGGCTAAGTCAAGATCGAAGACACTCAAGCTTCTGGAATTGAACCTGACGGCGTCCCAATCAAAGGGCGACGCCGTCCCTCTCTATGTAATTAAATTTGTGACGACTCAGTAGAATTTTTGCTAAATTACACCTGACGGCGTCAGGATTTGAAGAGGAAGGGCGTCACGAAGACTTTTCATCTCAGACGGCCTAGATCCATAATCAGACGACGTCCCTGCTGAAGCCCGACGACGTCAAAACTACAACGTGACGCCGTCCCAACGATTACTTGGCCATGACGAAAACCCCAATGACGGCGATCTGACGGCGTCCCACCTATAAGGCGACACCATCGCAAGTGTAAAATTATATATAGAAATCGAATTTTCAGATTTTTAAGAGGTAGACTTGTGGATTAAAAACCCTAAATGTTTGTAGCCGACTTGGACAGTATCTTAGAGTTCCCAAACCCTATTTTACATCAAGATAAGTGTTTTACTTCATTGATTTCATTATGTCTTCCATTGAATGTGTGTATGCTTGCGTGTTTAACATGTCCGGCTAAATTTCTTGTGTGTTTGCTTAGATCTATGAAACCTAGTTATTAATTATTGATTGGTTGTCTCTTATCTTAATTGTAATTGGCTTAGGAGTGTAATTAGGCCATCGTTGTGTTTAAATGCTTGAGTAATCTTTGTGAACCTTAGCTTATGAATCACTTAGCGGATTTCATAGTCTAAACATCCAAAGATAATCTTAAAGTTAGTTTATGAATCATAGTGGATTTCGTAGGCAATAACCTTAAGGTAGCCTCAAAGAGTTAGGGAAAAAGGCACACCCTACGACCTTAGAAAACACAACGCGTTAAGAATAAGGACGTGACAATTCAACCACCAATAAAAGATAACTAGGAGTAATAGTATCTAGGTAAGCACATTTTAATCATCATACAGTACACATCAATAGACATAAGACTACCCGTAGTATTAGATAATTAGAATAGTAGAGTAATCGGTAGAAGTACCACCCCCCAAATCCAAACCCCGAGATTTTACCCTTAGCTTTCTAAAAAATATAAAAAGATAAAAAAAGAATCTTCCTCAACCTCAACCTTAGCGTAGTACACTTCTTACTAGCATTCCTATTCCCCTAGAGAATGATATCAATCCCCGAGGCTTACCCAATACTACACTACAACGATTAGGTTCACTGCCTAGGGTGTTGTAAAACTTGCTCGACAAAAAGGAAGTTCCTTTGACCCCGAACGCGCTTCGTACGCGCATCACATTCGATCCATATATGTATCTAATGATTTGAATCTGTTGACCCATATTCACAACATATATCACGTTTCCTCTAAATGGTGTTATGCTAAGATCGAATAAATACAAGCATGTGTATCTCGGCCTAATGAATTGTTTCGCTAATGACCCATGTTATTGTCTCGAATGGTTTTGTTATGTCGTATGGTTTGGAATCGGATCTAGGGCGTGTCTCAACTAAAATGGCTCATATGAGAGTCGTATAAATTGGTTTAGGGTTAGGGTTCGAGTTGCTAAAAGGTAAATGGGTGTCGACTAGATTAAGGTTTTCAAAATAGTTTTGGTTTAAATAAAGAAAAGGGCTTAATCATGATTTTTAAAACTTTAAGGGCTGACTCGTTAATAAGGTAAATGAATGGACTAAAGTCGTAAAATAAGTAAACTTATGATATTTACACTTTTGACCCTATACTTTGTGATAATGACATTTTAGACCCTAAACTATTGTAACTTGTCATAAATGACCCTTAAACTATAATAATAAACATTTCCATCATTTTAACCTAATTTGACATTAATTACATCATAAATGACTAAACCTGCTAATTACAGAAAACTGCTATTTTTGGAAAGTTACTTAAAGTGGAAACTTACTAAATAAAGAAAGTTACTATATTTGGAAACTTACTAAAAATGGAAAGATTCTTATAAACCCTAAAAGACTTAATCTAAAGTAAAACATTTTAACTTCATCTAATAAACGTATATCCTTTCACTTTTGTAGATCCCTCGAGGAAGGAGTGATCCTCTGTGTCTTGTGATTCTGTCTGTTTGTGCTTCTTGCTGTTGAATAAGGTACATATATTCTGACCTTATCCCTTAACGTTTCTCATGATTCGTACACATCTTTTGATATTAGCTTTGATTATATTTCCTTTGCTCTGAGCCTTTCTGTTAGGGCCTCCTTATATGACTTTGCTATGCACCCCTCTGATTATGAATCTTTGATATTGAAACTTTGATTACGAACCGTTGATTATGCACCCCCTGATTATGAACCTTTGATATTGAACCTTTCTTTGAATCTTTGATATGAACCTTTATGTTATGACTTTGATTTGACCCTTCAGTTTGATACTCGAGCCAATATGTTTCCTAGCCATGAAGGTAACATGGCCATGTCATTGATGCACCAATGGCATGAATCTAGTGTGGTTGAGTGATGTTCCACACCATCCCTTTTTATGATATTATCCGCGCTTTATATGTTATGATTATGGCCACTATGATTTGTACAGGGGCGTATGGATGCATCCTAGATTTGCTATGGTATGATATGATATGATATGATTTATATGGTGGCTGATGTTGTATGCAATACACGTCTTTCACATTATGGGAGTTGATCACTCCATTGGTTACTTATGCTATATGATATGATATGATATGTTATGGGCTCGTGGTAGATTACTGACCTTTCTGTTCACTTCCATGTCCTTTTGATTATACCTTATGATTTTCCCAATGCACCATATGTTATGTTATCTTCGTTCCTTACCTTTCGATTATTCGTTTTGTTATATATTTGTTCACTGGGCTTTTTAAGCTCAACCGCATTTTCTTTTCATACGGCAGGTATCTAAGCTAGGAGCTGCGGATTTACTATGGGTTGAGTGATGAACTTGTGTGGAGACCTTGGCCCTAGTCATCTTAGATTCCATTGCTTATTTTATGACATTTATTTAGACTTGGATTTACTTTATTTCTTTCTTTGGAGTATTTTCCCTTATCTTGAAGTTATGTATTGTTTAAGTCATGTTGACTTAACTCCTTTGATTATTTATGCTTAAGACTTCCGTTGTTGCTTTATGTTCATTATGTATGCTTTGATATGACACCATACTCTGATGCTTCTACCCTTGCCGGGTTAGGGTGTTACACGATTCGAAAGTTAAAAGCTTAAATTTCTCAATTGAAGGGAAATAGGAGTGAAGTGGTAGGCTCCCATATACCACCGTCTCTAGATTCTCAGAATTTTTAATATCAAAACATCATCAATAAATTGCAACAAGAAAATGAATGTTTTCAAGCTGAAAATTCAACAGTTAAATCGCAATACAAAGAATTATATGATTCAGTTAAGGTTGACAAACACAATGAAAAGATAACTTCTTTGTTTAACGAGATTGAGAATCTAAAGACTCAGGTGAAAGGGAAAATGCTAATTCCCACGTGTAAATATGTTGTTCCAAAGGTTTCTGCCAGTAATATTCATGCTATTGAAGTGATGTATATTCCCACTCCTCTTAGGAACAATAAGATTGTATATCAAGCATATCTCACTTACCTTAAGGATAGTCTTCGTGAGATCGTAGAAGTTGATAGAATTGAGAAACCACTAGATAGTGTTGTTTCCTATGCTTGTGTGTATGCTAAACGATCTCATGAACTCTTAGAATATGTCATTGGCACATGTCCTAAAACTGGTACCAAGCAAGATAGATTTGTTGCACCCTCTTCAATGCCTAAAGCAAGATAGATTTGTTGCACCCTCTTCAATGCCTAAGTTCAAGCATGTTACTTTTGATGTACCCATGACAACACCTGAACCTAGCACATCAAAACGAGAAAAGAAAATAGCAGTGAATCAAACTAATGTTCCCATCATAACTTCTACAGTAGTAAAAAATGACATTAAAGCTAGCGGGTCAAAGCCTAGAGGCAATACAAAGAATGATAGGACTACGCAAGACATGTGACGAATGTTTAATTTTTGGTAATCATGATCAATGTGTTGTGTCATTTTTGATGTCATCAAAACAATCATCTGTTGAGCTAATTGGAAAAAAACAAGTTAAACAATCTTGAAAACCTACAAGGAAACTTTTTACTAATTTGGGCTTTCGGTGGAAGCCAACAGGTCAAAAGTTCACTCTAGGCAAACTATGCCCCTTAGCTAGAACTACCATGCTTAGAGTAGATCCTGTAAAGGAATGGAAACCAACTGGTAGAATTATTCCTTTAGTACAACAATGCCCTTTGACTAGGTCTTGTGCGTCTACTAGTGATGCCCCCATTGTTATCACCACGAAACCTAGAGTTGTTGATAATCCAAAGACTGTTTGCACTAACCAAAAGGACCCCATCAGCACATGGGGATCCATTATTTCCAATTATCCATCTTCGTCTTTTTTCAAATGCAGGTCATACAAATCGTCCTTTGGTATTTGGATTCAGGTTGCTTAAAACATATGACTGTTGATCGCTCACGGCTCAAGAATTTCGTGAATAAGTTTATCGAGATAGTTAGATTCGGGAACGACCATTTTGGGCAATTATGGGTTACGGAGATTATGTTTTTGGTGAAAGTATAATTTCTAGGGTACACTACGTAGAAGGACTTGGTCACAACTTGTTTTCTGTTGGTCAATTCTATGATTCCGATCTCGAAGTGGCTTTCAGAAAAAACACATGCTTCGTCAAAGAATTGGATGGTACTGATCTTCTTAAAGGCTCTCGTGGCACTAATCTATACACCATCTATATTGAAGAGATGATGTGATCCTCTCCTATTTTCTTGTTGTCCAAAGCCTCAAAGAACAAATCTTGGTTATGGCACCGTCGTTTAAATCACTTGAACTTTGGTACCATTAATGATCTTGCTAGAAAGGACCTTGTGAACGGTCTTCCTAGATTAAAATTAGAAAAGGATCATCTTTGTTCGGCTTGCCAACTGGGCAAAAGCAAGAAGTATTCACACAAACCCAAAACTGTCAACACCATCATGGAAGTTCTTCACACCCTTCACATGGATCTATGTGGACCAATGAGATTGCAGAGTATATATGGGAATAAATGTGTTCATGTTGTGGTAAATGACTACTCTCAGTTTATGTGGGTGAAGTTTTTGAGAACCAAGGACAAAACTCCAGAGGTTATCATCAAACTGATCAAGCAATTACAAGTTAGACTCAACAAAACCGTCAGATTCATCCGAACAGATAATGGAACTGAGTTTGTTAACAAAAAACTCATTCAATTCTATGAGAGCATTGGCATTAGTCGCCAGAAAAGTGTTCCACGTACTTTTCAGCAGCATGACGCTATTGAAAGACGAAATCGTACTCTTGTGGAAGCTGCATGAACCATGCTAATATTCTCTAAGGCTCTGATGTATCTTTGGGCGGAAGCTATTGCCACTGCTTGCTACACCCAGAACCGATCCTTGATACATACTCTGTACAACAAAACTCCATATGAGCTGATACATAAACGGAAACCAGATCTATCTTTTCTACGTGTGTTTGGTGCTCTATGCTACCCAACAAATGACAGTGAAGATTTGGGAAAGTTAAAGGCTAAAGCAGACATTGGATTCTTCGTTGGTTATGCACCAGATCGTAATGGAAACTGAATCTACAACAGACGAACCCGAAAAATTATGGAAACTATTCACGTGACATTCAATGAACTGTCTGAGCAACCGGCTCCTGGTCATACCAGTTCTGGTTCCACGGCTAATTTTTTGTCACCTGGAATAATTAGTTCAGGTCTTGTACATAATCCCACTCATGTAGTTCCTTATGTACCTCCTTCAGATGAAGACTTGAAGCTTTTGTTCGATCCAATGTTTGATGAATATTTTGAGTCACTAACTGGTGATACTCCAACCTTACCAGTTGTAGATGGTCCTGTTCTAAACATTATCAACAGTCCATCTGTATCTACCTCTGTAGGTCAAGATACCCCATCTGCTAGTCAGTGACCATCATCATCATCATCAGATCTTCAATCTTCTTCGGTACGTCAAGGCACGAAAGTAGAAAATTCTTTAGAAGTAAATCCCTTCTGTGACATCTTCTTCAGGGGATCTAAACACGACTACCTCAGTTCCCTACCATCAACCACATGAACATCTCAGAAAATGGACCAATGATCATCCAATTGATAACATTATTGGGAATCCTTCTCGTCCGGTATCCACTCAAAAGTAACTTGCCACCGATGCCTTGTGGTGCTTTTATAATTTCGTACTATCCAAAGTCGAACCCAAAGATTTCAAGACTGCTATTGATGAGGATTGTTGGTTCGATGCAATGCAAGAAGAAATTCACGAGTTTGACCGACTTAAAGTATGGGAATTAGTACCACCTCCAGACTGTGCAATGATTATTGCCCTCAAGTGGATCTATAAGGTGAAGCTTGATGAGCATGGTGATGTGTTGAAGAATAAGGTACGGCTTGTTGCTAAAGGATATCGTCAAGAGGAGGGCATAGACTTGAGTAGTATTTCGCACCAGTTGCTCAAATAGAGGCTATCATAATATTTCTCGCTAATGCAGCCAGCAAGAACATGATAGTCTACCAAATGGATGTCAAGAGTGCCTTTCTAAACGGCGAGTTAAAATAAGTAGTCTATGTCAGTCAACCAGAAGGATTTATGGATCCCAATCATCCTACTCATGTCTACCGACTGAAGAAGGCTCTTTACGGGTTAAAGCAGGCACCTAGGGCATGGTATGACACTTTGTCAAAGTTCCTATTGGCAAACGGATTCTACAAAGGTGTTGTTGATCCCACGTTATTCACTCAGAAAACAGGCAAACATTTACTTCATGTTCAAATATATGTTGATGATATCATATTTGCCTCAACCGATCAAATGGAATGTAACCGTTTTTCAAATGAGATGAGTTCAAAATTTCAAATGTCTATGATGGGACAAATGTCGTTTTTCTTAGGATTATAAATTTCTCAAAGTCCCAGAGGCATTTGTATAAATCAATCTAAATATGCTAATGAAATTTTAAAGAAATTTGGATTTGATTCTAGTGACCCTGTTGACACTCCCATGGTGGAGAGAACAAAACTAGATGAGGACCTCTCTGGGATCCCGATTGATCAAACTAAGTACCATAGTATGATTGGATCCTTGATGTATCTCACTGCCAGTAGACCAGATATATTGTTTGTTGTATGCATGTGTGCTCGGTATCAGGCTAAGCCTACCAAGAAGCACCTTGAAGCGGTTAAACGGGTCTTTCGGTATCTCCAAGGAACCATTAATATGGGACTCTGGTATCCGAAGGAAACCGCCATGTCACTAACAGTCTATGCAAATGATGATCATACATGGTGTCAAGATACACGTCGAAGTACGTCGGGAGGTGCTCAATTTTTGGGTGATAAATTAGTAAGTTGGTATTCGAAGAAGAAAATGAGTACATCCATATCTTCCAAAGAGGCAGAGTACATTGCCATGTCAGCATGTTGTGCTCAAATCTTATGGATGAGATCCCAACTATCTGACTATGGCTTTGCATTCAACAAGATTCCTCTGTACTGTGACAACAAAAGTGACATTGCTCTTTGCTGCAACAATGTCCAGCACTCTAGATCAAAGCACACAGATATCCGACATCACTTCATCAGGGAACAAGTTGAGAACGGTGTTGTTGAACTTTACTTCGTAAGGACTGAGTACCAGCTGGCGGATATCTTCACAAAAGCTCTTCCAAGAGAACGGTTTCAATTCATTCTCCCACCCCTTGGCATGATGAGTCTGAAGCCTGAAACACTCAAATGTCTGCAGGAAGAGACTGAGGAGTAATGGAGTTGCTTCTCTTGTACATAGTTAAAACCAAAAAGAAAAATAGAAAAATATAAAACCTACAAAACCATAAAAATCAGAAAAACAAAAATACCAAAAATAGTTTTTCAATGCATGTCTTCTAACATCGATAACATTTACGATCCTACAAATGTCATTCAATAATGACACGGGTCTTTAAATGAAGTTCTAGCAAAAGTTCAAAAAGTTTTTAAAACGTGGCTACTATGGCTTGCTATTCTTTCAGATATGCAACCCGCTTTTCAAAAAAGGAAAGTGCTACACAAAATCTATTTTTATAAATATTGAGCACTTATCCTAAAACAAAAGGAGGAAAGCACGTCGCCAAAAAGACGGTTGTTCCTATACAAATGTTTGTCCTTCTATGATTTTTAAGAAAAATATTTGTATTTCACATGGTGGTAACATATTGTTTGAAAATAAATCGGACTCAAATATTTGAAAATCAAATGGACTCCATTTTGTCATAAAATTTGTCACTCAATCAATGACTTGGGTCATCGATTGAGGGGGAGAGTGATTTCAAATTTTATATTTTCAAACGATATATCATCAAACAAGTCCATTTGTACGTTATAAGTGGTGAATAAAGATTTGGTGTTATGTGTCAGTGTATGTTCTTTCTTATACTCAAAGATCTTTCAAAATGAAAATTCTCTTTTATTCAAAGATCTCTCAAAATTATCATACCTGACACTAACACTCTCCCTCATAGATTGAGAGGGAGCGTTGTAATGTTCCTTTATCAGAATATATCAAACCAGACCACATTTTTCTCTCAAATTTTCTAACTTATTTAAATCAATTGGGATCACAAATCTAAAAAGGTTTGAAATTTTTGATGGGGGAGAGAATGTGATTTAAATATTAAAACTGATAAAAAATGAGATTGTTTAAGACTCAAACATGCACTCCTCCCTCCATGTGCTAAACGATTTCAAATACCGATGTACATGTTGAGGGGGAGCATTTATGAAAGATAAAAAACAATTGAGGTACAAATGCTTTGATATCAAATATCACAAGTACCTTAATTGAGTTTTCAATTGGTTTTAAGGTGGAGAGAACAGTACCAAAATACTGACCTTGCATTTACTTTATTGGAGTTATAAGGATGGTAAGGTTAGGTATTCGTTCCCACGATCCCGCCAGAGCCGGAGGGATCTACCCAGAGACAATCCACTAGCTAGTGTAGAAGTCCTTAGGAATGATTAAAAAAAGGAGAAAAGTGAGAATAAGGGAAGAGTGTCGACTGAGATGGATCTAGTACTGGAACAAACCCAACAAAGTTCTAATAATGAAGTCTCGGTAAGCGTTGAAGGGATTAAAGAATGAAAAAGAAATGTAAAGATAAAGGTGAAAAGAAATAGCCCTCCAAATATTCAACCTTAAGGCAGAAACCGGGTTCAACTCGTATGCTACTGGTGGTTACCAAGGTAACGCCGGTATTGAAGAAAAGACGTCATGGACCCAGTGACGCACTGCACCAAACCTTCCAGCCACTCAAGTTCTCTTAAAAGGACTTGTTTCATTCTCACGGGAAACCGATGAATCTATTGACTTTCTCTTAGAGATGGTTGATATTGAAGTAGGAGACCCTCTCCCTAGTCTCCGCATAGGAAAACCAAAGTGCACTATTGAGTCTAGAGCCAAGAGATCATCAATAAATCTCATTAAGACATACATTCAATATGCTTGCTGTTTCATACACCGTGAAAGCAAGAAAATATTTATTAAGAGTCCCACGCATTATCCTTGTGGTATTGCCTTAACATCCGAGTGATACGTAAAGTATTCACAATGAAGATGGAAATCCTTCTAGAGCCAACATCAAATAAGCTCTTGGTGGGTAACATTTGAGATCCTTCATAGATTAAACTTGTGACAACTGGAAAACAACGATGGGGCGATTCACATTTGAATCAACCTTGTTGCAGTAAAAAAATTTAAGTATACTTTTGGAAACACCCTTCGATGTGCTCACAAATTATTTTCTAGCACATTGGCTGCGCATAAATTTTTTCAAACAAAAGTATTTATTATTGAAACTTGATTTTGCTCATAAGAATTTCGTCCTATTGCAGAAACTCTTTATTCAGCAATACGCGATTGTTTTTCAAATCAATTTCTCATCAATCAATGAATCTCAATTCGTTGGTTCACTCATTCCGTGTCGTCTGCTTTAAGACACTCCGGTTTGAGAACGGCTAGCTCAAGCTGCGAAACACTGTCACGGAGATTCTTTGAAATTCTACCTGATCACAGGCAGTATTTATACTGATCAACGGGGAACCGTGGTTCTTGCAACCCTATTCAATGAAAGTGAACAAAGACACTTTCGTGTATTTATTGCTAATTGTTGTTTGCATGAACACCCGACGGTTGCAGCTGATAGCAAATGAGACTTCAATTCATAACCACATGCTCACACTACACACTCCCAATCAAAGAAATCATGATACTCAAAAGACATACAAAAATGCTTCCGCTACTCTGATGCAAAATATCATGATCCAGAAAAGTGTGAGCATGTCGGTCCAAAAGTCACAACTTTACATGGAGGCGATACAACAAATGATAATTTAGAGATTTACTGTGGCTAATGATCCGAAGAAAGTTCAAAGATCACCATGTCAAGGAACATTCAAAGATCACTACTGGAAGTACAAATATTACGGACTTTGAAGAATCAAAGACTAAGAGCTAGAAGATTAAACTCATGTAATAGAGTGCTAGAATTCAAAATGTAATTTCACGGGTGACCTCCATTAGGGGGAGATTGTTAGGATTTATAAAATCCATATGAAAGACTCGGTCACCCCGATTGTTAGTTAGCACAAGTTAGTTCGTAGTCTTAAACGTAGAATAGTTAGTTTAAGTATCACCTTGGAGTCGGGTTGGGTCTTTACCCACTGTCAGCCCGCTCTACAGCCCGTAGGGGCGTTTATGTGTAAGTATAAATACCCTCTTCCCACCAAGGGAGATGGTTGGAACTTCATTTGGTTAAAACTAATCCAAGTTACTTTCTCTCTCTAAGAAGTCTCCCATTCTTTCTTTCTCTCACTAAAACTCACGGCCAAAATGGAAGACCCAAACGTGTTTATATTATTTTAGTAAACAACAGAATTGTTTAAAATTTTTATCATGTTTTCTTGGACATAAAACATCAAAACGGGTTGTTTATAAAGTTTTAGTTGTAAATGAATCATGTAAAAATGTTGCAAGTCGTTTTGAAAGTAAAAAGAAAAAAAAAATTAAGGCATTTTTTGCAAATCGTTGGTTTTCAAACAATGTCACATAAATAAAATAGAGCGAGGTATCATTCTTTTTGGTGTTATCATGTGTGTCGTGAAGCAATAAGCTCTCACGAGCTTATTTCTAAGCTATTTCGTGTGTACGTTGTGTTAGTTATTGCGCAAATTCCTCCCTCTCATTTGTGGTGTTGCTGCCATCGTTGTTGTTGTTTTGTTGCGCCACGGCCCAAGAAAATCAGCCCAATAGTGTTAATAGTCTGTTTGGTTCGTTATTGCGTTAATAGGAGGCGTGCGAATGGGCTTAACAGCCCATTAAGATAGATGTTCGTTTAGTGTGATGTTGGACTAGTAACTTTTGGTTCGAATGGTTTATGGAGCGGGTTATAAAGTTTTGTTCTGTGTGCTTATAGTTTTAATCATGGTGATAATATTGTTACTTGATAATAGAGTAGAGAACCGATTTGATCTCGGACGTGATTTTTTGAGCCATGTCGTGTGCTAACCGAGACTGTAGCCTCGACTCGCCTAAAGAGGATTTGTTTTATATCTTGGACTATGGATTGTTATTATTGACTTGTTGACCCGAGGTTGTGGGAAATTGGAATTTGACTCGGAACGATTAATAACTCATGATGTATACGTTTATTTTGGACTTGACGAAAAAAGGAAAAACGAAATCAAATGATAATAATTGGAAATATTATGTAACAAAATTTAATTTGGTTGGTTAATATTTAAAAATGGCAAATAGTAAATTTAAAAAGCAGAAAGTATTTTAAAAGGGAAATAAAAAGGGAAAACGTGAGAGTTATTAAGTGTTTCGAGGCACTTATATCGAGGGATTCCATAATTGGGAAATTATGAAATTTAACTATGGGATTATTGTTCAAGTTACGGATTGGTTGACGTTAATATACCTGACCCACATGGTTAATGGACTTATTGGGTTGACGAATACAATAAGGGCCCGGTAAACACGTTGGAGAAATTTATTAGCGAGTAACCTATCCTTATAGCTTACCATTTAATTGTGGCGTATATGTTTGGCTTGGGACTAATAAGCGAGACAAAAGGATCATTAGACTTACTGGGTTGACGAATCAGATAAGGATCCAATCATCCGTCCGAGTACCTTATTAAGCCTTTAGCTTGACCCGTTAACTCGTTGACCTTTATTTACTTTGAGTTCGCCTTGGTATTGATTGGTAGTTGGATTTATCTTGGGATTGCAACATTGTTAGAGAATTGGATTTGCATTATTGGTTGGACTTATTGGAGTATTATTAGCCTTTGGACATCATGGACCTTTTCGATACGATACGAATATAGTACATTAGACTTATAATGAATTTAATGTATTCGACTCGTAGTGGACAAAAAATAAGGAAATAATGTCTAAACACTAATAATATAAAATTATCACTTTTATTAAAGAACTTAATTGAGAAATTTAAATTCAAACGAGTCATTTGACTTGGGAATATTCAGTAAACAAGTGGGTCATGCCAAAATTTTGTAAACTTTTCATACTTAGAATTATTTTCCAAAACTCTTTTACCAAAAACCATAAGTCCTACATATATGTTGAAACAAGGATTTTATTTAGAAAATTTGGGTAAATGTTAACGCTACCAATCGACTTATAAAATTACCATGTTCAGTTTAATTAATTGTTTTGTCTATGTTCTTATATCCTTCTCAACTCGAGTTCTCGCCGAATTCTCTTTCGACTTTCGATTATATATTCTTTTGGCGTGTGTTCTTAAGTCCGTGTTTTCCTGATCGTACACGATTGATGATACCAAACTCTTAAAAGGCTAAAATGAGACTATTTTGGAAAATGGAAATGGTTAATTTTTGGAAACTCTTGCGCATTTGATTATTTTGTGAATAGTACGTACTTTGAGATGAGTATTTATTATTAGGTCGGGTCGAGTCCGTTGTGCTGTGATATTTTTGTTGCTGTTGTGCTATTCTACCCTAGAGTTATTGTATTTGCGTTGCTTGACTGAGGTGAGTTTCATAGCCCCACTTTTACTCGCATTACTTGTTTTATTAAATCTTGGGGTGAGAAAACATGCAAAACATTTTGATTGGACGTGGAAAGTATTTTTGTGGATTATGGAAGATATTACGCGATTAGGCTAAGGTAGTATCCCAAATTGCCCATTCATGAACCGTTAATTCCTGCGGAAAACGTATAGCCCCGTCCAGAGTTGGTAGCGCCAACTGGTTGGACGTATAGCATGTCGGATACGGTGGTTAGGGATAAACATCGTTAGGGGCTTGTTTATATATTTGTATGTCGAGTGTCGGTTTCATGACTTAGCCTGCGTAATAGATAACTTGTATGATGATGATATGGTTCAAATGGTTGTTTTATGATTAAACCCATGAACTCACCAGCTTTTTACTGACTTTTAGCATGTTTTTCTTAGGTAATTGATGTGTCTAACTTTGGGCATTTTTTGGGAGGCACTTGGCAGCTATAGCATGGTTATTGATCGATTTTACTCTGATACTTTTGGGGACCGTTTTATAAACTATTTTTATGGGCCTATTTTTGCACTTTTAATAAATGTAAACTAAATTACTATCGTTTGGCTATGTTTTCAAGTTATGGATGAGTTTATTCTGTTTTCCTATACTTGTGTTGTGTACCAATTTCGTAGCACCTCAAAGTTGGTAAAGTATTCCGCTGAGCGAATTTTGGGGGTGTTACAGAACCTAATTTTTAAAGGTCCTCGATTTTTCAGGACCTTATATATGCAGAGTTAGTCACACATTTTTTTGGCCGTTATCTTCAAAGATCCCGATTATGTAAGACCCCAAATTAGACGATAAATGTTAAGTAATTGAATGGAAAACGTGATTCACAAACTCTATCCTGAAAATTTGTGTCACATAAATACATGTCTTGTTTAGTTAATGTACTAATATATTAAAAGAAATGAATGTTTTCTTAATTTATTTACTTGCTATAGTAAATGATGAGGACGTTAGTGGTAGTAGGAGTAAGGATACAGCTAAACATACTAAGGGTACTTGTGTTTGTGTCGTTACTTCCAAGTAATCTGGCTACTAAAACATAAGTAACCCTACTTCTAAACATAATGAGGTTACTGGATTTAGAACATACTTCCAAGTAACTCTACTCCAAGCATAAGTAACTATGTCGGTGTTTCCTACTGGGTGTTATTTTGTGTCGTGACTTTTTTTTTAGTTTCCTTATATTTTTTGTTCTAGAATAATTAGGTTATCGTGTTCTACAAGTTTTAATACGTATAAATATAGGGTTTATGTTTCATTGTAATGCATCTTTTGATCATTGATTATTAATAAACTTCGTATTTTAGAGTCTTTACTCTTATTTGGGTTTAGTCACGCAAGGTGCGCATTTTTTATCACCCTTGGATTAGGGTTTAACTAAATACGCTTCCGCGCGTCCTGCGTCAATTAGTATCAGAGCTTCTTAGCATCCTGGTGGTAATTGGTGTAAAAGGTTCTACGTCAATTAAACATCTAGAGCTTGTTAGTATCCTAGATGGTGAACGGTGTAGAAGATCGAAAAACCCATATTGTTGGTGGGGTATGGTCTGAGAGTACATGGATCATTGTTTTACCAAATCCATGAAAAACTTGACAACTGTTACACTCTGCTAGAAGAACCACATTCTGTGATCGTAGGTGGGGCATTAATCCACAAGAATCGCGAGGGTAGCAATTATGGAGGTTCAAGAATTCGTCCAACCATAGGTGGATCTATTGACAACCGTATGTGCAGCCAATCTCGTTCAATAGGGATGGTGACTGAGAGCAAAGAATGAAGGTGGAGGATCGATTACCTACAACCAAGATTTTTTGTTCGAAAATTCTAATCAATAATTCGGTATGTTCTTAAATTATCGATGGTTGTAGTATTAATAATTTGGTTTCTAGAAAATTGGTAGATTTCCTAAAAATACCCATGGAGATTTTTCCAATTGAATGTTATCAAGTTTGTAGGGTTTCGGTGACCATTGTAAAATTTTATAAAATAAAAATACTTTGTATTGTGGATGATTTTGAAAAGTGTCATACTTTGTTTGGAAAACCTTGGCAACGTCATTTAAGGGGTAGGTATGATTTTCAATAAAATCTTTACCTTTTCTCATGGGAAAGAAGGAGAATTGCTATGGTTCCATTCAAGGTAAAACCACAATTACCAAAACCTGAGGTTAAATCGGAAGAGAAGATGTCGAAGGTTGAAGTTGTTGAAAGGCATGTTGGGAAAATTCAAGACCTTCAAATTTGTGATAAAAATGTTAATGAAATTTCAACTTTGGTGTTGGAAACGATAAAAGAAGTTGTGTTTTGAATACTTATGATGAAGAATTCGCGGGTTCTAAAATTGATGAAGATGTGAACAATCTTGAAGATGAAGCTACAAAGTCCGCGGCTGTTAAAGGTACACAAGTTTATGATTTTGACTGTGGATTTATTTTAAATATGATAATCAAGAATCTACTAAAGTTTTCAATGGCAAACAAAGAAGTTATTATTACAATTGAAAACTTGGTGGTCGTTGTTAAGGAGTACACAACCCGAGGTTTAGGGTTATGGGTTAATCATTGGGGGTGTGGTAGACGTGTAAAGGAATATAAAAAGAGTACTTCAGTTAATGTTGAATTCAAAGCTACTGCGGATAAGAATCGTTGCGAGATTTTGTTCGAGGTGGATGAAGCCCTTGATAGCAAGAACTCGAGGGTGATTTCTTTCTAAAGTGTGGGGGAATAATGAGGACGTTACTGGTAGTAGGAGTAAGGGTAATGCTAAACATACTGAGGTTACTTGTGTTTTTGTCGTTACTTCCAAGTAATCCTACTACTAAACATAAGTAACCCTACTTCTAAACATACTGAGGTTACTGGATTCAGAACTTACTTCCAAGTAACTCTACTTCAAGCATAAGTAACCCTACTGGTGTTTCCTACTGGGTTTTATTTTGTGTCGTAACTTATTGTTTTTTTATTTTAATTTCCTTATTTTTGTTTGTTCTAGAATAATTAGGTTATCTTGTTCTACAAGTTTTAATACCTATAAATACAGGGCTTAGGTTTCATTGTAATGCATATTTTAATCATTGATTATTAATAAACTTCGTGTTTTAGAGTCTTTACTCTTATTTGGGTTTAATCCCGCAAGGTGTGCCTTGTTTATCAACCTTGATGACGTATAGTCTATATTCGGGTCACGAACCTGACCAATGACCGCTACTAGCAAGCCCAGCACGAACTGGGCTAACCCGATAAGTGTTTGGGCTCACGAAGGCCCAAACCCAAAAGTTATTTATAGAATAAGATATCGAATATCTCCTATCTTTGGAGATAATCGTTTACTAACCGACTTAGGCGGGATACGCCGAAGGTTGGGGAACACGAAACCAACAAGGATTTCGTGTGTATATAAAGGGAACCCCATCCCTCATTAAAGGTACGATCTAAAACCCTAAATCTCCTATTAACTCTAAAACCGATTACTTACTCTCACGCCAGAGGATAATCGTGGGAGACAATCCCACGATAAGCCTAACGGTGTTTTCTGTTTACTTAGTACGTAGGTCTCAAGCATCAAGATTTAATTGGTACGAGAACCGGAGTCCAAACAAGGAACGCCCAACTTTTGTATCAACAAGTGGCGCCATCCGTGGGACCATCACTAAGAACTAAGAACTAGAATGACTGATTGGTTCCCGAACCGTCAAGTTTAATCACACAAGCTAACCACTTGTGAATGGCTAACCGTAATAAACTTAAAACTGCTCAGAAACCAATGCAATGAAGATCTGGAGAATATAGTGGATTCCCGGGTCGTTAAGTCCCACGGAGACTGAATGGTGTTTCAAAACTTTCAGATGATAGAATGATCACTAAGGATAGTGATCAGTAAGGATTTTGAGTTATTTATACCAAAAGAAAAAGTTTTGTAAATTACAGGGGCTAAAATGCAAATTAAAGAAAATTAAAAAGCTAAAATATATTAAATAAACGCTATCACTATTTTTACAATGATGTTTTACTTGATTTATAAAACAAAATAACTTAAATAAACTATTTGAACTAGAACGTAAACCTAAATTATCTAAAAACGTGACTTAAAATGAAAACGTGCGTTATGTATAAAAATTACGCGAGTGCGCAAGTAAAAACGTAGAATTTTTGAAATAAAAGTACTACGAGTGTAAAAACAATTTTCTTACTTAATATATGACAAAAGAAAATTTTAGAAAAAAGATTTATATTTTTTTGACTTTTATATTTTTTATTATGAATTAAATACTATTTTACACTAATTAAATGATTAAAAATACTAAAACTATTTAGAAAAATCTGAAACTTTTTTGTAAAATACTTTATACTAATACAAAGTTAAGAAAAATACAAAAGTAGAAAAAGCTAGTTTTAATAAGCTGTAAATAAGCTAATAAGCTCGTATAAGCTTAAAAGAAAACAAGGGGTTAAGTATTAGATAGTGCAAAGAAAAACAGAAAAAGACCCAAGGGCAGTTGGTGAGGTGTGTGTGTGGTGAGCTGGGTGGCCAGGGTTCGAATCCCAGCAACTCCCTTTTTGCTTTTTATTTTATTTTTGGACTTTTTCTTCTACAAACTTATTAAGCTAACTGAGATAAGCAAATGTTAAAACTACAACTTTTTACAAAAACTGCCAATAAGCTCTGAATAAGCTTATTTAACTTAACAGTGGGCAAAAATTGGAAATAAGCACAAGATTAAGCCAAATGGCTTATAAGCTACTCAATAAGCAAAATATAAACTGAAATAAGCTAAGCAACTGTTAATAAGCTAAAATGAAAACTGAAAAAGCAAAATAACTTAGAAATAAGCACAAAATAAGCTTCAAATAAGCACAGTGTAAACTGGTTGCACAGGACACTTATTGGGTTTCTAGCTACTTTTAAGCTGATTTTTAAGCAATGAAATAAGCTAGAAAATGAAAAAGAGCTTTGGAACTAACAAGTCGACCAGTCAAGCTTTCCAAAAAGCTAATTTTCAAGGTGTGGCTTCCATTAATAAGCTTGTGACAAGCTTGAGAAGAAACTGAAAAAACCACTGAGTAAAGACTCAGTATATGCTGAGTGTTTTTGACAAACAAAAAGCTATGTGCAGCCTAATCAAATAAGCTACAAATTGAAAACTAAACACTGGGACCTTGAGACAGCTAGGTGAGCTTCTCAAAAAACCAAGAATCCCAAGCTAAAGCTAATTGTGCACAGGGCATGATTTTGACTTTTTGAAATAAACTAGTAGGTTGACTTTTATGAGATTTGAATGATCCTAGGCTACTAAATTTGTTATATTAAGCTATTATGAGACTAGATTAAGCTAGATAAACAACTTCCAAACCAGAATGTATGATTATGCAATCTAATTTTCCAACAGTTAAGTAGAAATGAGATTCAAAGATCATTTTGACTTTTTAACTAATGAGGATTGGTTTTTATGACTTGACTGAGTTTTTAGACACTGATGTAACATGAAACAAGCACAAAAAATAACACAAACAAGTTATAACACAGTTTAACTGACAAAACCAAACAAGCCTTTATAAGACTGATTTGAGACTTTTCAAAGACTTTCAAAGATTTAAACCATGCACTTGATTACAGAACTTATAATATCATATATGAAGACTAAATAAGTGTAAAACAACAACAATAACAACATAAAACTCTAGAATGACACTAATGCTATATTAATTGTTAAACTATGATTTTTAGTACTACAAAATAAAAAGAACAAGTAACTGTTTTCAATTCTTAAATATACTTAATTATAACTAATGAACATAAAGACACAGAGATTTAAGCTATAAACTAACTTAAACAGTGAAATGCAAAAGTTGAGTAAAAAGCTTACAAGAGGGTATCCAACTGAAAACACAGAACCAAGATCAAAAGACCACTCCTATAGGCTTACCACTAAGCCTCTAACCCAGGGCAATCCAATATTCACCCTGCTCCAGCTTTAATCACCATCTCCATGGATTTTTTATTTTTCAACTATTTTATTTGTATTTTTGGTGATTTTTGCTTTTTGTTTCTAAACTGATTTTAAAAGTATCTAATAGCTTTTAGAAGCTATCTAGGAGCTTATGTGGGCTTATCAGTCCAATACAACAACTAACAACAACATTAGAACATATTGATAATTTTAACTTGAAATTGCATAAACTTGAAAATAAAACTAAACCTTGAAATTGATTATCACAAAAGCTTTATTATACACTAAGGTTGATTAAAACAGTACTTGAAAGATTGAAATTACACTGGAATTTTGAAAATAATTAAAACGACATACATACAACTAAATTAAGCTAGATATCTTCCCACATTGCTTCTCTTCTCTTCTTTATAGACTTTTGAGACTTCTTGTCGACCTCTGATTGTTTCCCACTTGATTTCAGCCATTGGATTGGTCAATATCATCAGAATCGTCCATGTGTAGATTTGGCGCCAAAAAAGTCATTAGCAGGTTTGAGTCAATTAATGAAGTTTGGGTGTTTGTGAAGGTGGAGGGGGGTTGGTATACAACTTGGAAGACAGGTGGAAGGGAGTAGAAGCAAGTGGTGAGAAACCACTCTGGTTTCTGGATTTGGCGGGACAAGGAGGTAGGGGATGAACAGTGATGGTATTTGACTTATTTGACCGAGTATTAATATGAAGGGGGTTCATAATTGGGTAATGACTGGGTTCAAAACGTTATTTGACTGGCTCAAGTGGGTATAGGTCAAGGGTCAAGTCATTGGGTTGGGCTTGGGTTGGAAGATTGGGCCAGCCGGGTTAGATATTAAAAGGGGTCCGGTTTGGTTTAGTAGTAGCACAAGGACCAACTTTGTAATTCGGCCAAACATGAGGGACCAAACTTGAATTTTTCCAATGTTATCAAAAGGACCAAACTTGACAAACTTAAATAGTACAAGGATAACATTTGATCATTTTCCATTTTAAAATATCCAAGGACTAATTTTGCCATTTTTCAAAGTTGAGGACCTTTTCGCCATTTGACTAAAGATTCATTCAAGGACCATTTTGACAACTTAGAATATTTCGGGGACCTTGAATGATATTTTCTTTATTTTTGGATTCAGGACTAGATTTGACAAGTTTTGAAACTTGGGGACTAAAGCGCCAATTTTGCAAACTTGATACGTTTTCATCGATTTTGATATTTTTGAATTTAAAACACATAAAACACTTATTTGTGATATTTTCATCATTTTGATGCATTTCTGAGTGTTTTCAGATGTTTTTGGCGTTCTAAACAGTATAAAAATGATGAGTATTTGCACACTCATCAATGACAAAGCAAGGAAATCAAAACCAGCGATCGCATGGTGACATACACGGGAAGAAGCAGCCAAGTGGGTCAGTTTCTAAACAAGCCTCTGGGACAACCAGCGCTATTAGAAACCAAGGATCAGGCCCAGATCTGGTCTTCCCGGCGGTGGAACCACGCTCGGGGACAACCCAGGCCATCCCAACCACCACTGGCGCAGAAGGTCCACTGCGCACTCCTTTTACCACTCCACTCCAATCGGTGCTAGAGACGGACCTCACAAAAGCACCAAACGCACCTGACAGAAACAAAGGTGTAGTGGTAGAGACAGACACCCCTGCTCTAGAAGGGGTTGCGCCGGAATTAGCGCTAAGTGATTTCGTGTCTCAAAACTACGAAACCTTGGCTGCTCTCATGCAAGAGGAGGCTAAAAAGAGGTCCAGTCGGAGTTTGCATGCCCGACTCGACTTCGGCCCGGAATATGAGATATCCCCACCGCGTCATCAGAAAGAAAAGCGCGGAAGAGATAACCGACAACCCCCAGTATTTACCAGGATTGGAAGGAGAGTTGAGAATGATGAAGCAGCGGACATGCAGCACCTTGGGGAACATGAGGAAGATGGACGACGTACCAATGTCCACGCTAGGCTTGGCAGCCGCAGGGTCCATGACAGACGAGGACGACGGTACTCTCCAAGTGTAAGCCCAGTGAAAGTCCTTGAGTGGGAACTCGAGGACGGTCGGTAGCAAAGCCGAAAGAGGGAAAACTCGTCCTCTGGTAACTCCTCGGACAACGAGGATAGCGAAACCGGACACTGGAAATCCAGGAGAAAATATCTCGATCAGGAAGAGGAAGACATATCCCTTCCGTGGCGCCGCCAAAAAGTAGATGCATTCACTCGGCGTATTAGCGATTTCTCAGAAAATAAAAGGAGGCGCATGCCCGCTAATGTGAAAACCTATGATGGAACAGGTGATCCGGACGATCACCTAAAAATTTTTGAATCAGCCGCCACCATTGAAAACTGGCCACAACCTGTGTGGTGCCACATGTCTAACCCAGTGATGGTCAAGAAGAGCGATGGTAGTTGGAGGATGTGCGTGGACTTTACAGATCTCAACAAGGCATGTCCACAAGACTGCTACCCACTACCTG
This sequence comes from Chrysanthemum lavandulifolium, assembly GCA_022545495.1. NCBI lineage: Eukaryota > Viridiplantae > Streptophyta > Magnoliopsida > Asterales > Asteraceae > Chrysanthemum > Chrysanthemum lavandulifolium. The sequence continues at coordinate 161,937,124 of CM040242.1, forward strand.
AGATAGACTGGAAGATAGAGTCTTTATGCGGATACCCATTAATTGCTTCCTAGATGCATACAAAGGATACCACCAAATCCAGATGGCTAAGGAAGACGAGAAAAGAACGGCCTTCCACACAAGCCAAGGCGTCTATTGCTACACCAAAATGCCCTTTGGCTTGAAGAACGCAGGCGCCACCTACCAACGATCGTAGATAACGCATTTGAAAAGCAATTGGGCGCAACCTTGAGGTTTACGTGGGCGACACAGTCATAAAAGCCACCGAGGATGAATTGGTGCGTGTCATAGAGGAAACGTTTAAGACTCTACGAGATATCAACATGAAGCTAAATCCTAAGAAATGCACTTTTGGCGCTACTGAAGGCATGTTCCTTGGATATTTGATAGAACCCGATGGCATTAAACCGTGTCCAGAGAAAACTAAGGCCGTCATCCAACTTCCTTCACCACGCACGTTAAAAGAAGTCCAGTCCCTCAATGGAAAATTGGCCGGTCTAAATAGATTCTTGTCCAAATCGGCAGACAAGTCACTCCTCTCTTCAAAACACTCAAGAAGTGCATAAAAGGGAGATTTCCATTTGGACTACGGAGGCGGAAGAAGCCTTTATCTGACTTAAACAACACTGGCGGCGCTCCCACTCGTAGCACCTCGACCGGGGAAAAGTTAATTATGTACTTATCTGCGACTCATGGAGCGATCGGTCTGATGTTCTTGACGGATAGGAACTCAGTACAAACACCGGTGTATTTTGTAAGCAAAGCGCTCAAGAAAACGGAGATTAACTATAGCGACATGGAAAAGTTGGTCCTAGCATTGGTATTCGCCGCCAAAAGATCAAGCGGTATTTCAGCGCATCCAATAGCGGTAATTACAGATCAACCAATCAAGCAAATCATCTCCAAACCTGACGCATCAGGACGACTACAGAAGTGGAGCGTGTTGCTAGGTGAGCACAACATTTCCTATAGACCACGCACTGCAGTAAAAGGGCAGATACTAGCAGATTTCATCATCGAAAAACCAGACACTGATGATGCACCCGCACCAAGCAAGAAGGAACTACAAGATCCATGGATCTTGTTCACGGATGGATCTTCATGCGTGGATGGGTCAGGAGCATGCCTCATCCTCACAAGTCCGAAAGGAATGGAATTCACTTACGCACTGCGTTTTGAATTCACAGCGACAAACAATGAAGCAGAGTATGAAGCCCTAATCGCCGGACTACGCATTGTAGCTCGAATGGGTGTAGGCAACCTGGAAGCGAATGTGGAATCCTGGCTAGTAGCCAACCATGTATTGGGCGAGTACGTGGCTAAAGAAGAAAACATGATCCAATACCTCGACAAGACCAAGTCATTAATCCAAAGTTTCGACAGGTTTACAATCAAGCAGGTTCCTAGAGGGGAAAATCGAAAGGCGGATGCGCTAAGCAAGATTACATCCACAAGCTTTGCCCACCTGTCAAAACAAGTGTTGGTGGAAACTTTGAAAAGCAAGTCCATCTCAGAGATGGAAATATCCACGGTAATAGAGGAGGAAGGTCCTATGTGGATGACATCAATAATGGAATTCAAAAGCCAGTGTGTATTGCCCCAAGAGCAGAAGGAAGCCCGAAGAATACGGCGCACAGCACAGAGGTTTGAACTTCGAGACGGTATATTATATCGACGCTCCTTCCTGCAACCATGGCTCCGCTGTGTCGGCCCCCTGCAAGAAAATTATGTACTCCGGGAAATTCGCAGTGGATCATGCAGCATGCATTTGGGACCACGGTCCGTGGTGGCGAGCGCTTTACGGTCAGGATACTATTGGCCCACCATGCACCGTGATGCGCGAGACTTAATAAGAAAGTGCGGTGACTGCCAGGTTCACAGACCCGTTCCACGCCAACCATAACAGGAGCTAACACCTATCACGACGCCATGGCCATTCTACAAGTGGGGTATCGACATTGCAGGTCCCTTCCCCGTTGCAGCAGGAGGATTGAAGTTCCTCATAGTGGCCATAGACTACTTCACCAAATGGATAAAAGCAAAGCGGTTGTAACAATCACGGCAATCGGTGAAACGCTTCATTTGGGAAAATATTGTATGTCGCCGGATTACAGGGAAATCATCTCGGACAACGGAAACAATTTTGTGACAACCCCTTCAAGGACTTGTGCGAAAAGTTGAAAATCATGCGACGATTGGCGTCGGTTAAACACCCACAAACCAACGGCTTGGTTGAGCGTGCAAATCGAAGTGCGGGTGAAGGAATGAAGCGCGATTGGACAAGCATAAAGGAAGGTGGGTGGAGGAATTATCGCAAGTTCTGTGGGCAAACCGTACTTCAATCAAGGTTAGCACGGAGACACCCCATTTTCTACGGTCTATGGGACGAAGCCGTCCTACCGGTGAAATGGGATGCCAACTATTCGCCGCCGAAGTCAATGTTGCAACCAATGACAATGAACGGCGTATTGACTTGGACCTATTGGAGGAAAGACGCGAGCACGCAGCTATATGTGAAGCGAGATCCAAGGCAAAAATGAAGGGATACTACGATGCTAAAGTGCGAAGTGTTTCATTCAGACCAGGCGATTTCGTATACCGCGCCAATGATGCGAGCCACGCAGAGGATACAGGTAAATTAGGACCAAAGTGGGAAGGACCCAATGAGGTTACTGAAGCATTAGGAAAAGGCGCGTACAAGTTGCATGACATGGATGGTCGTGAGCTACCACGCACATGGAATATCTGCAATCTCAAACGATGCTATCTCTAGGAATGGCCACGGCCCAACGCACGGACACTCTCGCACTTTAATATAGGGCTCAAGTAAAAATCCGTGTATTTACATTTCGTTTTACTTAGGCAAATGTCTTATTTATTTTCTTTCCCAAAAACTTGCAAGTATTAATAAAACGTCGCGGTTTCTAGCTAACTCCGTGACACATTTAAATTTATTATTTCTATATACTTTATGTCTTAACATTTTTTATCTCTTGCCTACATGGCGTGCATGCACTTAATAAACCCACGATGGTAAAAAGATGAGTAAACCTACTAAATAACTCGTTGAGTAAGAGGGTTGCAAACCCATCAACATTGGATCATGTATCCTTGTTAAACACCTTGTTCTCAAGATGTTGGAATAAGTTCGGTGCGCATCCCAAGACGGGTGCGCAACAATGCATACTATGCGCGTTTAACAAATTAGGAATCAAGACACTTGGCTCCTTACTATGATATTTGCAGTACGCTGCGTATAACAACATACACGACTATGTTAGAAATACTTGAAATTTTATAAGTATGATAGTTCATAAATAATTATGAACAACAAAGATTAATCGCGCTTATACAACAGTTTGCTTCCTAGACAAAACGCATGTTTTTCATGGAAAGACAAGTAACTAAGTACAAATATTATAAGTCGCAACAACATTCAACAAAAGTAATATTTCATTAAGTACCATGCGTTCTTACAAAATGATATTTACAATACAAGTTATTATCTACATACTCCTACAACGTCTAAGAGACGAACTCCCCACACAGCTTGCAGCATCCCCAATCTCGTTCAGCTTCTTCAATAGGTCGGAGTCTTGGCGAGATACCGTGGCAACACTAACCGGTATCCCGTCAGATCTGGGGAGATGAGTTGCGCCAATACCGCACAAAATGGCCTTACCTTTAATCCCTTCCTTTTTGGCAAGTCTTGTAGCATGCGCTTCCAACACTTGCTTTAAAGGCACTTCCTTCTCGAGTGAAGGATTCAAGATATCCTTAGGCGAGCAAACACAGCACTGCAACTGGGACTCATCGGTCTCAAAAATAATCGAGTTGCGCCCCGCATTTTCGAAGATGATGCCGAGCCAAGGTTAGCCCCTCCATGATGACCCCTATCGGATAATCCAGATCGAGCTCCAATTCAGCAATTAGAGGAAACTCCAACCGCTTCATCTTTTCCATTGCCGCAACCAGATCATCATACGTATGCTCCTTATAGCCAGGTACCTTCTCAGCAGGCACCTTCAACAGATTAGCCTCATGAAGCTCTTCTACAACTTCTGACTTTCCCCGCGCCAACGCTCACTGCACCACCGCCCCAAACTTATCAACAACTTCCTGCGACTCCAGGGTACTGAGGGCAGCAAGGCGCAGGCCATGGCCGATGAGCCACCTGCGCTCAGCAATAGCAGACATGAGCTGGGGATATACCTCCTCATCATACTCAATGCTCAGCTTGCGCAACTTCATCTCCTGCGCCTCCAGTGAGCTTCCTACAGTTGCACCGAAATTCTCCAACTGGGAGACCAACTCTTCCTTCCCTTTCTCAAGATATTTCAGAGCCCATATACACGAAGCCTTATACTGCGCTGCTGCAGTATGCTCCTGGCTGATTTGGCTCAGCAGTACCATTTTTTCTTCAGCAAGTCTTTGGGTATACAAGTTCATAGCCTCTGCTTCAACCTTGGCACTGGCCAAACGTGCCTCCAACAACGCCATTTGTTGGTCCTTTTGCCCGCTCTGGCTACTTTCTCCCAAGTACTTAGCCTTTAGTTGCGCAACCAACTTAGCTTGATGCGCAGTAGCCAGCACCAGATCTTCAACAAGCTGATCCATTGGCGCATCCCCTGATGCCAATGGCTCAGCGCCCTAGCTCTTTTGTTCCGAAGACTCAGCGCGAACAGGATTAGCCTTTGGGGGCGACTCCACAGATTGTTCAATACTGCACGCAAAACAGAGGATTAGTGCTTATTTCATAACCTCAACAAGGACTGCGATACGGGCTTTAAGAATAATACTTACTTAGGTGGAGCTGTCTCCGAGGAGCGAGGAGAGGCAACATCACTGGATGATGAGTCCACGACATGGACAACATGACGCTTCTTCCTGGAGGAGCTTGCGCCATCGCCACCAAGCGCTCTCTTGCGCTTCAAACCATGGCTTTCCTCCTCCTCCTCTTCTTCAACGCTTTCAGCCACATTTGCATGCGAAAGCTCCACTACTGGGGTAGATACCCTGGGGCTAGGCACGCTCTGAAGAGGGGTCGCCTCCAGTGCGACGGAGGAACTACCTCCTGTCTCTCCCAACTCTATTCCTAGGGTACGCCTCGAGGTAGCCTCTAGAATGGGCTCTTCCCCCTCTTTCAATGGGCGCACCCCAACAGCAACTTGGCGCGGCCTCGCCAACTGTACAACTGCGAATAGATCCATCTCTGCAACAAAAGACAAACAAACAAACAAGTTACGAAAAGTACAAGGATTAAAAGGAATGCTCACATTAGTAAATCAAAGGAATGCAAAAGGACGAGCACCCACCCTGACCATCCGCGTCCAAGAATATCGACAACTCCTCAGGTCTACCAAAGTAATTGCGACTGATGCCCATATGCACCAAAATTTCCTCAGGGTAGGAACTGATGGGTATGCGGTTGGTGTTTATTGTATCAGCATCCTCGCTATTTGTATGATCCGGGGTGGGCGCTCATCCTTTAGCGGCAACCCGGTATAAATTCAAAATCCTGAGGAATGACCGCTTATCAATCCGTAAAAATTTCCCTCCGGTTTCTAAGCGCGTCAAGTTTCTCCGTGTAACATTGAAGTCTCCGGCGCTTAGCAAACGATACCCACCCGTTTGACCACGTTGTGTGGTAAAATGCCCGAATAGGTGGATAGTCGGGTTAATTGCCGGATCGGCAATTAACCTCGAGTTTGTTATTTTGGCCGCACCTATGCGGTGCGGTGGGATATATCGCGACGGTAGTAATTTAACACGTCACTCAAGAATAGGGATATGGGTACACGTTGATTCGCGAACTTGAAAAAACGCGTGTATACCCCTACTTTCTCTTCGGGAAAGTCTGCAATGACGCCTGCGCATCCGGAACTTCCGGATGCAGCGCGAAGGGAATATAATAATCCGAAGAGAACTCAAGAAGTTCTGCCTCGGTCAGGTCGGAGGTGAAATCAGTTAAACTATGGACCATGGTACAGTTATTAGTGGCGCACGCGCGGTTACCTTTTAGCTATCAAGGGTTTCCTGGTGGCAAGTTGAAGCTTTTTTAACAATGGTGAAAATGATTTACTGTGATACGCACAGTAATAAGGAGGCGGAGGGTTATATAAGTTTTTTCATCCACACGATGACTGCCACGTGGATGCCACTATCTCTAATTGTGTGGCTAGGATCGTTTGATGTGACGTATTTTCAGTAACTTTCCTACATTTTACGAGATGGGAATTTGAAATATTTCGCCTAGGTTCATTCTTTTAGCTTCTTTGCTACGTTTCGAAGAATTTAAGGGCTGCAACAATTAGTCTAGCAACCGCAGTTGGTCACTGCGCATACTAGACTGGGGGGACATGATGACGTATAGTCAATATTTGGGTCACGAACCCGACCAATGACCGCTACTAGCAAGCCCAGCACGAACTGGGCTAACCCGATAAGTGTTTGGGCTCACGAAGGCCCAAACCCAAAAGTTATTTATAGAATAAGATATCGGATATCTCCTATCTTTGGAGATAATCGTTTACTAACCGACTTAGGCGGGATACGCCGAAGGTTGGGGAACACGAAACCAACAAGGATTTCGTGTGTATATAAAGGAACCCCATCCTCATTAAAGTGCGATCTAAAACCCTAAATCTCCTATTAACTCTAAAACCGATTACTTACTCTCACGCCGGAGGATAATCGTGGGAGACAATCCCACGATAAGCCTAACGGTGTTTTCTGTTTACTTAGTACGCAGGTCTCAAACATCAAGATTCAATTGGTACGAGAACCGGAGTCCAAACAAGGAACGCCCAACTTTTGTATCAACAAACCTTGAATTAGGGTTTAATTAAATACGCTTTCACGTGTCCTGCGTCAGTAAATCACACATTTTACTTGTTTTAGTATATCTACATAGAGTAAGGATTAAATAAGAAATAAAAGTAAAATGACAAATATGAGAAATAACCACAGCCACACATTTCAGATGCATTCCCTATCTACTTAACCGCATAACTATGATAAATAATCACAAGTAATATCCCTTTAACGAAAAAAAATAAAAAGAAAATTGATAAGTATCAAAGGGCTTATCCTTTCTTGTATTTCAGCCATTTTTACCATAGCTTATCATTTAGGGTATATAAAACTATAAATTACCTGTGAAAAAAATAATTTTTCATGCATCCTGCCTGCATATGGAATCCATATCATGTCAACTGCGAGTCTGCGACGAACGACCAATGTGTATTATTCGCATGCTGTTGAAAGTGTCTAGATGCAAATTCACATATCCGTTTATTAACATTTTTTTTAACAATACATGAAAGTGATTTTGAACAAGAAGTTTTCTCATATATCCACTTCCACTTTTTGGAACAAACGATGGGTATGCAAAAGTGAGGTTGGATTAAAGTGCTTGCATGTGTGGTCAAACGTCAAACGCTGAATAATAGAACTTTGAACTTGATCAAGATGCACTTGCTATCATCCATTTTTTTGTCATACTCTAATCATAATACTATACATTACATTTATTCTCACTCAAACAAGAAGAAATAGGTGAAATAATACTCAAGAAACACCACACTTATATTATTATTGTGATGTTGTTTATCCGATTCTATATCACTATATGATTGTATATATAGCGTGTCTTTGTGAAGTAACACCTGAAGAAGATGAGTTAAAATTAAAGCTCCTGAATTGCAATCCAATTAATATCATCGTGGGTACATCGACTCATGGCTAAAAGACTAATCCACAAGTCCAATAGTGTGCCGGAGTCATACTGATCAGTGATCAACGTCCTGTTCATTAGCGCGTGGTTAATTAAACACTACATATTTGTTTCATTTTCGAGATGATATCTTCTCATACTGCATGCATCATCACTCTCGAAAATGTGGCTAGCTCTATTGGAGGGTGTGACGATTCTTGAAACATGCATGAATATTATGCAAACGTGTTACAATTATTTCGTTCTCTAATTCACACTACAAAAAAAGTGGCAATAGTCACTACAAGAAAAACCACCTATAGTGACAAAACAGCTTTCGTCACTAACAACAGAAAAAATCGTCGCTGAATCAGTTAGTGACCAAACCAGAGTCGTCACCAGTCGTCACTAAAGCTCCGTCACAAATTCAGTTAATGACCAAATTATGATTGGTCATTAATTTGTGATCCAGTATTAAATCCTTTATTTAACTTGGTTAGTGACGAAATATTTCGTCGAGAGATGATAGTGACAATAAATTTCGCCACCTTGTGTTAACCAATGGTGACGAGATAGTGGTCACAGACTACGAGTTTTAGAGACCAAATAGGTGGTCACTAATTATGATCATATAACAAAAAAATGGATCCAGTTTTCATTTCTTTCGCTTACCTATTTTACAAACTAGAATCTAAAAAGTCCGTAATAGCGAAATCTAACATATTAACTTCATCCACAAGTGTTAATTTATTCACAAAACACAAATAGTATGGTCGAATCTCGACCAACCAATAACCAATCAAGTCATCCACTCTATGATTTACACTAATCATCACAAACATTAGCATAGAAACAGAACCTTGTAGCATTTGGTTTACAAGATTGCTCTATTATGTCATACATGGGTACTTTCGATATTCACCCGGATTTGTTCCTTACAACTACAATTTCAAGAGCCCATCCATCAATGACAAAAAGCCACATCCAGCATCATGTAAGAAAATCAAATCAGATGAAACATGTATCATGAAAATTGCAATAAATAATGGATAAAAGAAAGCACAAAAGATATCATTTATGCTCAGGCATGTAGTTTCTAAGTTCACCTTAGGTTACGCTTTTGTTATTCTCATTGTGAGCAAAACTCTTTCCGGTTACGCAAACTTCATCTTCCGTTTTCCGTTAATCAATGAAGTTGGCCTTTAGGTTACGTATTCCAGCAAGTAGATTTTAAGATTAATAAAGCAAGAGATCCGAGAATCTAAGTTCTAAAATAAGTTATGAATGATCTAAACAAAACACCTACGGTCTTTTAGGCGAAGCAGATCTGTTGGTGCACCAAGTGCATCCGCTTCTATTTCTTCTGTATCCCCTGTTTAAAGCATACGTGCATTTCTTGCGACTTCTTTATCGACTGTTCTGTAAAATCATGTTAACAGATTAAGTACAACTTCACAACAATAGAATATTGTATATTGTTCATCGTCAAAAATATGTTGATCGACTAGATATATTCTTTGTTCAAGTGGTATACTTTCTTTACCTAGTTCCAAACCAAATCCGACGCTACTCTTGTTTTGCAGCTCTGCCTTCGTCTGCAACATATATTTTGTTTGTCAAAGTCATTGGCGCGCATTTTTTGTCGATTCACGGCGTCTAGTAGGATTAAATGTATCATTTGGTTGTTCAAGCGGACGCTAGTGAGCGATGGCGTTTAAACGGCACCAATGTCAATAACAAACCCGTTAGGCATCCGGTCACTTGTTTGCAAGCCAAAAAAGAACAAAATAATAAGTCTTGAATACACACACGCTCGAACAATGAGGTGAATGTATACTTATGTATATAGTCACTACTTTGGCCATTGATGATGTGAAGCATAGTGTGTGGCACATTGCGAAGAAAATTCACAAGCGGTAGCAGGACACTTCACCGTATTATACCCCATGAAACTAAAAATAAGGTGGCTTAAAAACAACAACCTGATTCTAAAGAGCAAATCAAACACCCGCCGTCGACCCGTATCCACAGGTGATATTTGGATTATAGCTAATCGGGTTTCATAAGACTTGGATCCGATACAACTCCAATTAAACTACAACTCTCCAACGCAAATGCAATTGTGCCTAATCAACAATGTCAAGATTACTTAAGTACGAATCGAGCGAGTTTTATTGATAGCTTACTTGCTTCTTAGAAATCCCTACTTGGTTTCTTTGTCAAAAAGCCCCAACTCAATCTTGGTTTCTTTGTTAAAAATACACAACATATAGCATTAGTGTTAAGTTATACATTTTATCTTAAGATTTATCGGACACTTAAAACATAACCGAATGTGTATATAAGAGCAGATAAGCGAAGTGCCACGATAATAAGACAATTTCGAAAAGCATATGAAATCGAAACTTACTTTATCGGCCACTTTTGGGATTTGACCACTAATGCAAGAAAGAAAGCTCGATTTTCGAACCCGACACTTCCCGCTTTCTATAAAACCTTAGATTGGGAAATTTTACGGCTCTAGACTCGATTGAAGAGCGACTTCTTTTAAGACCAAAACACTTTACCTTCGCTTTCTTGAAATGTCCACAAGCCGACTTCTTTGAGGATAAGCTCACGAGATCGACAACGACACGAAAAGCATATAGAACATTTACAAACAATAATTTTGGTTGATCCAAAGAGATCGCATTGTCTACAATGATTACAATGATGAAATTGATGAACACAAACAAAACACGACTTACGTCGAGTCCAAGAAACAAAGTCACATACTGGCAATTCAATGCGGGGCATTTTTTAAGTCGCAAAAAATCCATTAACAACTTCTAGTTCTTTTGTGGATACAAGTTATTTAAATTTAAATTATTTATTAATTGCAAATACTATTCATTGACATGCAAACGGTCCTCTATAGCAGCAACCCCAAGTATTTCAAGGTCATGTTCTATCATTGGCAAACCTCCACCACCGTCCCCTACAAAATTAAACTTGAAGGTATAAATTATATATAGAAACAATAACACACACACATATCTGTCCATGTGTTTTTGTACCTCTGTCAACTAATGTACTATTAGCTTCTTTAAACATCAAAGCCCTCCATTTGAACACGTCTAACAGCTTCCTCAAGCTTTTGCATGTCAATCTCGTCATCCCAAGGCTTCGCATCCAACAAGATTGAAGATTTGACCTTCCTTGATCAAAGTTATCAAAACGTCATCTCCTGGAACACCCTATTCTAACGGTCATGCGATTAACCCGGTGATGCTGTGTACATCTAAGTCAAATAGCATACCCTTCCTGGGTTCCTTGAACATGGAAAACGACATCAGTTTAACCGTTTACCATGGCAAATAACTGTTACCTTTTTATGCATTTAGCCCGACAAAAAGATATAAAACTTACTGAACTAAAAGATGAAGATATATTGGTATTGGAATTATAGAAGAATAAATTTTGTTGAATGAGATGGACACGAGGAATTATTACCTATCTTGGTGGAGTAGGACATGCCTTAGTGAGCCATCAACCATAAACTCTGTGACGGTAGCTAACGTTCCACCAGGCCCATCTTGTACTACACCATAAAGTGTCAATACATTGGGATGATGGAGCCTTGAGAGTATATCGACCAGCGCCAAAACTCTAAGGTCTAGAATAACAGAAAAATGTAAGATGACAAATCGAGAAATGTGACAAATGAATGGTGAGAATTCATCAAGGTTAGATGATAATAATGATGCTTACTAATCTTTCTTGCTCAGACGATCGACCTGCAAAGTAGCTCTTCTTGATGCGCTTAATTGCGACATCAGTTCCCCTCCATTTCCCATGGTACACGGTTCCAAAGGTACCGGAACCAAGTTTCCTTAATTCTTCAAGATCTGCGTTTCTTAAAATCTGTAACAAGAATCACATAAAGGTACAATATACATAGATAGACTCATAGGATTCATTCCAAAAGCTTGATAGTACTAGTATTGTTATACACGCAGCGAATCGATATCTAGATCGCCAAGAGAAAGATCAGCGGATGGTAGTCCGTCGCTCGTTGTTGAAACCTACATACATCAATTTGAGCAATGAAGGACCATTCTAGTTCAAAGAGCAGTCAAAGATATTAGGTGATCCAATATTATGCAACAAATCAATCTCTAACAGATTTTATGCACCAAATCAAATCAGTAATGAAAAGGTACATTGGTATTTTAAGCAAATAACCCATGAACAAAATAAATACCTCATATTCTGGAACCTGATCGTTGTTGGCAATTTAATATTAACTATTTTTGGGAAGACCAATCCTGTTGCTATGAGTTACTGAGTTAGCGAGAAGGTGCTAGGCGAGTTTCATGTAACTTATCATGCTATTATATTATATGAACTTCCACAAGGTAAATCAAATCTCTGATTCTGGAACACGGAGTAATATTATGAAAGGTTTACTAAAGCATAGAGAGGAAAAGTAAAAAATTGTTTACCTGACCAGCATACGTTCGCTTAAATGGGCTTTTATCTGCATTCAGCTGCATGCACCAAAGAAAGAAATGTTAAACATAAGGCAGCGTTTTCCACCCAGCCAATGCGGAAACACAACCATTATCATCATGCCTCTTATTTTGCATGTTGGTTTGTTTAAGCATGATCTCGTATATCACACATGGGAGATTATCCTAATAACTGATAATAGTGTAAAGTAACTATCATATAAGGATGACTATAAACATGAGGAGTCAAAACAATAACATCTTGATCTTCTCGTATGAAAAGTGTAACGGTAACCCCCTTCACCACCTCCACCTCCACCTTCTTCTCCAAATGCGTGACCTTCCCCTCCCCCGTAATGGCGTGAAAGGGAACACCATTAGTCGTGTGGAGATATAAACTTCCTCAACAAAAAAAACAAATATATAAAACCCGAAGCTCGCCATAGTGGTGTGATGAAAAGCTGATGTGGCGCTGCTTGGGTTCCTAGTCCTACTCGAGTAGTCTAACTTATAAAAAAAATCCTTTTACTTCTTAAGTTTGAATCATTTATTTACACTAACAATAACAATCAAACAAGCTAACAAGAGTGAGTAAGAGTTGATTGATATAACTATACATCTTTAAACTGAACAAGACCAATATCGCCGAGATAAGAAGCGGTGAAATGAGCAGACTCGATTGGAATAATAATTTGAACTAAATGCATCGCTTCTGAACGGAACAAATCCATGGAAGGAATACATCCTTGCTTACCCGCCATACATATGTGAAGGCGTTGGATCCATGAGAGATGAGAACTACTAAGATACATGTCAAGGCTTTTGTTAGGTAAATACTCATATACAAGAAGATTCTCACCATCCTCATCAGAAAAGCCCAAGAGAGAGACAATATTCTCATGTCTCTAACGAGAAAGCATCATGATCTCTTTCCAAAACTCGGGAGTTCCTTGTCCAAGTGATGGATCTAAGCGCTTCTGACAACCATAACACCTTACCCAACAAAACGAGTTCTCCTCTGTAAACCTTCCCAAATCCACCTCGACTGATGTAATTTTCTTCACCAAAGTTGTTGGTGGCCCGTTTTATAGCTTCAAGTGGAACTCTAAGGTGATCAAAAACTTTTATGGAAGACATATTATTGTTTTGGCAAATATATCAAGGAAAATGAGATCAAATATATCAAGGAAAATGAGATCAAATATATTATTATTTTGGTAGTCAAAGCCTACTACCCGGTTGTGGTTAAAAACACATCATACACATATTTTCAGCAAAACAAACTTCATACGCCATGGACAGTCAACACATCAGGTTGTGAACCAGTTAATCCATACAGGTCAGATCAGTGTCTGCTTATATGAAAACTTGGTCACAACCTAATAACAATACACACACAAGTCTAATAACAATACACACACAAGTCCTGATCTACTCTTTCTTCATTATTTTAGATCATAATTAATTAAAGTGACATTTGAAAAGTAAAAAGCATAGTAGCGGGATGATAAATCACAAAAACGCTCATGTGCAATCTACAAACAAATAGCAACGAAATAGTGATATTACAACAAACGAATTTATGCTAATCATCAGCAGCCGCACACTAAATGGACAGAGCTTAGAAGAGTGTTTGATAATAGCAAGAAACTTGACCATATTGCCGGAAACTTGTCATCTAAAACCAACTGAGGTAATTATCTAAAAAGCCGACACTAAATTAAGTCACGCGTGTGAGAATAATCAATATCATAACAGGCAATAAACTCGAATAGTAACTGCCTACCAAACTATAGCTGAAATGTCATGGTCATAATTTGCGCGAAGGAGTGTTGGAGAACAATTGCACACGTACCATGATCACAATAATCACAGATAATCACAGATAATTTAAACTAACCATGATTAATAATTTGGTCATAATTTGCGCGAAGGAGTCATGGTCATAGCTGAAATGTCATGGTCACAATAATCACAGATAATTTAAACTAACCATGATTAATAATTTGATTGCTAACCATGATATAACAATTGGAAGAAAAAAAAAACGAAGGTATCTTTACAAGATTATAAACAAGGATTAATTTCATATATTCCCTACTTTCATTATTAATTTTATATATATCGAAAGTATAATCACTTAATGCATAACATATTTTAAAACATGTTTAAGTATATATGGGTATATACGAACTTTCTAAATTTAAGAGTGAGAAATATGAAATTGCCCAACAAACAAATCAGCAGAGGTTCATGCTTGCTTACATATATCGTATTTCGATTCAAAGTGATAAAGGCATACCAACAAATCAGCAAAAGGTTCATGCTTGCTTACAACTTCTGAAACATATCCCAAAAGACTAGTATGTTTATCCAAACCTTTTTAGAAAATTAAGTATCATACCAACTTTTTTTGAATAAAGTATCATACCAACTACCAAGTGTGTTTTAGCATAATAGTCAAACTGATTTCACACTACAGTTGCAAAGAGATAAGTTAAACTCGAGCTCGCGACTAATAAGTCTTCTTTTTATCATATGGATATCGAATTAAGCGCTTGCTTGAGTATATACTCTACTTGGGAGCAAATGAGTAGCAAAATAACATCAAAAGATTACTACTACTATAAATACATAAAACGTAGTATCGTGTTACAAAACTAATTATTGATCCTTTGTAGCTCTAAAATCCCTACTTATGCTATTAACTTACGACTTGCAATTTACCAGAAAAAAATCATCAAAGAGATGAAAGAACCTAACTCATCCAAGTTTATCCAATCAAGAACCATTCGTCGACTAAAAACTTGATATCGACTAAATATATAAGTTGTGGTGCTATGAACATCATCGAAATAGTAACAATTCCTAAAGCGAACTTACAAACTGATCTAAAGCGAAGACATTATCGAAATGCTCCAATGCATACAACATCAACTCACAATCAACAAAGCGATAATCAATAAAAACTCATCACCGTGGTTTAACGAAATCTAACAGACAGTGATATTACAACAAACAATTTATGCTAATCATCGTGACCGCACGTTATCCAACGACTCGCAACTAAAACCAAAAACACTATAATAAGCTAATTTAACGGATTAATAATAAGCACTAATTGATTATATTAAAATAAGAACACATAAAGTGTAATGGATGAAGTTGCCATATACTAATAAGTGCATTTTTACTAATAAGTGCATTTTCGGTTTGCAAACACCGATAAGGCCTCCAAAAACACCCGATCATACACCGTCATCTTATTCATATCTATCAAACCACGCGTTTAGCCTAATCTAAACCATATCCCTAACCGTGAGTTAATCTTCAAACCATCAAAATTTCACTACAAACCTACCCCAACGCAGAAAAAATCCAGAAACTATTTGCATATAATCACAAACACAATTCGCTCAAATACCCAAAGTATTTAACCAAACACCAAATATCCACTAAAACACTCAGTTTACTCTTAATAGCCTAAATTTAATAATGAAATAACAAAACAAGCCCTAATTTTAACATAACAATCAAATTAAAATAATTTTAGCCCTAAATTTAACATAACAATCAAATGAGAGCTTGAGATCCGAACCGTAACACAAATGAGAGGTTGAGATCCGAATCGTAACACAAATGAGAGCTTGAGATCCGAAAATGAGAGCTTGAGATGATGAGAGCAATGAGAACGAGAGCGATGAATTTACATGGTGGATTAGTGAGAGTGATGATGAACAGTGTTTGGAACGAGAGCATGAATTTTGAGATCTAATATAGTGTTATGAGATGGGTCGGGTCTTTTGAATAAGTTTGATAAGTTATTTTTGAAATTTTTATGAGCTATTTTTTATAAGTTATTTTTTTAAATGTTTGATTAAAAAGTTTTTTTTTTTTTTTTTTTTTTTAACATATTGAAATTTGAAAGTTTATGTTTTAAACAGTGTTTTAAAACCCAGTTCAACCGGTCGAACCGGGTCCGGCGAAAAAGACAGGTAAAAAAACCAGGTTTTTAAAAACGATTATTATTATTATTATTATTATTATTATTATTATTATTATTATTAAAATTGTATAGACATGTTTAGGTAAGCGGTATAAATGGATAAAAGTTGGATTAAAGCTCATATAACAAGTGATACTTTTAAAGAAGGAGTGAAGTCTTTTATTGAATTTGCTCGTGCTAGAAGTATAAGAGGAGTAATTGCTTGTCCATGCTTTAGATCTTTATGCGTTGATCATTGGGACTTAAAACTTGTCATGGCCACATATTGCGTTATGGATTTTACCGGGGTATACAAATTGGTTGGTTCATGGGGAGACTTCTGAACCTTTACAACCATCTCGACCTAGTTTTGTTCAGAATACTACTTTTGGTGAAGATGAGATAAGAAGTTTGGTCCGTGATGCTTTAGGTCATTTACCTTCAAATAGCCCACTAGTGGTTCATGGGGAGAATTATGTACCTTCACAACCATCTCAACCTAATTTTGTTCAGAAAACTCTTGCTCGTGAAGATGAGATAAGAACTTTGGTCCATGATGCTTTAGGTCATTTACCTTCAAATAGACCACTAGCACATGATTCAATGGTTGAAGACAATGTTGGTGAATCTTCTCAAAGTTCTCATCGTAGGGTTGAGGATGAGAATGTTGGTGAATCTTCTCAAAGTTCTCATCGTAGGGTTGAGGATGAGAATGTCGTGAATCTTCTCAAGTTCGATTATAGTCTTGCGGATGTCGCATATAAGAAGTTGTTAGAAGAATGTGATAAAGAACTTTACCCGGTTGCAAGTATTCCAACTTGTCTTTCACGTTACACTTGTATCATGTCAAGTGTATCGGTGGTGTATCTAACAAGAATTTTGTTATGATTCTAGAGCTAATAAGGGATGATTTTCCTCATCTTACATCATTACCATCCTCAATTAGTGAAGCAAAAAAACTAACTAAAGATCTGGGGCTTGGTTACGAGAAAATCGATGCTTGTCCTAATGATTGCATGATTTATTGGGGTGCAAGGAAAGGTCAAAAATCTTGTCATATTTGTAAAGCTTCGCGATATAAAGATGATACGGGTGATGACGTGGGTGAAAGTTCAAAGTCAAAAGAGTCGAATAAGCCGGCAAAAGTTTTGCGATATCTCCCCTTAATTCCAAGACTAAAACGGCTATACATGTCTGATAAAACAGCAAAGGATATGAGGTGGCATAACATGGGTCGAACAATGGATGGAAAGTTAAGGCACCCGGCAGATGGTCTTGCTTGGAAGAATTTTGATGCCGATATTCACAATTTGCCTCGGATCCGCGCGATGTCGAGCTTGGCCTTGCTAGTTATGGGGTTAATCCTTTTCGAACAATGAGTACAACACATAGCACTTGGCGGTGTTGTTGATTCCTATAATTTACCTCCGTGGATATGTATGAAACGACAATATTTTATTCTTTCATCGGTTATTCCAGGAGAGAAAGCTCCCGGCAATGATATAGACGTTTATCTACAACCTTTAATACATGAGCTGCAATTATTATGGAAGGGTGTGGACGCTTATGATGCTTTTTCAAAACAACAATTCAAGTTAAGAGCATCACTGATGTGGAC
Organism: Chrysanthemum lavandulifolium; assembly: GCA_022545495.1. Taxonomy (NCBI): domain Eukaryota; kingdom Viridiplantae; phylum Streptophyta; class Magnoliopsida; order Asterales; family Asteraceae; genus Chrysanthemum; species Chrysanthemum lavandulifolium. Next base: position 161,954,931 of record CM040242.1, read on the forward strand.
CGTGAATGATTTTCCTGCCTATGCTAATTTATCTGGGTGGAGCACAAAGGGCCGTGTGGCATGCCTAGTTTGCGCGGATTCTACTCGTTCAAGGTGGTTAAAATATGGAAGAAAATTTTGCTACATGGGACATCGTAGATGGTTAGAGCAAAATCATAAATATCGATTTCAAAATGACCAATTTGATGGTACAATTGAGAAGAGGCCCGCCACCCTATTGACGGGATGTGAGATTTTTGAGCAATGGCGGTGCAAGTTTTATGTATGGGAAGTCGATAAATCCAGTAATAAGAGAACAAGGGACGGTGTTAGTTGTTCAACAAATGCTCATGATGAAGGAAGAACGAATCAAGTGCATTTGAGGATATAGAAATTTTATGGAAGAAGAAAGCTATGAGCACCGCTTATGGAAGAAAAAGAGCGTGTTTTGATTTGCCGTATTGGAAGTATAATTTGATGAGGCATAATTTGGATGTGATGCATATTGAGAAGAATGTGGTGATAATTTGCTCGGAACCTTATTAAATTTAGGCGGAAGACTAAAGATAACGAAAACTCTCAAGGATCTTATGGAAATGGGAATAAGGCATGAACTCCACCTTATAAGCGTCCTAACAAAAGCCATGCATGCCCCCAACATGTTATACCATTTCTAGTGTGGAGAAGGCCAACTTCACAAGTTTTAAAAGTCTTAAAGTTCCGACGGAATTCATCTAATATTTCAAGGGTGTGAGCATGAAAGATCGTAAAATTACCAACCTTAAGAGTCATGATGGCCACATTTAATGCAAGACATTTTGCCGATAGCTCTTAGGGTTTCCATGCTTTCACGAGCACAATCTCGAGTAGTTAAAGTGGGTTCGATTTTTGCTTCTTTTCAAAGGGTTGTGTGCGAAAGTTCTTGATCTTGATGAATTAGACAAAATGGAGTCTCAAATAGCACTTACACTATGCGAGATGGAGAAATTATTTCCACCTAGTTTTTTCACAATTATGGTCCATTTGACTATTCACTTAATATCGGAGGCCAAGATTGGTGGACCCGTTCATTATAGATGGATGTATCCAGTTGAAAGGTATTTGATGCGGTTGAAATCATATGTTCGTAATAAGGCTCAACCGGAGGGTCAATCGTGAAGGATATATTAAAGATGAATGTCTTACTTTTGTTCAAGATATTTGAAGGTGTCGAGACTATCTTTAATCGCCCTCCTAGAAATGATGAAGACATTCTTGAAAAAGAGATGTATATTCTTAATTCGGGTGGTCGTAAGCTAGGAAAGGTTGAGATTATTGAGCTTGATTACAATTCATTAGCTCAAGAACACGCTATGTTCTACTAAATCATAGTAAAATTCAGCCATTTCGCGAGTAAGTATATTTGTATACATATTCTTACATTTTAGCTTAAATTAATGCTATATAAAGTATATAAAGTTATGGTATATTTTTTGTAGTCATTTTTTGGCTAAACAACAAGCTCTTAAGGATAAACCCATGGACCTAAAGACAAAAGCGAAATTGATGGTGGAAGTGTTTCCACGATGGCTTCAAGAGCAGGTTACCAAATTTGTAGCTAGTATATTAGTTCTTTCATCTTTAGTGTGCATAAACTAACAAGTATATTTAAAACTATAGGTTCCATCCTTTGAAAAGGCTAAGTTTGATCAAGAAGTTGTGTCCATTGCTAGTGGCCCTAGAACTATTGCTAAACGATATAATGGCATCATCACAAATGGTTATAGATTTCTTACTAGAAGACGTGAAGAGTTTAAAAAGACTCAAAATTCAGGAGTCATTGTGGAAGTCGAAGGAGGAAATTACTATGGGAAACTTTCCAACATTATCGAGCTAGAATATTTTGGTGGATACAAAGTTGTGCTTTTCCATTGTGATTGGGCTGACATTCGACCTTCAAGAGGGCTAAAGAAAGATAAATACGGATTTCCTCTTGTAAACTTTTCTAGGCCGTTAATACACACGGGTGAAAACTTGCAAGATGATCCTTTTATAATATCATCTCAAGCAAGACAAGTTTTCTACATAGAGGATCTAAAAGATGTTGGATGGTCACATGTAATTAGAGCGTCGCCAAGATATATGTTTGACATGGGGACCAAAGCACTTAGAGATGATGATGAGTCTTATACCCTATGCATGCCTTATAAACTTCCAACACTTTATGATGTTAATGAGGCACCAATTTGGCATAGGAATGACATCGTAATTGAAGATGACGAATAACACCATTAACACCAATTTGCCAATTCGAATTCATTTGCTAATTTCTATGTATTTTGGTCCAAAATTTTGTTTCTGAGTAAAGTAGTATACTATGAACTTTTCTGTCTTAAAGGGTGTTTTGGATTGCTAATCCTAAGAGCTTATAAGCACACCTGTTTATGTTGTTCTGTTCATTATAAATAGATAACTGTTATCTAACAGTACATTATAATTTGATAATTGTTATCTAGGCCTCATAAATTTATGTTGTTACGCTTACGTGGTCGTAAGTAGTATGGATTGTTACATTACATTACATTGCTCGCTTGTACTTTAGCTTTTGATTATTACCAATGAATCGATCATTGAAATTGTTGAAATTTTGGAATCTCGATCGTGTTTTGATAAAGCGTTTCTCGGTGATGGTTGTTCTGCTGCACTCCATTTTGATTAATGTAATATGTTACTTTTAACTTCAGACTCCAGTAGTCTCTCCTTTTTTTTCTTGTGTTTTATAGGTCTGTGTAATCGTTTTCTTGTGTTGTATATTTGATGGTTTTTATGTAGTTGACAAAGCTGTTAATTTGATATGATTTGATTTGATCATTTTTGTAGGGGAAGAAGAAGGAAGGCAATCCGGTTAGATATATAACAAGGTCACAAGTTGTACTTTCGAGTTCCTCCTAAAATTTTCAGGTATTGTTCATTCCTTTATACACATTTAGCACCACTACTGATGCATTTTGAGGTATCAACTTCTAGTTTTTTATTTTGGCATTAAGGTACTTTGGCTGTACTATGGATTGTGGTATTTTGAGGGGGTGGCTGTTAGACCGTTGCTGGTTTTTCGGCCTGTGGTGGTTAATATAACGGATTTTGGTGGAGTGGGTGATGGTGTTACGGTTAATATTAGCTGAGGTTGTTATGAATGGTGCATAGGTGATTAGTATTCAAAATATAGCAGGAATGTATGCATAAAGTATTGATTAGTATTCGATATAGATAACCACTAAAGCATAAGCAGTTTCCTTTATCCAAAAACTCAATGGTGTTTATATGCTATAGGAAATCATAAGCTGATAAGTGGCTAATATACACAACCCGAAACAGCCCTAGTATGAATCTGATAGCTGCTTGTACTTTAGCTTTTCAGATTATTACTAATGAATATGATCATTGAAATTGTTGAAATTTTGGAAGTTGAAGTGCTGCATCAAACATTCTCGAATTATCTACTATTGGTATTGAAGTTGAAGTGGTAACTTGACTCGTAAAAGGTTGAGTATGATGTATTACCTGTGACTAAAGCTACTGGTTTCTCTTTTTCTTCTGCATATTCAAAGAATAAGCAGTTAGCTTTCATGTTCTTTTATACTTATTAAAAATATCATCTTAAACATCAGGAAAACATTTGGTACACAGATTGCCAAATATATATCAAGGATTTTGGTGTGATGAATAATTTAAAGCATGCTATAAATATAAATGACAACCTAAATACACAGATTTTTTCTAGTAGCCAGTAGGCTATCACTGGCTTCAGGATTAACACAAGACCTAATCCTGTACCTTGTCAAGTTCTCAGGTAGCTGTGATCTAGAGCAATTCGTAAGAAAAACAAGTTCCCTAGTTGAAACATTGTCAATCACAAACTGGTTAGGATCAAGTGTTAAGTTTGAGAATTTCGAGAGGCAAGTCGTATTTTTGGTATTAATAATCAACCGCATAGAGAGGTTGTTATAGTCTATATCTTTAACTATATAGTCATTTCCAGATATTTGAAGAGTTATTGATGAGCCATTATTGTTATTGTTGTCGCACTGCAGCTCAAAACCAGGGTACCCACAATTCGGATCTTGTAAACCACGAATGTAAAACGGAAAGCTTATGCTAGCAATTTACTTTCTGCAATTTGCGTTTGAAGCTTATATCAGCTGATTCTACAAAAAGAATATAGTTTTATTTGCTTAAGCCACTGTTTTGGGTGAAATGGGGTGTTATTGTCGTGTCACTGATCTTTTGTAAAGTTATGACAGTCGTCTATTATATTCTTTGTCTCAAACTCTACTCCTGAGTGACATTCTTTGTCTTTTGCATACGATCTTAAAGTTTGTGCATATACTAAATTTATTCTTGTTCTTAAGCAGGAAAACGTTGAAATCTCAAACAACAATGAAGAATCCTACAAGCGAGCATAGTGAAAATTATTCTTTACATTCTTATGCAACGACTCATCCAAGATTCTACCGTGACAATCAAACACAACAGTCACTTTCCCCCTCCCAGTTCCAGTCACATATAGAGACTCTTGGACAACCACGTATGCAACCACTTATAGAATCTGAGCAAACCATTGGTAAGTCACTTATGGAGATTCTTGAAGAGCCACCTATGCGAGAACCTCATACAATCAAATAAGCAAATCCCGTGTCGATTCGTATTGATACCCATGGACGAAATTACGAGCAAAGTCTTTGGTAAGTCACATATGGAGGCTTTTGAAGAACCACATATCACAGAACCTCATACAATCATACAAGCAAACATGTGGTCAGTCACATATAGATACTTGTAGACAACCACATATGCAAAAAGTTAGAAAATCATATATGGTCCTTGGTAAGTCACGTATGCAGACCCTTCAACAATCAGATATGCAAGTAAATGTTCAATCTCTCGACTACTCCCACCAATCATCATCTTCCCCCCACACCTCTCAAACCTCCCCTTTTTCTACTATTCTCCAAAATATATCTTGTTCTTCATCAACATCCACCTATTCTTAATCCTTACGATCTGACACAAGTGCATATGAGTCAACTTTGCATCAGCCTTCGTCTTCCTCAGCACCTCTTTTGGATGAACAAGATGAAATGGATGAGGATTATGAGAAGACGTTGTTGAGCGAGGTTGAGATAACAGGTAAACTTTGCGCGAGTCATTGTGCTTATCATATTTCTGTAGTGTATATTATATTCTAACAATGCATATAATTATCTTATAGATGGTGATGGAAACTTTCTTAGGACACAAACAATGACCACAAAAGAAGTGTATAAGCTAGACGCGGGTGAAATAATTGTGGTTCCTTTCAATGACCGCAATCAACCCATCAAATCTGCAGGAGGTTATTTACATGATTCATGACCCTACTTGTGAAGGAACCCAACTTATGCCCCCTCGATGCGAAGGACTGGAAAGAATGCAAACAGCGTTGTGGTATCAGGCTTCTAATGGAACTACGGGTAATTACTTTGATTATCATTCTTTTGATTTTCTATTTCGGGATTTACTGTCCAAGGTGCTAGTTTCGTTCTTATGCCAAATATGTGAATACCAGTAGACCTGTTTTTTATGAGGATACATAATTTTAAAAAGTGGCTGGCTGTATAGGATATTTGTTTGCATTTGATGAGCAACTCATGTTACAGGTGTACAAATATTCAAAAGACATATATTGCCGTTGTAACTAGAAGTTGTAGATTGGGCGAGTCAGATTTTAAACGAGTAAAATGTGGGGGTCGGGTTTTGAAATGGGTACTGTTGAACCTTTATGGGTACAATGGGTGAGCCGGTTTTAAAATTGGCTGCTGTTAAATGTTTTGAAATGAGGGGGTGGTGTTAGGATGAGTACTGCTAATCGGTATAATGGTCAAATGAACCTATATGAACTCAAATGAACCTACAAGCTCAAGTTGATAAGCTTCTAAGCCGTTAAAAACGATCACATAAGCATTTCAATAAGCTCATAAGCCATGAAATAAGATTACAATCTCATTTTTAAAATACTGATAAGATTACAATCTCATTTTTAACGGGTTAGAAGCTAATCAACTTGAGCTTGTATGTTCATTTGGTTACTGATTGTGGTTTAGCTTAATCTTTTGAGAAATAAACACCTAGTGACTTATGTGTAATACATATCTGGTATGCTACGGTTTTAGATACATTACTATAAAGTTTTTGCTGTAACTGGTAGTTGGTGGTAGTAAATTGTGTATATTTGGTCTGGTACGGTTTTACCACGAGTTTTGCACATTCTTAACTTCACATATGTGTAATACATATCTGGTATGCTATGGTTTTAGATACATTACTAAACTCGTCTCACTTGAACTTCTTAGTTAACAACTTGTTGCATACTTGCATTAACATTAGAAAATGATTCTTAGGCCTAAAACTTGTGTCTAAATACATGTCAAGAAGATTGGGATATATGGCAAGAAAAATAGAAAGTGGAGATGAAGAAAGATAAAGGGTGTGTTTGGCGTAGAGCGTTTAGAAACATTATGAATACCACATTTTGATTAAATATATCTGTGACTACGTAACTTGTTTTCCTTTTTGTCATTATTGATATTTGCAGCGGAGATTTGAGTTTCCTCAAAGTAAAGATGTGGACGAGGTTGTCCTTTCTCATTTGAACGAAAAGTTTAGGACTGTAAAACATAGGATGAAAAAGAGTTTGTTAGCGTTAGCTGCCAAAAGACTACAAGAAGCTAATAATGTTGATGAAGATGTGCAATATACCGATGAGGAACTTTTGCAAGCACTCGACTTAGTAGAAGCACCACCATACTTTGTTGATCACCAATGGGAATCTTACGAGGGTTATCATAGAGCACCTAAAACAAAGGTACGCCACAAATTATGTATTCATATTACGGTAATTTGGCATATGGGCTTCTTTTTATTTCTGCTGATATGCATATGATATTACAAATTATGCATATCTCTCCCAGGACTGTATAAACAGGAAATTTGATTAGTCAAATCCATCTGTACCAACTCACCTATCTATAGTATAAATCGGTAAAATAAAATTAATAGTGGTGTTCATACAAATATCTTTGTAACAGATGAATGTGTACTTGAACTAATGGTACACGAGAAAATACAAGTCAATATACACAAAGAATACAAGTATACAACTATCAACAAATTTAACTTTTGAACAGAAGTTATGGTCATAACTGCTTCTAACATGTTTTTTTAATTAACCGAGTCACAGAAGTTCTCAGCAAATGGGAAGAAAGCAAGAGGTAGCCAAGTCCATATTCACACTTGTGGCGCTGTTAGTATTCCTCGAAAAAAGGATGCATATGTAAGTCTTCTTTTAGGATAATTAAACCTATTTTTCTTTTTATAATTATCTACTTTTTTATGGTTAATTTGTTAATCTACAGATTGTGGAACACAAACGAGAACCTGATGACATTGAAGTATTTGATATAATGCATGTAACAAAGAAAGGGTCATACGTTGATGATAGGTCAAGAGTCTTCGCGGTACATAAATAGTTTTACTACTTTTAGTTATGTTATAAATAGATATAAATGTAAACTTAGATGAACGTGAATGTTTGTTTAATGTTCTAGAGTAAAGCAAAAGCAGATTTTGCAAACAAGTTATTTGAGGTCGGAAATTCAGAACTTGTTGATCTTGAGAAAAGGTTGGAAATTGCAAGGGAAGTCATGCAAGAACTTAGACCTAATAAGAAGGGAAGACCTTGTGGCCATGGGGTTGGAGTGACCAAATCCCAAGTAACAAAATTTAGTTACGAATTGAGAAGAATGAGACGTCAAAGTGTATCAAGTGAAAATCGATTTCTTGTGAACACAATTGTTGCTCAAAGTAAACAAATAGAGAAACAAAGTAGACAAATGAAGACGATGGAAGAAAACATGAACAAATTTTTTGGACAGCTCAAAACCGCGCTTCCGGCTTTTTTTGCTACTGGTACATCAAATGCACAGGTTTGTGATGCAACTCTCATGATGCTTAATTTCATTTTTATTCATGCTCTTAACCGGACTTTCTATGTTTTCAACTCTTTTGTGGTTCACGTGAAGATTGCACATGATCAGGTACTTATATTAAACTCTAAGCTTATATTTATCATCATATCACTTATACAGTTCAATAGTTCATGTTGTCATATGATGCCAAATCTCATATATTATTTATTTTTTAAGTATATATCATTTCTCATCTTTTTAGCTAGCGATCTGTTTAATTTATGGTTATGCTTAAAAAGGAGGTTAGTTTGTACAAGTATCAAAAACCGGAGGGATGCGGTTTTTAATTTGTAGTTTAGTTGAAGTGAAATAAGTTTGCGTTAAAAATCAATGTAAAAGTAAACAGTTAGGGCACGCCAACCACTATTGATAATTGAGAATAAGAGTACCAGCAAATGGACTGTAGGTACGTGTTAGCTGCTGGTTTGATGGACTCAAGCTTATAACTAATCATTCAATAAGCTGTTTAGTTGAGGTGAAAAGAAGTGCGAGTATACTGATCAAGTTTAGTACAAGTTGTTAGGAATTAGAAAATTCCATAGTGAAGAGTCGGTCACCCCAAATATTATCTAGCATAACTTAGCTCGTAGACTTGTAGTTATTTACGTTATTTAGCAGTTTATTAGTTAGTTTGTAGCGTAGATTAGTTTAGTGTAACACCGTGGAGGAAGGACGGGTCTTTACCCATGTATGCACGATCCACATCCGATAGGAGGGCGTATTGTTTGTAGTATAAATACCCTTCCATCCATGGAAGGGGTGTGGCAACAATCTAACCTTTCACATTTTTATTTAAGCAACTCTCTACCAAGAACACCATCTCTCTACTTTCTCTCTCTAAAATGGCTATCATGTATTTTGATCATCCAAGACCACCCGAATCATCAAACACAATAATATTATCGATCCTACAAATGGTACCAGAGCCAAGGTTTTTGTGTTTTGATGATTCTTTTGTGTTTGTTACTTGTTTGAAACTGTTTTATCTATTTGTATGGTCGAAAAACATCTTTTTGAGTAGTGTGGTATAACAGTTTTAACAAGTTTGTATCCTTTTTGTTTGGTTTAGTATCCTTTTTGTTGGGTCAATAAATTAAAAGTCTTGGTCCAAAGTTCATATATGTCTTTTCTCATGTCCATGTCCATGTCTTTGTTTGTGTAAGATTTGTCCAAGATTTGAATATCTGGTCGGTTTCTTGAGGTCAAAACAAGTGCGGTTTATGCGATCTTCGTTAAAAGCAAGCAGTTTGGGTCACTCTTCCTAGCGAGTTGTAATACAAATGCGGTTTTGTCTTTTAACATAGCGACTTGTCAAAAGGTGTCCAGATACATTGTACTTTATATGTAGCGATTTGGTGTGGCGAGTTGTATATAAAATACGCCTAGCGACTTGTATTTACAAGTCGAAGCGAGTTGTGGAAGCTGGTATAGCGATTTGGTACAAAAACTCGGCTAGAGACTTAGACCTAGCAATTTAGTCCTAGCGACTTGGTCTTAACATGTCCAGATTCAGTGTGCTAAAAGGTAGCGACTTGCTATTCACTTTTGGTAGCGATTTGATATTTATCAGATAGCGAGTTGTTTGTATAAAAGATGTAGCGACTTGTGACACTTGCTAGCGACTTGGTGAGAGAAATGAAGAAGAAGAATGACATAACCAAGACCACGACCACAAACAGACTTAAACCATAGACCATATACCAAAACTACGACTCGACCTCTGGTTCAAGTTGTGCTACCATCATCAGTCCAAACTTTAAACAATCTAGTCATTCTCTTCCAAGACTACTCATGTTCACAACTAATATCAATGTTACAAACATGACCAAATTAAAACATCTATGAATCTCATAAATCAATCGTGTATGGTAATACATATATTATCAAGACCATTGATAAAGGCCCTCAACACGATGTGTTCATCACTGATTTTACGTGTGCTACTTGGAAATATTCGAAATCTACAAGACAAAGAATACAACAACTATGTTGTTTCTTCACTTTGTTTCGTTACTTAACATATGACTCAAGAAAAGATTAATGAATACCTACCTTTCGTGGCTGTCACAATTTCAAGTCGAAAAATGGTCCTAACCATCCCTGTGGCATATCATAGACCTTCAAATCAAAGACTACCTCAAGCCAACCCTGTGGCGAGGTCGTGACTTCAATGAGCACATCTGGATACATTAGACGAGTGTGAAATGCAATGGAGTACTCTTTTTTGGCTGATGGTGTGGAAGATTAGGTGGGTGTATTTTCTATGAATGGGGGCGGTTGATAATACTAAGGTTTTGTTTTCTTGGTGGCGAGTTGGTTGAGAGGATAATGAGATGAGGCGGATTTATTTTTTAGGGTTTGATTGAGAAGGCAGAGATGGGGGGCGTATTTTTGGATGAGTAATATTAGGTTTCTTGTGTGATATGTGACATCTAAATACCGGAAAATTAGGGTTGGATTAATTCTTGTTCAGATATCTCTACAATGGGCCGGATATGGATACATAAATGATGGACTGGGCCGCTTATTAATTCGATTGGCGGATTGGATCAGTAAGTCACAATTCATAATATTGGGCCAACGAGATTTCATTCATCTGAATATTGTTATGGGATTGGACAATGTTACATGAGATTCATTTGTCTATCTTTGTCTATCAAATGTCTCTATCCAAATTGTATTTTTTTCGGATATACAATTTTTGATAACACTTGATAAAATTCCACGGAGGGATTCAAAATTCACGGCTTGAGCGAAAAAGTGAGAATTAGGTTTGTTTATGTTCGGTTTGACTGGGTGGGATTTTTATTTGGATCATATGGTTCGTTCTGAAAAAAATCTTTGGACCGGGCTTGTGTTGTATAAGTGATGTTTTGGTTTTGGGTAATGGACTGATGGGCTTCTCAAGATTTGAATAATATGAGATTTGGTGTATGAGATTTGATGATGAGACTCGGTATGAGGCTGAGATTCGTTATGTTATGAGATTTGATACTTGGTTTATACGTTTTCACAGAAGACACTATGTCACGGCTTGAAGAGTTTATTGAACAATGTTGACTATGGGGTTGTTTGTACGGTATTTCTTATTTGAATTAGAAGTGAGGTTTTTCCGGGCGCGTTTACTTATTTCATCTTCTTTCTTTCTATCCTTCCGCGAAGATGACTTGTTTGGGCATTTATAGAGGGTGATAAAGACTTGGCTATTTAGTGGCGGTTGTGATTCTTTCTCATTTTACCCACAACGCAACTATCACCTCGGTGTCTCACGCAGTTGAGGATACGTCAAGAGGTTTTGTACATTGGGTACACCGTTTCTTCTTCACAAGGATTAGTACAAGTTTAAGTAAAAAATCAGGGGAAGTTCACTTCATGATCAAGTTTGACATATCGGGTTTACTTCACCATGTGGTCACAGCAACAGCCGACAGAATGCGTGAATGATGTGTTCACCAAAGTGATTATTGGATACTTGATGATGGTGTTGATGTTGGATAATGAACCGTTGATGAACCGCTGCATGTTCCCCTAAAACAGATATTCACTGAAACCAAAGTTGTCATAACACATTCAAGCTAACATTGTTTACAGTTTTGTCTTGATTTTATAAAATCCCGCGAAAGAACCTATTTTTTGGTTTAAATCATAGACTTGTAAAATCCCGTAACAATGGAAACATCCTGGTATTAGTAAAATGCATTTTCGGATCTATAAATGCGGTTTATTCTTGGTTTTGTAAAATCCATGAAAGAAACTATTTCTCGGTTTAAACCATAGAGTTGTAAAATCCGTAATGATGGATTGTTAGGTCACTAGTTTTACAACACAAGCTTACTAGAAAGAGATAAAGGCGATTGAACAAGTAAACCAAACACACACACACACGATATAAAAGTAAGTTTGATACGGTTATGCGTAGAGTGTAAGTGAAAATGCGTGAATGTGAAATAACTTGAACAACCAACCCTCAGTGAGGGTTATTACATAATATTTATAGGCAAGGAGCTAGGGCAACACTCCTACTCCTTCCCTTTTCCTTATTGGACATGGGCCTAAGCTTATGGGCCTTCTACATAAGCTTGACCTTAAACAAACATAAAGGCCATAATAAGCTACCTATTACATATGAGTAACTAACACTTGAATTAAGGTTTAGGAGTGATTCCAACAATCTCCCCTCAAGTGTTGGTGATGAAAAATGCAGTGAAGGCGTTGATGTAATAGTAGCTTTGGCGTCTTCGACATTCTTCTTTCTTGTGAGAAGAATGCCTTGATTCGAACAATCTCCCGGTGTAGAGATAGTTTTCTTTGAGCAGTTATGCTTTGGCGTCATCTTTAACTTTGTTCTTTGATCATTGTTCTTTGTGATGAAAGTGATAGTATGTTGTTATGCGCATCAAGTGCGCCTCAGTGCCTTCGCCGCTCTGATGTCTCCACGTCATTCTTCAACATGCTCACACGCTCTTTGGCGTTGGAATTCGATCTTGATGAAGTTCTTTAAGTCTTTAACTTTGTAGATTCTTTGATTTGACGAAGAATCATTACATTGTTGTGTTGCTTTTGGATAGAACTTCCATTAGTGATGATGTTGGCGTGAGCATGAGAAGAATCTGCACGATCATCCCGCTCCGGAGCTTCCATAAGAAGAAAACATTTAAAGCGGTTAGTAATAAGCGGTTCCGGCACTTACAAGTTTGAACTTGAGTGTTAACGACATAGTGTGAAAACACAACTCTAATTCTTACAAAGGCCGTTCTGAGCTGAGTCCCACAAGTGAGATAACGCGATGTGCAGAAGTACATCTGATTCGGATGAGTCGTTGAGGTACACGAAGCATCACCTCACGACGTAGACCGTTTGAGACACACTAAGCGTAATCCACGGGGAGTTACCGAAGTGACTGCTTTGTCGAGGTTTGTTTGATGTTGACCACGGCGGGAGTTTCCATTCAATCACGAGGATCACGGATGTGAACCTCTCATAAATGTTCTCGACAGTTGCTAAGATCGTGAAGGACTCGATAATGTACCACGATGTTCTTATTGTTGAACATCAAGTGATGAAATGTCAAGTGTACCTAAGAGATCTTTTGATGAATCTCGTGGCTCTAGACTCAATAGTGCGTTTTGGTTTTCTGAGCGGAGACTAGGGAGAGGTCTCCTTCTTCAATACCGGCGATCTCTAAGAAAGCCAATAGTTTACGTAGGGTTCCTGTGAGAATGAAACAAGCTTCTTTTGAGAGAAACTTGAGTGGCTAAGAAGGTATAGTGCATGCGTCCTTTGGGTCCATGACGACTTTTAATCTTCAATACCGGCGTCACTAAGTGACAACCGGTAGCATATGAATTGAACCCGATTATACGCCTAAGTTGAATAATTTGGAGGCTATTTCTTTTCACCCTTTTCTTTGCATTTCTTTTAATTCTTCAACTCCTTCTTTCTCCGATTCTCATTTTCTCCTTTTTATAATCGTACCTAAGGACTTCTAAGTACTAACTATTTGTGATGTCCTTGGGTAGATCCCTCCGACTCTGGCGGATCATAGGACAGTTATTCTAACCTTAGTCACCTTATCACTCCATGACTAACCTATGTTGCCATAAAACCAATTTTCAAGAAAATCTCTCAAAGGGTTTGTAAATGAAAAACATGTTTGAACCATTTGTGAGAGTTTTATCTTTTAGAAATACTCCCCTCCACATGTGCTTTAGAGTTTTGTGAAATCGCCTTTGTGTGGGAAGAGCGCGCTTTTGAATTGATCAACTCAAGATAGACACTCCCCGCGAGACACGGTTCGTTGCATAGTTAAAGAGTTACATTGTCGACTTTTAGGTGACAACTAGCTCTAATAACTACCTTGAAGGTGTAGACAAGCCTCGAAGGTTGTCATACCGTCGAGTTCATGTCTACCAAGAGTTTCTCGAATGGTACTTTCTACTCGGACAAGTCCTTTGCGAGACACGTTTACATTACTAGAGAACTAGCTTGAAATTATTACCCGTCCCGGACAAGTCTTTTCGAGTTACTAACAGTTTAGTACCGTCAATTCGTTGGTTAAGTCTATTACACAAAGATTCATTTGCATTTACACAACATATTTCTTATCACATAATTTTCTCCCCCTCAAAATGGCATATAAAATGTTATTTTTGAAAAGTTGAGAATAAATATGACCATTTCGAGTGTTGCGGGAAGATGACCACTATGAACAATTTGTGAACAAAGTTTTAATTCAAATACTCCCCTCAACAAGTGATATAAGCGGTTGAGGTTTTGAAAATCATACGGGAAGTACTTGTCCTTTTGAGCAAAACCTTGAAAAATGAAAGGTTTGATAGGTTTTACTCAAAAGTAAAGCTTTCGCTCCTTTTATAAGGATTGTGGCAGAAGCGTACCACGGGGTCCTTTCTTGACAATTACGGGTTGTACAACTTTATGTGTGCACAAGCCATAGACATATATAATCACACATCCAAATTTATAATGAAAGAAGCGGTTCAAGGGTACCGGGAAGTCGGTGATGTTGCGGGAGTGCGAGCAGGCGTTGATAGCGGTGATGTTAATCTGGGTGACCACCAACAAAGCTTTCCAATGTTACAGGCGATCCCTTCTATACAACCTTTCATCAATCATTTTGATGATCCTCCTCACATCCCTTGATCACGAGAATTCCATCGCTTAGGAGACCCGATCTTTTGGCGTATATCCTTCAACCTATAAGCCAATCCGTCCCTAACCATCTTCAAAGTGTGATCCCCAAACTTGTGAAGATCACTACACGCCATTAAGCAATTTCGTTGAAGTTCACTGCGGTAAATGACGCGAATGGTTTCTTGATGAGTGTATATTGTGAGAGTGGTTGATGTCGGGAAGATCAGGCGAGGTGGAGTGAAGTTAACACGGTGCGATATGATTCAACTGCAAGTTGGAGATCTTCTACGTTCTTTGATGACTATCGTCGATGAAGATGAGCGGTGACTTGATGAATTCACGTTGTACTTGATTGAAAATTGCCTCATGCGACCACATACTTTGGCAAGGTACATGTCTTCAATGTCGTTGATAGACAAATTCTCAAAGTCGACTTGAGAGAATGCATAATCCGTTCATCTTGCCTTTTGACCACAATCTTCTTGAGAAAAGTGTAGTCCCATTTGGTCGAAAGATCAACGTGTTTGATGGCAGCGATATCCTTAATCTTGAACAACGCATGTTGAGACTTACGAACTGGCGACACGTAGTAGATTCTTGACGTTCGGCCAATGATGAATCCGTACATTGCATCTCGGTCGTATGCTTCCACTTTGTTGGAGAACAAGTGATTAGCTCTTTCCTCGATAGCTATGCGGTTTGAGTATATGGTTCTTTGGGAATGGAAGTGTCAAAGATGTAGCGTATTTCCTTGATCCATCGCCACCGTGTAGAAGAAATTCCAAGTCTTTGTTGAAGAAATATCTGAATGGAATCCTAGGTTCATCTGGTTGGCCAATTGTTGGTAGTGGTTTTGACCGATCGGTGTAATATGGAGGGTTGTCCCGTTTGGTGAAGTCGATGTTTGCTACGGGTTGAGCCAATCCATGTTGTTAGACATAGCTCGAGCAATGTTTTCAAGGTGATATTCGACCTCGATGGCACTTTCGAGCTATCTTTCCACAGTTGAAAAGCTTCATTCTTGATTCGCCTCAACTCGGTTTCGTCATCTTCTTCACATGGAACTTTTCTTGCGAGAATCTTAGCATGCTCCAATGTATTACCGTCTACGGATCTTGACCTTCTTGGGGTAGGGAGTGGAATTGACAAGTGTAGAAAACCATTCAAATTCCTCTGTTTTATCTTCATCTAGCCATGATCGACGTCAACCATGGGCGCCTTCTTCTTCTTTTGTTTAGGCCTAGATGAGGATTACGGTTTCTTAACTTGTTTGGGAGAGGTGGGTTGTTGTAGGGGCTCACGGACTTCCTCATCGTCACCACCCGTATACTCAAAGTGATCACCGGTTTTACGAGTCTCGGGTGGTAATTCGAAAGAATCACGAGGTTTATCGGTAGAAGAGCGAGGAGACCTTTGTTGTGCGAGTCCGTTGTGGTGGAGGTTGCATCGAGTCTTGAATAGAGGATGATACATCGAGACTTCTTTGTGCGTTTGGGCTCTTTATCCTTATCACGATCTTTGTCTTCATCATCTCTTGAGCGTTTGGGCCTAACGACTTCTTCTCGGAATGAGGACTGAGTTGGTATTCGATAGAGCTTCAAGCAGTTTAGCTTCGTGTGAGGCAAGCGTTGCGAGCGTTTCGACATTTGCGCTACTAGCGGTTCACCAATTCATCATCGAGAAGATTGTAGATTCAAGCTGGATTGATGCTTAAATTCATCGGAGTTGATTTCATGGCTTGTTTGGCTAGATGCAAGAGATTTGGATCTGATTATGCGGTATACATCTCCTTTGTCGGTTTGAACGACCTCCATAAGGAAGCGGTGAGTGTATCCTTTGATCATTTCGTCCATTTTCCTTGAAGATCATCTTTCATGAGCTTACGGACATACTCCTTTCATCTTGCATCTTGTCGAGATCATCATGAATATCTTGTCGATCGGCATAGAAATTCATCTTCACAGTAGAGTATGTCTTTCTTTCGACTTGTTTGTGACATTCCCAATTCTTTTATGAGCATGAGATATCCAAGATCGAGTTGGCTTCTTCAACGATTTGGATGTTGATTTGGTTGATCTTTTAGATGGTGGTGGTGAAGAGTGAGATGATGAATCGATGAGGAGGAGACATGAGGAGACTTGGGGTCCTTAGGGGTTGAAGTTTCCTCCTTAGACATAGCCTTGTCATCGATCTTTGTTTCATCGGTAGGTATTTCCTCGATCTTTTCTTTTCTTGGTTCCTCAATCTCATAATCAATAGAATCCTCCAAAAGTTGTTGTTGTTGCGGAAGAGTGGTGGCACCGGCTCCTTATCGGGTCGATTAACGCATCGGGAGATGGTTTGGAGTGGGCGACACCACTTGAACCTCGGGGCCACCCATTTGATCCTTTGCAAATTCCTTAGCAACATGTTGGAGTCTAATGATTTTGAACTTCTTCTGTATGAAGTATCCGTTGCTCTTCTTCATCATCGAGCTTTCTTCATAAGGCACAAGTCTGAGTCTTCCCTTTTCCATGTTCATTTGGAGGACTAGGAGGTTTAGATACCGTTGTGGTTTCATCTTGATGATTCGAGTAGAAAACCTCTTCATCGATGCGGTACCTTGAGAGTCCTCGTCAATTAGCTTTCTCTGGTGGTTCGGTGTAGGAATAGGAGCGACTTCACGAGAGGAACTTTCTTCTTTGGGCGGGTTTCCTCTTTGGGACATTCCTTTGACTCTCTGTGCTTCTTGCACTTCGGCACTTCCTCTTACGGTTCTCCGGTAGGTGTTCGAAGGTTTTCATCGAGATGACCAACTTTGCCTTCTCTTCTGCTACCGATACCTTTTATGCGTTTCAAGCTTCTTGATTTCGTTAGTCGATGGGTGATCGGGTAACCTGACACCTGTTTCTTTGTTGGCGATTCCTTGATTACGGTGATAGGGTAGGCTCGATCAACATATCGTGATTATGCGGGTCATTGAGCCTTTGTGGAATATCGGGATGAAGTCCAAGTGCTCTGGATCAACAATTTTGTGTATCGACATAGGAATCTTTGAGCCAAGTTTCTTGTGAAATGACATCATGTCTTCCCATATGATGCTTCAATTTCGATGTCCTTTTGTTGATTAATGACGGAAGATTTGTAGTTCCATGAGCTTGGGATGCTCATAGCCACTATCACGACCGAGAGACCGATTTGGTGATGATGATGTAGAGGTTCTCCACGGTTGAGGAATGTTCTTAAGCTCCACATGAGAATGCTTAGTGATAATTCTGAAGCTTCATCATAGCCAATATCAATCGAAATTGAAGCTGTCTCCTCGATGGGTGTGGCAAAGAAGTCGGTTGGCTCGATTTCGGGAATGAGAAGAACGACCGTAAGTCGCATGAGTGATGGTGACTTGTTTGTGATTGAGAGTCACGATCAATGCACTTTGACCCTTGATCCTTTGCATTGAATTCGAATTGTTGCATGTAGATCTCGATGCTTGTGGCGAGTGTGAGAGCATGTTACGGTAGGGATGATTCTTTAGAATATCCACAACAATGAGACAAGAAGATTACGAGCATGTGAGGGTTTCAAAGTCAACCCTAAGGTTGTTCTTTCCAATCTTTCTAGGATAGCCATTAGGGAAGATGTCGACAATTGTGAGAACTTCGGTGCATCCACATTCATTTGAGCGACCATGTCGTGATGCGAAATAACATTAGCCAAAGAACCAACATATCGAAAGACATAATGTTAGTCAACGAAGGTTTTATTGTCTAATTATTGAATATCTGATGTTAATGATTATTCTGAGTCCTAAGTCACTTGTTTGTTCAATAGTCCAATGTCGTCGTGATAAGTTTCGTGAGTTAGTTAACTTTAAGTTTTAAAGTTTATGTTATCACTTATTTAACACAACATATTAAGCGATTAAGTTTATTAGTGACATTATTGGTTTCGTGACGATATGATTAGTTTATTTACAAGTTTGTACACGTAACAATTCATAATGAAGGTCAATCAAGGCTTAGGCGTAGATTTGGCAAAGTTACGCGTAAGCAGGGAGTGATATCTGGCGTGAGCGCAAGCTTATCGTGGGATCCTAACTTCAGCGTGAAATGTTACAGCGTGGGAAAGGGGACCTTATGCGTGGAGCTTACGGCGTGGCGTATAAAGACCTTACGCGTAAGGCTTACTCGTGAAGTAGACCTTATGCGTGAGGTCCTTGTTTACGCATATCCTTCACGGGATCGCGTGGTCCCATTGTAGAACCTTCGGCGTAATAGTTACGCGTAAATTTCTCTTCGCATAACTTTCTCGCGTAAGGTGATCCTTATCGTGAGTAACAAAGACCTTGATTACGAGTTTTACGCGTAGCAAGCACGAAATAAAATCATCATATCATCAATCTTAACACATATATTCATTCTAAAACAGTTATGGCATGAAAGCTTGTTAAATGTTTTACGGCGTGAAAGTCATACGCGTAAGTCAAAACCCTAATAGTTTATGAATTACGCATAAGATTTCTAACCATAGGATTTGCACCAAACGTTTTACGGTAGGTCTTAGGTGTTGTGAGAGTCTAATAACCAAGTTTTAACACCCAATTCTCGGTGAATCAAAAATACCCAAACTCAAGAACATTAAACCCTAATTTCTAATTACGACTTAATTAGTGTTTACGGGTTGTTATAGGGCTGGATATCATCAATTCAACATGATATTAACCTCACAAACAATCTTTTGACCAAAACCAATCACATTTGAAAATACCCAAAACCACGCATAAACCCTAATTTTGAAAACCCATCAATTCGTGTTTTACGGGTGGATTTTGAGGATAAAACTAGTATCATTGATGTTAAAGACATGTTTTGACACAATCTTTTTAACCACAAACACACACCAATGATTGTGTGTTCATACGCTTATCGTAGAACACATAATCACACATATCTAACGTTTTAGCCGTTGGATTTGCATGAAATTCAAAACCTTTGCTTGTAATAACGTTAAGATCATGAAAACACTTACACTTTGATGATCAAAACACAGTTTCTTGAGCGATTTTTATGCGTAGGATTAGTTAGGTTATGAGTAATAAATGTGAAGTGAAAGAGTTAGGTGGGGTGTTTTATTTAAAATAACTTTAAAGCTTTGGCGGTTTGGTCCCTCCACTTTTCCTTTTTCATACAAAGCCATTTAACTTCCATTTTGGTTATCAAACAAAGATTTTAAGAAAGAAACTTTGTGACACTCCCCTCGACTTAAGAAAATAATGAAAGGTTATAAATTTTAGTCAGGGTGTCATTGAACGAAAAAATTTACCACCATTGATAAAAGAAACAAGCGGGATATGATAACATGCAAGTACAGGATGTTTTGAAGCAGTTAAGTGATTATTTTCTCCCCTCAACACTTGATCGGAAAAATCTTGAATTTTGAAAGATTAAAGTGTTGACGAAAAAATATACTTGCCATGTTGAAAGAAAAATAGATTAGAAGAATATTTTGTTGTTTTATCGGGTTTTATATTTTTGTATTTTGTTTTGAAAAATTATTTACAAAAGATATTTTGGTGTTTGACGGGTTTTAAGGCTGTTTTAGGAGGTCATCAATTCCTCTTGAGTCAAACACCTCATACCAATCCGGTGGACCAACTCATTAAACCTAGCGGGAGGCAAGGCTTTGGTGAGAAGATCGCCATTGGTGGTATTGTATGCCACAGTATAATTCAAGCTGCCACCATTCCACGTGGTCCTTGATGAAATGATAGCGAAGATCGATGTGCTTTGATTTGAGTCTTTGAGCGAGTTGCGAGATCGCAATGGCACTCCGATTGTCGCGATACATCGGGATTACATCAAATCGTAACCATAGTCTTTGAGTTGTGTTCTCATCCGGATGACTTGAGCACAACACGCGGACATGGCTACATATTACGCTTGGTTGATGACGATGATGTACAATCCTGCTTCTTTGATTGCCAAGACACGGTTTATCACCAAGAAATTGTAGTGCTCTGAAGTACTTTTCCTTGAGTCTAAGCATCCTGCGTGGTCGGCGTCTGAAAAGCGATTAGTTCAAAACCGAGAATCCTTGGATACGGATCCCAGTTAATGGTTCCCTTGATGTATCGGAGGATTCTTTTAGCCTCGAGAGGTGGGTTTCGGTTGGTCGCGACGATAGCGGGAGCATAGATAAGCGGCAAATACAATATCGGTGCGCTGGTTGTTAGATACATGAGAGACCCAATAATACTTGGTATTTGGTAGGGTCCACTAATTTCCCATGTAAATCGTCTAGCTTCTTGGTATGAGTCATTGGTGTGGCATAAGTGTCACGGTTTTCATTCAAATTTGTTTAACAATTCAAGGGCATATTTGGGTGACTCAAGAAAATACCACGGGGTGATTGATGAACTTGTAATCCTAGAAAGAGCGTAAGTTCACCCATCATGGACATTTCAAAATTTTTCTTCATTAGTTTTGCAAAAGCGATTGAAAACTTTTATGTGTAGACCCAAAATGATGTCATCCACGTAAATTTGAACAATTAAGATATGTGCCCGTGATATTGTATAAAAGAGTTGGGTCAACCGAACCTTTGGTGAAATTATTAGCAATGAGGAAAGATGATAGCTTATCGTACCATGCAGGGGCTTGTTTGAGACCATAAAGAGCTTTGTTCGGTTTGTAGACATGGTTCGGGAACTCGGGATCAACGAATCCTTCGGTTGGTGACATAAACCGTTTCTTTCGGTTGTCCGTTGAAAGCGGTTTGACATCCATCGAAAGACCGTCATATTCATATGAGCATGACGCGAGAAATATCGAGCGACCTCAAGGCGAGCAACGGAGCAAAAGATTCTTCAAAGTCTATTCCTCTTCACGGCGATAACCCTTAGCAACTAGGCGTGACTTGTTTGGATTCGTTCCTTGACATCAATTTGTTTTCCAAATCCATTTGAGACCAATGGCGTAGACCCTGTTGGTCTTTCAACCGATTCCATACTTCAAGGCGTTTGAATTGGTTGAGTTCTTCTTGCATGGATTCAATCCGGTTGTCTTTTGTCATTGCGTCTTTAATGTTTTAGGCTCAGTTAGCGAGCGGTGAGTGCATAAATGCAATGTTCACCATCGTGTGAAGGCGTTGTCTCGTAACGGTTGGTTGATTCGGGTTGCCAATAATATTTGCGGAGGATGGTCTTTTGTCCATCGATGTGTAGAGGTTGATGTTGGTATACATTGTGCGATTACGAGGATTCAAATGGTTTGTTGATGATTCCGCGACATCGGTGCGGCGATGTCATTAGCAAGCGGGTTAAAGAACATTTGGATCAAAATCTGCGGTGGGGTACTTCATTAAGAATATCATCGGCGGTTCATCATTGTTGGAAGCGGTTTGTTCAAGCTGTTGTGGTGGAGTCAGCGGTGGTGCTTCTTCAACGATAGTTGTTGTAGCAGTGTATCGGTATAAGAGTATTATCGGGTTGTGCGGTGAAACAGCGGATACACACGAACACGTTCATCAATATCGTCCTTTGAGCAGTGAGCAAATAACCTTTCCATTTGTTGTGAGTGAGTGGTGGGGCTTTGTTCGGTGATGATGGGGTTGAGGAAGTTTAAGCGGTTGTGACGGGTTCTAAGTTGTTATACTCGAAGCCATTTCCGTAAGTTCATCAAAATGAGCATGAATCGTTTCCATCACTGTTTTGTCTGACGATTCGGATCCGGTAACCTTTAGAATTCTCACAATATCCAATAAAGACTCAATGTCGGCTTTGGCTTTGAGCTTTCCAAAATCATCACGATCATTATTCGGATAGCAAAGGGATCCAAATACATGAAAGTGTTTGAGATTCGGTTTATGGTTGTGGACAAGCTCGAAAGGTGTTTTGTTGTGGCGTTTGTGATCATAGAGCGGTTTTGAGTATAGCATGCGATGAATCGACTTACGCCCACAAGTGTCTGGAAGTTTAGCATTGATTAACATTGTTCTTGCGACTTCCACTAACGTTCGGTTTAGTCTTTCAACAACTCCGTTTTGTTACGGTGTCGTGCAATAGATGTTTGATCTTTGAATTCCACTTTCTCATAAAATTCACGAAGGGTTTGGTTAACAAATTCGGTTCCTTTATGCATTCTTATTTGTCGGCGGTGTTTGAGTGAACACGTATTTTCGTGAGAAGGTGATGATCATCTGTGGAGCTTGGTCTTTGCTTGAAGAAAGTAGACCCAAGTCCATCGTGAGTAGTCATCAACAATTACTAAGATGTAGCGTTTGCCATTGATCGTTTGCAGCGCGCGGGGCCACACAAATCCATGTGAAGAAGATGAAGCACATCTTTGAGGCGTGTTCCACCTTTGAAGGAAAATGAGCACGAGTGCTTTTCCCTTGTTCACGGTGAGCAAAGGTGATCTTTTGAATCTGGGAATCGTGGGAGACCTTCACTAGTTTGTGTCGAGCAAGGTTGGTGATGGTTTGAAAGTTTAGATGTGAGAGGCAGCGGTGCCATAGCCGGGATTTTGTTGATGTTGCCTTTGAAAGTAGCGGATGGGAGATGAAGCAACCATGTCTTGCATAGAGATAGTGTAAAGACTAGAATTACGCGAGCGGACATAAGGTCATTTCCTTGTAGATCACGAATGAAACAAGTTTTCTCCACAAAGCAACCTCAAATCTCCATCACAAAGCCGACCTCTCGAAAGCAGTTGTGACCGAGGGCCTTCCACATAGTAAACCACTGCTAATTTCGATGTTCCCATTGATATAGTCTCCGTAGCCCATGATAGGCTGCAGTGATCATTCCGAATCGGCGGTGCCAATGAACTTTGCAATAAAGTTTGATAACGATTTAAGGTTGCTGTCATGTGTCGGGAACATCCGCTATCAACAATCGAGAGAATGATCATATCACTGCATTACACAGGGCGACACGGATGGAATAGAAGTAGATGTGGAACCCGAAATGTTAGAGGTTCGGAGCGATGATAGTAGACATACACACATTAATAACTTTAGGCATCCATTTAAATCCTAATGTGTTATATATCCATTTACGCCATCTATAACTACTGTTTGCTTTAGTCTTTGTGAATGCACTAGGTGGTACTACATTCTTAGGAGGTGGCTGGAGCTACGAGGGACATCAATGCTTGCCTTAGAATCTAAAGAAGGCGGTCTACCAAGCACGAGACTTAGAATGATTATTGGGCCTAGAGGTATTCCGATTCTTAGGATTCCGTAAGCGAGAGATTATAGCTTTAGCAACACATTTGTCATGACAATCGAATTCATACTTTTCGACAAATAACACAAGGTGCATCGGTGAATATCAAAAGTACTTAAAGGTTTAGCATTCGTTACATCACTATTTCTATTACATTTGCGGACCTTGATATCTATAGTGGAAGCAACGTGAGTCTTATTCATAGTCCTAGGGTGTTCTTCTACTTTAGCATTCCTTATTGATCTTTTCTTAGGTCGCAACTTCCTATTCTTGATTGAGTGCTCTAGGGCGTGAAGTGCGGACGTTTGGAAAAGCATAACTATTCTGTTTCGATGAGAAGGAAGCACGTTAGCAACTTGTGATTTGGCGGTAGGGATTCTAGGTTCACGATTACTAAGTGTTCTTGGTGCTAATCTCTTAATGATGGTAGGCGGAAGTAGTTCATACTTTCCTAACATTTCTCTTAACTTAGAGATAGTGTGAATCAAATCTTGATTTTCGAGCGAATATTACCGACAAAATTCATGACTTCTCTAGTGTGAGCAAGATAGTGATCAAGTTCGTTTGATGCTTCATGACGAGTCTTATTGAGTAAATCAAATATGACACCATATTCTGTTTAACTTTTACAAGTTCTTGTTCATATTTTGAGATTTGACTTTTCAAAGACACGTTTTGATCATCCGGTTGCTCAAGTTTAGGATCGAGAAGATTTTGCATAGCATAGCGGCGATTTTCTTTTGAAAACCAAGTTGTTGATTGTGAATATCTTTTCACACCAATTAAGGCGACGTTTTGCATTGTAAAGTTCGTTAAGTAATCGTTCATTTTCGACTTTTAAAGACTCGATCTGAAGCACATTATCGGTATTCTCAGCATTACCACGAGTCAACATTATCGGAGAGATATAATCGGATGCATGTGGCAAAGAATAGAATAACACAACATTATGGATATCGGCACGAGATAACATCTTTCAAGAGTCGATCAACATCTTTTCTCAACATTTTCTTTTTCGTTTAGTATTAGAAATAGATGTTTGATTTTCTCAAACGACCTTCATGACTCAAGTTCCTTATGAAAGTCCGTTCCCAAGACAATGCACAATTTTTCAAATTCTTAACATTTGGTAAAGATTTTTACGAAAAATGTCTCTTTGTTCTCGCGCGGAGGCGATTGAAAGTGTTGAACTTTGATTTGAGAATGATATTCTATCTCATGTTCTAAAGTTTTGAGGTCGACCATGAAAATATCAAAATATCTAAAATTTTGCGATTTTCGGGTTTTGAGTTACTTCACTAATGGAAGGTAAAGGACCATAAATTTGTGCATAATCGGTTGGGGATTAACATTAGAAGACTCGGTGTTTTGATGATAACCCTTGGTGTGTTAGAAGAATCCGTTGGTGTGACAAAAGTGACGGTTTTGAATAATTAAAGGTTTGTTGTAAACAACGGTTTTAATTTTGATCGACTCTCGTCTTACGCATCTAATTCCTCTTGTGATGATATTCAACAACACTCATAACGAATTATCAATTTTATATTACCTTTGGAAACTTGAGTTTGGTTTGAATGTTTTGGTTGAAAGCTTTGGTTTATGTCGGCAAGATTTGGTCCATATCCTTTTGGATCGGGTTTTAAGGTAAACTTTTCAATAGCGATTCTTGACTCACCATGTTTGTAAACAACAGTTTTAAACTCTTTAAGTTTGCGTTGCAAGCGATAATTTCTTCAAGATGATTATCTATTCGGTTCGTGGAATGCTTTTTGTATCTGAGAGAAGCTGTTTTGACAAGTTAACAACTCGACCTTAGCTTTTGATTTTCCAAGGTGAGGCGTTAATTTGCTTTTTATGTTCATGTTTGATTGTTCTATCTCGGACAATAAAGCATTCTTGAGCGGCTAGATCACGCATCTGTCTCTCTAAATATTTTTCGTTTTGATGAGATTTAGTAAAGGCGCTTCAAAACCTTTTCACGTTTTCTTGAGTTTTGAAAAAGTTGAGTTGCTTTTGTAAACATTCAAAATCCTTGGTTAACGATGCATTTTACTTTTAAGGTTTGATTTAATGCACAACATTCTTCAATTTGGGATTCTTTGGTCTTTAAGTAAGAGAGCAAGATCTGGATGAGGCAAAAGTTCGGCTTGTTCAGCGAAGTCACAACATGATCATTATTTAGATCCTCAAGTATAACCACGGAGTCAATTTGATTATCAAAGGAAACCATAAGGTCATCTTGATCGTCAAATGTAACTACTGAGGTCTATTTGAAAATCGTCGAATGAGATGTAAATGACTCATTTTGAACATTACGAGCCTTGCGGATTCGGATGTTGGCGGAGATATTAGATCGAGAGATAAATATGGTTTGTTCGGTGCACGAGACAAGCCATCGATGTCATCTGCTGGGCTGTGTCACTCATGTGTAACTCATGCATATTAGCCATCAACATAAGCTGCTTTGCATTGGCACAAGTCCTCCATATCATCATCGAGTGCATTTGCCATAAAACTACATTCTTTATGCGTGAGAGATCCACGACTTCATCCTTAAGAGCCAAAGAAGAGCCTCTTTGAAATAAGCACGCCCTAGTCCTCGGCTTTGGGCATGCATTAGCCAGTGTCCTTCTCATTGCGGTTGTAGCATCGAAGACCATTCAACCCATTACGAGCATTTCCTGTTCCACCACTGGAGCTCTGTTGTTATTCGACCCACGACATTAAACCCTTGACCACCGCCCATCGGCGACCATAACCACGATTACGAACTTCAACTCGTCCATTGTTTACAACACTGATTTCGTGTGTTAGATGAGGAGCGAATCGATTGTTGGATTTGTTGGTATAACGGCCAAAAGCATTAGCAATCATAACAAATCCTTGTTGCAATGCTTGAGCGGATCGATGTCCTCATTAGCTTCAACGACAATTGGTTGAGCATTGTTGTTGTTGTATGGAACCAATTGATTTTGTTGAGATTGTTCTTGTGAATGATCGTTTTGTGTGATGAGCGGTTGGTTGAGTTGCTTGTTGAGGAGGATAACTTTGTTGAGCATATAAGGCAAGTTGTTGATTTTCGGGATGTGTGGGTGGAGCAATTTGAGCACGGAGAATCCTTTCGATCAACTTCCTTTTCATGAGGCTTCAAGTAATCGTACAACAATCCATATGTAGAATGATGCATATTCTTAAGCAGCGGAGAAAAATGACATACTTCTCCCATTCGGGACCAAGACTACTCGGGAACTTAGTATTCACTGCAATTCTTGGCATGATGATGTTGTGTTTATCCAAATCATTGATGATGTCGAAAATCGATGATGATAAGACTCTAGTGTCTCTCGGGTTCAATCATGAAGTGTTCATAAGCCAAGTAAATTTTGGATTCCAAATCCTCTGATTGAGTCTGAGATCCTTCCATAAGAAGATGAATATGTTCCCATTTTCCTTTGCGTCTTTTGAGCATCAACACTTGAAGAATTGGGTTAGGTAATCCTAAAAGGATATATTGCATTGCAAGCTCATCGACTTCATAGTGTAGAAGTTCTTTGATTTAAATATGCAATGATAGCAATGTTCGTTTGTTCATCTCTTGGTGGATTAGCATTAGGATCTCCGGGTACAATGACGATGGCATCTCAAATGGACCTTCAAGATAACCTTCTTTAAGAACTTTCCATGTGGCTTCTTGGATCACAAAACCTAAAGAACCTTATCACCCATTGATCGTAGTTTCTGGAGTGAGCATTGGAGGTCTATCAAGTGATCGACCTCATGAATTGATTGTTGGTGCTTAAAGCTTCACACATCTTTGCAAACCAAGTGGGTTCCTTCATAGTGTTCCTTGATGGATGTTGATTGAAGTCATTTGTGTAGGGTTGAACTTGAAGACTTGGCGGTGTTTGAACCATTTGTGGTGGAGGAATTGCTCCAAGTTGTGGAGTATGTTGTTGATTAAATTGTTGTTGATAAATTGCTTGTTGTTGATTCCATTGTTGATGTTGTGGACTTAGTTGTTGTTGTCGTTGAGAATAAGTGTAAGGAAATAGTTAGAGTATGGTGGTTGTGACATGTTGAAAACTTGTGTTGGTAAAATGGATCTTTGTAGTCGAATGAACCTTTGTTGATGAAGTGTCCTTAGGCGTAGAAATCACAAGAAACCAAGTAGAACTTATGCGTAAAAACACCAAAGTTACGCGTAACAAATAGAGTTCTGCGTAGTTTTAGCTTCTGCGTAAGTATGGAAAAGACTCTAAAGTTAGGCGTGACACAAAGTTAGGCGTGAAAGTTAGGCGTGGGATTACCTTATCGTAAGACTAGGCTTAGGCGTAAGATTAATCTTATCGTGGGATTTCTCTGGCGTAAGCTTTATGCTTATGCGTAAGATTAGGGTTTTGCCCAAATGATCTTTTACACTATCACGGTGCAAAAGATATCCAAAGTCGACGTATTCTCGGGCTTATCCAAGCAAGAAAACACGGAGTAAACCACGAGCGAAGATCAAGCCCACGGATAAAGTTACGCGTAAGATTAGGGTTTTGATCGCGTAATCTTACTCGTAAAAATGATTATGCCCAAATTTGTTTCTAAACCAGATTTTGTGATGAGATAGCTTCAATATCACCAAAATAACACAAAAGTGTGAAACTTGATGAACCAAAACTCCTAAAAGCGAGTTCTGCGTAGAACTTCACCCTCGAACAAAAACAAGCTTAAAACTTAGATCCACGCGTAAAGTTTGAAACTTTTGCCAAAACAAGTATTTTAACACCTTAAAGCGTTGAAAGTACAAGAATCTTGGATTAAAAGTGTAAAAACAAGTTTTAAGCGAACCAAAGTATCACGTTATTCTACGCGTGGGACCAAAACCCACTTCAAGAAATAACGATTCACCCAACTAGTTAGGCGATTGATACCACTTTGTTAGGTCACTAGTTTTACAACACAAGCTTACTAGAAAGAGATAAAGGCGATTGAACAATATACACACACACACACACACGTAAGACAATGAAGAAAGGTTATGCGTGAGTATGTGAAAGAGAGTAAATTGAACAACCAACCCTCAAGTGAGGGTTATTACATAGTATTTATAGGCAAGGAGCTAGGGCAACACTCCTACTCCTTCCCTTTTCCTTATTGGACATGGGCCTAAGCTTATGGGCCTTCTACATAAGCTTGACCTTAAACAAACATAAAGGCCATAATAAGCTACCTATTACATATGAGTAACTAACACTTGAATTAAGGTTTAGGAGTGATTCCAACATATTTTAGTTAAGGGTTTGCAAGATGTAAGTTGATTGGGATGCTTTTTGGTGATGTTCTTGTTTTTGGTGTGTTGAAGATGTTAACTATCTATTCCCAACCGGACAATCTTGAAGAAGGTCGAGTCTGATCATTCTAGATTTTATGCTACATGATAGAAGACTAAAGATGAGTTGCAATTTAACGACCTAAAGACTTCTTCTTAATCGGGAATTTATCAAGCAGTTGTCGGTTTAGGGAGAGCACTAATTGGGGAGAGTGATATGTCCGATTTAATCCCGATTAGACTTGCTCACACTGTATTTCTTGATATGTTGATTCTCACAAAGACTTCAAGCGTTCTTCTCAGCAGATTTCTAGTATTTGGGCTTATAATATGTTCTTGATTACGAAGTGTCAAAACCGGCAGGGGAAGGAAACTCACATCTAAACACAAAGCGAGTAAACTTGATGAACTTAATTCTTCTAAGTGATTGAAGATATCCCGGGAAGAAAATGTTATTACCGCAGAGAAACTCAAGGTTTGACTCACGGCGAGTAAACTTGATGAACTTAATTCTTCTAAGTGATTGAAGATATTCCGGGAAAACAAATGTCATTACCGCAGAGAAAATCAAGGTTTGACTCATGGCGTTTAGTGTTCTCATTCCAACTATGTGGGGGAAGAGATGTTAGAAAAAGTTTCTGAAGATAAAAGAAGCACACACGTACGACATATTCAGGGGAGATAAATGTGTAACATGAGGGAGGTGTTATCAGTTATTCTCTCGTTGGGAATGTGTGTGCTTGTTCTTGAGCTTCATACACATTCATCGAGACGAAAGATGTGAACATAGGGAGGTGTTCTTCATTACCCTCATGATGTGTATTCGGGAGAGTTCTTGGATATTGGTGTACTTGTTCTTGAGCTTCATACACATTCATTAGGGACGAAAGATGTGAACATAGGGGAGGTGTTCTTCATTACCCTCATGATGTGTATTCAGGAGAGTTCTTGAGCATTATACAAAGAGACTGACTGCATCAATTCAACTACTTGGGGGAATTGTTCTCTAGACACCTTTTAGAATGGATTGCTTCAGACTTCAGTGGAAAAGGAATTTGAGAAGATTATTTAAGTGTGAGATGAAACATTGTTGTTCTTCTATTGGATGATATAACCCCGAACGGAGAACCTCGATTATATTTCTTAAATGGAGCAGCGGGATTTATGATAATGGTGTTCTTCTTCGTGCACCTGGCTAAGGCAAGCTTGAAATAGAGCTTGAATCACCTTGACTAAAGGATTTTCGGTTTGGGGAAGTCGCAAAGTCTCACTTCGGATGGTTTAATTTCTTTATTCGATTCAAGAGCCACAGAAGCTTTGGTGGTGAATGTTTAAGAGATGATGACTTATCTTCTACAACGGGCGATCGATATCCTTATCTCGGTACTCGTATCATCATCCTCTTTAACTATATCATCTTCTCTATCATTGTAAATAATTATTAAAAACAAAATACAAAAATATAAAACCAACAAAAAGAAAATAGAAAAATATAAAATCTTCAAAAAACCCATAAAAATCAGAAAATTTTGAAAATTTCCAAAAATATGTTTTCTAATGACATGTCTTCTGGTATCGATAACATCTGCGGTCTTCAAAATGTCATTCAATAATGGCACGGGACCATAGATGAAGTTCGAGCAGGAGGTGTAAATATTTCTTTCTAAACATGTCTCAAAATATGGCTTGCAGTTACTTCTGACTGTGACCCGTGCTTAAAACAATGGCTTGCTATTATTTCAGATAGCAACCCGCTCTTTTAAAGAAAGGAAAGCGTTGCGCTAAACCAAATTTTCAAATATTTCGTGCACTTATCCTATAAACAATTTGAGGAAAGTATGTCGAAGGACTGCTGTTCCTACACAAATGTTTTTCCGTCTAAAATTATTCAGAAAAATATTTGTTGTTTTCAAAATGGTGGAAAATGAGTTGCTTACAAATCAATCAGCTTCAGAGTTTTAGTAATAATTGAAAACTCAATCAATGACTTCAGCGCTTTTAAACTTTTTTAGAAAATGAGTCATTGATTGAGGGGGAGAATGTTTTCAAATCTATATCATCTAACGGGCTTTCTAATTATCCTAATATGCTTAATCAAAAATGATGTTAACCTATGTTGAAGGACTAGGTGCCTAGGATATGACTGCTAGGATTAGATGATTAGAGTTTGATGAACACATTATTCCCATACATTTATATGATCTGATTGATATGTTGCATTGACTTTTATTAGTCGATTGCTGTCTGGGTGATGTCGACCACCATATATCTGTGTGTGTGTTTACTAACGTATGTAGGTATATTGGTATAAAAGAATGTTCCCGATCCGGATCCCACAACTAAAGATGATTGGATGCCGAAAGGAAAGGGTAACTATATCTTGGGTTGACAAATGAAGAAATGGAGCTTAATTGGACTTTAATGGAGAGTTGGCATAAATGCAACGTAAGAGGTGTCACTGCATCAGCAGATGGTTTTCTTCTAAGTGATTGAAGAAACGGAGCTTAATTTGACCTCAATTGGCATTAAAATGCAACGTAAGTAGTCTCACTGCATTTGCAGACGGTTTTTCTTCCAACCCTCAGCAACAACAACAAAAGCTTTTTAACCACTAATGTATCTTTGTGCAGGATACCATTTTTAAACAATTTTGAATAAATTGTTTTGAAAATGGAAAATATTGTTTTGAAAATTAATTGGACTAATTTTTGAAAATCACCGGACTTTATTTTATCAAAACTTAAGTCACTCAATCAACGACTTTGGTCATCGATTGAGGGGGAGAATGATTTAATTTAAAGTATTTTCAAACAATATATCTTCAAAAGAGTCCGTTTGTACGTTAAAAAAGTGGTGATCTAAAGGTTTAATGTTATGTCATGGTATGATTTTCTTTAAAACTCAAAGATCTTGCAAAATGAAATTTTTTATGTTCTTGTTTGATTGTGAAATTGTTTTATTTTACTTAAAGATCTCTTAAAACTTTCATACGATACTAACAATCTTTAATGTCTTAAAATGGTCCTTATCATCATTTTCAATATTAAATCTTGCCACGTCTTTCCCCAAACTTTTCTAAATGATTTAAATCAGATGGGATCACAAATCTCAAATGGTTTGATATTTTTGATCGGGGGAGAGATCGTGATTTAAATCTCAAATCTGTTTGAGTCCTTTTAAGGCACTCCTGCCTCCATGTGCCAAACGATTTCAATATATGATGCACATGATTGAGGAGGAGGATTTATCCAAAAACCAGATGAGTATTTAAACCTGGCCACATTTTCTCTCATGTTTTCTAAACCGTATTAAATCACTTGGGATCCAAAATCTCAAAGGATTTGATATTTTTGATCGGGGGAGAAAATGTGATTTAAATATGAAATCTGATAACAAGTGATCGTTTTGACTCAAAGTGCAGGCAGCTCTCCTCTATGTGCTAAACGCTTTCGAATATCGAAGCATATATTGAGGGGGAGCATTTTTAAAGAAATTAAACTATCAAGGTACAAAGGTTTCAAAGTTTTATCATATGTACCTTGATTGAGTTTGAAATGGTTTTCTTAATGGCTTTTGTGATCATGGATGTACTTCAAATGAACTCTTTCCTCTATGTGATAAAATGATTTAAAATATCCTACGCACATATTGAGGGGGAGAATTTACCAAGACAATCAAATGGCTTTTTCTATAAAAATTGTGATCAAAGAAAATATTTCAAAGTCCTCTTGCCTCCTTGTGCTAAACAATTTCTAAATCATATACAAAAGTTGAGGGGGAGGTTTTTCTAAATGATCAAAACTATTAAGGTACAAAATGCTTTGATCTCGTATCACAAGTACCTTGATTGTTTTTCCAAATGATTTTTCAATTGGTTTCATGGAAGAATGAACTGTACCAAAAGACCGACCATTTTATTTTATGCATGGTGTTATAAGGATGGTTAGGTTAGGTATTAGTTCCCACGATCCGCCAGAACCAGAGGGATCTACCCAGTGACAATCCACTAGATAGTGTAGAAGTCCTTAGGTATATTGAAAAAAGGAGAAAAATGAGAAATGGGAAGAGTGCCGACTCAGACAGAGCTAGTAATGGAATAAACCCAACAAGGTTCTAGTTATGAAGTCTCGGTAACCACTGAAGGGGTTGAAGAATGAAAAAGAAATGAATGAGAAAATGGTGAAAAGAAATAGCCCTCCATTAATTCAACCTTAGGGCAGAAACCGGGTTCAATACATATGCTACTGGTGGTTACTAAGGTAACACTGGTATTGAAGACAAGACGTCATGGACCTAGTGACGCACTGCACCTAACTTCCCAAGCTACTCAAGTTCCTCTTAAAAGGGCTTGTTTCATTCTCACGGGGAACCAACATTATCTATCGACATTCTCTTAGAGATTGTTGATATTGAAGAAGGAGACCCTCTCCCTAGTCTCCGGCATAGGAACAAAATGTGCACATTTGAGTCTAGATCCAAGAGATCATCCACAATATCTCATTAGGACACTAAATTAATGAAGACTCGCTGTTTCACACAATGTGGAAAGTGAGAATATATTTAAAAGTCCTACGCATTATCCTTGTGGTATTGCCAGAACATCCAAGTGATATGTAAAGTATTCACGATGAAGATGGAAATCCTTCTAGAGCCAACATCATACAAGCTCTTGGTGGGTGCCATGTGGGATCTTCTCGTAAGATCAAGCTTATGACAACTGGATAGAAGCGATGGGAGATTCAATCTTGAATCAACCTTGGTCGAGATTGGATTTGTGAATACTTTTGGAAAACCGTTCGATGTGTAAACCTTCTTTTCTCTAGCACGTCGAATGTGTATTCATGTTTTCAAACACAAAATGTATCTCTGATTGAAAAAATACTTTTGGAAAAACCGTTCGATGTGCGAATCTCTTCTTTTATCTAGCACATCGAATGTGTACTCATTTCAAATACAAAAAGTATTTATGATTGAAAATTGATCTTTCTCATAAAACCTTCGTCGTATTGCAAAACTCTTTTTCAAGCAATACACGATTTTTTTTCAAATCAATTTTTCATCAATCAGTGAAACTCAATTCGCTGGTTCACTCACTCCGTGTTATCTTCTTTGAGGCGTTCGGTTTGAGAACGGCTAGAGCATTCGCGAAACCACATCAAGGAGATTCCTCGAGTTATACGATCACAGCGAGACTTGTCTTGATCAGCGGGAGCGTGGGCGTGTACCTCGATTCGACAAAAGTGATCAAAGACACTTTCGTGTGTTTTATTGCTAATTGTTGTTTGCGGTACATTTGAATGATTCTGTTGATCGAAATTGAGCGGTCAATCAAAGCCGCATGCTCACGATATCCACACTTAATTTGAAGAAATCATGACTAGTGCATATCTACATAACACGGCTCTAATATTTCATACTATGCTTCGTCACCGCTACAAATATCATGAACCGATAAGGCTTCCGCTACTACGATGGAAAGATGTCATGATTCAAAAGTGTGAGCATGTCGGTCCGAAAGTCACAACTTCACATGATGGCAACATAATAAAGGGTGATCCAGAGGTTTACTGTGGCTGATGATCTCATTGAAAGCTCGAAGATCATCAAAGATGTGGATCAGTTAAAGGCCTCCACTTAAAGTACAAAGTTATCGGACCTTAAAGAATCGCTGCTAATGCACAAAGATTGCGGAATTGAAGTCTACGAGCTCAAGAACAAAGTCAAGAATAGAATGCTAGGATTCGAAATGTAAAACATGGGGTGACCTCTCTTAGGGGGAGATTGTTAGGAATTAGAAAATTCCATAGTGAAGAGTCGGTCACCCCAAATATTATCTAGCATAAGTTAGCTTATAGACTTGTAGTTATTTACGTTATTTAGCAGTTTATTAGTTAGTTTGTAGCGTAGATTAGTTTAGTAAAACACCGTGGAGTAAGGACGGGTCTTTACCCACTGTATGCCTGATCCACAGTCCGATAGGACGACGTATTGTTTGTAAGTATAAATACCCCTTTCATCCATGGGTAATTCGGTTCTTTAGGTTTTGTGATCTAAAGAAGCCACATGGAAAGTTCTTAAAGAAGGTTATCTTGGAAGGTCCATTTCAGATGCCTCTTGTCATTGTGCCGGAGATCCAAATGCTAATCCACCAAGAGATGAACAAGCGAACATTGCTCTTTGTGCGGACTTGAAACCGTAAGAGCTTCTACACTATGAAGTCGATGAGCTTGCAATGCAATATATCCTTTTAGGATTGCCAAACCCAATTCTTGAAGTGTTGATGCTCAAAAGATCGCAAAGAAAATGTGGGAACACATTCATCTACTTATGGAAGGATCTGCACTCAATCGGGAGGATATGGAATCCAAAATTTACTTGGCTTATGAACACTTCATGATTGAACACGGAGACACTAGAGTCTTATCATCATCGATTTTCGGACATCATAAATGATTTGGATAAACACAACATCATCGGGCCTTGAATTGCGATTAATACTAAGTTCTGAGTAGTCTTGGTCTGAATGGGAGAAGTATGTCATTTTTCTCCGTCAAGCGAAGAACATGCATCATTCTACATACGGATTGTTGTACGATTATTTGAAGCCTCATGAAAAGGAAGTTGATAGGAAAAGGATTCTCCGTGCTCAAATTGCTTCAACAAAACTCCGGAAAATCAACAACTTGCCTTGTATGCTCAAAGCAGTTATTCTCCTCAACCAAGAACTCAACCAATCGCTACAATCACACCATATGATCCTTCACGGCAACAATCTCAACAAAATCATTTGGTTCCATACAACAACAACAATGCTCAAGCACTTGTCGGTGAAGCTAATGAGGAATCGATCCGTTCGAAGCATTGCAACAAGGATTTGTTATGATTGCTAATGCTTTTAGCCGTTATACCAATAAATCCAACAATCGTATTCGTTCCTCATCTAACACACGGAATCAAGCTGTTGTGAACAATGGACGAGTTAAAGTTCGAATCGTGGTTATAGTCATCGGATGGGCGGTGGTCAAGGGTTTAATCTTGTGGGTAGGAATAACAACCGAGCTCAAGTGGTGGAGCAGGAAATGCTCGAGAATGGGTTGAATGGTCTTGATGCTACAACCGCAATGAGAAGGACACTGCTAATGCATGCCCAAAGTCGAGGACTAGGGCGGTGCTTATCACGAAGAGGCTCTTCTTTTGGCTCTTAAGGATGAAGTGGTGGAACTCTCACGCACAAAGACGAGTTTTATGGCGGATCTGCACTCGAGATGATGATATGGAGGACTTGCGAGCCAATGCAACATTATGTTGATGGCTAATATGCATGAGTTACACATGAGTGACACAGGCCCGGTGTATGACACTCGATGGCTTGTCTCAGTGCCCGAACAAACCATATTTATCTACGATCTAATATCTCCACCAACATCTAAATCCGCAAGGCTCGGAATGTTCAAAATAAGTCATCTACATCTCATTCCGACGATTTTCAATTAGACCCGTAGTTACATTTGACGATCAAGATGACCTTATGGTTTCCTTTGATAATCAAATTGACTCGTGGTTATACTTGAGGATCTAAATAATGATCATGTTGTGACTCCCGTTGAACAAGCCGAACTTTACCTCATCCGGATCTTGCTCTTTTACTTAAAGACCGGCAATCCCAAATTGAAGAATGTTGTGCATTAAATCGGGACTTAAAAAGTAAAATGCATCATAACCAAGGATTTTGAATGTTTAAAATGCAACTCAACTTTTTCAAAACTCAAGAAAACCGTGAAAAAGGTTTTGAAGCCGCTTTGCTAAATCTCATCAAAGCGAAAAATATTTAGAGAGACAAATGTGTGATCTAGCCGCTTCAAAGAATGCTTTGTTGTGCGAAATAGAACAACTTAAACATGAACATAAAAAGCAAATTAACGCTCTCACCTTGGAAAATCAAAAGCTAAGGCTGAGTTGTTAACTTGTCAAAAGCAGTTCTCGCTTACAAAAAGCATTCAACGAAGCGAATAGATGATCATCTTGAAGAAATTATCGACACAGCAAAAACTTAAAGAGTTTAAAGCATTATTTACAAACATGGTGGTCGATGCTTCGCTATTGAAAAGTTTACTTTAAAACCCAATCTAAATGGATATGGACCGAATCTTGCTGATTACAAACCTAAGCTTTCAACCAAAGCATTCAAACCAAAACCTGAAGTTTCCAGTGCAGAAAATAAAATTGATAATTCTGTTATGAGTGTTGTTGAATGTAGTACCACCTAGTGCATTCACTAAGACTAAAGAAAATAGTAGTTATAGATGGCAGAAATGGATATATAACACACTAGGATTTAAATGGATGCCTAAAGTTATTGATGTGTGTATGTCTACTATAGCGCTCCGGAACCCTCTAACATTTGGGTTCCACATCTACTTCTATTCCATCCGTGTCGCCCTACGTGTGTAATGCAGTGATACAAATCATTCTCTGGATTGTTGATAGCGGATGTTCCCGACACATGACGCAACCTTAAGCTGTTATCAAACTTTATTGCAAAGTTCATTGGCACCGCCGATTCGGGAATGATCACTTCAGACTATCATGGGCTCTGGAGACTATATCAATGGGAACATCGAATTAGCGGGGTTTATTATGTGGAAGGCCTCGGTCACAACTGCTTTCGATGGGTCGATTACGTGATGGAGATTTGGAGGTTGCTTTCGGGAGAAATCTTGTTTCATTCGTGATCTACAAGGAAGCGATCTTATGTCCGGCTCGCGTAACTCAAGTCTTTACACTATCTCTATGCAAGACATGGTCGCTTCATCTCCCATCCGCTACTTTCAAAGGCAACATCAACAAAATCCTCGGCTATGGCACCGTCGTCTCTCACATTTAAACTTTCAAACTATAACCAATCTTGCTCGACACAAACTAGTTGAAGGTCTCCCACGATTCCGGTATTCTAAAGATCACCTTTGCTCGACTTGTGAACAAGGGAAAAGCACTCGTGTTCATTTTCCTTCAAAGGTGGAACCTGACTCTCGACATGTGCTTCATCTTCTTCACATGGTTTGTGTGGCCCGATCGCGCGTGCAAGCGATCAATGGCAAACGCTACATCTTAGTAATTGTTGATGACTATTCACGGGACTTGGGTCTACTTTCTTGAAGCAAAGACCAAGCTCCACAAATGATCATCACCTTTCTCACGAAAATTCAAGTTCGACTCGGGACACCATCCGCCAAATCGAGCAGCACAAAGGCTGAATTTGTTAACCAAACCCTTCGTGAATTTTATGAGAAAGTGGGAATTGACATCGGACATCTATTGCACGTACACCGAACAAAACGGAATTGTTGAAAGACGAAACCGAGCGTTAGTGGAAGTGCAAGAACAATGTTAATCAATGCTAAACTTCCAGACTTATGGGCGTAAGTCGTATCCATCGCATGCTATACTCAAAACCGTTCTATGATCACTAAACGCCACAACAAAACACCGTTTGAGCTTCTCCACAACCATAAACCAAATCTCAAACACTTTCATGTATTTGGCTCCTTTGCTATCCGAATAATGATCGTGATGATTTTGGAAAGCTCAAAGCCAAAGTGACATTGAGTCTTTATTGGATATTGTGAGAATTCTAAAGGTTACGGATCCGAATCGTCGTACAAAGCAGGTTATGGAAGCGATTCATGCTCATTTGATGAACTTACGGAAATGGCTTACGAGTATATGACTTGGAACCCGGTCACAACAGCTTAAACTTTCCCCAAACCCCATCATCACCGCATAAAGCCCCGACTCACTCGTCAACAAATGGAAAGGTTATTTGCTCATTTGTTCGGTGACGATATTGATGAGCGTGCTCGGTGTATCCATTGTTTCATTGCTCAACTGATACTACTCTTATACGATACACGATACAATAACTCTTTGTTGAAGAAGCACCACCATTGACTCCACCACAACATTGAACAAACCGCTTCCAACAATGATGAACCGGTGATGATGCTCTTAATGAAGTACCCCACATGCGATTTTGATCTAAATCGTTCTTTAACCCGTTTGCTAATGACATCTGCGCACTGATGTCGCAGAATCATCAACAAACCATTTGAATCCTCGAATCGCACAATGTATACCAACATCAACCTCTACACATCGATGGACAAAAGACCATCCTCGAGCAAATATTATTGGCAACCCGAATCAACCAATCGTTACGAGACAACGTCTTCACACGATGGTGAACATTGCATTTATGCACTCACCGTCCGCTAACTGAGCCTAAAAACATTAAAGACGCAATGACAAAAGACAATTGGATTGAATCCATGCAAGAAAAACTCAACCAATTCAAGCGTCTTGAAGTATGGGGCGGTTGAATGACCAACGAGGGTCTCGTCATTGGTCTCAAATGGATTTGGAAAAACAAATTGGATCTTTGAAGGAATGTAATCCAAACAAGTCACGTCTAGTTGCTAAGGGTTATCGTCGGGAAGAGGAATAGACTTTGAAGAATCTTTTGCTCGGTTGCTCGTCTTGAGGCGATTCGGATATTTCTCGCGTTCGCGGCTCATATGAATATGACGGTCTTTCGATGGATGTCAAAGCTGCGTTTCTCAGCGGACAACCGAAAGAAACGGTTTATGTCGACCAACCGAAGGATTCGTTGATCCCGAGTTCCCGAACCATGTCTACAAACCGAACAAAGCTCTTTATGGTCTCAAACAAGCTCCTCGGGCATGGTATGATAAGCTATCATCTTTCCTCATTGCTAATAATTTCACCAAAGGTTCGGTCGACCCTACTCTTTTTATACAATATCACGGGCCACATATCTTAATTGTTCAAATTTACGTGGATGACATCATTTTTGGATCTACACATAAAAAGTACTCAATCGCTTTTGCAAAACTAATGAAGAAAAATTTGGAAATGTCCATGATGGGTGAACTTACGTTCTTTCTAGGACTGCAAGTTCATCAATCACCCCATGGTATTTTCTTGAGTCAGTCCAAATATGACCTTGAACACAAATTTGGAATGAAAACCTGTGACACTTATGCCACACCAATGACTCATACCAAGAAGCTAGAC
The DNA here is from genome assembly GCA_022545495.1 of Chrysanthemum lavandulifolium. Lineage (NCBI taxonomy): Eukaryota > Viridiplantae > Streptophyta > Magnoliopsida > Asterales > Asteraceae > Chrysanthemum > Chrysanthemum lavandulifolium. The sequence goes on from CM040242.1 coordinate 161,995,216, forward strand.
GCTGATTTACATGGGAAATTAGTGGACCCTACCAAATACCGAAGTATTATTGGGTCCCTCATGTATCTAACAACTAGCCGACCGACATTGTCTTTGCTTTATCTCGCTCCGTTATCGGTCAAGACCAATCGAAACCCACCTCTGCGAGGCTAAAAGAATCCTCCGATACATCAAGGGAACCATTAACTTGGGGATCCGGTATCAGAAGGATTATGGTTTTGAACTAATCGCTTTTTCATCGGCGACCACGCAGGATGCTTATATTCACGGAAAAGTACTTGTGAGCACTACAATTTCTTGGTGATAAACGGTGTCCCGGCAATCAAAGAAGCGAGGATTGTACATCATTTGTCATCAACCGGGCGAATATGTAGCCATGTCGGCGTGTTGTGCTAAGTCATCCGGATGAGAACACAACTCAAAGACTATGGTTACGTGTTGACAAAATCCCGATGTCTTTGCGATAATCGGAGTGCCATTGCGATCTCGTGCAACTCGATTCGATTCAAATCAAAACACATCGATCTTCGCTATCATTTCATCAAGGATCACGTGGAGCAGTGCAGTTGAATTATACTTGAGGTGCAGAATACCAATTGGCATATCTACTCACCAAAGCCTTGCCTCCCGCTAGGTTTAATGAGTTGGTCCACCGGATTGGTATGCGGTGTTTGACTCAAGAGGAATTGGATAAACTCTTAAAACAGTCTTAAAAACCATTCAAACACCAAAATCTCTTTTGTAAATATTTTTCAAAAACAAAATACAAAAATATAAAACCTGATAAAACATCAAAAATATTCTTCTATCTATTTTTCTTTCAACATGGCAAGTACATTTCTTCCGTCAACACTATAATCTTTCAAAATTCAGTATTTTTTCGATCAAGTGTTGAGGGGGAGACAATAAATACTTAATTGTTTCAAAACATCCGTGTACTTGCATGTTATCCTATCCCGGTTGTTTCCTTTAAAATGGTGGTCACATTTTCTGGTTCAATGACACTCCTCGGACTAAAATTTATAACCTTTCATTATTTCTTAAGTCGAGGGGGAGTGTCGTCAAGTTTCTTTCTTAAAATCTATCATTTGGTAACCAAAATGGAAGTTAAAAGGCTTTGGATGAAAATGGAAAAGATGGAGGGACCAAAACTGCTAAAAGCTTAAAGTTATTTTTAATAAAACTCCTCCACCTAACTATTTCATCTCACATTTATTACACAAACCTAACTAATCCTACGCATACAAATAGTTCAAGAAATCTGTGTTTTTGATCATCAAAGTGTAAGTGTTTTCATAATCTTAACATAATTACAAGCAAAGGTTTTGATTTTTATGCAAATCCAACGGCTAAAACGTGAGATATGTGTGATTATGTGTTCTACGCATAAGTGTATGAACACACAATCATTGGTGTGTGTTTGTGGTTAAAACAATTGTGTCAAAACGTTTCAATAACATCAATGATATTATGTTTATCCTCAAAACTTACCCAGAAACACGAATTGATTGATTTTGAAAAACTAGGGTTTATGCGTAAAATTGGGTGTTTTCATGTGTGAACGTCTCTGGCTAATTGGTTGCTTATAATGTGTTGTTTAAGTGACGAATTAACTATATCCATGCTTAGAACTTGCCCAGAAACAACAAAAGTGAAAGAATTGTAATTTAGGGTTCTAGTTCATACGAATTGGGTATTTTTGATTCACATGGTGTTTGATGTTAAAACTTGAACAAAACAACTCAATAGGCTTCTAAGACTTCCCAGAAATGATTTGGTGAAATTTCCATGGCTAGATTTCTTAAGCGTAATTCTTGAAATTAGGGTTTAAGTTCTACGCGTAAGATTTTCTACGCTTAAACTGTTTAACAAGTTTTCATGCCATGATCATTATAAGATGAATGTATGGGTTAATATTGATGATATGATGAATTTACTTGGTTTTGTTACAAGTGAGAATTCGAATCAAGGTTCTAAGCAAACTACGCATAAGGATCACCTTCGCGCGTAGCATGTTATCGTGAAGAGTAATCTTACGCGTGGCGCCCACGCATAAGGTTCTACAATGGGACTCGCGTATCCCGTGAAGGATATGCGTGCGATGACCTCTACGCATAAGGTCTACTCTTACGAGTAAGCCTTACGCATAAGGTTTTTATACGCCTACGCGTAAGCTCTACGCATAAGGTCCCCTGTTCCTACGCGTAATATTTCTTACGCGTAAGTCAGGATCGTACGCATAAGCTTTCGTCTACGCGTATAACACTCCTGTTTACGCATAATTTTTCCACTTTTACGCCTAATCCTTGATTGACCTTAATTATGAATTGTTACGCGTGCAAACTTGTAAATAAACAAATCATAACGTCACGAAACCAATAATGTCACTAATAAACTTAAGCGTTTAATATGTTGTGTTAAATAAGTGATAACATAAACTTTAAAACTTAAAGTTAACTAACTCACGAAACTTATCACGACGTCATTGGACTATTGAACAAACAAGTGACTTTGGACTCGTAACAATCATTAACATTGTACATTCAATAATTAGACAATAAAACCTTACATTGACTAACATAATGTCTTCGATATGTTGGTTCTTTTGGAAAATGTTATTTCGGATCAAGATATGGCGGCTCAAATGAATGTGGATGCACCGATGTTCTCACAATTGTCGATATCTTCCCTAATGGCTATCCAGGAAGATTGGAAAGAACAACATCGTGGTTGACTTTGAAACCCTCACCGCCGTAATCTTCTGTTTGATTGCTATGGATATTCTCAAGAATCATCCCTACCGAACATGCTTTCACATTACGCTACGATCGGGAGATCTACATGCAACGATTACGGAATTCAATGCGAGAGGATCAAAGGTCAAAGTGCGATGTTGTGGCTCAATCACAAACAAGTCACCATCACACATGCGCACTTACGGTCGTTCTTCTCATCCCGACATCGAGCCAACCGACTTCTATGCCACACCCATCAAGTGACGGTTTGCAATTCTTGATTGATATTGGCTATGATGAAGCTTTAGGAATTATAACTAAGCACTCTCATGTGGAGCTTAAGAACATTCCTCAACCGTGGAGAACTCTCTACATCATCATTACCAAATGCCTCTCGGTCGTGATAAGCGGCTATGAGCATCCCAAGCTCATAGAGCGCAAATTTTTGGTCATTAATCAACATGAAGCACATTGAGCTTGAAGCTCGATATGGGATAACATGATGTCATTTCTCAAAAGCTTGGCTCAAAGATTCCCTATGTCGGATACACTAAATTGTTGATCCAGAGAGCACTTGGACTTCATCCCGATATTCCCAAAAGGCTCAATGACCACGACAATCACGACATGTTGGTGAGCCTATTTTAACTGCCGTAATCAAGGAATCGTCAACAAAGAAACAGGTCTTGTGTTGCACCTTCACGCCATCGAAATCAAAAAGCTCTACACATACAAAAGGTATCCGGTAGCGATAAAGAAGGAAAAGTTGGTCATCTCGATGAGAAGTCTTACGGAACACCTACACGGAGAACCGTAAGAGGTAGTGCGAGAAGTGCTATAAGCATTGAGAGTCGAGGAAGTTTCCCAAGAGGAATCCTCCTCGTAAAAGACTGTTCCTTCTAAGGAAGCTGGTCTATTCCCATTCCAAAGCTTGAACGACAAAGAAAGCTAGTGGACGAAAGCTCGAAGATACACAATCGCACGAAGAGGTCTTCTACTCGAATCGCAACCGACGCACCTCCTTCAAGAGTCAAACCTCCCGGTCCTCCAAATATTCAAGGAAAATGGAAGACTCGGTGATTTGTACCTTATGATGAAAGCTCAAGCTTAGATGAAGAGCAATCGGATACATCCTACGGAAGAAGTTTAAAATCGTTAGACACCGCAAAAAGCTAAAGAATTTGAACAAGATCAAATGCGTGGCCGGAGGGTCGAGTGGTGGTGTCCACTCTTCACCAATTCCCGATGCGGTTAATCAACCCGATAAGGGCTGGTGCCACCACTCTTGTGCAACAAAGAAAAGCTTGTGGAAGACTCTATTGATTATAACATTGAGTAACCGTAAAAGGATAAGTCCGAGAAAGAAAAGATCGATAAAGAAGCCGAGCTCGATTTGAAGTAACACTAAATTTGGACAAGATAACGAAGGAATTATGATGATTATCTTCTCAATAAATCAATTCGTTCCAAGGAGGATATACGCACCTCCAAAGGACCTTAAGCCTCCTCATGTCTCCTCATCATCGATTCATCATCTCATTCTTCACCACCACCATCTAAAAGATCAACCAAATCAACATCCAAATCGGTGAAGAAGCCAACTCGATCTTGGATTTCTCACACTCATAAAAGAATTGTGAATCTTTGTCAAACAAGTCGAAAGAAAGACATGCTATACAGAAGATGAATTTCTACCGATCGATCTGATATCTTCATGACGAGAATGACGAGATAAAAGTTGAAAGGAGTATGTTCGAAGCTCATGAAAGATGATCTTCAAGGGAAAATGGACGAAATAATCAAAGGGTACACTCATCAAGACCTTCTTGACATTGTTCCTAAAGTTACAAAGGAGTTGTTCACTAAACAACTCTATCCGAATCTACTTCATCCGCCAAGCGCACTATGAAATCAACACCAATGCACGTGAGCATCAATCCAGCTTGATCCCATAATCTTCTCCGATCTTTGAGTTAGTTGACCGGTGGTAGCTCAAGTGTCCAAACGATCCGCAACACTTGCCTCTCGCAAGGTAAATTACTTGAAGCATTGCGGGAATATCAACTCAAATCAAGATGCCGGAAGAAGTCGAAGGTCAAACGTCCACGCGACGATGAAGATAAGGATCGGGATAAGAATGACGAGCATAAGCGTCAAGAAGTCCGTGAATCATCTTCTATGCAACCTCCACCCAAACGGACTCAAAGACAACAAAGGTCTCCTCCTCGTTCTTCTCTTGAAAACCTCAGATTCTTGAGTTACCACCCCGACTCGAAAACAGTGATCACTTTGAGTATACGGTGGTGACGATGAGGAATTCCATGAGCCCCAACAACAACCCGCCTCTCCGACAAAGTCGAAACCGTAATCCTCATCTAGGTCTAAGAAAAAGAAGAAGAAGGCGCCCAAGGTCGACGTCAGATCATGGCTAGATGAAGATAACATCAAGAATTTGAATGGTTTTCACACTTGTTAACTCCACCCCTATCTAGTCAAGGTCAAGATCCGGTGAGCGGTAATACATTGGAGCATGCTAAGATCTTGCAAGAAAAATTCCGAGTAAAGAAGATGACGAAATCGAGTTGAGGCGAATCAAGAATGAAGCTTTTCAACTGTTAAAAGATAGCTCGAAAAGTGCCATCGAGGTCGAATATCACCTTGAAAACATTGCTCGAGCTATGTCTAACAACATGGATTGGCTCAACCCGAAGCAAACATCGACTTCACCAAACGGGACAACCCTCCATATTACAATCGATCGGTCTAAACCTCTACTAACAATTGGCCAACCAGATGAGCCTAGGATTCCATTCGATATTTCTTCAACAAAGACTTGGAATTTCTTCTACATGGTGGCGATGGTTCAAGGAAATCGCTACATCTCGACACTTCCATTCCGTGACCATATACTCTAAATGCATAGCCATCGAGGAAAGAGCTAACCACATGTTCTCCAACAATGTGGCGGTATGACCGTGATGCATCGTATGGGATTCACCATTGGCCGGAGCGCGAAGAATCTACTACGAAGCTTCCGTGTTCGAAGTCTCAACATGCGGTGTTCGAGACTAAGAGTATCGTTGCCATCAAACATGTTGATCTTTCGTCTAAATGGGACTACACTTTCCTCAAGAATATTGTGGTCAAAAGACAAGACGAAAGGGATTATGCATTTTCAAGCGGACTTTGAGAATTTGTCTATCAATGACATTGAAGACATGTACCTTGCCAAAGTCTGGGTCCCATGAGACAATTTTCAATCAAGTACAACGTGAATTCATCAAGTCATTGCTTATCTTCATCATACGCATAGTCATCAAAGAGCGTGTAGAAGATCTCCATTTCATGATTGAATCTTATCGGACCGTGTCAACTTCACTCCACCCCGCCTAGATCTTCCCGACATCAACCACTCTCACAATATACACTCATCGAGAAACCATTCGGCGTCGTTTACCGCAGTGAACTTCTAAGAAATTGCTTAATGGCGTGTAGAGATCTTCACAAGTTTGGGGATCACACTTTGAAGATGGTTAGGGATAGATTGGCTTATAGGTTGAAGGATATACATCAAAAGATTGGGTCTCCTAAGCGATGGAATTCTCGGGATCGAAGGGATGTGAAGAGGATCATCACTATGATTGATGAGCGGTTGTATCGGCGGATCGATTCGTAACCTTGAAAGCTTTGTTGGTGGTCGACCAGGATTAACATCACCGGCTATCAACGCCCGGTTCGCACTCTGGCAACATCACCGGACTTCTGGTACCCTTGAACCGCTTCTTTCATTATTACTTTGGATGTGTGATTATATATGTCGATGGTTTGTGCACACATAACGATTGTACAACCCGTAATTTGTCAAGAAAGGACCACGTAGTGCGCTTGATGCCACAATCCTTATAAAAGGAGCGAAAGCTTCTTACTTTTGAGTAAAACCTATCAAACCTTTCATTTTTCAAGGTTTTGCTCAAAAGAACAAGTACTTCCCCTTATGATTTTCAAAACCTCAATCGTTTATATCACTTGTTGAGAGGGAGTATTTGAATTAAAACTTTGTTCACAAATTGTTCACCGTGGTCATCTTCCCGCAACACTCGAAATGGTCATATTTATTCTCAACTTTTCAAAAATAACATTTTATATGCCATTTTTGAGGGGGAGAAAATTATGTGATAAGAAATATGTTGTGTAAATGCAAATGAATCTTTGTGCTATAGACTTAACCAACGAATTGACGGTACTTAACTGTTAGTAACTCGAAAAGACTTGTCCGGGACGAGTAATAATTTCAAGCTAGTTCGCTAGTAGTGTAAGCGTGTCTCGCAAAGGACTTGTCCGAGTAGAAAGTACCATTCGAGAAACTCTTGGGAGACATGAACTCGACGGTCCGACAACCTTCGAGGCTTGTCTACACCTTCAAGGTAGTTATTAGAGCTAGTTGTCACCTAAAAGTCGACAATGTAACTCTTTAACTATGCAACGTAACCGTGTCTCGCGAGGATTGTCTATCTTGAGTTGATCAATTCATAAAGTCGCTCTTTCCTCACCGTCGATTTTCATAAAAATCTTAAGCACATGTGGAGGGGAGTATTTCGAAAATCTAAAACTCTTGAAGTGTTCAAACATGTTTTTCATTCACAAACACTTTGAGAGATTTTCTTGAAAATTGGTTTTATGGCAACATAGGTTAGTCATGGAGTTATAAGGTGACTAAGGTTAGGAATAACCGTCTATGATCCGCCAGAGTGGAGGATCTACCCAAGGACATCACAAATAGTTAGTACTTAGAAGTCCTTAGGTACGATTATAAAAGGAGAAAATGAGAATCGGAGAAAGAAGGAGTTGAAGAATTAAAAGAAATGCAAAGAAAAGGGTGAAAAGAAATAGCCTCCAAATTATTCAACTTAGGCGCATAACGGGTTCAATTCATATACTCTTGGTTGTCACTTAGTGACCCCGGTATTGAAGATTAAAAGTCGTCATGGACCCAAAGTGGCGCATGCACTATACCTTCTTAGCCACTCAAGTCTCTCTCAAAGAAGCTTGTTTCATTCTCACAGTGGAACCCTACATAAACTATTGGCTTTCTCTTGAGATCGCCGGTATTGAAGAAGGAGACCCTCTCCTAGTCTCCGCTCGGGAAAACCAAAACGCACTATTGAGTCTAGAGCCACGAGATTCATCAAAAGATCTCTTAGGTACACTTGAAATTTCATCACTTGGTGTTCAACAATAAGAACATCGCAGTATGCGTTATCGAGTCCTTCACGATCTTAGCAATCATCAAGAACATTTATGAGAGGTTCATAACTGTGATCCTCGGTGATTGAATGGAAAATCCTGCCAGGTCAACATCAAACAGCCCCGACGGCGGATGTCACTTGGTAACTCCCGTGGATTACGCTTAGTGTGTCTCAAACGGTCTATCGTGAGGTGATGCTTGGTGTACCTCGGCGACTCTTGAGCGCTGTCAGATGTACCCGGTACATCGTGTTATCTCACTTGTGGGACTCCGGTTCGAGAACGGCCTTTGTAAGAATTAAAGTTGTATTTTCACACTATGTCATTAACACTCTCAAGTTCAAACTTGTAAGTGCTTAACCGCTTATTACTAACCGCTTTCATGTTTTCTTATGGAAGCTCGGAGCGGAATGATCGTGCGATTCTTCACATGCTCATGCCAACATCGTCACTAATGGGAGTTCTATCCAAAAGCAACACAAAGTCGAATGATTCTTCGTCAATCCAAAGAATCTACAAAGTTAAAGACTTAAAGAACTTCATCAAGATCTTGAAATCCAATGTCAAAGGCGTGTGAGCATGTTGAAGAATGACGTGGAGACACCGTAGCAAAGAAGGCACTGAGGCGCACTTGATGCGCATAACAACAACATACTATCACTACCATCACAAAGAACAATGATCAAAGAACAAAGTTAAAGAAGGCGTCAAAGCAAAACTGCTTAAAGAAAACAATTTCTACTGTTGGGAGATTGTTCAAATCAAGGCAATTCTTCTCTCAAGAAAGAAGAATGTCGGAAGACGCCAAAGCTACTATTATATCAAAGCCTTCACCGCTCATATTCATTCATCACCAACACTTAGGGGAGATTGTTGGAATCACTCCTAAACCCGGGAGATTGTTCAAATCAAGGCAATTCTTCTCACAAGAAGAAGAATGTCGAAGACGTCAAAGCTACTATTACATCAAAGCCTTCACCGTTCATATTCATTCATCACCAACACTTAGGGGAGATTGTTGGAATCACTCCTAAACCTAAATCAAGTGTTAGTGATTCATATGTAATAGTTAGCTTAATTATGGCCTTTATGTTTGTTATTAGCCTTAAGCTTATGTAGAAGGCCCATGAGCTTAGGCCCAAGCCCATAGGAGAAAGGAAGGGACTAGGAAGTGTTGCCCTAGCTTCCCTCCTATAAATACTCTTGTATAACCCTCACTTGAGGGTTGGTTGTTCATTTTATTCACTCCTTTACACCTTTACGCATAACCGGTCTAGCTTTATACGTGTGTGTGTGTTTAACGTGTTCAACCGCCTCTCTATTTCTTTCATTGATGCTTGTGTTGTAAAACTAGTGACCTAACACTTATGTATGACAAGACCACATCATATAATAACACAAGGCCTAGTACATTGAAGCACAAGTCAGAAAAAACTACGGCTCATGTATAAAATCCATACCCGGTAATAATTCATGGACTAATCATAAGTGTGTATCTGTTCGCTCCTGGCCCAAATGGAAAGACACTCTAACAAACACACGGCCCAAATGAAATTCATGCTAAAGTCCATGTTCGGTTAAAACGTTTCACACTTAAACAGTTTCACACACAACCCTAATTACACGGGTTATATAAAGCCATTACCCACTCTAATACATTGCAACCCTATTTATCTCAAAACAGATAACCGCCTCTTATTAACTCTACCCTAACACAATGAAACCCTAACTCAATATATCCGCCCCCCACATATCCAGAAATCATTCACACCATCGCCTCTCATCTCCAAATATCACACAAGATAAGACAACTGATAATACGCCACAGGGATGGCATGGACTCGTTATCAAAACCACAGGGATGGCATGATGATGTAGAGGGCTTTGAGATCAAATCCAAGCGAAAACTGGTAGGTTAATACATGTTATTCAATTTCGTATTATGGACCCTTTTTGTTATAGAATGGTTGAATGAGCAAAGTAACTAACCATAACATTGTTGTTATGAATTAGTACTTGTTGGCTCGAAAAATAAATGGAGTTAACTCCACACACCATCAATGAAGTATTCGTTCATATGTGTATAGATCTTTCGAAATCTATGTGTTAGTATAACCTTAGACAAATGAAACAAACTGAGATTGGACCCTTTATTTTATTATCGATAGGTAGATTCAGTCTTGGGTCAAATAAACGAATCAAAAGATAGGAAGAGACCATGTTGTTTTCTTGTTCTATCTTTAATGATTCGAATAATATCAAGGTTTAGGATCTGTGATGAGAGGGTTCGAGTAAACAAGATCTTATAAAGATTTTCGAGGCACAATGAACCATTCTGAGATCTAGTTTTTATTCATGTCGTGTCTTGTGATTGTCATGTTAAAGTGTCGAGTCTTGGATATGAATGAGATAGATGATGTAGGAAGATATGTTAAAGTGTCTTGATGTTTTTGGTGAAATGATATGTTGATGACGGTTTAGTCATGGACCGAGGATGGTTAATCTTGAGGTCGCGACTTGGTGTTTTGGTTTAAGATATATTGTGGTTGTGGTCATGAGCTTTATCTTATTCTCCCTTTCTGTTTTTATGTTATTAACAGCCAAATCGCTAGTAAAAATTAGTCAACTCGCTAGCATGAGTCAAATCGCTACAAAGAGTCAACTTGCTAGCCTTTCAAGTCGCTAAGCAGTTTGAATCAAGTCGCTATTATAGACCCAACTCACTTTTGACTCAATAGTCACAAAGCAGTATATGCACAACTCGCTACCCATTTTCAAAACAAGTCGCTACCATTTTGCATGAAACAAGTTGCTATCACTTCAACTGGCTAGTGGATACATTGAACCTGGACAACATATCAAGTTGCATTCAAAAATGCAACTCGCTACCACGAATACTTCTTCAAACCGCCATGAAAAGTCTTCATTTCCAGACTTAAAGAAAAACGTTTTGGCCATACACTTAAAAGCAATTTTAAAGAAATATTCTTTATCATTAATCACACCTTAAAAACATATCAAAACCAGATTAAGTATGTTAAAACTCAATTTGACCAGGTATAAAACCACGTTAGAACATGATATGAGACATATGCAACACAAGTGATCTTGACCAAAATATATTAGACCTTTAAAAACATTTTTATCAGCAGCATCAAACCCAAATATCATGGTCCCATCCATCTTACAAAAACCATATCAAACAGCAAAGAAAACGACCACAAACCGCTTAAAAACCATTCAAATGAGACCAAAATCAACACAAACAACATAACCTAGGCTCTGATGCCATTTGTAGGATCGAATATTTATTGTGTTTGATGATTCGGGTGGTCTTGGATGATCAAAATACATGTTAGACATTTTAGAGAGAGAAAGTAGAGAGATGGTGTTCTTGGTAGAGTTGTAGAACAAAATGTGAAGGTTAGATTGTTGTTACACCCCTTCCATGGATGGAAGGGTATTTATACTACAAATAATACGTCCTCCTATCGGACTGTGGATCAGGCATACATTGGGTAAAGACCCGTCCTTCCTCCACGGTGTTACACTAAACTATTCTACGCTACACACTAACTAATAAACTACTAAATAACGTAAATAACTACAAGTCTACGAACTAAAATATGCTAGACCATAATTGGGGTGACCGACACTTTAATATGGAATTTCCAATTACTAACAACAAGTTGGAATACTTGCAACCGGGGTAAAGTTCTTTATCACATTCTTCTAACAACTTCTTATATGTAGCATCCGCAGCACTATAATCTGAACTTCGAGAAGATTCGCCGACATTCTCATCCTCAACCCTACGATGAGAACTTTGAGAAGATTCACCAACATTCTCATCCTCAACCCTACGATGAGAACTTTGAGAAGATTCACCAACATTGTCTTCAACCATTGAATCATGTGCTAGTGGTCTATTTGAAGGTAAATGACCTAAAGCATCATGGACCAAAGTTCTTATCTCATCTTCACGAAAGGAGTTTTCTGAACAAAATTAGGTTGAGATGGTTGTGAAGGTACATAATTCTCCCCATGAACCACTAGTGGGCTATTTGAAGGTAAATGACCTAAAGCATCACGGACCAAACTTCTTATCTCATCTTCACCAAAAGTAGTATTCTGAACAAAACTAGGTCGAGATGGTTGTAAAGGTTCAGAAGTCTCCCCATGAACCGACCAATTTGTATACCTCGGTAAAAATCCATAACGCAATATGTGGCCATGACAAGTTTTTAAGTCCCAATGATCAATGTTACAACATCTAAGGCATGGACAAGCAATTACTCCTCTTATACTTCTAGCACGAGCAAATTCAATAAAAGACTTCACTCCTTCTTTAAAAGTATCACTTGTTATATGAGCTTTAATCCAACTTTTATCCATTTATACCGCTTACCTAAACATGTCTATAAAATTTTAAAATAATAATAATAATAATAATAATAATAATAATAATAATAATAATAATAATAATAATAATAATAATAATAATAATAATAATAATAATAATAATAATAATAATAATAATAATAATAATAATAATAATAATAATAATAATAAAAAAAATAAAATAAAAGATACACATGTAGATGATCCTAGTTTCACATACAACTACAATTTCAGTTTTAAACATGTCACATGGAACAAAAATTGTTTACGTTTTAACAACAGAAACTAGCGTTTTACATATTATACTTTAACACTATCAAAATTTAATCATGAAAAATAACAGATGACGAATAACACCATTACTCGAAATATCACGCGTAATTACTTAAGTATAAGACTCACGTACTTAGAGATGAAATCAATTTGGCATACTTTAACACACTATATCATAGAGATGAAAAACGCTAGGTTCTGTATCATACTTTAATAGAGATGAAAAACGCGTTTTACATCCGCAACTATATCATACGTTAACACACTTTATCATAATATGTTAACATAGTACATAAACTAGCGCTATGATACTTTAACACACTATATTTCGAGATGAAATCAATTTGCCACTATATTTCGAGATGACTCACTACATAAACTAGCGCTATGATACTTTAACACACTATATCACGTATCATATTGTAACTAACGAACAATATCACGTATCAAACGAACAATATCACTTATCATATTGTAACAGAAATCATAACCGATTCAAACGAAATATATCAAAATTTAATCATGAAAAATAACAGAAATCGTACCAGATTCAAGCCGTAAATGAAGATAACGAGATTTAACCCTAATTAAGCATCAAAACCCTAAGTATCAAAACCCTAAGTATTGAAACCCAAACGAACAGCCCTATGTTAAGCCTCGAAACCCTAATTAAGCATTGAAACCCAAACGAACAGCCATATGCAAACGAACAGCCATATCCAAACCCTAATAAAAATCGAATTGGGGATTATTTTGTTGTGAATCGAATTGGGGATTATTTTTGTTGTGAATCGAATGGTGTATATGTGTGAATCGATGGGATTTTTTTGTCAATATAACTAGGAAAAATCAATTGTCGGGATTTTTTGTCAATATAATTGGGGATTATTTTTTTATAGAAAAGAAAGAAGAGATGGTGTATATGTATGACACGTGTTTAGAAAAGTTCACACTTAAATGTGTTACAAAATTATACAAAAGTTCACATTTTGTGTGTCATATTGATTTTTAAAAGTTTTAATAATTTTCTACACTTAAATATGTTACAAAAAAGTTTCACACTTAAATGTGTTAAAAAATTATACAATAGTTCACACTTTTGTATATCAAATTAATTTTTAAAAGTTTTAATAATTTTCTACACTTAAATGTGTTACAAAATTATATATATATTTTACACATCTTTATGTGTTAAGAAATCATAATATTTATCCACACTTGTAATCGTGAATGTTATTTAATCACATTTTTAAGTGTATGCTTTTTTCTCTACTATTGAAAGTGTGAATTTTTGAATACTATAAGTATACATAATATATACATATTTTCTGAGTGTGAACAACACGTCACAATTGTTCACATCTTTCTGATGTGAAAAAAAAAAGTGTGTCTATTATACTATTTTTTTTAGTGCAAGTTTAAGCTAGTTAAGCTCTAGAATTGGGACCATTGTATCTAGACAAATATGATGGTCAAGGTGCATGTAGTAAGATGATTTTTGCAGATTGAAAAAAAAAATAACAAATTCGTACTTGAGTTATTAAGATCTGTATCCACGTAGATTTGTAGATACTCTTTTTAAGTTTGTTAAACGATTTGTTTATATAAACTTCTCTTCCCGATATTTTGGATCTATGTTGCAGCATGTTAAAATTATTAAACAATATTTATTTTACCTGAAATAATTGTATTTTAAAACTTTTTAATTATGGATAAGAGTGGAGACAAGAAGTCAAGAACCCACTATTTACTGCATAATGACTTCATCTAATTATTAATTTGTCACTAGCTGTAATTTATATAAACCCCATATGCTTATAACAGTTATACTTAATCATGATTAATAATTGTAGTTAGAGCATCCACAATGGTGGACCTTTTAAAAGGTCTAAAAATTTATTAAATCATTAATTTATAAAGCTTTTGATTTTATAAACCTTGTTGCATTATGTATAAACTTTTTCAAGTTTATAAAATGCTTAACAATTCTGCGTCGTTAAATTATGAAAAGGTTCAAGATTTCAAACCTCTTCATTCTACTTGGACATGAAACATCAACCCACTATGGTTAAAACTAATTATAAACATTTTCATGTGTTTTAAACCTTTTCTTGAAATGACCATAGTGGATGCCCTTAGTTTAATATCCCTTTCAAGAAAAGTACAAAAACTACAATATAAAATAGGTTTTAGGTCATTAAATAGTAATGTATAATATTTAGCGTTTTATAATCCCTTTCAAGCTACCGAAAATACCATAAATCCTATGATCACTTTCTAAACAACCAACTCATGTGTTGATCCCAAGTTTCAATTTTTTTTCAATATATACACACAATACTTCTTCACCAGAAATATTTTTGTAAAATTCAACGAATACGTGTAGGGATGAAGATTTCAGCCAAATCCCGAACCGAACCGGAACTGCACTTAGGTGCAGTCAAAGCAGACCGATTTTTGAAATACTGATGCAGTGGGACTACGAAATAAGGTGAAAAAATTCGGACCACTAATTGATGCGGGACGATGCCTAAATCGGAAATTCTCAAGAAAGCGGAGAAAACCCGATTTCCGATCTGCATCTGGATCCGAATCCGTTCGATGCGGTGCAGTGCACTCACTAATTTATCTTCGGGAAAAATCGGTGCAATTAATTGATGCAGGGATCGACACGGACCAGATCGCCGCTTCATCCCTAAATACGTGAAATCTTGGCGTGATTTTGGTATATAGGGTTTCATAGTAGATGTACACTACACACTACACTTTAATATATATGTATTTCACTTAACTCTTATTTACCCGATAAAAACACCCGTTTCAAACCTTAACGCTTAATCAATTGACGGTTAAAACTTTTAATCCAACACGATAATAGCAAGACATATACTATACATATTTATGCTTATGCAATGTTTCGAGTAATAAAAATCTCAAAATATAAAATCCTACAATAATTTGTAATGGTCAGGTAAAAAGAGTATTGTGTGTCCATATTGAAACAAAAAGTAGAAGTTAGAAACATAATGTCAAATACTATAGTTCACATATATTTTTGAAAAGGACATTATTAATTATTATATATACTAAAAGGCGGGGAGGTTAGTGTGGAAAGAAGTTTAATCGAAAGCTTCTAGCTTGGCGAAATAGTCTCGATTTTTAAGTGGTACAATGAAATTAGTCCTGTGGCGTTAATTCTTTATCTATAATCTGGAAAAACTAGTCACTGGGTTTAAGGGCGTTGCAGTGAAAGTCACAGAAGAACATCAATTGCACACTTTCCCAAGTTGGCGAAATAGTCACGATGTTTAAGTGGTGACTGCAAAATAAGTCCCACAAAGATTAATTGCTATCTATAATCGGCAAAATAGTCCCAGGGTTTAAGCGACGTTCCAAAGTAAGTCTCGTAGAATTAATTCTAACTATAAGAACTTGGCAAAATTAGTCCCTGGGTTTAAGTGTCATTTCAAGTAAGTCGCTCAATCCCACCATTGCGTCGCGGCCCACACACTCAGTATATACTAAAGATGGGGAGTATATTTCACCCAAAGTCTCAAAGATTAATTGCAATCTATATCCAAATGGAAAAATAGTCCTGGGTTTAGTTATCATTCTGTTAAGTCTTTGTAAGTTTAGCGATTAATTACTATTTATAGAATTTAACAAAATAGTCCTAAGGTTTAAGTGTCTCTTCAAACCAAGTCCTTTGTAGCGTTAATTAGTATGTATAGCCATTTAACGAAAATAGTCGTAAGGTTTAATTGTCTTTAAACCAAGTCGTTCGAGGACTAACGATGTCTATAATTAAACTTTAAAGGACCGCTACATAAAAAATAACGGCCACAACAACTTCATGAAGAACGCCATCGATCACCCGTTAATAACTATTATTA
Organism: Chrysanthemum lavandulifolium; assembly: GCA_022545495.1. Taxonomy (NCBI): domain Eukaryota; kingdom Viridiplantae; phylum Streptophyta; class Magnoliopsida; order Asterales; family Asteraceae; genus Chrysanthemum; species Chrysanthemum lavandulifolium. Next base: position 162,011,762 of record CM040242.1, read on the forward strand.
ATTAAAAAGGGAATAAATAAAATACTTGGTACAAACTTTGAGACTCACGACATGTGATTTCATGTTACCGGTCGTTGGCCTGTGAAATCCTTATGCGACATGTGGAATGATCAAGGGGATCAGCATTTATCGTTGATAATACTTACAAAAAAATTAGTCATTTAAATATTAACTTAAGTATCTATATCTAACAAGAAAACCATTATACGTACGTGACTAATACGGATAAATGATTGAGAACGAACAACAAGAATACATAAGTTAATTACTCCTAAAAAGGACTGAGTTAATTTTAATACGAGTATTTAATTTATCAATGATACATTAGAACCTTTTGTATCATTTCGAAAAGGTAATGACTTTGTTTTCGGTCCGTAGTTTCTAAATGTCTCTAAACCAGACATGTTTGTAAAACAACTGTATAAACGTTTACAATGTGTTTACCATCGTTAAATGAGGAAAAGGCAAGTTCTCAAAGTATCCATATCGCCAAACTTTGATAGAAAGCATGTAACACAATACCTAAGAAATTAAGCACAATTTAAATCTCATCCCCTCCTTTAAACGTCAATGTCACTAATTACATAAAGTTTGATTTAATGATCATTAAAAGTAATGGAGCACCATTTATTCTAATAATAAAGGATTTTCACATGTTCATTATATTTGTGGTTCACTTTATTTGAAACTTGTGATCTATGTGTTAACTTGTACTTAGACAAAGCAAAGTATTTCAAACTAACTATATACAATATTGATATATCACATGCACTTTAATTCTTTCAACAAGACTTGGAACAAACAAGCTATTGGTTGAAGAACATGTTAAACAATCTCACAAGACCACTTATAAATGGAAAATATGTTAATGTAGTAACTTTTTTTCGAAGAAAAATAACATAAAGCACTATACATAAAAGGTCTTAATAGAAATATGTTTAATAATTCTTTTTACCAAATTCTCATACTAATAAAACACAGGGGAAATTTAATTCACAAACATAAAACATCTTATAATAGGGTGTTTGGCTAAGCTTGTAAATTGAACTTATGCTTATGTTATATAATCGTTTATAACTTATAGATCATAAGCTCATATAAGACCATAGAGAGTGAATTACTTTTTTGTTTAGGTTTTGTTGTTAAATGAATAAAAAGGGCATGAGTTAAGAAAATATATATAAATCTATCTGTCATGAAGCATGTTATATAAGTCTGTTTTGTTTTGTTTTTTTTTTTTTTTTTTCTTCTTAAGTCATAATTTTAAAGCTTATCAAAACCTCATTATAAAAGCTGATAAATCCACTTATATAAACTTAGACAAACTCTTAATTTAAGTTTATATAAGTTAATAAGCTAATAAATGTTATAAATTTAGTTCAATTGAGGGATATAGTCACACTTGTAAATGGATTGAAGGTACAGAGTGTACACCATTAAATCTTTAAACCACCAACTCTGATAATGGTTTTATGTTGCTGATAAGTTCATCAGAAAGTTAAAATCTGATGTACTCATCAGGGAGTAACTTCAGGGAGTTATCTCATCACAGAGTAATTCTCATAAGAGAATGAATGCTCATCAGCAAGTGGTATTCATCAGCGCTCATCAGCGCGATTGCTCTTCAATGAGCATGCCGATAAGAGACTCTGATAGGTGAACCATGACTTTGCTAGAATTAGTTTGTAACTACTTGTTATATTGATGGCAGTTTCAAACTCGTAATTAAAACCATAATGATTTGGTCTTGTAACCACTATTGCTATAATGGAGGACCATTATGAGGAGATTAATTGGCTAATTAATTCTCATAATTCCATTGACTAGAGTAAATCACTTTTCTATAAATAGGAAATCATATCTTGCATGAAGTAAAAAAAAAGTAAAGTAACTTCAAATACCGTCTTTTACGGGTTATGGGTCCCTATCTTAGTTACACGCGGTGATGGGAGAGTTAAGACGTAGACAACCATACCCCTCACCAGGTAGAGGGCTGCTTGGGTTCTACCAAAGGTGAAAATGACCTCCGACGCAGAAGTGAGGATCGAACCCTTGACCTATGTCTCGAGAGGCAAGGGTGTTAACCACTTGATTCAACCTTGCACTTTTATATCTTGCATGAAGAAGACACAGAAAAACATAAACACTTGAAAGCGAACGGGTTCTTGCTTTGTGCCTAAAACAAGAATATAACACTTGGTCTTATCTCATAGAGATATTCGTGTAACCCAGACATCAGAGTCGAATAGTTTCTATTAAAAAGTGATTGCACGATTTCAAATGATATCTGATACCATTGATTATCTAAACCATACTGAAAAGCTACTACAAAACAACAATCAATAAAAACTAACAACAAATTCATCGTATAAAACTATAAACCTAGCCAAACACCTTTTTAAATTATTTACGTCCATTAAAATATCTATGTCATATCAAAACCAAAGCTTTGACAAATAAAACCATTAATTTTGTTCAGTCATTAATCTTGTCGCCATTTGTCTCACATCACTACTTGTGTTATTTTATTTCAATTAAATTATACAATAAACAAGATCATGAATCTAATTTTCTTTTTAACAAGATCATGAATCTATTCACCTTGTATAAAATAAAACAAGAAAACCTATCCTTAGAGCACAAGGTATGCGGTCTTGTTTATTGTCTTAAATGTATGTCATTCGTGGTACCAACCATACCGGAAGATCACGCCATTCGTGGTAAAATGTTTTGGTTAACGTCTGATAGCTCAAATTTGCATTCTTTTGTGTTTTTTCTTTGTGTTTTTGTGTATTGTGAATGGTGAGTATTTTTAGTGGGTATTTTGTGGGATAAATAATATGTTAGTGTGTGTTATGAGGAGGGGTGTTTGTGTGATTGGTATGTTATAGGAAGTGTATGATGTGGCGATGTGACATACCAATAACGTGTTATTTAGATCTCTCTCACCTTGGCTTCTTAAGAGCACGCGGTATGAAAGACAGAATAACACGTTATTGGTGACTTGCCACCGCCACATCATACACCTTTCAATAACACACCAATAACTAAAACACTCTCCCTCATAACACACCACTAACATATTATTGGGTCCCACAAAATACCCCACTAAAAATACATACTCACTCACAAAGTCACAATACAATAAAAAAGAAGAAAAGAAAAACCCCACAACATCAAATGGCTTGAGCCATTCAAATGGCTTAACCTTTCGACCACGAATGGCCTGAAAGTCGACAGATTCGTTAGCAAGTTTGGCACGAAAAAATAATGCATTTGGCATGTTATTCTTTCCCATACCGTGTGCTCTTAGGAGTGGTCAAAATCTTAGTAAAATTCACACAATGCGAGTGGAGGTACAATAAGTTCAAAAAAAAAAAAGTGGAGGTACAAAAGCTGTGCAAGTGCAACTCACGTAAATTGTGTTTTCATATTGACTTTGACACGTCACTATCCAATCCCTTATCTCCACGTCACCATTCTTCATCAGTTTCCTACCAATGGCTCAGATCATTTAACCCTGTCGCTGATCCAACGGACACTTCACTTTCTTCGAGACTCTTCTATAAGCCAAAAATATCAAGGGAACTTTAACCGAAGAGCAATGAAGGTAAAAAAAAATGGGAATTGATACCTCCTATACCACATTTTTTATGCATGTATTATAATTTGTTTATTACAGTTTGTATCGTAGAATGTTGTAATTCACAAATTGTGATCATGCATCAAAAGATGTGGTGTGAGTATCACTCCCCTAAAAAAATTAAATGGTACATTAGTTTAATGGCGGAGCTAGAAAAATTTTCACGAGAGGACATAAACACATTTTTTTTCTAGAAATACATTAAATGGGAGGGCCGAAATAATTTTTTTTTGGGGAAAATACACACGAAATCACGAAAAAATACACTAACGAGCTTAGACCTAGAGGGGTCGGGACCCTTCCCGGTCCCTTAATAGCTCCGCCCTTGCATTAGTTACAATTTTGTGTAACCAATTTTTTATAATTTTGTGCTATAATTTATGGTTACGAGTTATTTATGTAGGTTCTTAAATTATTTTTATTTATTTATTTATTTATTTTTAAAACGACATAACACTTGAAATCTGGCCCTTCGAGTTAAATCATTTAAATGGGCAGACTTTGGGACCCGAACTACTAGAAGAGACCCGCAAAGAAAATCTCTAAAACTCAAGACTTCGCAAAAAAAAATCCAAATTTTCATTGTCTTTTGCGAGACTCGAACTCGGGTAAAACCCATCCCCAAAATCCATAAAAGACCCAGATAGCCAACTGAGTTAAGTAACTTAGTTATTTAAAATTGTAGTTTTAGTAAAAATTTGTAGCCTATTAGCTATTTTAATTTGTAGCCTATATATATATATATAATTATAAGAATATATATATATATATATATATATATATATATATATATATATATATATATATATATATATATAGGGGAAGGTTAATGTGAGTTTTAAAAAGTTGTAAAAAATAAGATCAAATCTAAAACCACTAAAACATTTATAAATAACAATTTTAGCAATCATACACAAAAAATTATATTTTAATACAAATTAACATTTTAAAGAACTAATAACCAAACGACATACGTGAGTTTGGATTAGTGATACACCGATACACATTACACTAATAAATATTCCAAACCCGATACACATACAAAACATGATACACATTAAACTTAATCAAAGTGTATCACCTAGGTTTCATAAATTTTAAGCAAATCTATCGAAACTTTAACAATTTTAGTTGTAGTAAATAAAAAATTATTTTTATTGTAGAAGGAGAGATCTCTTTTCAAATTTTAGATCGATCTCATTTTAAGATGATCTTTTATCTGATTGATATATATATATATATATATATATATATATATATATATATATATATATATATATATATATATATATATATATATATATATATATATATATATATATATATATATATATATATATATATATCCTAAAATAATGTTTCCTCACCAAAAGCACAACATTCATAATTATTATTCGAGTATTATTTTATTTCTTTTAATTTTGTAGAATCATTATTTTGTCTCTAATTAACTATTATATAATACAAGACGCATTGTGATTTTAACAAAAAAAAATATTTTGTATAAATGCTAAATATTATGTCTTTAAAGGTATTTATATATAATTATATACTTACGCATCTAGTTTTCATTATTCATTATATCCGTTAAATTTTGTATAATCAAATTTTGTAAAAAATTTTGTTAGATAACGCAAGATTCAACTATATTTAATTGATATAGATGTTGATGTTCTATTTAAATTTCACTATTGATATTATGATGTCTGTGAAGACACGAGTTTAGTTCGCATAATAAACGTTGATGAAGTTAAAATATACCCCTTAAAATTTTTAAAAATGTTTTTCTACATATCCTTATATAAATAAATAAAAGTTACATTATTAGTTGTTATAAGACAATCACGTTTTTTTTTTTTTTTTCTCATATTACAAGAATCGACTTACAATTTAATAATTATATTCTCGTTTTCAATAATTTAGTACCAGATTTAATATTCAAAATCGTGTCGCGTTTGTCATACTTTTAATATGAAATAAATGAGTCGCTTAAGAAACATATATAAGAAAAAATGACATCTATAATCTTATGTATATTTATATGTTGGAGTTTTAAAACAACATATATATTGTATTTTAAGTTATAAATTATAGGGGTATAAAATATAAGGGGTATTTGTTTAATTTTCAAAGTTATTAAAAATATAAACTTATAATATTACACTTAACTCTATACAATTTTTAAAATTTAACCACTAAAGTTTTATTAATTACCCTCTTTTTAAAGTTTTGTTTTCACAAATTTATATATTTTATGTGTTTTCTTCTACCAAATTCTACACCAAATAAACTAAAAATCGACCAAAATCAATTTAATTTTGACTTTTATTAACCGTCACGTCGTCCGATTTCGCTTACGTGGCAAAATCAACCTCTGTTATTGGTCTAATTTTTTTTTCAATGAGAAAGGTTTTACAAAAACACTCTGAAATGATGTAATTCTTTTAATATATAAAAGATTAATTAATATTTTCAAGTTTAAGTAGAGTAATATAGTAAACTCGGTCAAACTTCACTATCTATATTTAGTGTTAGATAATTAAATTAAGAGTAAATTGCATTTTTGGTCCCTAAGGTATGGCCAAATTGCAGGTTTCGTCCTTAAAGTTTTAAAAGTGCAGCGGTAGTCCCCATTTTGAATGTTTTGTTGCATGTTTGGTCCCTAAATTACAAATTTGGTTCCTAAAAGTTTGAAGTTTCCGTTGCATGTTTGGTCCTTAAATTGGAGATTAGGGACCAAACATGCAGCAAAACCTTTAAAATGAGGACTATCACTGCCTTTTCGAAACGTTAAAGACGAAATCTGCAATTTGGCCATACCTTAAAGACTAAAAATGAAATTTACTCTTAAATTAATACATAAACAAAAATCAACTATTAATTTGTGACGAATTGATTAAAAGAAAATAGAAATTTCATATTATCTCATGATATATTTATGCTTAGTTCTCAAGCTTTTCCTAAGTAAAGAAATGGAAGTAAATACTTTCAGCCAAATTTTGTGAGAAAATGTTTTATTTTAAAACCAACCAAATCACCCTTATTTTTTTAGTTATTTAATTTTTTTCTTTAAGTGATATGTAAGAACATAATCCTTTTTGTTTCACTTTATTATTTTTTTTATATAAATTTCTTTTAGTGATACTCGAGACAAAATGTTAAGGATTATAAATACATATTAAGTGAATATTTTTCTAAGTCTAACCATCGCATTATATAATCTCTGCCAATTTACGACATGTAACTCAATTGATGACGCAACAGATGATATCACATAGATAATCATGCTCCTAATATACATGTACATTTGTGAGCAAACCATCGATTATGAAGAATAAGTTTAACATTAGGTAAGAGATATATATACATCATTTTTTTGTTACATACACCATTTTGTATACATTATGTAACACATTGTATAACATTGTATTGCACAAATGGTGTTGCATCACCAAAAAAAAAATGATGTATTTATCCCATAACATTACCTTCTACGCAGTATTATCAAGTTAGGATACATGAATCAGTCAACAGTGTGATTATCCATACTCATATGCAGAATATATTTATTGGTTGATTGATTATTGAAAAAAGAATTGTCTAACAGATGCGCATACGCCATTTGTTAGAGTGTATTAATTTATCACTAACTTTATTTTTAAATTAAAAAAGCATTTTATTCATCTTAATTAAGCTTATAAATTATCGTAGTTAGTTCTAATTTCTAATTTGATGAACATTAAGTTTTCTTAGTTAATCATCTAAACTATATACACTAGAGAGAAAATAAATTTACTTAAAAATTAAAAGCTTAAAAATGAGTAACAAAATACCCTTTTATTTTTTATTTTTACTTTCTTACAAAAAAATTGATTTGTTTTAAAAATGTTGTTTTATAACATCATTAAAAAATTTACCAGTCACATATAATACATGCTATATATGCATATCATTTCAACTATATAGAACAGTTTGTAGAAAAAGTAAAAAAAAAAAATGTTGTGGAAGAAGATGAATACTTCAACTAATTGCTATCATGTTTCTTTTCAGTTATGCTAAAAAAAAATTATACGTTTTTAATGCATTTTAAAAATCATTTTGGAGTTGAATATCGTAGGTTACAACCTTTATCAATACATTTTTATTATTTTACACTGTATGCATAAACGTTACATGAAATACATAGTCAAACTATCTTAACTATAATTATTTACCGCTATAAAATTTCGACGCTATGTACTACTCGGGTAAAATTTGCATACGCTATCTTAACTAAAATTTTCATTGTCTTTTGCAAGACTCGAACTCGGGTAAAACCCATCCCCAAATTCCTTAAAAGACCCAAATAGCCAACTGAGTTAAGTAACTTGGTTATTTAAAATTGTAGTTTTAGTAAAAATTTGTAGCCTATTAGCTATTTTAATTATAAGAAAGATATAAAAAATATATATATATATACATATTCCCTCCATCCTAAAATAATGTTTCCTCACCAAAAAGCACAAAATTAATAATTATTATTCGAGTATTATTTTCTTTCTTTTAATTTTGTAGAATCATTATTTTATCTCTAATTAATTAATTAATATTTTCAATTTTAAGTAGAGTAATATAGTAAACTCGATCAAACTTCACTATCTATATTTAGTGGTAGATAATTAAATTAAGAGTAAATTGCATTTTTGGTCTCTAAGGTATGGCCAAATTGCAGGTTTCGTCCTTAAAGTTTTAAAAATGCAGCGGTAGTCCTCATTTTGAATGTTTTGTTGCATGTTTGGTCCCTAAATTACAAATTTGGTTCTTAAAAGTTTGAAGTTTCCGTTGCATGTTTGGTCCTTAAATTGGAGATTAGAGACCAAACATGCAACAAAACCTTTAAAATGAGGATTATCACTGCCTTTTTGAAACGTTAGAGACGAAATCTGCAATTTGGCTATACCTTAAAGACTAAAAATGAAATTTACTCTTAAATTAATACATAAACAAAAATCAACTATTAATTTGTGACGAATTGATTAAAAGAAAATAGAAATTTCATATTATCTCATGATATATTTATACTTAGTTCTCAAGCTTTTCCTAAGTAAAGAAATTGAAGTAAATACTTTCAGCCTAATTTTGTGAGAAAATGTTTTATTTTAAAACCAACCAAATCACCCTTATTTTTTTAGTTATTTAACTTTTTTTTTCTTTAAGTGATATGTAGGAACATAATCCTTTTGTTTCACTTTATTATTTTTTATATAAATTTCTTTTAGTGATCTTTCGAGATAAAATGTTAAGGATTATAAATACATATTAAGTGAATATTTTCTAAGTCTAACCATCGCATTGTATAATCTCCCAATTTACTTACATGTAACTCAATTGATGACGCAACAGATGATATCACATAGATAATCATGCTCCTAATATACATGTACATTTGTGAGCAAACCGTCGATTATGAAGAATAAGTTTAACATTAGGTAAGAGATATATATACATCATTTTTTTTGTTACATACACCATTTTGTATACATTATGTAACACATTGTATAACATCAGATTGCACAAATGGTGTTGCATCACCAAAAAAAAAATGATGTATTTATCCCCTAACATTACCTTCTACGCAGTATTATCAAGTTAGGATACATGAATCAGTCAACAGTGTGATTATCCATACTCATATGCAGAATATATTTATTGGTTGATTGATTATTGAACAAAGAATTGTCTAACAGATGCGCTTACGTCATTTGTTAGAGTGTATTAATTTATCGCTAACTTTATTTTTAAATTAAAAAAGCATTTTATTCATGTTAATTAAGCTTATAAATTATTGTAGTTAGTTCTAATTTCTAATTTGATGAACATTAAGTTTTCTTAGTTAATTATCTAAACTATATACACTAGAGAGAAAATAAATTTACTTAAAAATTAAAAGCTTAAAAATGAGTAACAAAATACCCTTTTATTTTTTATTTTTACTTTCTTACAAAAAAATTGATTTGTTTTAAAAATGTTGTTTTATAACATCATTAAAATTTTTACCAGTCACAAAAAATGTTGTGGAAGAAGATGAATACTTGTTAATCACATCATGTTTCTTTTCGCTATGCCAAAAAAATTTATACGCTTTTAATGCATTTTAAAAATCATTTTGAGTTGAATATCGATATTCTGACTTTATCAATACATTTTGATTATTTTACACTATATGCATAAACGTTACATGAAATACATAGTCAAAGTATCTTAACTATAATTATTTGCCGATATAAAATTTCGACGCTATGTACTAGTACTCGTCTAGTTACCTTAAACAAAAACTAGTGTTAAACTTGGTTAATACTTTTTGAACAACTCTTAAATAAAAGCTAGCTGTATTTAACTTGGTAAATAAGTTTGTTTGTTTAGAGTAAAAAATACATGGATTAACTTATCTGGTTATTATATATTCCAAATAAACCGGGGTAAAAATAGAAAAGGTACCTTTCTACCCAATTAACGTATCACTCCCTTGCCTCCCTCTATAAACATACAATCTTAACTCACATACCACTCTAAGCTAGTGTCTTCATTCTTAAAAAAACAAAACATCAACTCACCAACAACATTGAACAAGAAGAAAGGGTTTTTGTTCTTCATCATCACTTCGTGTTTCAACACCTTAAAAAACAAAACAAAACCCTTTTTTCAAATCATGTCTCATCTCTAATATAATCCGATCTACTTATCCTGGTTAGTATTTTATTAAATGTTTATGTTGTCATTATATATCATAGATCTAATACTACATGATGTTATTGATATAGTGATATGCATATTATTAAGTTTTGATCAACTAAGCTAACACATAAATGACTTAAGGGGGTGTTTGGATTAGCTTATTTGATTGGCTTATTGGCTTATTCAAAAATTAAAAATACCAACAAGCTCAGTTTTATGGCTTATCATGTTATATACTTGAGCTTATGGCAATGCCATAAGCTCAAGTTGAGAGGTCATAAGCCGTAAAAGATGAGCTTATTGGCTTTTTTATAATAAATAAGTCAATAAGCCTCATAACATAAGCTAATTGAAACACCCCTTAAGTCATTTTTGTGTTGGCTTTATAGCTTATCTAAACATAATATGCATATCAAAATATAGTGTTAGATCTATGATATTTAATACAGTAGCATTAAGTTAAGATTATGAATATGTTATCTGATTGGTTCTTATTGTTTGTGTATATGTTTATTTTTGTACAGATTAAGGAACACTAAAATAGAGCTGACCAGATCAAGTTATATGTTTGGTATCCAAAGTTAACTCGGGTTTCGGTGATTAAACCATACCGGTAGTTTGCAGACGGTTTCAGTGTTTCCTTAGCTGGTTTATGTCTCGTAAATTAGACAGTCCAGTTCAAACACAACAAATGGCTGTGGCGGTTTTTAAGAATCCGGTTGGAAGTGACTATCATCATGGAAATGATAGGACTGGGAAGAGACGAGTATTTGTTCAGACGGAAAGTGGTTGTGTGTTAGGTATGGAGCTAGATCGAAACGATAACGCGCATATGGTGAAACGTAGGTTACAAATTGCACTAAATGTTCCTATAGAAGAAAGTTCTTTGACTTTTGGAGATATGGTTTTGAAGAATGATCTTAGTGCGATAAGAAATGATTCGCCTCTATTGCTGACTAGAAATCTTATGCATAGAAGTTCTTCGACTCCGTGTTTATCTCCTTCTGGTAGGGACATACAAAATAAAGATAAGAGTGGGCCAATTGAGATATTGGGAAACTCGAGTAGTTTCCTGAGGACAAAAGAGGTTGTTAAGGAGATTGTGAAAGCCTTGAAGAATGGTGTTGATCCTATACGTGTTAATGGTGGTTTAGGTGGTGCATATTACTTTAGGAATAGTAGAGGTGAGAGTGTAGCGATTGTGAAACCGACTGATGAGGAGCCTTTTGCCCCTAATAATCCGAAAGGGTTTGTGGGCAAGGTTTTGGGTCAACCGGGGTTGAAAAGGTCGGTTCGTGTTGGGGAGACTGGTTTTCGTGAAGTGGCTGCTTATCTTCTTGATCATGACCATTTCGCTAATGTACCTCCTACTGCTTTAGTTAAGATCACTCACTCGATTTTCAATGTTAATGATGGTGTAAGTGGGAGGAACAACAACAACAAACAGGATACTAAGAAGAAACATTTTAGTAAGATTGCGTCGTTCCAGCAATTTATTCCTCATGATTTTGATGCTAGTGACTATGGGACATCAAGTTTTCCTGTGTCTGCTGTTCATCGTATTGGTATATTAGATATTAGGATTTTTAACACTGACCGACACGGTGGGAATCTACTTGTTAGGAAGGTTAATGATGATAGTACTGGAAATTTTGGCAAAGTTGAACTCATACCCATTGATCACGGTCTTTGCCTACCAGAATGTTTGGAAGATCCTTATTTCGAGTGGATTCATTGGCCACAAGCTTCTATCCCTTTTTCAGAGGACGAGCTTGAGTACATTGAAGCACTCGATCCATATCAGGACTCGGAAATGCTGAAACACGAGCTTCCAATGATCCGTGAAGCCTGTCTACGTGTACTGATCTTGTCCACTATTTTTCTCAAGGAAGCTGCTGGTTACGGGCTTTGTTTAGCTGAGATAGGTGAGATGATGAGCCGTGAGTTTCGTCGTGGTGAAGAGGAGCCCAGTGAGCTCGAGGTTTTGTGTATGGAGGCAAGACGGATAGTATCTGAGAAGGAAAAAGAGAAGGATATGTTGCTATCTCCCAAAACCAGTTTTCCAGAAGATGCATTCCAGTTTGAGATTGATTGTGATGATCCTGGAAATTTCTTTAACCCAATTCTTCCATTCCACTTTGGATTTGGGAGAAACCCGCTTTCTAAACTTGAGGAAACAATCGAAGAAGAAGATGAGGAAAATGAAGAGGTTGTGCATCCTGCGTTGGTCAAAGTACCTTCTGTATTGAATATATCAATGTCATTGAAGAAAAACTTAAGTCTAGGTGACTCATCGGCTGGGCACAGGAGCGCTAATGAGCAGCTTCCGCCTAGTGCTAGCTTCGTCAAGGTTTCAGACATGAACGACGAGGAATGGGTTCAGTTTTTAGAGAAGTTTCTAGAACTGTTGCGCCCTGCATTCACACAGCGTAAGTCAGGTGCTGTGAGGCAGAGACAGAGGCTGGGTACTTCTTGCCAGTTTTGAAGAAGGTCTCAGGGACTAGTAGGTTACAGATCATGTTTACGGGTCGTTGTATGAGTTTGGCTTTTCGTAAGTTGACTTTGCAGCTGTCGTTTCCGTTTAGAGTTTAGTGTTTAGCGTTTTAGGTTTCGCGTCTTGTTTTTTCATTTACTTGAGTCCTTGTGGACCTGTTACATAAATAACTTGTAGTATATGAAAACGAAAAAAAAAAGAGATAGAAAGAATGAAAAATAGATTGTAACATTGTAGATATTTGAATCTTATGCAAGCCTTTGTGAATTATTTTAAAAGTACTACTCACTAATGTTTAAAGGAGCAAAAGAAAGAGGAACATGATAACAAGATATAAAATAAATTTGGCAGTGTGTCTTAAAGCACATGAAGATGGTTGGTTTGATTAAAAACCATGAATAAATGCTTTTCATTTTTTGACCTAATATTCTGAAATGGTCAGCTGTAAAGAGTAAAGAGAGACCAAACATGACCATTTATGGGCCCTTCATGATTCATTTTGACGCCTTAAAAGAAACAACCAAATAATTTTGTAACTTATATGTGACAGTCATGATCAGGAGGAATAACAAAAAGTAGATCATCACAATCAATAGGAATGTAAATCATTAAGACCGGATGTGCTGGTAAGGTTCATCTTCGTTACTTTAACGTTATGTCTCTTTTCTCACTACCATTTCAAATTTCAATGTCATTACTTCCCTAATGGTCACCATTTAAACACAAATATACATATCTCACTTAAACATATACATATTTCACTTAAACACAACTATACCTTCTTACACACTAATGCACGCGGTTGTGGATGTGGTCTGAAGTCTAAACCATGTATCTCATTGGTACCTCTAGCGTGAATCTCACACATAATGGTTTTAACACGTGAGCAAGAAAAGAAAAAAAATCCGTTACGTTTTGTCTAAGACTGGGTACAATGGTCACCACTCATTCATCTTTTGCTTCAGCACCATATCACCATTCAACATATCATCACTCCTGTCATTTTTCGTGTGCAATGGTATCACTCTCTCACATTTCAAACATAACCACAAAATACCCCTCGTACACTCACAAATTAAATAAATAATAATAAAGACACCCACTTTGCACTGTACCCGAATGGTGATGGTAGTCACCTTTTGCCCCTTTTTTGCTTGACTCACGCGTGAGGCAATTATGGATGCAATGGTGTGAAAGGCGAGGATGAAGGGTGAGAGGTGAGGCCTCACACCTACTGCATCCACTCTAATAGCAAATGTTATGAATTTATGCATAACCGGAAGATTTTTAGAAATATATTGGAAGGATATATGATTAACTATATGGGTTTGATGGTGATGTGAATATTTCTTTTAAAGTATGGTTAGAGACTTAAAGTAGATATTTAATCATCCAATATGTACTAGTTTATTTATTTAAAAGAAATGTACTAGTCTTGCTAGTTATGTGATAATCAACAACTATTATACTAGATATGAGGTGGATGCAACTTTTGTGATTCCTCGACTTGTTACGATCCATAGTCTGCAATACTTTCGGTTGCTTGGCGCAATAGTATTTTCGATAGGTCCATAATGACTGAAATAATCATTAAAGTCATTGATGAACGGATCACTTTTAGGATGTCTTCTTCATTCATGATATAGTTGGTCATGTGTTCTCATCTCGTATGATAAATTTCACTCGTTATATTTTGCTATGCACATTGTAACTTTGTAGTACTTACAAAATCATTATATACTGTAGTTACTATGTCTGAAAAGAATAAGTTACTTTTTGGCATTTTAGTGAGTATTAAAAAAATAAAGGGACATCACGATCTAATGTAATTTGGTAAAAAGTGATACCTACAAGTGTTTAGATTTTTATTTTTATTTATTTTATTATTATTATTATTTTTTATGCTCTTAAACAACGCATAAAAATATCAGTTATAACAAGGAACATGATCATAAACGATATTTATATAAGCTGGTCCCATAACGACACGAATAAGAACTAGCAGTGTGTTTATATAGTCCAGGTGTGCGACCGCATTCTTATTTTGGATTGTCCACTAGTCCATTCCTAATGGTTTCTGTTGTTGTTGCGGAATAAGAACTTTGTAAGTTCTGTATCACATTGGTGAAGACCATGAGGAATGAACAATCCCACTTTTTTTTTCTTATACAACAATCGAATCTCACTTTTTTTCTTCTTGTTTATGGCAATTTTTCTTCTTTAGTAGATACAACAATGGAATCTTACTTTTTTTTCTTCTCGTTTATGGCAATAGAAGAAGTTCTTCTTGCTTATAATACAAAAAGCAGTTCACTAAGTTTATTTGTTTACTTTTATTGGATTTGATAATCCATTCATAAAGCTTCTTATTCTTATTCTTGCGGAATAAGAAAATAGCAAGTTTAGTGAAACTAACAATAGATCATCATGAATCAACAGCCCCAAGTCTTCTAGAAAATAAAGAACAATACAAATAGGGAGATAAACCATTGGACTAACACACCTTTTGCTAATGTTGTCAACTATCAAGATATATAATGTCATATTTGCAAAAAAATGACAAGAATGAATAAAGTTTAAGATATACCACTATCTACTTTTTATCAATAAAACATCATCTTCATCCGCTAATAATTGGTTTAAATAAAATATAAAACACTTATATGAAATAAAAATATGAACACTTATTGTGAAACGAAAGAGTGTTATATTAACAGTACTTATCTGTGATTGTTAAGCCTAACACATTTCTTCAAAAAATTGTTTATTCCCGCCTTTTGATTCCGAACTTACTAATTTTAGCTTATTTAGTTAAAACAAAATTAAAATAACAACATAATTAACAAATATTATTATATAAGTAATTATAAAAAGTTAGATATTTGATGAGAAAACAAGAAAAAGGTTGGTGGATTTGGTCATTATATACAGTCAAGTCTACGTTGGAAGTGGATAAACATATGATATTTGGAGTGACCCCCATCACTCCCCCATATTTAGCTAAATAGCAACAGCCCATCATCATGATATATGTATGGTTTTCCTAATTTGACCAAAATGGCCATGGATTTTTCTTCATAGAATAACTTTTTTTTTTTTTTTTTTTTTTTTTTTTTTTTTTCATTTGACTTTCCAACTTGTGCTTCACCACCCTCCCGTAAAGTGCTTCTAACCCCACATCGACCGCCTACGTTGTTTTAACCGGCCCACGCGCACGATATGTTGTCTTCATAGAATAACTAACAATGCATTTCATTTAGTTAAACATATACGAAAAATTCTGATCACAGCCTATTTGTATTTACATATCATATGTATATAAGTGTATCACAGTATTGTACTTTATTTGCAGGCTATGTTTGCCGACACGTAGCGATAACGATAGTAGTAGTTAGCAGTTTGTAGTTCGTAGTTGTTTGTTTAAAAATGTGTTTGTGAACGTGGTACATGTAGCGATAATTATAAATTGTAAAATTACGAAAAAGTCATATACATATTAAAATAAAATAAATGATTAAACAAATGAGGGTATATATGTAATTTCATAAACTAAACGCCGGAAAGAATGTGCGAACGCTTAATCAAGAATCATTTATATCGGAGCGGTAAGACAATATTCAAACGCCATTGAGGTGTTGCCAAACAAACTTTTCATCTATAATCATCATTGTCATTGTCATTCCTAAACGCTTCCAAACGTTGTTCTTGCCAAACATGACCTAAATCATAATCGCAACCACAATCCAAGTTAAAGTCATTTGTAATTTTTTTTTGGGTAAAAGGTTTTACCCAGTAAATATATAACCAAAAATAATGTTAAGATAAATGGAATGTGGAAGAAATCTTACATTAACCTCAAGCGAAAATTGATAAATGTTGTGTTTATGACATCCATAAACACAATGAACCTAGCTATATTACATCACCTAACTAGGCATAAAACAAGAAAAACTTGTAACAATGAGCATCCCGCATCCAAATTATTGACGGGGGGCAAGTCGACCCAAGTCTGCCTCCCTTAAAACCCTTTCAAAGAAAACCCAGCGAAAAAGCTGTAGAGGAAAAAAAGACAACCCTTACCGACACTCCTTTCGTGTATAATACAAACACTTAAAATCTTCTATTTATCAAGTATCAGACGAGCCCGCGAGGTTATCTTCTTGAACTTGAAGGTAACCAGTTTCAACCGAACGGTAAAAACAATAAAAAAAAAAAGTCATTTGTAATTCACTAATTCATTATAAGAATCATATCATTACGAGTATAATGAGACACATAAGTAACGAAGATATATCCATTTTTTTATTGTACTTACATTAAGAAGCTATCCAAATTTTACATGGCATATATTTACCATATGTTATTTTAGCCATTTTGAATTATGTATACAAACTCTTTGTAATGATTATTGTCATGTACAGTATATTTGTTGAGAATTAGATGTATGACAAGTGGTAGAACATCGGGACAACCGGACAAGTTTTTGGTTTATTGGGTGGCAGTCTAATCTTTAATTGACATGCTTTTGTATTATATTGCAAGTTGCAAATGTAGTAGGGTTTAAGTTCCCATCAAGTGGGGTTAGGCTTAAGTATGAAGTGAAAATGATATGAGGGACCGAAAAGGACATAAGCAAATAGTGTGGGGTACAATCATGAATAATATATCATTTCAGCTCATCTAACTTTGTTTCTTTTCTTTTTAAAATGGGCTAATATTTATCTCTTCAAACATAGTTAAGGCCATAATTAGCAAAAGCCATGTGCCCATGTCTATACACAAAAATACAAAATGACAAAATAATGATAAATCACACACAATGATATAATTGTCATTCTAGTTTGATATTGTCAAGTTAACTTTAGAATAACGTTAAATGTTTAATCTTCTGTATCTTAAATGTTTCGAATAACACACTAAATGATGAATAGCATTATATCATATTGAAGTATTCTCCTATTTTCTTCATATAAATTAACCGGACATTTGTGTTGTAGATTATTTGATATGTCTGTACATTAGCGTACAAGGACAGGATGCGAACTTGATCTTGAGTAGTTGGCTGGTCGAGCATGTAATCGCTACGTGAATTTGCAATCATGGTTTGCATGTATAGATTGACAGAAGAATTGCGAAAACATGTGTATATGGCTGTTTGCTACATAACTACATAAGTTACGAGTATTTTGTGGGTTCGTTTCAATTTGGCCTCAATTCAAGTTTTGGTAGATGTTTAAGATATCCACTCTAGTAAATCTTACATGATTATCTATCTTGGAGTCCCTTTTTAGGCTGTATCTTTGCTTCTTCTATATATGCCTCGCTAGAGTTTTTTATTGCATCGTGTTAAAAAAAGGTCTTTGATATTATTTTATTGATGTTTGAAAACGACGTACTGACTTGAATACATCACAGATACACACCTTATACATACCTGATACCCAACTAGCTTCTAATACACATCTTAATTAAAGACTACACGGAGACACTTAATTTTCATGACAATAGCAACAACAATACTCAATCATGTCAAAACGAGATATGAGGCAAGTAAGATGTAGATAGTGATGCTCTTATCCTAAAGTAAATTTAAGAGTAGAGATATTGTTTTTGTTGATCACAAAGTTGGCGTTCGTTTTTGGACCCGCCTCGCACTAATCAATCTTGATCTTGAGACCGCGTCTTAAGTAAGCGAAAACACCAGCAGCTTTATCGTGAGATTGTCTCCACGATTTTCCTCCGTGAGAGTAAGAATCGGTTTAGGGTTAATAGGAGAGTTAGGGTTTTAGATCGTCATCTTTAATGAGGATGGGATCCCTTATATACACACGAAATCCTTGTTGGTTTCGTGTTCCCCAACCTTCGCGTATCCCGCCTAAGTCGGTTGATAAACGATTATCTCCAAAGTTAGGAGGTATCAGATATCTTATTCCATAAATAACTCGGACTTGGGCTTCGTGAGCCCAAACCGTTATCGATTAGCCCATTCGTAATGGGCTTGTTAGTGGCGTTATTGGTCGGGTTCGTGACCGAATCGGACTATACGTCATCATGTCCCCAGCCTAGTATGCGCGATGACTAGCTCATGATGCTAGACTAAGAAATGTAGCATTTAAAGTCCTCATAGCGTAGCGGAGAAGTTTCCCGTCTTGAAGAATATACGGTGAATCTAGTCCAAATATCTTCAAATGAATGCCTCGTAATTCCGGGGAAAGTAACTGCCCCTTGTCACCTCAACATATCCTAGCCACTTATTCAGAGTTAGTGGGATCCATGTGTCGTGCATCGCGTGGATAACAAAAACTATATGACCGTCTGTGGAAAATTAGAAGGGGGAGTTGAATAGTTTTGCCGATTTTAAGTTAGTTTCAAAAACTTTTAGATTCGTTGATATGTGAGATCTTGTGGATGTAGAGAAAGTATAGATCTAATGATAAAGTAAGTAAATAAAGTAAAGCGAAGGAAAAAAAGACACAACCGATGTATAGTGGTTCGGCTACAAGGACACCTTCTCGCTCTACTCCACTCCCGAGTCACCTACTCGAGAGTTCAAGCACTATGTCAACAAACTCCTTCACTGCGGAGAAGCCTTCACAACGTTGCTTACACTTTTTCCTAAGACAAAGCTAGATACCGAGTTCGTAACACGGTGGACCAAACCAACACGACTATTACACAACAAATATGTGAAATATCAAATACAAGATCTTCGCTATGAAATCTTGGAGAGACAAATCAATCAAGGACCCTTGCTTGGATGACTTGTAGAATGCTCGTGATCTCGCCTTGAGAGGACCTATATGAGGATCACAATAGAAAGAAGAAGAACAACTCTAGATCAGTGATCTATATGTTAGAAGAGAACGAGAGTGTTTGAGAGATTTAGTAAGAAGAGGGTAAGTTAGAATGAAGAAATGGCTCTCTATTTATAGGCAAATTCCTTCATCGTTCCCGGATCCCACGGATCCCTTCCACGCGGATCCGTCTAGTGTAATCCTGGGATCCGTGGGCGCCCTCTTTGCCCATGGGTTTTGGTTATGGGTCATGGGTTATGGGTTGGTCCATGGGTTATCTTTAGATTCAATGTATCTAAGTATACATTGTATCAAGTCTCTTTGGGTATGGGTTAAGATCCATGGGTTATGGTCCATGGGTTATGATTTTTACCCATCCTAATAAACTATTACAACAAATGCTTAATTACTACATTTTTGTATTTAAATGGCTATATGTAAATGCTTTACAAAACTAACATGTATCCTTATAATTATACTTAAGATAACATTATATTTGTTATCAACAAAACACAAAGAGATCGCAAAATATTAATAAACGGTTTTACGGTTTATTTGTATTAACAATCTCCCCCTTTTTGTTGATGACAAAACATAATGTTATGATGAGTAAAACAAAACACATAAATCTGAAGATTAACAATTGGTATAACGAGTCAAGGTTGTTGTTTGTTGATTTATGTTGGTTTTACACATGTTTTATTAACTGTTTTTGCGCTTTTTATGTGGTCGGAAATTTTTTTTTCTGATTTGTGGGTATAACAGTTTTTATACATGTTTGGTATCCTTGTTTTGGTCAAAAAGTCCTCTTTTTTCATGTACATCTGTCTTGGGTCTTATCCAAACAGTTACCTTTATGTCTTTTTTTGTACCAAATATCCGTGAAACATATGTGGTCAACCATCCTCTTTTCATGGTCAAAGACAAAAGAAGCGCTTTTAGGTCGCTTCGGTTTATTATGAAGATGGACGGAAAACATGGTCGGAAAATCTCACGGGAAAAAGTCAAAGGGTCAAACCCTAAACTTACGCTGTAAGAAGAATCTGCGGTGGAGTTACGCCAGAATGCGTGAAGTTACGCGTGAAAAGTTACGCATATGCTCTTACACGATAAGCCCGCTTACGCAGAAGAATGGCTACGCATAAGCATATTACGCAGATGCCTACGCATAAGCAAAAATGTTACGCGTAAGAAATTATTGAGCAGAAATAGAAAAAGGTTACGCGTAAACTTTACCAAACAAGACCATGACCACTAATACCATTATACCAATCAATCCATACGACTTCAACTTATCAGACCCGAAACTAAATATTCTCAACCCAACTTCACCAAACTTCAAACTATCCTAACTTATCCTACATCTTCTACATCTTATCAATTGACTCTTCATGAAAAACAAATACAATAATCTCATATTTGATTCAATATTTTTTGCAACCTTTTTCAAGATTGTTTTAATTGAACCACTTCATCATCATTGACCATACTTTGATTCTATCCGAATATAAAAGGAAACGATTATAACAAGTATGCTATATCGTCTCTTTAATTCGTTAATGACCAAACCAAACAATCAAAAGAAAAAACACCTACCCGAGACCTTTTTATAAGATCTTGAAGCCACGAACGTTTTACATATGATATGGGTGTCGATATTCTTTTGTTTATGATTCGGAGTTGATTAAGACGAGGGATATGTGATTTGAGATTAAGATTCGTTTAAGATGAGATGTGGATTTGTTTTTTCTCTCAGATGCCTTGGGATGAAAAACTGATATGTGGGAGGCGTACACATTAAGCTGTGTGTGATGTTTTAGGTTAGGTCAATTAAAGGTGTAATAGATTTACTCTAATACCGGTTGATATAATCCTCGTTTTTGGATCCGAATGGGCTGAGGAGATATATTGGTTTATTCACTTGGACTTTGGACTTAAATGTGTAATCTTGTGTGATGGGCTGATGAGGTGCTAAAGTTTCGTTGGGTTGAGTATGGCAAACGCAAGCTGTATACAAAAAGTGTCATCCGAGTTTTAAATTTTGGATAACATTTTTGTATTTGCTTAAAAGTTGATATTATTGGTATGATATAATTTTCACGGACGGATACATAATTCACGGCTTGCGAAATTTGAAAAATGGCTACGGAGTTTTATGCGGTATTATTGACGAGAAATTGAAGTGACATTTCACGGGTGACTTCTTTATCTTTGAGGCGATGGTTGGTTGGGCGCATGTCTCAAGATAACTTGTTGGAGCACATTATGAAATTTGAAAATCGGTTATAAGCGGTAAGGAGTTACGTTGTAGTGCTCATGTGTGTAACCATCATTTTAAGGAGTTACGTTGTTGTGCTTTCGATGTCACATGGCGTTGTGGATTGTTCAAAATTTAGAACAAGCAAAGAAGTCACAAAGTTGGGATGTTTACTTCCTTTTCAAGACAGTCGTATCGGGTTATCTCCATATGTGGTCATTACTATTAGCCGGTGAATTCAAAGGAGGTTCGATAAAAGGTTGGTTAGAGAGAAGTATTATTGAGAGTATTTTTGCGACATATTCTCACGGAAATTATGATCAAGCTATGATGTTTGAAAATTGCATCAAGAAGGTAATACGGCATGTACGCAACATTATGATGATTCCGATTGCTCGCAACCATCGTGAGGAGAAGTTGGTATTTCATCTTCCGTGATTGGATTACGAAGGATTTGTGCTTAAGGCGAAGAAGGAGAAGTAGTGTGTACATCGGGGCTTTTACCAACTTGGATGCAATACTAAGTGAGTTATGTTGTTATGATGTTCCCGAGCGACAACCATTGTACGATCAAGAGTTTACTTTCTCATTGCGTGTCTCAAGATTAAGGCGTGTTGGAAGAGTGTTGTCGGTTCGGGAGGAGCAAAAAAGAAAAAAGGCTCACTAGTTGGGAGGAGTAATAACCTAACTGCATCAATTCTGATTGAAGTTCGAGCTACAAGAAGATCATTTGTCGAGGTCATCGGAAGGAGAACTTCAAGTTTGCCTCGATATCTAGACTACAGAGACTCTGCACTTCAAGAAAGTCAACATTGTTCATTACTATTGTAATTTACTTTGTTTTGTATTTATAGGTCTCATTGTAACCATTCACGTGTCGCTATCTTGGAGGAGATTGTTAGCCTCGCTTTTCTAAAGATAACGCCACTTACGTGAATTGGACTA
Organism: Chrysanthemum lavandulifolium; assembly: GCA_022545495.1. NCBI lineage: Eukaryota > Viridiplantae > Streptophyta > Magnoliopsida > Asterales > Asteraceae > Chrysanthemum > Chrysanthemum lavandulifolium. The sequence goes on from CM040242.1 coordinate 162,034,609, forward strand.
GACGCGTAGTATACTTTGCCCTTAGGGACTAGTATCGTTTAAGTGGCAAAGATAGGGCCTATATATACCCCTCATGACTCTCCATGAGGGGTGAGGTGAATCATTAGGTTATTTGTATTGTGTGTGTTTCTTAATAATACCTTGTGTTTTCTCCTCCCTCTCTCTAGTTTATCTCTCTAAAAAGGATGATGTTCTTCATCTACTTTCACCAACCAAGACCTCCAAACCACATAAATCTTTAGTTTTTCGGTCCTAACACTAAGTTTTACTTCTTCTCCCCCTTTTTGTCGAAACAAAAAGTTAACCCTTGGAAGAAATAAACAAACTTCTAACTCCCCCTTGACGGTAGCTCCCCCTTGTTTGGGGCGTCAAGTGAAGAAAAATAAAAATCCTACAAAAAGAAAGGTTAGTAACATGCGTATATAATCTTGTGGTTGCCGAGAATCAAGATTGGGAGCCAAGGTATGTAAACAAGGCCTTGTAATAAAACGACAAAGTGTAGTGGTTTTTATGCCACCTACAAGCATGTAAAAAATAAGAACAAGACTTGTTCTTGAAAATGACTCAAATGAAAAAGTACAAAAAATAGAAAACAGTAGTAATGATTCCGTCCATGCTTGCATAAGGTTTATGGATGGAGGTTTTGAGGAGTGATGGTATTGATGCGATCAAGTATGAGGTTGAGTATGAATCGCATTTCTTCCCTAACTTATATTGCGATTTCCCTAGTGGATTGGCAATGTTCACAATGTAGGTGATGTGGGTAATGAGTGCGGAAGTTTTCCGGGTTGTTTTGATTTGAGTTATGCGAAAGATGTGGTGGAAAAATAGGAAAATATGGATCAACATCCGGAATATTTGTAAGTGGTGGTGGAAAATAACCTAGATGTTCTTGTAATGTGATGGGAGCTAATGATGGTGATGTTTCAAGATCTTGAAAGATATTATTTGGAGATGTGGGTGGTGTTGAAAAGACTATTTCTTTTTGTTTAGATTGTTTAGATCTTGTTGGAGTCTTAAGGAGTTCCAAAAGAGTGACTTTGGGTGGTGATGAGGTTGGTGTACTTGTTGGAGATGAGGGAGGTGCTATTATGGAAGCATCTTGTGGCGAGTTATTTGTTGAGGATGAATCATTTGAGGTTGTTTTTGCTAAGCAACAAGATCGGATACTAATCCGTGCGGATATCCTAGAGTTTGATTGTGGTATTTTGGATGGTGGAAGTACAAAGGTTTGGATATCATGATTGTTTGTACTAGATGATTCTCTAAAGGGTTTTGGATGACATGATGTAATGTGTTTGTGAGGAGGAGATGGAGTATGCAAGCATTTTGGGAGTTCTATATATAGAAAAACAAAGCATTGTAATGAATGCTTGAAACAAAATGTGGATTAAAATCTAATGATTAGATATGAATTCAAGGCATGTGATCATGAGAACACAAGCATTAAAGAGCATACTCCCAAAATGAAACAAATGTGGGTTTTTCATCCAAAGTGAAAAGAATAGAAGTTAAAAGCGACACATCTTCACGGATCCCACGGATCCTTCCTCGAGGGATCCGTCCGGCATGAAGGCTGGGATCCGTGGGTCCAGTGATTCAGCAAGACAAAATTTTCTTTTTGGAAATATTTTTGCCTATTGTGTGCCTATATGCAAACTATTTGAGTTGCGGTTTTCTCGACCTCTAAAAGAAAAGGAAAATAACTAGAGGAAAAAAATCCTATTGAGATAACCCAAAACACACATTTAGTACATAAGTCGTAATATTGTGTTATCAATGCTCTAATTCATTTTGCTTAAATGAATGTGCCCGAAACACATATTAGTTATGTGTTCCTTTAGCATTCAAAAGACATGAGATGCAATGAAGACGGGTTTTTACTTTGTATTAATAATGAAAACGCGATTTGTCCTAGGCGTGAGAAATTGCTTTTGTGAAATTGATACGGAAGGTATCATTCTTTTAGAAAACATTTTGAAAAGAGATTTTCTTTAAAAATGTGTATGTAGTTATGTGTTTGCAAAAAAAAATTATAAGTGGAAGACTTATCTTGGGTTTGAAAATTCCGTATTGTTTGTGAGTTGTGCGTGAAATAGAAATCCTAGACTCGAGAAAGAAGAAGGCTAGTGTTTACATACCTTGTAGAGTCAAATAAGTTACGACGTTTGTTCCATTAGACCAAGACCAAGGCAAGTAGGTTGAATTGTTCCCTTCAACGGTTTGGTGAGGGCGTCGGCTATGTTGTCTTCGGATGCAACCTTCTCAATAGAGATGTTCCCTTTTGAACATTGTCTCTTAGGAAGTGATGACGAATCTCTATATGCTTTGTGCGAGAATGTAATACCGGATTCTTGCTTAAGTCGATTGCACCTTTGTTGTCACATAGGATGGCTATGTCGCTTAGATGGATGTCGTAGTCTACTAACGCTTGTTTCATCCATAGTGCTTGTTGGCATGCTTTGCTTGCGCGGAGACGTTTCTCGGCTTGGTTGTTGATATTGCAAGTGCCGTTTGTTTCTTAGAAAACCATGATGTTAAACAACATCCCATAAAAGTACATACCCCACTTGTACTTTTTCTATCAACGTAATCACACGCATGGTCGAATCAGCATATACAATTGTTTCTACTCCGTGCCCTTAGGATACCATAATCCTAATTGTGTTGCACCCTTAATATATCTAAATATTCTTTTACGGCTTCTAGGTGTGATATTTTAGGGTCTTCTTGAAACCTAGCACATAAGCAAACACTAAACATGATATCGGCCTACTTGCCGTGAGGTAGAGAGGCTACCTATCATGCCACGATATTTAGTATTATCTACGGATTCTCGTCTTCATCTTTTATGAGTTTGGTGTCGGATGACATTGGAGTCCTAATTGGTTTTGACTCTTCTAGACCGAATTTCTTTAACATCTCCTTGATGTATTTAGATTGATTGAAGAAGATACCATCTTCTACTTGTTTTATTTGTAGACCAAGAAAGAAACTAAGTTCTCCCATCATACTCATCTCGAACTCGTCATGCATAATTTTAGAGAAATCATCACACATGTCTTGACAAGTGGATCCGAATATAATATCATCTACATATATTTGTACTATGAAATGTGACTCTCTTTTCTTAGTAAAAAGTGTGTTGTCAACTAACCCCATGGTGTAGTTATGTTTAACTAGAAATGACTTGAGTCTATCATACCAAGCTTTTGGAGCTTGTTTAAAACCGTAAAGGGCTTTCTTTAATTTATAAACATGTTTGGGTTTTTTAAAATCAATGAAGCCCGGAGGTTGAGCTACATATACTTCTTCATTTATGAAACCATTTAGAAAAGCGCTTTTGACATCCATTTGATAAAGCTTTAGATCATTAGCACAAGCATACGCAAAGAAGTATTCTTATAGACTCTAATCTAGCCACGGGCGAGGTCTCATCAAAGTCTATTCCTTCTTGTTGGTTATACCCTTGAGCAACGAGTCTAGCCTTGTTCCTAGACACGACTCCGTTTGCATCTAATTTGTTTTTATAAACCCATTTGGTTCCTATTATGGTTTGATTACTAGGTGGAGGGACAAGTGTCCAAACATCATTAGAAACAAATTGATTTAGTTCTTCTTGCATAGCCATTACCCAACTCTCATCTTTTATGGCTTCTTGTGTATTCTTAGGTTCTAAGGTTGAGACAAAACAAAACAAGTTACTTTGGTTTTGAACTTGAGACCTTAATGTTCGTTCGTTTAGTTTTCCTATGACTTTATCTACGGGGTGATCTTTGGACTCTTTAATGTTTATTATTTCATCACTTAGAGGTTCTTCTTCTTCACTTATCTTTTTCTTTATTACTATAGCTTCACTTTCTATAATCTCGTCATCTATAAGAGGTGGAGAGGGTTTGGGTGGACTTTCATCAAATTTTATATTTAATGACTCTTCTACCTTCATTGTTTCTTTGTTTAATATGACGTAAGCTTTGCTATTTGGTGAGTAACCTAAAAAGATACATTCGGTTGATTTAGGATCAAATTTTGTAAGGTAATCTTTAGTGTTAAGAATAAAACATTTACTACCAAAGACTCTAAAGTGATTTAACGTAGGCTTTTGCCTCAAGTAACTCATATGGAGTTTTTCCTAAGATTGGTCTAATTAAGACTCGATTGAGTATGTACGTTGAAGTATCAACGGCATTACACCAAAACTTTTGAGGTATGGATTGTTCATTAAGCATGGTTCTACTCATTTCTTGTAGGGTTCTATTCTTTCTTTCTACTACCCCATTCGATTGTGGAGTGCATGGAGCCGAGAAGTTGTGAGTAATACCATTAGCGTCACAAAAAGCTCCGAATTGTACTTCATTATCGAATTCCCTACCATGATCCGTCCAAATAGACACTATGGGTTTTCCTAGTTGTCTTTGGATCTTTTTGCTTAATATTTCAGAATAGTTAAAGGTTTCCGTTTTGTTCTTTAAAAATTTTGTCCATGTATACCTAGAGTAGTCATCCACTATTACCAAAGTGTAGTAGTTGCCTCCATAACTTTGGATAGCGGATGGACCAAATAAATCCATATGTAGTAATTCTAGACACCTAGTTGTGGACACCATGTTTTTAGCTTTATGACTCGAATGAGCTTGTTTTCCTACATTACAAGCATCACAAAATGATGTTCATATTTTAACTTAGGTAGGTCTCTTACTAGATCTTTGGATGATAGCGATTGAATAAGTCGCATGTTGGCGTGACCCAATCTTGATGCCATAAGGTCAAGTATCATCCATAGAGGTAAGACATAGTTTGTCTTTAGGTTCATTACCGATTTTAATGACATAAACTCCATGTTTCCTAATTCCTCTTCCTATGGTTATGCCATTTTAAGTATATTACTACGGTTTCGATAAAAGTACATTGCACTTTTATCGCATATTTGTCCTATACTTAAGAGGTTAAAGTTTAGGTTTTCTACGTGACACACATCGTTAATGGTTAGAGATTTGTTAGAAATTGTACCTTTACCGATGATTCTACTTTGCTATTTCCAAACACCACATTACCTCCATTGAAGGATTCATATGTAGAGAATAGATCCTTATGCGGTCATGTGCCTCGTGCCCGCTTATCCTTGACCCATTCATCGGGGTCTGGAGTCGACCTTTAAGCACACCTAAAACAATAATAAACTCAAAAGTTTGGTCCCCATTTGTTCATGGGTCCATTAGTGTTAAACATTCCATTCATATTAGACATGTATGGATAAGATGAGTATGCATTCCATGGAGCAAAGTTTTGAAAATGAAAACCGTTTTGCATGTTTGGATTCCATCCCATTTGATGGTTACTTTTCGGGTAAACATTATTAGGTCTCCTAAATGAATTAGGTTTTGAAAAAGATGGAGCTTTGTTTCTTGCAAAAGTAGGATTATATTTTGGAGGTGGTTGTCTAGTGGTGACATGAGTTGGTTTCTTCCTATTAACTATAACAAACTCAGTTCTAGATGAGGAAGCTACGTTATTGCTCTTTGTTTGCTCTGATGCAGATCCACGGATCCCTTCAGACACTAGCCGGTTCCCTTTTTAGGGATCCGTGGGATTCGCCACAACAGTGGTTTGGTTCTTCTAGTTCATTAACAAATTTTGTTTGTTTACTTTCACTAGTTGATGGATCAAGTTGTTGACTACCTAGACCCTTTAGATTGTTACCGTTTTAACACCTTCGAGTATTGTATCTAAAGTGTTCGTACTCATTCTAGCAATTTTAGAATCTAAGTTATCCACTAGTGTTTGAAGTTGAGCATAAAGTTCACATTCACCACTTGCTATTTTACCCTTTTCTAAGCGTTTTAGTTTTGCTTTTAATTCTATGACTTCTTTATCTAAACGTTGATTTTGACTCTTTAAAAGCTTTGTTTTTGTTAATTAGTTTTAAGCTAATATTGCATAGTTTGTCATATTCATTATGCAATAAGTCGTCATCGAGTGATGAACTACTATAGTATTCGTGACATACCTCGTCATTTGCCATGAGACAAATTTCTTCATCCTCTCGTCGCTCATTCCCCATGTGCCGCTCACGAACGCCTTTTGATCATCCCGTTTGGGACACTTACTAATAAAGTGGTTTGGGTCCCCACATTTAAAGCAAATACGATCATCCTTTGGCTTCTCGTCCTCTTTGCTTTTCCGAAGCCTTTCTTATCGTCATACGGTTGTTTGGCGTATCTTCCTTTCTTCTAAAGAACTTTTAAAGTCCACTTACCGCCATCAGCGTACTCTTCGTCGTCACTACTCAAGAGGAGTTCTCTCATCGCTTGTAGCCTTTTGGCTTTAAGGGCAAGAGATTTGTGTTTCTCTTTCACCTTTGAAGCTTCGAATCTTTAGCAAGGACAAGCTCGTAGACTTTCGGGTTGCTATGAGTTCATCGAGGTGAGAATTGTCAAATCTTTTGACTCTTCGATTCCGTCACCTTGGATCTCCACTTGATGGAAGTACCCTTAGATATCTCCTAACATGATTACGGCTAGAGAAAGATTCATCAAGTGCTTGTAAAGATGTAATAATAGTATTAAAGTTAGCAAATGAATGATCTATAGTTTCCTCGTCCGATATTGAAAATTGTTCATATTGTTGAACAAATAAATCAATTTTATTATTTTAACTTGTTGGTTGCCTTGATGAGTTACAACTAAAGAATTCCAAATTTCTTTAGAGGTTTTAAGCATAGAAATTCTTTGAATTCCTTTTCGGTAAAGCATTATATAAAACCATTTTGCTTCACTATTTTTAGAAAGCTTTTCTTCATTTCATCGTTTAGTTTATCATGAGGTATGTGAACTAAATTTCCTTTATCATCATTTGAGGTAGCCTCAAAATCACCTTCAACAATAATGTACAAAGATCAATATCTTTAGACTTCACATATGTTTGAATCTATTTTTCCAATATATAAAACCATTAGTTTCAAGTAGTGGTGGTCGTTGCATAGATTGCCCTTCCTTATAATTTTCAGAACCCATAGTGATCGAAAAGTTTTTAAAATATAATTTTATTTTAAAACTTTTATAAACTTAGCTCTCTGATACCAATTGTGGAAAACTATAAGGGGGGGTTGAATAGTTTTGCCTATTTTAAGTTAGTTTCAAAAAAATTTAGATTCGTTGATATGTGAGATCTTGTGGATGTAGAGAAAATATAGATCTAATGATAAAGTAAATAAATAAAGTAAAGCGAAGGGAAAGAAAAGACACAACCGATGTATAGTGGTTCGGCTACAAGGACACCTTCCTTGCCCTACTCCACTCCCCGAGTCACCTACTCGAGAGTTCAAGCACTATGTCAACAAACTCCTTCACTTGGCGGAGAAGCCTTCACAACGTTGCTTACACTTTTTCCGGTACAAAGCTAGATACCGAGTCCGTAACACGGTGGACCAAACCAACACGACTATTACACAACAAATATGTGAAATATCAAATACAAGATCTTCGCTACTGTAAATCTTGCGGAGACAAATCAATCAAGGACCCTTGCTTGGATGACTTGTAGAATGCTCGTGATCTCGCCTTAGAAGGACCTATATGAGGATCACAATAGAAAGAAAGAAGAACAACTCTCTAGATCAAGTGATCTATATGTTAGAAGAGAATGAGAGTGTTTGAGAGATTTAGTAAGAAGAGGGTAAGTTAGAATGAAGAAATGACTCTCTATTTATAGGCAAATTCCTTCACTTGTTCCTCGGATCCCACGGATCCCTTCCACAAGGATCCGTCTAGTGTAATCTCGGGATCCGTGGAACGCCTCTTTGCCCATGGGTTTTTGGTTATGGGTCATGGGTTATGGGTTGGTCCATGGGTTATCTTTAGATTCAATGTATCTAAGTATACATTGTATCAAGTCTCTTTGGGTATGGGTTAAGATCCATGGGTTATGGTCCATGGGTTATGATTTTTACCCATCCTAATAAACTATTACAACAAATGCTTAATTACTACATTTTTGTATTTAAATGGCTATATGTAAATGCTTTACAAAACTAACATGTATCCTTATAATTATACTTAAGATAACATTATATTTGTTATCAACAAAACACAAAGAGATCGCAAAATATTAATAAACGGTTTTACGGTTTATTTGTATTAACACCGTCTGCCTTTCTTTTACTGTGATTATCACAGAAAAAAAAAATTTCCGCCATTGTTAACAAACCTTCAACTTGCAACCCAGAAAATGCTTAGGATTCCAAAGGTAAACGTGCGTGCGCCATAAAAAAACTAAACCATGGTTCGCGTTTTAACTGATTTCACGTCTGACATAACTGAGGACGAACTTCAGAGTTCGCCTCGATTATTATATTCTCGCGCGCATCCGAAGTTCCGGATGCGAAGGCGTCAATCATGGACTTCCGGCGGAAAGTAGGGTATAGTTTTTCGAGTTCGCGAATCAACGTGTGCCCATATCTTTATTCTCGAGCGACGTGTTAAACTACTACCGTCGCATATATCCCAGTTGACCGCATAAGTGCGGCTAAAATCACCAACTTCGAGGTTAATTGCCGCCATCGGCGATTAACCCGACTATCCACTGTTCGCGTTTTACCACACAACGTGGTCAAACGGGTGGGTATCGTTCGCTAAGCTACTGGCAACTTCAATGTTATAATCGAAAAATTAGACGCGCTAGGAATTGGAGAGAGACATTTTTCTGGGTCGATGAAGCGTGCTTCCCATGGCGCTTTGACTTCTTCACCCAGGGTTCACTGGCAAAGGATGAGCGCCCCCTCCCTGGATCGTACAGTGCGGAGGATGCGGATATAATAAACACCAATCGCATCCCCATCAGTTCCTACCCCGAGGAATTTTTGGTGCACATGGGCATCAGCCGCAATTATTTTGGTAGACCTGATGAGGTTCCAATCTTCTTAGGCGTGGATGGCCAGGGTGGGTGCTCGTCCTTTCGCACTCCGCTTTGCTATATTACTTGTGAGCTTTTTCCTTTCTTCTTTGTACTTGTTGTAATTTGTTTTGTTGTTTGTTTTTTGTTGCGCAGAAATGGACCTATTCGGAGTCGTGCAACCGCGGCCGCTAAGTTAATGTAGGCGCGCCTACCGAAAAGAGGGGAAGAGCCCATTCTAGAGGCTACAGCAGGGCGTACCCTGGAAATGGAAATGGGAGAAGCGGGGGCTAGTTCATCCGTCAGACCGAAGCGACCCCACCGCAAAGCATGTCGAGCCCTGTGGTGCTTACCCCATTAGTGCACCACAAGTAGATGTGGCGAGCACATGGAAGAAGAGGAGGAGGAGGACCAAGGGTTGAAGCGCAAGAGATCGCTGAGGTGATGGCGCGAGCTCATCGAGAAAGAAGCGCCCCGTTGTCTTGGTTGTGGAATCGTCATCTAGTGAAGTTGCGTCGCCTCCCCTTCTACCGATACCACCGGTCCACGATGAAGTAATATCATCAAAGTTTTTATGCATCCCCGCTTATGTGAGAAACAACTACTAATTCCCTTTCTTGTATGCGCAGTTTGAACACTCACGAGTCGCCCCCGTGGCTAGTCCCAGCGCCCGAGTTTTCCGAGCCAAACAGCCGAAGCGCTGAGCCATTGGCGGCTGGGGATGCGCCAATGGATCAGCTTGTTGAAGAGTTGGTACTGGCGGCTGCGCATTAAGCTTCGCTGGTGGAGGAGCTAAAGGCCAAGCACTCTGGAGAAAGCAGCCAGAGCGCTCAAAAGGATCAACAAATTGCGTTGCTAGAGGCGCAGTTGGCTAGTACCAAGGTTGAAGCAGAGGGCCTGAGCTCGTACGCCAAAAAGCTTGCTGAAGAAAAGATGGCGATGTTGGGTCAAATAAGTCGAGGCGTCTTGCGTCATCGGGTATAAGGCTTCGTGTCTCGGAGTCAAGTATCTTGAGAAGGGCAAGGAAGAGTTGTTCTCGCAGCTTGGGAAATTTTGGTGCCACGTGAGCAGTTCATTGGAAGCGCAGGAGATGAAGTTGCGCAAGCTCACCGAGTATGATGAGGAATTATATCCCCAACTCATGTCTACTATCATTGAGCGCAGTGGCTCATCGGCCATGGTCCGCGACTTGTCTGCCCTCAAAGACCTTGGAGTCGCAGGAAGTAGTGGGCGCTTTGGGGAGTTGTTCGCGCTTGCGTTGGCGCGGGTAAGGCGCGTGTCGCTGAGGAGCTTCATGAGGTCGACGGTTGAAGGTGCCTCGATAAGGTGCCGGTTATAATGCGCATTCATACGATGATCTAGTTGTCACGCATGGAGAAGATGAAGTTATTGGATCTTCCTCTGATTGCTGAGTTGGAGCGCGACCAGGATTATCCCATAGGGGTAATTATGGAGGGGCTAACTTTGGCTCGGCATCGTACTGAAAATGCGGAGGTGCAGCTTGATTATTATTTGAAACCCAATGAGTCCCAACTGCAGGTGCCTGTGTTTGTTCGCCCTCGCGACATCTTGAATCCGTTTGCCCTGGAGAAGGAAGTTCCTTTAAAGCAAGTCTTGGAAGCTCATGCTACAAGACTTGCCAAGAAGGAAGGTATTAAAGGCAAGGCCATTTTGTGCGGTATTGGCGCAGCTCATCTCCCCAGGTCTGATGGGATACCGGTTAGTGTTGCCATGGTATCCCGCCAAGACTCCGACTTGTTGAAGAAGCTAAACGAGGTTGGAGATGCTGCAAGCCGTGTGGAGAGCACATCCCTTAGGCGTTGTGGGAGTATATAGATTGTAACTTGTATTGTAAATATTATTTTGTAAGAACACGTGGTACTTAATGAAATATTACTTTTGTTGAATGTGGTTGCGACTTGTAATGTTTGTACTTAGCTTATTCGTCTTTGCATAAAAAATGTACTTGTTGTCTAAGAATCAAACTGTTACATAAGTGCGAGTAATATATGAAGTTCATAATCATGTATGAAAGTCACGGTATACTTGAAACATAATTTCTAAGTACTCGTATCATAATCGTGCATGGTGTGATACGCAACAGATCAGAATATCATATCAAGGAGTCAAGTGTCTTGATTCCTAAGTTGTTAAACGCACAAGTTTGCATTGTTGCGCATCCATCGTGGAATGCGTATTGAACTTATTCCAACGTCTTGAGAATAAGGTGTTTAACAAGGATACATGATCCAATGTTGATGGGTTTGCAACCTCTTACTCAACGAGTTATTTAGTAGGTTTACTCATCCTTTTACCATCGTGGGTTTCTTAAGTGCATGCACGCCATGTAGGCAAAAGATAAAAAAACAATGTTAAGACATAAAGTATATAGAGATAAAAAATTGAAATGTGTCACGGAGTTAGCTAGAAACCGCGACGTTTTATTAATACTTGCAAGTTTTTGTGAAAGAAAATAAATAAGACATTGCCTAAGTAAAACAAAATGTAAATACACGGATATTTATTGGGCACTTCACTAAAGTGCGGGAATGTCCATGTGCTGGGCCGTAGCCATACCTAGAGATAACATCGCTTAAGATTGCAAATGTTCCATGTGCGTGGTAGTTCACGACCATCCATGTCTCGTAGCTTGTACGCGCCTTTTCCTAATGCTTCAATAACCTTATAGGGTCCTTCCCACTTCGGTCCAAGTTTGCCTGTATCTTCTGCGTGGCTTGCATCATTGGCGCGGTATACGAAGTCGCCTGGTCTGAATGAAATACTTCGCACTTTAGCATCGTAGTATCCCTTCATTTTTGCTTTGGATCTCGCTTCACATATAGTCGCTCGCGCTCTCTTCCAACAGTCTAAGTCGACACGGCTCATCGTCATTGGTTGCAACATTGACTTCAACAAGCGAATAATTGGCATCCCAATTTGGTGGTATGACGGCCTCCGTCCCATAGACCGTAGAAAAGGGAGTGTCTCCGTGCTAGTTTTGATTGAAGTGCGGTGTGCCCATAAACATGCGATAATTCTTCCACCCACCTTCCTTTGTGCTTGTCGGACGCGCCTTAATTCCTTCACCCGCACTTCAATTTGCACGCTCTACTAAGCCGCTGGTTTGTGGGTGTTTAACCGACGCGGCGTTGTGTGATATTCAACTTCTCGCACCGGTCCTTGAAAGGGTTGTCACATAATTGTTTCCGTTGTCCGAGATGATTTCCCAGGCAATCCGAAGCGGCATACAATATTTTCCCAAACAAAGCGTTTTACCTGATTGCGAGTGATTGTTACAACCGCCTTTGCTTCGATCCACTTGGTGAAATAGTCTATGGCTACTATGAGGAACTTCAATCCTCCTGCTACAACAGGGAAGGGACCTGCAATGTCGATGCCCCACTTGTAGAATGGCCATGGCGCCGTAATAGGTGTTAGCTCCTGTTGTGGTTGGCGTGGAACGGGTCTCGTGAACCTAGCGCCACCGCACTTTCTTATTAAGTCTCGCGCATCACGGTGCATGGTGGGCCAATAGTATCCTCGACCGTAAAGCGCCGCGCCACCACGACCGTGGTCCCGAATGCATCTTTGCATGATCCGCATGAATTTCTGAGTACATAATTTGCTTGCAGGGGGCCGACACAGCGAAGCCATGGTTGCAGGAAGGAGCGTCGATAAAATATACCGTCTCGAAGTTCAAACCTCTGTGATGTGCGCCGTATTCTTCGGGCTTCCTTCTGCTCTTGGGGCAATACGCCCTTGCTTATGAATTCCATTATTGGTGTCATCCACGTAGGACCTTCCTCTTCTATTACCGTGGATATTTCCATCTCTGAGATGGACTTGCTCTTCAACGTTTCCACCAACACTTGCTTTGATAGGTGGGCAAAGCTTGTGGATGCAATCTTGCTTAGTGCATCCGCCTTTCGATTTTCCCTCTAGGAACCTGCTTGATTGTAAACCTGTCGAAACTTTGGATTAGTGACTTGGTCTTGTCAAGGTATTGGATCATGTTTTCCTCTTTAGCCACGTACTCGCCCAACACATGGTTGGCTATTAGCCGAGAATCCACATTTGCTTCCAGGTTGCATCACCCATTCGAGCCGCAATGCGTAGTCCGTGATTAAGGCTTCATACTTTGCCTCATTGTTTGTCGCCGTGAATTCAAAAGGCGGTCGTAAGTGAATTCTATTCCTCCGGGCTTGTGAGGATAAGGCTGCTCCCGACCCATCCACGCATGAAGATCCGTCTGTGAACAAGATCCATGGGTCTTGTATTACCACCTTACCTGTGAGGTAAGTCCTCGATCCGGTTTTCGATGATAAAGTCTCGCTAGTATCGCCCTTTAACCGCATTACGTGGTCTGTAGGAGATGTTATGCTCACCTAGCAACACACCCACTTCAGTAGTCGTCCCGATGCATCGGGTTTGAGATGATTTGCTTGATTGGTTGGTCCGTGATCACCGCTATCGGTGCGCTGGAAGTACTGCACGTACCGCTTAGCGGCGAACACTAGCGCCAGGACCAACTTCTCCATTGCATACAGTAATTAATCTCCGCTTTCTTGAGCGCTTTGCTTACAAAATACACATGTGTTTGTACCGAATTCCTATCCGTCGCCAATCATACCGACCGCCCATGAGTCGCAGATAAGTACATAATTAATTCTTCCCGGCCTGGGTGCGACTAGTGTGGGAGTCTTTGCCAAGTGTTGTTTAAGTCGTGTAAAGGCTTCTTCCTTCCATAGTCCAAATAAAATCTCCTTATTTATACACTTCTTGAGTGTTTTGAAGAGTGGGAGTGATTTGTCTCACGATTTGAACAAGAATCTATTTAGACCGCCGCTTTTCCATTGAGAGATTGGACTTCCTTCAACGCGCATGGTGAAGGAAGTTCGATGACGACTTTAGTTTTTTCTCGACACGGTTTGATGCCATCGGGCTCTATCAAATATCTAAGGAACATGCCTTATGTAGCGCCAAAAGTGCATTTCTTAGGATTTAGCTTCATGTTGATATCTCGTAGTCTTAAACGTTTCCTCATGTCACACACCAATTCCTCCTCCATGTGGCTTTTATGACCGTGTCGCCAACGTAAACCTCTAGGTTGCGGCCTCACCGTTTTTCAAATGCGTTGTCTACCGATCGTTGGTAGGTAGCGCTGCGTTTTAAGCCAAAGGGCATTTTAGTGTAGCAATAGACGCCTTGGCTTGTGTGGAAGGCCGCTTTTCCTCATCTTCCTTAGCCATCCGGATTTGGTGGTATCCTTTGTATGCATCTAGAAGCATTTAAGTGGGTATCCACACAAAGACTCTATCTTCCGCCTATCTCCGTGAGGCGGTAGCGATCTTGTGGACATGCCTTGTTGAGATCCGTGAAGTCACGCACATCCGCCAACCACCGCTACTTTTCTTGACCATTCTTTGGGTTGGAAAGCGACCGTGGTAATAGACTTCTCGCATGATACCCGCCTCCACCGGTTTGTGTACTTCCGTCGAATTGCTTGCTGCTTACGGAGCTTGACCGCTTATTTCTGCATCTCGGTGTATCCTTGTCGGATTCTTAGCTTGTGCTCGTGATCGAGCGTGGTACACCGGTCATGTGCTTTGGTTCCCATGCAAAGATATCCGATTCTTTTGCAAGAGTGCGACACGGTACCGCCTGCGCTTTATCGGACAACGATCCCCGATCGATACTTCTTGATCGGGTACTGGGATGAATTGCAATCCTCGTGTTTGGCATTTTAGGTGCGCGTTGCTCAACTATTTGCCGCCTCACATGTAATCGTGTTACATTCACTAGTGGTATAGTGGCATTGTAGAGTGACAATACCTCCTTCCACCGGAATTTGAGCATCCCATGTCGTTGTAGATGGTACATCGCGTATGGTGATATCCATGGTCTTCCGATAATGCCATTGTACGGCGAAGGGATTTGATCACCATAAAATTCATCCAGTGTCGCGAGTGTTCCTTATTGCCAACGCTGACTAGTAAGCGTATTTGTCCCATAGGCCATATCTTTTCTCCTATAAACCGATCCAACGCGTCTGGTCGGGCTTAACCGATCACAGATCTCGGTCGCGATCGCTTGAAACAATGTTCAGACATTATGTCCGCCGATGCTCCTCCATCAACATACATGCGGTGGATATCGTGACCCCTGACACTTTCAATGGTGAGCGGCTCTACCACTCTGCGTTGTCCGCACCAGGTGGGGAAAGAGATTTCACTTCCACGAGAAAACTTCGGGCGATCTTACGCCTAGTTACTCACTGCCATGATTGTATCATATAAATGGTGTCAGCCTTATCTTTGGGTGCCTCTTTCTTGTTCCCAGTCTTCTGCCTATCTTTTACCTCCTTGATGTTCTTGACTAGGTGGTCTAGTCTGCCTTATTTCACTAGTTTATCAATGAGTTGTCGTAGTTGGACACATTCATTGGTGATGTGGCCCTTCTGTCCATGATAGTCACAATATCCATTCCCCACGCGCCGATCCTCTGGAGTGCGCATTGGTGGGGGTCTTGGGAAGTTCGCGCCTTGCGTCGCGAATATTTCCTTTGGGGTCTTGGTTAGCGGTGTATCTTGTCATTATCCCGTCCGCCCCTCGCCGCGGTAGTTCTTGTTACGGTTGCTACTCGGTCGGTGGATTGTCTCCGAGGTTGTTCTGTGACCTATAGTTTGAGTAGCCTTTCTTGCTATCCGCCGCGCTCGCTTCTCCTGGATAAAGGACCTTGTTCGTTTATAAGTTCATCAAAGGTTTGGGGATTTTGTCGCTCAACCTTTTGATGAGTTCTCGATTATTGATCCCATTCATGAACCCCGAGATCTTCAAGACTTTGGGCATGCCTTAACCCGTATGCACTCATCTTTGAAGCGCCCACATAAGCGCTTGTAGATTCCCCACGCTGCTTTCACCTGGCGAGTTCGACATGGTTTTAGCGACTTTTTCTTTGAGTGAAGTTCAGCAAACGCCTTCAAACTCTTCAAAGCCATCAATGCTTCACGTGGAAGCTTCTTCGAACCGATTCAAGTCGTTTCCCACTAGTGTGGAATTGAACATGTGGCACCACGTGTTGTGGCCATTTTCGATGGTAGCGGTGATTCAAAATTTTTAGGTGATCGTCGGGATCACTGTTCCATCATAGGTTTTCACATTGGCGGGCATGCGCCTCCTTTTTTTCTCGAGAAATCAGCGATGCGCCGAGTGAACGATCTACTTTTTGGCGGCGCCACGGAAGGATATGTCTTCATCCTCCGGGTCGCGATATTCCTCCTAGACTTCCGATTGTCGGGTTTCGCTATCCTCGTTGTCCGAGGAGTTACGGAGGACGAGTTTTCCCTCTTTCGGTATACCGGCCGTCCTCGAGTTTCCGGCCACTTTCACTGGGCTTTCACTTGGAGAGCATCGTCGTCCCGGTGTCACGGACCTGCGGCCACCAAGCCTAGCGTGGACATTGGTACGCCGTCCATCTTCCTCGTATTCCCCAAGTGCATCGCGTGTCCATTGCTTCATCATTCTCAACCCTTCTCCGAATTCTGGTAAATATTGCGGGTCCCACGGATGGCGCCACTTGTTGATACAAAAGTTGGGCGTTCCTTGTTTGGACTCCTGCTCGCACTAATTGAATCTTGATGCTTGAGACCGCGTACTAAGTAAGCGAAAACACACGTTAGGCTTATCGTGGGATTGTCTCCCACGATTATCCTCCCGTGAGTAAATGTCTGTTTTGGGTTAATAGGAGAGTTAGAGTTTTAGATCGCACTTTAATGAGGATGAGATCCCCTTATATACACACGAAATCCTTGTTGGTTTCATGTTCCCCAACCTTCTACAGATCCCGCCTAAGTCGGTTAGTAGCGATTATCTCCAAAGTTAGGAGGTATCCGATATCTTATTCCATAAATAACTTTGACTTGGGTTTCGTGGCGGAAACCGTTATTGGATTAATTTATTCGTAATGGAACATTGTTATGTAGGCGTTCATTGGTCGGGTTCGTGACCCGAATACGGACTATACGTCATCACTTTTAAAAAGGCCTCTAATAATAAGTGTATGTGTGATAATATATTTAGAAAGATTTAAGATTGGAAGATAATATTTTCCTTTGAAAGATGGATGTTCTAATCCGATGTTAGCCTGATAAAAGCCCAGCTAGTTGTGAACATCATACTACTACCACACAATTAAATCATCTGATATTATTTGGTTTTGTATGATTGCGAGGATGTAAACATGGATAGTCTCTAATTCACCTGGTGTAAAACTTTTTTTTTATCCGATTAAAAAGAAATAAAATTGACGATTTCATCAAAATTAGTAACATAAATTAAAAAAGGCATGAAATTTTTTTGACATATTAATGTAATAACTAAATAAGACATGTATTTGTATGACACAAAAATTTCGCACGATAAAAATTTTTCGTGAAAATTTACATAGTATAACAAACATCCGACGGCCATGAATCTACGAAATCATTACGCTACGTATATAATAAACTACTATAATACTCTCTTCGTCTCAAAATTATAATTTATATTTTCTTTTTTTAAATGTTGTCAAAATAATTGTCATGTAATAAAAATAGAATTTAGCAAGGGAAATAGTTACTATTTTGTCAACCTTAAACTTTGTTTTTCTTTGACAAAAGTTATCTTCAACTCGCTAACCCAAAACCCTTCTAAAACCCTAAAAAAATTAACAAATTTCTCGATGCAATTGGCGCCAAAAACACAACCAATTGATGCTGAATCGCATAAAACACCAATCTAGATCACTTCTCCATAACCCCTTCAAACAATCATCATTCTTAAACCCTTCAAAAACCCCAGTTCTAACCAAACACTCTCAAATTAAACCCACAACACAAAACAACCCATCTGTTAATACCCCACCATTGTTTCAAAAATTGGGTATTCAGCTAAATTATGCGAGAAATGGGTATAAAGATTTGGATTCGGGTCAAATTGAGCAAGTTATTGGCCTGTTGGGAAAGAATGATCCGGATTCCGCTTTCGAGGTTTTTGAGCTGTTGAAGAGGGAGGATGGGGTTAAGGATTTTAGGAAGTGTCAGTTTGTTGTTGCTCATGTTTTGGCGAAACAAGGACGGTTTAAGTTGTTGCGGGCGAATTTCGTGCAGATGTTGCAAGATGAAGGTAGTTTTATATTTTGCTATAGGTGGTAGTCTAGCTAATAAAATGCTCAACAGTTGTTACAGTATGATTTATTAAAAATGACAGAAATTATAAGTTTATAACATTTTAATTAGTTTAATGACTAAATTGGCACAAACGGTTAAAGGTTTTGAATTGCTAGGTATGTCCGCATATAAACGGTTAGGAGGCACAGTTGGCAACACATATGGTATCTAGCAGAATAAGAGTAAAGAATCCAAGTATCCTCAGCATAAGATGTTACTGTCACGTTTACTATGTTGTAATAATTGTGCATTGATAGGGTAATACTAGTGATCAACTCTTGACATTTTAGAATCGGCCAGTGATCCATAAGACCATCACCCATCTCCTAGTTACACTGCACAACTTAATTTATATTAAAGAAAATATGGTGTATAATATATACAATCTTCACAGGCATGTTTGAATTGAATGTTTTGATAGTATGCTATGATAGTTGAAGATAGCTTTTTTATGTATAGTTTCTTGGGGTCTGTTAACAGATACACAGGCATGTCTGTGTAGTCGGGTTCAGATTTTGTATGTTGGTGTTTATATATACAATCTTCACTTTCAGGAAAAATATATGATGTATAATAACAGTGTATGATCATTGCCATAAAAGTTTCGATTATAGAAAAATATGTCTAAACTTTGTATATAGCAATCCCAGTTGGCAGCATCATTCGCTTCCTTAAGCACGTACCTATATATGACTTAGATGTATTGAATGAGGATTAGAGAATGCCAATCGCATTTGGAATAACTTGCAACAAAGCCCTTTTAGCAAGATAAAAATGTTGATATGTGTACCCATTACATATGCAGTATGGTTTGGGTCCTTCTTTTATGCAGCTACGGCGCTTCTTTTGCTTGTTATGTGTTATATCTCATTCTTCCATTTCTGTCAAAACATTGTTTAACATGTCATAGCTATCACAAAATTTTAGATGTGGCAGTTTTGTGAAGGACTTCCTGTAACATAGCGTATGTGACCACAAACATGTACATGGATTCCTTACTTCCATGCTTGATTCTTTTTTTCGTTACTTTTAGAGAATATATGTATTACCAATGTGCCTCGTAATGGTTTATATATGTTGGCATGTCCAGCAGTTCAAGCGATACTTTCTTTACTGTACTTACATTTTAGTATCAAGTAGGTGACAAAAATTCCAATACAGTTTCTGAACTCTGAAGTCATTAGGAAAAGCGGTTACCATTGAAGTCATTTAACGTACATTTCTAGTAAGTTGTAGGTACATGACTTACATTTACGTAGTAAGGCCTAAGGAGGTAACTAAACGTACTTCATATCGTAGCTACCATTCTACCTTGATACTTGGTGAATGGATATTCCAAATCATTGTTACTTAGGGACCCACTGACCCGATTGACCAAAAAAATAGTGCATGACTAGAAGTCACCAAATTTTAGAAATTTAGTTGCTATCAGGTGACTTTAACCCATTTATACGCCACATAGTATATGCGGTCTGTGCAGCAGTTATTGAATAACTAAAATCCAAATTACAAAAAACTCATGTTATTTGATATTCTTATACATGGTAATGAACATGTATGATTATTGCTTGTTCTAATAGGCTCTGGATCTGCTCCTTCACTTTGTGAGCTGCTTTCTGTCAACTTCAAGGGTTGGGAAACAACCACAATTGTTTGGGACATGCTGGCATTTGCTTACTCTAGATCTGAGATGGTTCATGATGCCCTTTTCGTGATAGCTAAGATGAAAGATTTGAATTTTCAGCCTTCAATATTGACCTACAACAGTTTATTATATAACTTGAGGCATACTGATATCATGTGGGATGTGTACAATGACATCAAGGAGAGCGGGATCCGTGAGAGCAAACAAACAACTTCCATTCTTGTGGACGGGTTGTGTAAGCAATCCTTGATGCAGGAAGCGGTAAACTTTTTACATCAAGATTCATCGCATCATGTTTCTTCGTTTAATACTGTCATGTCCAGTTTCTCAAAAATGGGGTTTGTAGATATCGCTCAATCACTTTTCTGTTTGATGATGAAGTTTGGAGTACATCCTGATGCATACAGTTATAACATACTTATTAATGGACTATGTGTAGCGGGTTCTATTGAAGATGCGTTGAAGCTGACATATGACATGGATAAGCATGGAGTTGAGCCTGACACAGTTACGTATAAGACCCTTTCTAAAGGTTTTCGTGTACTTGGTATGATAAATGGGGCAATAAAGTTAATTCAGCAAAGACTTACAAAAGAGTTGAACCCTGATAGTATTACGTATACTTTACTGATATGTGGGAATTGCCAGGCTGGCAAAGTTGAGGAAGGCTTAAGTTTGCGAGACGAGATGATTTCACGTGGTTTTGAGCTAAATTATGTTTCTTACAGTGTTTTGGTGAGTAGTTTATGCAAGATTGGGCGTGTTGATGAAGGTTTAAATTTGCTTTATGAGATGGAATTAGTCGGGTTAAAACCCGATGATGTCATGTATTCTATTATTATTCACGGTCTATGCAAACAAGGAGATGTACAGGGAGCGATTCAGGTATACATGGAAATGTGTACAAAGAAAATATTCCCGACTATATTTGCTCACCGGGCCGTTTTATTAGGACTCTGTGGGACCCGACCGTTATCTGAGGCCAGGATGTATTTTGATATGTTAAGTAATGGTGAAGAGAATTCAGATATTGTTCTTTACAATATTATGATTAATAAATATGCAAAACTTGGTAGGACTCACGAGACTGTACAGCTGTATAATCAGATAAGAGATAAAGGAATCGATCCGACTATTGTCACATTTAATTCTTTAATTTATGGATTTTGTATAGATAAAAAATTAGATGAGGCTATGAGATTAGTTGATAACATCAGGGATTGTGGATTATTACCTACTGCTGTAACATATACTACTATTATGAATTTCTTATGTGAAGCCGGAAATATGAAATCAATATTTGCATTGAAGCGGGAAATGGAAGCTTGTGGTGTAGAACCGACTCATGTTACATATACTGTAATTATAAAGGGACTTTGTAAACAATGGAAGCTGCAAGAGTCTTTGATGGTTCTGGATGATATGTTGTCACGGGGTATATATCCCGATGAAGTGTCTTACAACATTCTTATTCAGCGGTTTTGTAAAGCACGCAAAATTACAAAAGCTTTCGAGTTGCATGATGAAATGATATCACGTGATTTGACACCTGATGCAGTTACGTATAATATTCTAATAAATGGTTTATGTGTATATGGTGATTTACATGATGCTGATATATTGTTTAAGTATTTACGGGAGAATAGTTTTGTATTAAAGAAAGCTGCTTATACGATACTTATAAAAGCACATTGTGTAAAGGGTGATCCTAACGAGGCAGTGGTGATTTTTTCTGAAATGGTTAAGATGGGGTATGAAGTAACTATTAGAGATTATAGTGCTGCTGTAAATAGGTTGTGTAAAAGATGTTTGACAAATGAAGCCAAGGTCTTTTTCAGTATGATGTTCTCTAATGGCGTTCTTCCTGATCTTCGCCTTTATACAGAGATGATGTATGCTCTGCGTGGAGTGGGTGATATCCGTTCTATGCATGAATTACTCCCTAATATGGTCAAATGCGGGTTAGATGACGTGTGATTCAAGGAATGACTCACACGCTTCTTGGGCTTGGCAAGATCATTTGACTGATGCATCTACAAGCTAGGTAATGCGTTTTCATTTCGATTGTAAATACAAATTCTTGTTTAAACTTTATTTTGATATACAAATGAGAATTTTATATATTTTAATATGCTAGGGACCAAGCACTTCTTATGTGACAAGATTGCCACTTATATTAATTTAGAGCATAATGTCAAGTTACTTGATAATTCATATGATCTACTTTGTAGCATTGTAGTTAAGAATGAGGCATCATGTCCAAAGGACCTGAAATAGACTGGAGCCCCTATTGTACTTTATGGCAACCACTTTGCTGATTTGGTTTTTGATTGTCTCTGTGTTGTTTGTTGTAAACTAGAGATGACAAATTGAGGGGGATGGGTAGTGGGTCAAAACATGTTTTTTTGAACACTTCTTGTTTCCCATTTTTTTAGTATATTACCAGTATCTTAAACGATTACAAAATTACTACAATAAACATGTATTTTAAAAAATATATATTAAACGGTCCAAGAGGTGGTATGTGTTATAAATACACTTTCGGTGGCTTTTTGTTTCCTTGTTAACTCAAAATTTGATTTCAAGCCATTTGACCCGTTATAGATAAACCCAACTAGATTGTTATTGCCGTTTCTCATATATTGTGTCATGTTGCAGATTCACAGGGAATTTCGTAAGCTAGTCAACTTACTTCATCACAAAGACTGAAGTCAATTTTTTCCGAGTTTGATGATGCTCAAGGTCACCTGGTTTTGACAAACATGGGACTAGATTTAAGCGCCTGATAATAAGGACCAGAGTGGACACTCGGATCTCGAAGAGGGGCATTAGACTGCTTGTTCTATGCTGTGGAAAGGTTCGTAATACAAACAAACCATAGTAAATATCGGAATAATATAACTTAAGTTTGTATATGGTCATTTTGCATATATGCTGCAACATAACTGATTGTATTAGGAAAAAACTAAGAATATTTGTTCACCCCTCTTTTTTAAACCTTTTGACCCACATTTTCATTGTTGATAACACTACCAGGAAAACGGATAATCGTTGGAATTCTTAATTCCAAGCTGTTATAAAATAATATAAAAAAGTAAAAGACTATTAAATAGTGTACATAAACACTTTTATATAATTGATAGATATTGAAATGTCATATCTTTAACTTAGATACTTCAACACTTTATAAAAATATCATTTTTGATCATTATTATCTACTATACTAGTTGGGTAAATTTGTGAGATATACCTGTTACTTTTGATTAGGCTTCTGTTCTTACTATAACGAGACTGACTTTTGCAGGTTTATTTTGAACTTAATTGAAAAGCAAGTCAAGAGGAGGCAAAGACCTAGCAATCTGTCATTCTGTCGAGTTGAACAATTTTGCTCATTTTCTTATGACCTTATCAAACCTAAACCTGAACTAAGAGCATTATCCAAGTAAGGAATTCAGATTTGTATATATGAGTTAGAAATTACCAATATGTTCGTCAATATCATTGCTCAAGCTTTTGAGCTGTTTTTGTTGAGCATTACAACCTATCACATATATGAGTTGCCAAAGCAATGAATCTACATACATTTGTTGATACCTGTATACCAAAGAATCACATGATCCATTATTTATATGATATTTAACTGTCTCGATAGAATATTTAATTGTGACCCCTCAAATGTGATGTCTGCCAAAAAATTTGTTAACGCAGCATACTAATGTGTTGTATTGCTGTATCAACATTTGCGTGTGTAGTTGTGATCATAATTGCACACAATATGTTACTGCTGTTAGGTTTAGTTTTCTCCATTAAAATGTACTTTCTTTCACTTTCATAGAGATTGATAAATCTGGGCGTTAATCCTATTGGAATAACAGTGTGAATTTGTGGTATTTCGTCTTTATATCCTCTATAACAAAAGCAAACTATCCTCGATTACACGGGTTTCAAGTAGGAATAGGAAGCTTTCGTTATATTGGATAGATGTAATGAACCAATTTGATACGCTTACTCAGATTTTAGTATAATCGAGAGCAGCCAAAACAGATAACTAGAATTCACTGATCAAGAAGGTGAACTCGAAGTTAAACGTTTTATTGAATGCTTACAAGAAAGGATTCTTACAAAATAGTAACTGAATTACAGAGAATTTAGAAAGAAAGGTTTCATCTAGTCTAACTAATGAGTGAAATGATGTATTTATAGGGAAGAGGGAAAGGTAGTTATGGTTGGTTAAGGCGCGTTTGGTTTATTTGAACTGGGCACGTGCTACGCACGTGGTCTTTCTATTTCAGCACATAACATTCCACTCCCCTTCAAATGATACTTGTCCTCAAGTATCCAGCTTATATTGAGGAAAATCTCTTCATAATATCTTTCACCGCAACCAAACTGTTACCGGTAAAACCAAACACCCCAAAACCATAGCTCATAGGACACACATCATTAGGCACAAATCTGTACAGCAACTCTTCCTTTGTACTTGTTGTTTCAGACTCTACAGCAGTTTCCACATGTTTTACAATTGCAGCAGCCAGATTCGACTGATTGCTCTTTTGTGAGACGGATTTCAGAAAGGGATTTCAGGGCAGCTCTATTGTCCTCTTTAGAACCATAACCATTCTTAATATGATCTAATCCAACTCCAACCGTCAGCTTACAATCATCAACCAAACACAAAAATAGAGCAACCATCTTACTTGCAACTGCAGACCCAACAAGTGGAAGTCGTGATTGAACTCGAAGTTAAACGTTTTATTGAATGCTTACAAGTAAGATGGTTTCATACGTTTTACTTACGCTTTCATCCGTTTTTATACGTTTTCATCCGTTTTTATAGTTTTCGTACGTTTTATCCATTTTTTGTTCGTTTTTATACGTTTTCATCCGTTTTTATACGTTTTCGTACGTTTTATCTGTTTTTTTTCGTTTTCATTCGTTTTTATCCGTTTTTTGTTCGTTTTCGTATGTTTTTATTTTTATACGTGTTCGTCTATTTTTCTTACGTTTTCATACGTTTTTATCCGTTTTACATGTTTTTATCCACCACCGCCACCCACCGCTGCCACCACCACAACCCACCACCGCCACCCACCACTGCCATCAACCGCCGCCACCAACCAACACCGCCACCCACCACCACCACCATCGCCACCCCACCACGACCACTCCACCGCCACCGCCACCGCCACCACCACCACCACCACCCAAGGCCACCACCGCCACACACCTTCGCCACCCACCACCACCACCATCGCCAACTTATCACCGCTACCCAACACCACCACCACCCACCGCCACCACCACTCCCCCCACCACCGCCACCACCAACCACAACCACCACTCACCACCGCCACCACCCACCGTCGCCACCACCAACCACCACCGAACACAAACGTATAGAAACGGATAAAAACGTATGATAACGAATAAAACGTATAAAACGGATAAAAACGTAAGAAAAACGTATGAAAACGGGCGAAAACGTATAACAACGTATGAAAACGTATAAAAGCGTATGAAAGCGTAAGAAAAACATATAAAAACGAACGTAAACATATAACGGACGAAAACATATAAAAACGAACGAAAGCGTATGAAAACGTACAAAATTGTATTAAAAACAGATGAAAATGTATAAAAACGGATGACAGCGTATAAAAATGGATGAAAATGTATAAAAATCTATGAAACCGGACAAAAACGTATAAAAACGGATGCAAACGTATGAAAACGGACGAAAACGTATAAAAATGGACGAAAATGTATAAAAACGGATGAAAACGTATAAAAACGAACGAAAACGGAAGAAAACGTATTAAAAACGGATGAAGACGTATAAAAATGGATGAAAATAAACGAAAACGTATAAAAAATAATACTAATATTAATAGTTAAATAAATAATAAAAAAAATCGGGACTATATCTGTAAAACCTTGCAAAGCACACGGACCATTTGTGTAAGAAAACTAAAAAGAAAATAGAAGAAGAAGAAGACAATGGTATTTTCGGCTATGCACAATTGGGGAGGTCATGGTCGATCGACTGATCGGTCGAGCATGGTCGGCCCGTTGTGGTTTTTCAGTCGTGTTCGGTCGACGGACGAAGAAACGCAACACTCGGGCGAAAATTCGACCGAGTTCTTTACTAAAAAAACAAACCATTCACCTTTTAATAATTAAATTCAACCGTAATTTATATATATATATATATATATATATATATATATATATATATATATATATATATATATATATATATATATATATATATATATATATATATATATATATATATATATATATATATATATATATATATATATATATATATATTACGCCAATCAACGCCAAATAATCAAATTTCATGCCACATAAAGATTTGTTGTCAACCAAGACCGACTATAATTATAAATCTATGTAACCAATTATGTAGGAAAATCCTACAACTTAGGAACCCTAAAAACTTATATACTGGTTCATTATATTTTTTCTCAAAACCCTAATATCCTTTTCCTCACAATCTCTTCTAATGTTCGGTTGGAAATTTGCATGGATATTTCACATGGGAAGCTCGAATGAAAGTTATAGCTGGTACCGTAAAAGCGTAAGTAGTCTATATTCTTTAGGTGCTATTCATTTGTTCTTATGTGGAATTTTCATCAATAATCTCATGAAAAGAATTGTTTGCAATTTGCAGGCTTACATATTTGCATGAAGCTATTGAACCAAAAGTGGTGTATCGAGATATCAATTCAGGTAATATACTAATGGATGCTGAATTCAATGATAAACTCTCTGATTTTGGAATGGATGCTGAATTGTTTGGCAAATCTTTTATGTCACCTGTATATTTATCGGATATGGATTCTGAGTTGAGACAACATCTGGAGGATTATTGGACCGGGTACAATGAGGTTAGCATTTAAAATTACGTTTTGCATTCTATTTGGACACCGTTTGTTTTAAGTTTTTGGCTTATTTCGACTCCCATAGTAACGAAACAGTTAGAAAATATCAGTTAAATGAATTTTATGATACATATTTTATTTATAGAAACCAACTGACAGTTTTATATGAAGGCACCAATTTTGCAGATGATCTTTGGAATAGCAGGAAAAAAAGATTACTGGCCACATTTTACCTTACAATTTTAGTTTACAAGGTGCTGCAACTCAACAGATATCTTACGTTGGCAAGTCACCTAAATCGATTCCTCTTGGTACTCCCTTTAAAGCACCCGATCTTGTAAGTAATGGAAGCCACATGAGTGGAAGTAGGCGAACATCAAATGTTAGCGGTGAAGAAAACATGCAGTCCTATGGACCTTTCATCACCACAGTTTAATGATATGAACGGGTGAATCTCAACAAAAGCAAGCAATCTGGGTTAGTAAATGGCTTGTGATGTTTTCAACTTATTTATATGTAAGGTTACGTGGTGCTTAAGCTAGATGTGCTATTTGCAGCATGGATTTCTCCGAAGTACAGAGAAAATGGAAGGAGGAGCTTGATCAAGAGCTTGAGAGAAAATGAGGTACTGAAAGCTCAAGAATCACCACCAGGCATGTATGGTTCGCTGCATGTAGATTTTGTTAGTTGGTACCATAAAAATTAACTCCAAAAGTGCTTTATTAAGTAACAAGTTAGTATTAAGAGTTACCGAGGTTACTTTTCTTACGGTGCCAATGTTTTCAGGTATGCATTTGCAGCATTGTCTTTTATTGCTGAGACATTTATATTCCTCTATGTGGGAATGGATGCTCTGGATTATGAGAAGTGGAAAGTGAGCGCACTAAGGTAATTTCGGTTATGACACCAATTTAATCTACATGTCTGTGTACCACATATGTTCTATTAATTATAACATACATGCTTTAATTCTTGCTTTGCTGTTTTCATAAGTTCATATTGGCTATTTAACCAGAATATATATTTAACGTATCAAACAATTTCTTGTCACAGTTTTGGGACGAGAATGGAAATTTACATCACTGTGATGTTCTTGATAGCACTTGGGCGTGTGGCTTTTGTATTCCCCCATGGATGCTCTGGATTATGAGAAGTGGAAAGTGAGCGCACTAAGGTAATTTCGGTTATGACACCAATTTAATCTACATGTCTGTGTACCACATATGTTCTATTAATTATAACATACATGCTTTAATTCTTGCTTTGCTGTTTTCATAAGTTCATATTGGCTATTTAACCAGAATATATATTTAACGTATCAAACAATTTCTTGTCACAGTTTTGGGACGAGAATGGAAATTTACATCACTGTGATGTTCTTGATAGCGCTTGGGCGTGCGGCTTTTGTATTCCCCCATTCTGTTCTTTCCAATTACGTGCACAGAAGTGGTGGAGAGTCATCCAAGATCTCAGGTCACCACCAGGTAGATATGCCAACGCAACTTCAAATGCAGGTCTTATGTTTCAAACTTCATCGTGATCATATGTTATTCGCTTATTAGATGGTGATTTGGTGGGGTCGGTCGATGAGGGTCTTGTCTCTATAGCATTGGCATTCAAACATGTATTGTCTTGGAGCATTTTGGTTTCATTCCTATTCGCCATGATCCTTATCTAACATGGACAACATGACATATACATTGAGGCCATTGTCGAATATTACATTCTAATATTACTTATAGTTGTTATAATACATATTATAACTTATTTGATATCCTTTACATAATTTAGTACATAAGGATTATATGGTTTAGTTTTTGGAGAAGATTGTTAGAGATGACCATTAATGGAAAAGATAAGAGGATTATTTATAATAGTATTGAAAATGGTAGTATCAAATTCACAGAATGATGAACCGAAACCCTCAAATTATTGATTTGTAGTTAGCAAATGGATCTACCTCAAGTACTCCAGCGTTTGGCTCATAGCTATGAATTTTGACCCTCTTGCTTGTGGATGGGCGTGTGGAATGAACGTATTCGCCTACTCCTGAATGACGGGTCACTGCAGATATGGTGTTGTAGTTACAAGGTAGGCATACACCTCGATAGAATCCCTATCAGATTCATTTAAGTTGGTATGCGACTGCTACAAACTTTTACATGTGAGTTTCTTATAATTTTAAATATGCTTTGTCTCTGCAATGTCTCTATTTTTTTTTTTTTTATCTTTTGCATTCTAGGATTTTGCTTTTGATCTATCCCTATATGCGCTGCTATGAGAGAATGGCTGCAACTGTTGATCTTGCACATCCAATTGTGATTGTGTCATGAAGTATGCAGAATTACTGTTGGTCTTGGAGGTTTAAGTGGTGGCTCTAAACTTTGTATATGGTCTTTAATTGCACTGAGGTATGTTGGGCTATATCATTTTCATATAACAGGTTCTATAATTAACAACAAGGTATCTCATGACAGAATATCCATTTTTGTCTTTGTTATGGTGCTGGTTACTTAAAAAATAGAATTTTCTTAACACTTAATACCTGATTGGCTTATTATCTAATTATTTACAACTTTGAACAACAAAACATGTTTAAATACTAATTCTTAAGTTCCTTTTTCTTAACTATTTATTTTATTCTGATCATTGAATCCAGGCAAATACGGAGAAAATATCTTACCGCCGTTTGGAACTTCATGAAATTGCTGCATTTATACTTGACAAAGCTGGGTATTACACAGCAATTAACCGAAATGGTAGTCATTATTACCTCTCTCCAGAATCGGCTACATTGTATGCTGACAACACTCCACATCGTCCTAGCTAATTTGTAGGCCAGATTGTGCATATTGAGTGACAAACCGTGAAATCATCACCACCCTCTCCAGTTCATCACACTGGCTCGAGTCAGTTCCTTACGTCTGGGTCCTACTAAAGCAAACCCATACGGTTTAGCAGTTGGGTGCGAGTTTTGTGTGGTCACGGTAGCCATGTTCCTAGATACCACCATGCACCTTCCACCTGCCGCTACTTCCTGATCTAAAAACATTGGGCAAGATATGATGGAAGAAACAAAAAAAGACGCGGGGTGAAGTGTACATACGTACTTAACATGTTAACTGAATTTGTTATGTTTGATACTTGATCTCTTCATCCCTTTCTGGTTTCCACTAACTTTGTATAGCTTTTGTCAATTTTAGAAAGTATGTCACGATGTTCCTGATGGAAATAGCATCTCCTGGTTTTTCCATTTGAATAAACTACTTTTTGCTTGCATACAATGTGTGAATCTCTTACAAAAATTGCCCTGTATACTCATTTACCAGGGATTTTTCCGTGGGCTAGCTGTGTGGTTATTAGTAATGTTATTGTTGAAGACTGCTTGTGAGGTTACTCGTGGTGTCTATTTGCAACACTCAACTTTCAGAAATCGTCCTTGAAAGCCCTGGGCGATACTATAGGTAAGTGCATTAGTTGGAAGTACAATTCACCTATCAATATGAAAATGGGCCATCATTTATAGCAACTGTGATTATTTTATACTGAATAATGGCCAGATTAGCTGCCATTTTAGTTCCAGTGCAGCCATTATACTTCTTTTTGGAAATATGAGTAATCAAATGATATCGTGGAGTCCTATTCAAGTCATCAAGATTTTTTATGAACATAAGTCATCAGTGACCTGATGACCTGTATGTGGCATTTATTGTTTCTATTAGTAAAAAAAATGGCTTTTTTGTTCCATTTAAGTCAATTGGTTTAGAAGGTCACGTAACTTGATGAATCAAATGAGACAAAAAGCCAACTTTTTAATTACTTATACGGTAAAAAATTGAATTACAATGACTCGAGTGGGACATTTTGTGTTTACCAATTACCATGTTGAGTTTTATTACAAGTATTAACCGTTGTCCTTATTTATATACACGGGTTGTGAGTTGTGCACCCACTACACTAAACTGGCTGAATCTTCAGCAAAGTTTTGTCCAATCATTCGACGAGGATTCATGTAGACATTGGACCCCCGCAAATCTAATGATACATTTAGGCATGGGAGGAAACCGATTGATAAATTTAGGCATAAAACATAGATTCCCATATTGACATTTTTGACAAATGAAATGGCAGGGATACATGGGAGGAAACCCATTGACGGACAAAAACGGGAAAATAAATTCTATACTTGATATGTTTATCGCATGGCAAATATATCCGATGAACTATATGAGGTAACTGTAAGATAAAGCTCCCATTCCATCACAGTTTCATGTTTTTTTCTCATTTTTTGTAAAATGAAACCAGCGAAAGTAATATACTCATTGTTGAATTAACTATTGTAGGCTACCAAATAGGATTGCAATGGTGATGATGCAGAAGCCGAATCTAACAATATGCAATGCATGTTAGATATTAATGAAGCCAACAAAGTAAGCCTAACTCATTTTCTCTTTCCTTTGTTACACATGCCTTCATGACCTGAATGAATGTTGATCAATAAGCTTAGCATATAGTGAGTTCATAAAACAAACACAAAGAACTTTCATGTGTTTCTAAATTCATTGATTTTCCATTAACCTTAGGCTGCTCATTTTAATCTCTGAAAGGGTAAATAGTTTGATACATAAAAGGTGACCAGGTGGATCATACAAACCAATATTCTTTGTTGGATTATAAGGGTAAATATATTATTAACTCTAAGGTTGATTCAGCGGATCAAATAGACCAATAGTTTTCATTGGAGTAGACAGGAGAACTCAAATATCACAACCAATATCGACTTTAAAAGCTTAAAACCTGTCTAAAAAAATTCCAGGCTGCAACTTGCTGTTTTGCATTTAAGGCGATATAAATGAAAATATAGAAATGGTCTCTCGTGGCTTTTTGGCTT
This sequence comes from Chrysanthemum lavandulifolium, assembly GCA_022545495.1. NCBI lineage: Eukaryota > Viridiplantae > Streptophyta > Magnoliopsida > Asterales > Asteraceae > Chrysanthemum > Chrysanthemum lavandulifolium. The sequence continues at coordinate 162,066,147 of CM040242.1, forward strand.
GGTCTAAAGATTTAAATGGACATTAAAAATTTCAGTAGGTGTTGTGACGCAATCATGTTATATACAGGTAGAATTTCATATTATGCAACACCTCCATTCGGAAAGATGGAGAAGTTATGGAGACAAATAATGTTTTATGAACATTAGGGTTGTGTTTTTTTAATGTTTTAGTTTATAGTGAATAAGATATATATGGATGTTGATGTATTTACAGAATCAAACCATGAGGAAATCGGACTATATTGGATCCACCATTATATATGTTGTGTTATTAACCATCCACGCAAAAAAAAAAAAAAAAAAACAACTAAAAACCAAAGAAACAATGTTTGATAATATTGTTTGACAATTCTAAAAATGCATTTTAGTTAACAAAAACAACAAACAAATAATTATAGTCATGCCCATGGCGCAAACAAATATATATATATATATATATATATATATATATATATATATATATATATATATATATATATATATATATATATATATATATATATATATATATATATATATATATATATATATATATATATATATATATATATATATATATATATATATATATATATATATATATATATATAAGGTATAAAAATCGCTAGGCGCTAGTGAGGCGGTCAGGTAGAGCCTGGCGATTAATTGGTTAGGCGGGGATTAATCGAGGATTAATCGGATTGGAATTTTTACGCACAAAATTGTAATTTTAGATATTATATTATATTATATTTATGAGATAAGCATAGTGCATCAAAGTTCTAATATTTCATGTGTTCAATTATAAACAAAATACATAATTCTTCCAAGTTCAAAGTCAAACATAGATATTAGTAGGTTTGTTGACTTTTTTTAAGCGATCTTTGACCGATTAATCGGTTTGTTGACTGATTTTTATGCGATTTTGTCTGATTTTTAAGCGATTTTATTGTCCGATTTTTAAGCGATTTTGTTTGATTAATTCGATTAGACCGATTTTGTTTGATTTTTCTCGATTAATCGATTTGTTGACCAATTTTTAAGCGATCTTTGACCAAACCGATTAAATAGGCCGATTATGATAAATCAAGGCGCTTAGTAGCGATCGCCGATTATCTGGAGATTAATCGGCGCTGGACCGATTTTACATACAATATATATATATATATATATATATATATATATATATATATATATATATATATATATATATATATATATATATATATATATATATATATATATAGGGATCAGTGAGAATAAATTAAAATAAGAAGTGGTGAGAAGTGACCAAAACCACGCATTTGAGATGCAACGACTTGCATTAGATGCATTTCTATTCATATAGATGCAACATCTTGAGTTTCGAAAGTTAATTTGATGTATAGATGGTGCAAAATGATTTTTATGATTTCGGCACGTGTAGAGGAGCAAAAAACAAGAGAAATCATAAAATGCATCTAATATACGTATATGCATCTGATTAAAAGCTAGAAAACACAATATGGTGCGTTATAATGCATCTAAGATTATATGGATGCATCTAATTTAGGTCGGTGAATCTCGGATTTGCGGTTATAGTTCTTCTTATTCCTTCTTATTTTAAGTAATCTTCTTATTTGATCCTAACTATATATATATATATATATATATATATATATATATATATATATATATATATATATATATATATATATATATATATATATATATATATATATATATATATATATATATATATATATATATATACACACACACACACACACACACACACATATATATATATATATATATATATATATATATATATATATATATATATATATATATATATATATATATATATATATATATATATATATATATATATATATAGTCCGGATCGATTGAGAAAAGTTTTAGATTGAGAAGATTGAGAAGCAATCTTGATCATTCATCTCACCACATTAATACAAGGGCATGATGGGTATTCATTAAGCATACTTTAATGCGTGCATTTATGTTCTCCTCCTCCAAATGTAATTTCTCATTTGATTAACCGATTCACTTTTTTATTTGGATGTTTCGTTGTGTTCATCACCTTCAGGTGCTATCTCAATGAATATTTTATAAGGGCCCCTATTTTATACACTTAAAGTTACTCCAACCTTTTTATTACTACGTATTTATTTAGGTGATGATATCTATAATAAGTAACTTTTTAATATTATTATAGATATAGGTGATTCACAAATATATCATACAATCCATCAGCCTTTTTTTTCCCAGTGGAGGAGTGATTCGAAAAACAACAAAACCATAACTCACTCTTGATTCAAAAATCCGAATAGTATTCATTATGAAACACTAACGATTTCTTTGTTGATTCACTAATTCGATTATGATTCATAAACTCGAATAAAGATGCATGATTCACGGATTGACAAATGATTCAAGATAAGATTACTACTTTTCTAAAGATTCATATTTTATAAAAGATAAAATGTTTATGATTCAAAACGTAAAACACGTGCGTAATACATGTTACATTTAGAAATTTGAATCATACATTTTACAAAATATTCTTTTAAGTTGTGGTTTAGGCATTTCGAAATGGTATCTTGAATCTTCATAGTAGTAATAAATTAAAGAAATAAGTGATTCACAAAACATGTATACTTAAATATTGAGCCATGAACAAAAAATTATCTTTAAAGTATCATACGATCAGTTGGAATTTTAATGAAACCGTAATAGTTGAAGTCCTTATTCTCTTCCTCAATTAATGCTTTAATGATTCAATTACTTTTTTACCCTTTTAATAAAAATTAATGACTTATATAATGTATTAAAACTAATTGATTTCTATGGCCCATATTGTTTCTCAACCTTCTCAATCTAAAAACCTTTTCAATGGAACCAAAGCATATATATATAATTTTCCCACTTTTACAACATTATAGATGCCCCATTTATTTCCTCATTTCATTCACAAATTCAAACAACAATTCTCTCAACACCTTCAAACACATTATATTAATTATGTCTTTCGAGCTATTTTTTAATTCTTCATTTTCCGACAATGAAGAAGAAGTTATGAGCGAGCTTGCGAAGTTTACGCAAGCAGCTTGGGTCGAATACCAAGCGTCACTGCCAAAAGTCCCATGAACCCGCGTATCTAGGGATCATCACGGTGCTCATAATCGTTTAGTGGCGGTTTACTTCTCCGCACATCCAGTGTATGACGAAAGAAGATTCCGTCAGCGGTTCCGAATGAGCCGAGAACAATTCTCACAAATTGTTCGAGAGGTAACTGAATATTCTTCTTATTTTCAACAAAATCCTGATTGTACGGGCACACTTGGTATTTCCCCATTTATCAAGTGTACTTCGGCAATTCGTCAATTGGCATACGCGGCCGATCCTGATTCTCTTGACGAGTATCTGCAAATGGGTGCAACAACAACCCGTGATTGTCTCCGTAACTTTTGTACGGCTATCATGGAGTTATATGGTGCCGAGTTTTTGCGAAAGCCCACGTATTCTGACCTTGAAAGACTATATGCTCATCACGAGGAAAAGCATGGGTTTCCTGGGATGATAGGAAACATTGATTGTACAGGTTGGCCGTGGGAGAATTGCCCAAATGGTTTGAGAGGTCAATTTGCTAGGGGTGATTACGGGCCACATCCATTCATTTTATTGGAAGCAATAAAGGAAGTTAATTTGTGATTACATCTTACATTCTTTATATTATTCAACTTTTACGCAAAGTCAAGTGAAATAAAAACACAAGTTGTCATAAACAAAAAGTATATATGCCAAGATTATTTTACTGAGTGGCATGATCGGTTAGACTATCCCAGTTTATTGATGATGTGAAATATATTGAAGACCAATAAGTTTCTTCAAAAATTGATTTGATTGTTCTCATTGGAAATTAATTGTTCATCTGTCACCACCAAATTAAAGTAAGGATTTTGTCATATAAAGTTTGGAAGTAACATTAAGTGGATGTATGTAGGCCTATACATCCGACATGTATTGAGACCAATAAGTTTCTTCAAAAATTGATTTGATTGTTCTCATTGGAAGTTAATTGTTCATTTGTCACCACCAAATTAAAGTAAGGATTTTGTCCTATAAACTTTTGGAAGTAACATAAAGTGGATGTATGTAGGCCAATACATCCGACATGTGGATCATTTTGAGTTTTAAAATCGATGCCAAAATGATCATCAAGGACGCAACTTAAGGTTAGCGTGATTAATGGATCGACTTATAAAATGCGAGCATGGTTTTCCATATTGTAACTTTGGAAACGGTGGTAAATACTTCCATATATTGAGGGATTATTGGAATAAATGTTGAACTTTATTTACCCCAAGTTCATACCGTGAATTGCTTTTGTTGGAACGTTTATAAGACGTTTTCAGTTTATTGCAAAGCCATTAATTACGAGAACAGAATTATAAGTTTTACGGGGCATTTGATATTAAAAGATAGAACATAATTTCGCATCATGCCAACAAGCTATAATGAATAATTGTTTTCAGTCACGAACCATATGTTACCCATATAAGAATATAGCCAATGTGCAGTAAATGGTCAGGTGAAAGCTAAAGATACGCAACATATTTTTCTTACGCAATGTACTTTGTAAATTGTTAAAGATACGCAACATATTTTCAAATAATCTTCGATCTAGCTAATATGACCGGTTACTAGCAGGTTAACAGGTTATCACTTTATACAAGTATGGTTTTTGACTCTATCCTAGAGGACAAACTGACATGGTTACAGAAGACAAAATACTGATGTATTTTATCTCTGTTTACAAAGGCTATATTGGGTAAGATACAAGGATGCTTTCTTCTTGTCAGTGATGACACTGATCCTGGTTGTTAGCGTTTCAGGGAAAGTTTGACTTTGGGTTGATAAGGACATCGTCTTATCTGTTCAAACTTATCCCGACTTAGTCCGCCCATTCTTCAGTCTTCTTAGCCTTTAGTCTTGTCTTCAGTGATAATAGTTGGTGAGGAGTTTTGAGATTCAGTGAGTTATTGCCATCACTTACTGAATCCACCATCTTCTTCTTGACGCAGTCTTCACCCCTTGAGTTCCGCCTCACTGAGTGGAGAGACTTTTGTTCTTCGTCTCGTACTGAGTATCCTGAAGATGACTCACCGAGTGGCTGTGCGCTTAGAGGTTATAAACACTTAGGATATTTCTATTCAAATCCTAGAATTTAGGGGTTTGGGTATTCACTGAACCCAACAATTCCTTGCACGAAATACAACTTGCTTCTCCTTGCAAGTCTAATGAACCAGTCATGTGGCCATCATTCGTTCCTCAAGACTGCACATACCAACCACGACTAGTATGATGGCACCTGATACATTATCTCGGGTTTAATCCAACATATATTTTTGTTGAAGAGTTACTAGTCAAGAAAAATAATATTACCAAGCATATAAATCAAGAACAAAATACTGTTGTAATATCATGCATCTACAGTTTTAAATTAAAGACAAATAGTGAATTCAATTATTTTATCGTAATGGCTACTAAACTCTATCATTTCGCCCATTACACTAGGATCCTGAAATCCCATTACAAGGCACCGCGTTATGGCGTAACCTATCTTGTAATAGTTTTTTGGTAAGTGCTTGATAACACCTTAATTATACATGTTTTCGGCAGCGTTATTATATATATTGTTATCATTTCTCATGAACTATCGATACTTAATAGCATAAAGTATGTATAGGTTCACTTGAAGATAGTCCGAGCAGGAGACACAAAAGAATACAAATATGTATATCAAATGAAGCTAGAGTCAAATAAAGTATATAAAATAATCTAAGTCTTCAATGAAATAGAGGAAGTAAGTCGGTTTTCCTCTCAAGTCTGCCATACTTGGCTTAACGGTCAAGAAAGTGAAAATGTAACTATTCCAAGAAGTGCGCCGATTTTAGAAGATACGTGCGTCGTACTTCCTCTGCATTTATGAAACTTTTGCGCCAAGAAAATCACAATTCCTTGGCGGATGAAATGGGGCGAGGGAGGGTGTCATTGGTTTGGTGTCACGTTGGATGGCGCATGGGTGCACGCCACCATACCTGATACTCTTAGTGTGTTTAAAAAAAATGATACTCTGTATCATTATATTTAATGAGGAAAGATCATTTGCCTACCAAAAGTTTAGCGCATATCAAAGGATAAATCTCAACTACACTTTTTTATTGAGAAACAATAGGGGCGATTAATTAATATTTTAATTAAAAATACAATTACACCCATTTTTTTATAATTTAAGTATCTCATGAACCGTTAATCGCGAGACAATACATATTATACCATCGCGACGTTCATTTTATTATCCTTCATTATATCATATACTTTCAACGATTTTCCCCTTTTCTATAGGTATTTTCTGTATTTAAACTGACATGACACACATATCATATGTAATTTAATACTAATATAAAAATTCGAACACTAAAAAATTGCAATATTAAAATTGGTATATGTATTTGTGTATAAGTCAAAGGATTTTTAATTTTTTCAATGAAAAACAGACATTAGTGTCTTTCCAAACATATATCAGACACTATATTTTATATGCAAATTTCAATAACGAAAAAACGTGAAAATAGTGACAAAAAATTCACCAATAGTATATCAAATTGTCCGTCTATTGAAAAATGATTAAATATTCTTCGCGATAGTGTAATTTTTTGGTTTAACAATTAACGGTTTAAAAGATTTTAATTTTTGAAAATACTAGGCGAGTACCCGCGCCTAGCAGCAGTGGTTCCTAGCGACAAACAATTAGCGATATGCGATATTGTGGTAAGTGTTTCGTATAACGTTCAAAGTAGAACGTGAAAAATATCAAAATGCAATTGCAAACAGTTGTAACATGCGATAATTCAACTCTAGCAAAATTTTTTAACTTGTATCAAACAACAAATAAAAATATATAGTGAGACTCAACAAGAAAACATTACATCAATTATAAGTTACTAATTAACAATGCACATTAATCGTGGTGTAAAACTTCTTGGTAGACGACATTTGAGGTGTAGACACCTCCTTGACCGAACTCTTTGACTGACTTGACTAATACCTTTGTAATTTTACGTGATATCCCTCTAGACAAAACAACATAAAGTTGGCCATGCGAGAAAACAGAGTGGGGAAAATAAACACCCACATTTGAAATTGTTTGGCCTTGAGCTTTATTGATAGCCATCGCAAAGCTAAGGCACACTAGGAATTGTGTTCTTTTTCGTTTGAAACGGAACATGTATTCTTCAGATGGAGCAAGAGGAATTTTTAGCTAGAGCACTCTAACTCTAGCGTGCTGTCTGACAGCAATCTTAGCATTGATGACATTAGGGTCAAAATGTTTATATATCAACCTCGTTGCATTACATAATCCATTTTCCGGATCGAGATTCTTAAAAGAATTATTGGGCATTTAATTTTCAAACACAAGTAATGATGAGGCAATCCGCTCACGTTGAACGAGTTTAAGACCCTGATTTGTTTTAATATGAGATTATTAAAATAGTATCAAAATTTGTATGGTTAATCAATACTTTCATTAATTGTGCATAACTGATTTGGTATCAAAATAGATAGTCATATTTGTTAATCTGGTATTATTCTTAGTTAGGTGGTGTTTGTTTTTTAAGAGGCTCAATCAATCAACCGCACATCCGAATCTGAATTTGAGGCGTAAATGTCTGAATCTGACCGCATCTGAATGGGAAAAAAACTCATGTTTGAACCGCACATTTGCTTGCTCGTACTAATTTTTTTTGGTTATTTTTGTGTCAAGAGGCAACAAGACACCCCTCTCAAGTATAGACCATTAAGATCTTACTGTCTCTGACCGCGTCTGAACAGGAAAAAACATAAACGGTCTGAAAGGCCAAAATGTCTGACCGCGTCTGAACGGTTCAGATTCAGAGGCCGTTAATAGTATCTTTAAAAAAAAAAAAAACAGCCTTAGTGTTTAATATCAGTTTTGGTTGAATAGATATGCGTGTATAGTTATGTATCAATTGGTTTCACATAAATCTAATGACCGGTAAATAAAACCACTTTAATATATCGTGTAATTATTAATTAGTATGCATTGCCAGATTACATTGTATACAGCAATCACGATTAAAATTAAGTGATGTTAGGTCACCATATTGTAACACAAACATCAATATGTAAAGAAATAGAGTAAGAAGTGATCAGATGAACACACAAACACAACACACGTATGAAATGAGAATAGTTATGCAGTGGTATTATGAATGAAGTGAACAACCAACCTTCAAATGAAGGTTTACAACATTATTTATAGGGGAAGGGACTAGGGCAACACTACAAGTTCCCTTCCTTCCTTATGGGCTTGGGCCAAGGCTTATTGGCTTTCTACATAAGCCTTGCCATTAATACTAACATAAAAGCCTAATTAAGCAACCTATTACATGTTAATTACATACACTTGAAATAATGTTTAGGAATGATTCCAACAATCTCCCCCTAAGTGTTGGTAATTAATAACTTAAGTAATCTTTAAACGTTGTTGGTGATGATGTAATAGTTGCTTTGACGTCTTCTGACATTCTTCTTTCTTGTGAGAAGAAGTGCCTTGATTCTAACAATTTCCCCAGTGTGAAGATCTTGTTTTCTTTGAAGTTTTCAGCTTTGACGTCTTTATTTATCTTTGTTCTTTGTTCTGGTGTGGAAATGGTGATGTTATGTAGTGGTAATCTGCTTCAGGTCCGCTTCGTTGCTCAGGTGTCTCCACGTCCTTCTCCAACATGCTCACACACTCTTTAACATTGGATTTCAGTGTTGATGTAGTTCTCTTTAGTCTTTGAACTTTGTAGATTATTTGACGAAGAACCATTTTGACTTATGTGTTGCCTTACGAGAGAACTTCAATATGTGTTGTTGTTGGTATGAGCATGTGGAGAATTTGCACGATCATCTCCCAGGAGCATCCATAAGAAGAAAACATAAGAATGGGTTAGTAATAAACACCAATCGATCATTGTGGTCGTTTCTTAAAGAGTTGACCACTACGATTGTTCTTCTGATGAATGTCTTGATTCCATTCACCTTGGTCGGGCGAATCGACCTCCAATCCCATAAGGGACGGTTGGCATTACATTGAACAAGTTCAAGTAATGACCCACATCTTCAAGACTCAATTCTTGAAAGGAATCTCCTTAGCGGATTTCCAAGACTTACAAGTTCGAACTCGAGCGTGTTAACAACATATTGTGAAAACACATCTCTAAATCTAATAAAAGGTCGTTCTCGAACTAGAGTCCTCAAGTAGGATAACACGATGTAATCAAGTACCTACGCCTCGGTGAGTCATTGAGGTACACCAAGCATCACCCCATATTCAGAGACCGTTTGAGACAACACTAAGCGTAACCCACTAGGAGTTACCGAAGTGACCTGCTGTCAGGGCAATTTGATGTTGACCCTGGCAGGAGTTTCCATTCAATCACTGAGGATCACAATTGTGAACCTCTCATGAATGTTCTCGACAGATTGCTAAGATCTGTGTAGGAATCTAGAATAGTATCACTTGCGTCCTTATTGTTGAACGACAAGTGATGAAATGTTGAGTGTTCCTAAGAGATCTTTTGATGAATCTTGCGGCTCTAGACTCAATAGTGTGCTTTGGTTTTCCTGAGCGGAGACTAGCGAGAGGGTCTCCTTCTTCAATACCAAAGAATCTCAAGAGAAAGCCGATAGTTTACGTAGGGTTCCTGTGAGAATGAAACAAGCTTACATTGGGAGAAACTTGAGTGGCTAAGAAGGTTTAGTGCATGCGTCATGAAGTGAAGTGACAACCGAGTATATGAGTTGAACCCGGTCCGCCTCTAAGTTGAATAACTGAGGGCTATTTATTTTCACCCTTTTCATTACGCTTTTTTTAATTCTTCAACTCATTCTTTCTTCGGTTCTCATTTACTCCTTTTATAATCATACCTAAGGACTTCTAATTTCTAACTATTGGTGGTGTCCTTGGTAGATCCTCTCAAGGATCATAGGACGGTTATTCTAACCTTAGTCACCTTATAACCCATGACTAACCTATGTTGCCATAAAACCATTTTCATGAAAATCTCTCAAAGTGGTTATTAGTACAAACATTTTGTACCACTGTGAGAGTTTTGTATTATGCAGAAATACTCCCCCTCAACACGTGCTTAAGTATTTTGACAGAAATCTGCACGGTGAGAGAAGAGCGTGCACTTTCGAATTGATCGACTCAAGATAGACAATTCCCCGCGAGACACGGTTACGTTGCATAGTTAAAGAGTTACATTGTCAGCTTTTAGGTGACAACTAGCTCTAATAACTACCTTGAAGGTGTGGACAATCCTCGAAAGGTTGTCAAACCCGTCAAAGTTTATGTCTTTCAAGAGTTTCTCGAATAGGTACAATCTACTCGGATAAGTCTTTGAGGACAAATCTTTTCGATGTATGACAGTTTAGAACTCGTCAATTCATGGGTTAAGTCTTTAGCACGAAGATTCAATCACAATTATCACAACATATTACTATCACACAATTTTTCTCCCCATAGAAAATGACATATAAATGTTATTTTTGACGAAATTTTGATATCGAATATGTCCATTTCGAGTTTTGTGGGATGATTTCCATGAAAAATCATTTGTGAACAAAGGTTTTAAGCAAGTACTCCCCCTCAACAAGTAATATTAACTTTTGAGGTTTTGAAAAACATAAGGAGAAGTACTTGTTCTTTTGAGCAAAACTTTGAAAAATGAAAGTTTTGATAAGTTTTACTCAAAAGTAAGAAGCTTTCGCTCCTTTTATAAGGATTGTGGCACCGATGCCACTACGGGTCCTTTCATTACAAGTACGGGTTGTACATTGTTATGTGTGCACAAGCCATTGTCAAATATAGATCAACACATCCAAATATTAATGAAAGAAACAAATCAAGGAGTACCAGGAAGTCCGTCAATAACACCAGGGGTTCTTTCTGGACGTTGATAGCCTGTTAGAGATATGATCGGACGTCCACCCACGAAGCTCTCCAAAGTCCTCATCTGATCGCGACGAAACAACCTTTCATCAATCCTTGTGATGATTTTCTTCGCATCCCTCTTTTCCCTCGAATTCCACCTCTTCTTCGACCCTATGCCTTCATGAATCTCCTTTAAACGATATGCTAACCCGTCCCGAACCTTCTTCAAAGTGTGATCACAAAACTTGTGAAGCTCATTACATGCCATGAAACAGTTACGGTGAAGTTCACTGCGGCGCCAAACTTTGGTTTCTTGAGAATGGTGTACTAAGCCAGGTGGTTGATATCGGGAATGTAAAGCATTGGTTGTGTGAGATTAACACGTTTTTGGTATGATTCCACGGCAAGTTGAAGGTCTTCAACACGTTCCTGGATGACGATGCTTCTGATGAATATCGTGAATGACTTGATGTACCGGAGTCGGATGTTGGTGGAGAAATGTCGCATTCGACCTTGTACCTTAGCAAGATACATGTCTTCAATGTCATTGAGTGACAATCTCGAAAATCCGCCGTAAAAGTCATATTATCGTTCGCCTTGGCGTTTGACTACGATTTTCTTCGTAAATGAGTAGTCCCACTTTGTAGACAGTCGACATGCATTATAGCAACGATCCGCTGGTCACCGCACACCTCTTTCTTAGATTTGAGTACCTGGCAGCTTCTGTAGTATATTCTTCTTCGTTCAGGCTAGTGATGAATTCCATACAGTGCATCGAGGTCGTAAGTAACCATATTATCAACGAACATATGTGTGGCTTCTTCCTCGATGGCCACATTGTTGGAGAAGATTGCTGCCAGGAAAGGGAAGGTGAGTGAGGTAGCGTATTTCTTGCTAACATCGCTACCGTGCTGAAGAAATTCCAGGTCATTGTTGAAGAAATACCATTAGGGAATCTGAGGTTGATCAGGTCGACCGATGGTGGGTAGTAGTTTTGTCGAGTCGGTGTAGTAAGGAGCCTTTTCAGGTCTGGTGAAGTTGATGTTAGATTCAGGGTTGAGCCAATCAATATTGTTGGACATGGCTCGTGCAATGTTGTCGAGATGATATTCGACTTCAATTACACTATCGGAGCTGTCTTTTAGCAGTTGAAAGGCTTCGTTCTTGATTCGTCTTAACTCTGCTTTCGTCATCTTCTTCACCTTAAACTTTTCTTGAATTATCTTGGCACGCTATAGAGTTCGACCATCTACCGGTTCTTGGCCTTCCGGTAATTGAGGGGTTGCATCAACAAGCTTTGAAAACCATTCATATTCTTCAGTTTCATCTTCATCTACCCATGATACAACTGAGGTTGACTTTTTCTTCTTTGGCTTCGAGGATGATGCTGGTTGCTTCGTTGATGTAGAAGAAGGAGGTTGTTGTTGGGGCTCGGAATCTCTCGCCTCAAGACCACCAACAGATTCAAAATGATCACCGCTTTTGCCGTTGGTGGTGGAGACCGTGAGTCATGAGGTTTGTCTCTAGCAGGGAGGACGCCAGGAGATCTTCTAGTGGTGTTGGTCCTTTGGGGTGGTGGACGCATAGAAGATGATTCGTCAGTTTTCTTTTTGCGTTTCGGTTCAGAATCCTTGTCTGCATCATCCTCGTCTCTTGGTCACTTAGCCCTTTCAGCTGACTCTTTACACGATGTCTTGAGTTGATATTCTAGCAATGCCTCAAATAGTTTAGCTTCGTCAGAAGTGAAAGTGCCGAATCGTTGAGACATTTGCAATACCAGCTTCGATATCAATTCAACATCGGAGACAACCGGAGGCTGGACTGGATTGATTTTGCATAGCAACAGGAGTAGTTGACATTGTATGCTTGACCAATGCCATGAGATTAGGATAGAGTTGTCTGGCGAACATCTCTCTTGTCACTCCAGGGACGGTGTCGATAAGAAACTTTTGAGTATAGTCTCTGATCGTCTTGTCCATTTCCCTTGGATATCTCTATTGAGAAAATGTTGAATCTGCTCTTTCATCCAAAACTCGCTCATCACGCCTTGAAGTAAGTTAAGTCCGCGGCCACCGATTGAATTTCTTGTTGACCACGCTTTCTTTTCCTTGCTTGCTTGATGTTTTCACAATTTTAGTCTTCGCCGTGATGCCCAAGTGTTGGTAGGTTTCTTGACCGATTTGGATGTGGATCCGTGGTAGCATCTTTGGATGGTGGTGTTGATGAGTGAGATGACGAATCAAGATGATGAGTCATGAGATGGCTCCGGTCTTTAGGCGGCTCAAGTTCCTTCCGGTTATGTTCGTGATTATCTAGAATATAATCATCGCCTTCTTTATGAGCTTTAGCCTCTTCTTCACCCTTTACCCGGCTTCTTCTTCGCCTTGACCTTTTGCTTAGCCTCTTCATTAGCTTTGGCTCGAGCTTCCTCGTCAGCTTTTTCTTTAGCAGCTTCCTCAATTTCTTTGTCCGTGATCATCTCATCCTGTTCTTGTTCCTCTTCTTTCTCAAAGTCAAAGAAGATTTGATCTTCTTGCTGCTGTTGCTCTGTTGATTCGTGAGTGGTGGTACCAGTTCCCTTATCGGGTTGATTAACCGCATCGAGAACTGGTGTGCTTAGTGCACCTCCAGGGCCATGAGTTTGTTGAAGATTAAATTCCATAGCAGCATGTTGTTGCTTGAGATGCTTCAGTGTTTTGCGGCAGTCTTTGTCCTCATCTTTTGGTTCTTCATTTGAACTCTCTTCTTCTTCTTCAGGCACTGGAGTCTTGCCCTTATCTGTTTTGGGACTAGAAGGTCTTTCAACCGTTGTCGTTTCATTCGTAACAGACTCAGAATAGTGAACCTCCTCATCCGTTTCAGTATCCTCGGAGTCTTCGTCCATTAATTTAGGTGCCGTTTGAGGATTAGGAATGGCAACCTTTGATGGAACTTTTCTTTTTAGGGAAGGATTCCTTTTTGGATACTTTAGGGCACTTCCAGTGCTTGCTACACTTCCTGCACTGCTTGATCTCCTGGTCTTCTTGGCTGGGATGGCAGAAGACTTTTCATCCATAAAGCCGACTTTGCCTAAGGTCACTGCTTCTTGATATCGTGAATACGATTGAAGACTTTTAACATCATTAGTGAGTAGGCATTCAGTCAAAACTACACCTTTCTTCTTTATTGATGAGTCTTTGAATCTGACAACATTTAAGGTAGGCTGAAATAACGCAGAGTGATGGTTGGGGTCATCAAGTCTCAAGGGAATGTCTTGATTATTCCCGAGTATCCTTTGGATCAACAACTTAGTGTATCTGATGTAGGGGACCTTGGTGCCAGGCTTCTTGAGGTAAGACATCATGTCTTCCCAAATTAGACTTGCGAAGTCAATATGCATCTTGTTGACCATGCCCCAGAAGATTTGTAGTTCCATGAGCTTAGGATGCTCATAACCGTTGTCTCGTCCAGAAACAGACTTGTCGATCATGATGTATAAAGTTCTCCACGGCTGAGGGATGTTCTTTAAATCGACCGAAGAATGTTTGGTGATGATTCCCGAAGCTTCATCATAGCCAATATCGACCATGAATCTGAGTGTAGCCTCTTCAGTTGGAGTAGGAACATACTCAGCAGGCTGGATGGCAGGGAGCAGAAGAATTGCTCTTAAATCAGCAACAGTAACGGTGACTTGTTTATTGTTGAGAGTCACCGTGATAACATCTTGACCATCAACTTTCTTCATTGTGTGCCAGAACTGATGGATATAGATCACTGGTACAGTTGCTGAGTTAGTGAGCATGTTGTTGTAGGGATGAGTCTTAAGAAAAACCACAGCAATGCGACATGATGACTCAGAGCAAGTGAAGTTCTCAAAATCAACTTTGAGGTTGTTCTTTCCAATCTTCATACTGTAACCGGTAGGGAAATTATCTTTGTTAGGTCACCATATTAGTAACACAAGCATCCATGTAAGAAATAGAGAAGAGAATGGATCGGATGAACACACACACACACTTACGCGTAGGAATATAAGAAAGATTATGCTTAGAGTAAATGTGTAAAGTGAACAACCAACCCTCAAGTGAGGGTTATTACAAGGTATTTATAGGAGAGGGAGCTAGGGCAACACTCCTAGTCCCTTCCTTTCCTTATTGGACTTGGGCCAAGGCTCATGGGCTTTCTACATAAGCCTTGGCATGATTACTAACATAAAGCCATATTAAGCTAACTATTACATATGAATCACTAACACTTGAATAAGGTTTAGGAGTGATTCCAACAATCTCCCTAAGTGTTAGTGATGAATGAATGAGTGATAACCGCTTGTAGGTGCCGATGTAATAGTAGCTTTGACGCCTTCGACATTCTTCTTTCTTGTGAGAAGTGTCTTGATTCGAACAATCTCCTAGTGTAGAGAAATTGTTTCTTCAAGTATTTTGCTTTGATGTCTTCATTTTCTTTGTTCTTTAGTTCTTTGTTCTTTGAAAGTGATAGTATGTTGTGGTAATCAGATCGTTGCCTTGTTGCTCCGGTGTCTCCATCGCCTTTCTCCAACATGCTCACACGCCTTTAATGTTGGATTACAGCTTGATGAAGTTCTTTAAGTCTTTAAACTTTGTAGATTCTTTGTTGACTAAGAATCATTCGACTTTGTGTTGCCTTTGATTATGAGAGAACTTTCATAAGTGATGTTGTTGGTATGAGCATGTAGAGAATCAGACGATCATCCGCTTCCGTAGCTTCCATAAGTAAACATAGGAAAGGTTAGTAATAAGCGATTCCGACTTACAAGTTTGAACTTGAGTGTTAACAAAGATAGTGTGAAAACACAACTCTAATTCTCACAAAGGCCGCCTCGAACCGAGTCCCGTATGAGATAACGCGATGTATCAAGTACACCTACGGTTCGGATGAGTCGCCGAGGTACAATCAAGTATCACCTCACGATCAGAGACCATTTGAGACCACTAAGCGTAATCCATGTGGAGTTACCGAAGCGACTGCCGTCGTGGTGTTTGATGTTGACCCCGGCGGAGTTTCCATTCAATCACCGAGATCACAAGAGTGAACCTCTCATAAATGTTCTCGATGCATTGCTAGGATCCATGTAGGACTCGATAACGCACCATCGTTGTTCGTATTGTTGAACAACAAGTGATGAAATGTCAAGTGTACCTAAGAGATCTTTTGATGAATCTCGTGGCTCTAGACTCAATAGTGCTTTTGGTTTTCCCGAGCGGAGACTAGGAGAGGGTCTCCTTCTTCAATACCGACAATCTCTAAGAGAAAGCCGATAGTTTACGTAGGGTTCCTGTGAGAATGAAACAAGCTTCTTTCTGGAGAAACTTGAGTGGCTAAGAAGGTTTAGTGCATGCGTCCATCGGGTCCATGAAGACTTTTAATCTTCAATACCATCGCCATCAAGTGACAACCAAGAGTATATGAATTGAACCCTTGTCCGCCCCTAAGTTGAATAACTGAGGGCTATATCTTTTCACCCTTTTCTTTGCAGTTCTTCAACTCCTTCTTTCTCTGATTCTCATTTTCTCCTTTTTATACTCATACCTAAGGACTTCTAAGTACTAACTATTTGTGATGTACTTGGGTAGATCCCTCCGGCTCTGGCGGATCATAGGAGGTTTAGTGCATGCGTCACTGGGTCAATGACAACTTTGATCTTTAAGAGAAAGCCGATAGTTTACGTAGGGTTCCCTGTGAGAATGAAACAAGCTTCTGTTGGGAGAAACTTGAGTGGCTAAGAAGGTTTAGTGCATGCGTCACTGGGTCCATGATAACTTTGATCTTTAATACCGGTGTCATCAAGTGACAACCAGTAGCATATGAGTTGAACCCTTGTCCGCCTCTAAGTTGAATAACTGAGGGCTATTTCTTTTCACCCTTTCATTACGCTTTTTAATTCTTCAACTCATTCTTTCTCCCGATTCTCATTTACTCCTTTTATAATCATACCTAAGGACTTCTAATTTCTAACTATTACGGTGTCCTTGGGTAGATCCTCTCAAGGATCATAGGACGGTTATTCCTAACCTTAGTCACCTTATAACCCATGACTAACCTATGTTGCCATAAAACCATTTTCTTGAAAATCTCTCAACGTGGTTATGATTGAAAACATTTTGTACCACTGTAAGAGTTTGATCATTTGCGAATACTCCCCCACACGTGCTTAAGTATTTAGACAAAATCGCACGGTGAGAGAAGAGTCGCACTTTTGAATTGATCGACTCAAGATAGACAATTCCAGGGACACGGTTACGTTGCATAGTTAAAAAGTTACATTGTCGCCTTTTAGGTGACAACTAGCTCTAATAACTACCTTGAAGGTGTGGACAAACCTCGAAAGGTTGTCAAACCCCGCAAAGTTCATGTCTATCAAGAGCTTCTCGAATAGGTACAATTTACTTGGATAAGTCTTGAAGACAAATCTTTTCAATGTATGACTGCTCGTATCCCGTCAATTCATGGGTTAAGTCTTTTCACATGACGATTCAAGTAGCAAATCAACATATTTCTTATCACAATAATTTCTCCCCCTCAAAAATGGCATATATGAATGTTATTTTTGATAATGTTTTGATAATAAATATGACCATTTCGAGTTTTTGTGGGAAGATTATCACGAAGAACAATTTTGTGAACAAAGTTTTTAGCAAATACTCCCCCTCAACAAGTAATACTAACTTTTGAGGTTTTGAAAACGTAAGGGGAAGTGCTTATTCTTTTGAGCAAAACCTTGAAAAATGAAAGGTTTGATAGGTTTTACTCAAAAGTAAGAAGCTTTCGCTCCTTTTATAGGATTGAGGCACTGAAGCGTACCACAGGGTCCTTTCATTACAAGAACGGGTTGTACACTGTTATGTGTGCACAAACCATAGTCAATTAATATAAAATCACACATCCAAAATAATGAAATAGAAGCAGTTTAAGGGGTACCAGGAAGTCCATCAATCTTTCCAGGAATGCGATCGTATGCTGATAGCCGTGAGAGTAATCCTCGACCACCACCTACAAAGCTCTCTAGTGTTCGAATCGTCCTTCTGTATAACCTTTCATCAATCCGGTGATGATCCTCGCACATCCCGCCTTTCCCGAGATTTCCATCGCTGAGACCCAATGCCTTCATATATCGCCTTCAACCTATAAGCCGTGCCATCCCTAACCTTCTTCAATGTGTGATCCCCAAACTTGTGAAGATCTCGACACGCCATCAAGCAATTTCGTTGTAGTTCACTACGGTAAATTACGCCGAATGGTTTCTTGACAAGGGTGTATTGTGGAAGTCGGTTGATATCGTGAAGTTCTAGCCGAGGTCCGTGAAGTTGACACGGTATGATAGATTCAACGACAAGTTGTAAATCTTCTACACGCCTCGATCACTATGCTTCGATGAAGATAAGTAAGGACTTGATGTATTCACGTTGAACTTCACGAGAATTGTCTCATGCGTCCGTGTACTTTGGCAAGATCATGATCTTCAATGTCGTTGAGAGACATGTTACAAAGTCCGCTTCACGTAATTCATAGTCCCTTTCGTCTTGTCTTTTGACCACGATAGTCTTGAGAAAGGTGTAATCCCATTTAGACGAAAGAGACATGCTTGACAACAACGATCCTCGTAGTAATTGTACACTTCATGTTGAGACTTTCAACCCGGCGCTTTTGTAGTAGATTCGCTTGCGTTCCGCCAATGGTGAATCCGTACATTGCATCAATGTCATACCTTTCCACATTGTTAGAAAACATGTGGTAGCCTTTTCTTCGATGGCTATGCAATTGGAGTATATGGTCACTGAACGGAAGTGTAAGTGATGTAGCGATTTCCTTGAATCATCGCTACCGTAGAAGGAATTCCAAATCATTGTTGAAGAAGTATCGAAATGGAATCGAGGTTGATCCGGTCACAATCGTTGGTAGAGGTTTAGACCATCGATGTAGTATGGAGCTTTGTCTCTTCCGGAGAAGTCGATGTTTGCTTGTGGTCGAGCCAATCAATGTTGTTAGACATGGCTCGTGCTATATTTTCAAGGTGATACTCAACTTCAATAGCACTTTCTGAGCTGTCTTTGAGTAGTTGAAAGGCTTCATTTTTGATTCGTCTCAACTCTGATTTCGTTATCTTCTTTACCCGAAACTTGTCTTGAATTATTTTAGCATGCTCCAAAGTTCGACCTTCTATCGCATCTTGACCTTCCGGTGGGTAGGGAGTAGAATCAACAAGATTAGAGAACCAGTCATATTCAGTGTCATCCTTGTCTAGCCATGATACGACGTCAGCCTTAGGTGCCTTCTTCTTCTTTTTCTTAGGCCTAGATGAGGATTCTGGTTTCTTAGCTGTGTCTGGAGAGATGGGTTGTTGTTGGGGCTCAAGGATTTCCTCATCGTCACCACCCGTATACTCGAAGTGATCACCATTTTTCTGAGTCTGGGGTGGTAACTCAGAATCCTGAGGTTTTTCAGTAGAAGAGCGAGGAGGAGATCGTGGTTGAGCTGGAGTCCTTTGGGGTGGAGGTTGCATTGAAGATGATTCACCAGTTTTCTTCGGACGTTTAAGCTCGTCATTCTTATCCTTATCCTTGTCTTCGTCGTCTCTTGGACGTTTAGGACTTTAAGCTTCTTCTCTGCATGCTGATTTAAGTTGGTATTCTAGCAATGCTTCAAACAATTTACCTTCGTAAGAAGCAAATGTTGCAGATCATTTGGACATTTGAGCTACAAGCCTGTTAACCAATTCAGCATCTGAGAATATTATGGGATTAGTTGGATTGATGTTTACATGCATTGGTGTTGATCTCATAGTTTGCTTCGCCAAGTGCAATAGATTCGGATAGAGTTGTTTGGTAAACATCTCCCTTGTTATTCCAGGAACGATGTCAAGAAGGAACTTGTGAGTGTAACCTTTGATCATCTCGCTCATTTCCCTCGAGGATCACGCTGCATGAACTTCGATGTACTCCTTTTCACCGACATCTTGTCATTCTCGTCATGAAGATACCGAACTCGGTCACGAGAAAATTCGACTTTCAGAAGCATGTCTTTCTTCCCGACCGCTGACAACTTTAATGATCCTTGTCTTTGCTCGAGAAGTCCAAGAGTCCGCTGGCTTCTTTACGGATTTGATGTGGATTTGGTTGATCTTCCGGATGGTGGTGGTGAAGAGTGAGAGGATGAATCGATGATGAAGAGTCATGAGGAGGTTCAGGACCTTAGGAGGTTCGAAGTTTTCTCCTTGGAATGAGTTGGATCGCTGAGAAGATAATCATCATAGTTTACTTCGTCATCTTGTCCGATTTAGTCTTTCTTCACCAATCCGAGCTTCCTCATCGCCTTTTTCTTTCTTAGACTTCTCTCGCTTCGGTTCCTCAATGTCACAATCAATAAAATCCTCCACGCGCTTTTGTTGTTGCTCAAGAGTGGTGGCACCAATTCCCTTATCGGGTTGATTAACCGCATCCGAATTGGTGTAGATTGACACCACCACTGACCCTCCGGGCCACGATTTGTTCTGCTCAAACTCTTTTGCTTTGTGTTGAGTATAATGGTTTTGAACTTCTTCCGTAGTCGCGTCCGGTGGCTCTTCATCCGAGCTTTCTTCTTCTTGCTCAACCATCGAGTCTTCCTTTCCTTGGTCGCCTTTTGACCGGGAGGTTTAGCTACTTGTTGGAGTGACATCGGTTGCGCTTCGAGTAGGTAACCTCCTCGTCTCGATTCGGGCCATCGAGCTTTCATCCACTAGCTTTTGTGGTTCGACTTGGGAATGGGAATCTTCCGTCTGTGTCCGTGTTTCCTCTTAGGGAACTTCCTTTACTCTCGGTGCTTGCGGCACTTCCTCGCACTTCCTCTTCCGGTTTTCCTTGTAGGTGTGCCATAAGATTTGTCATCGAGAAACCAACTTTGCTTTCTTCAACTGCTACCGATACCTTTTGTATGTGTAGAGCTTTTGATTTCATCGATGTAAGATGATCCCAAGAACACAAAGACCTTGTTTCTTTGTTGTAGATTCTTTAAATCGTCGTTAGAGTTGGTTCGCATAAAATGTCGGATTGTTGGGGTCATTGAGTCTCTTGGGGATATCGTGATTAAGCCCAAGTGCTCTTTGGATCAACAGCTTTGTATATCCGATATATGGAATCTTTGATCCAAGCTTTTGAGGAATGACATCATGTCGTCCCATATCGTAGCTTCAATTTCGATGTGCTTCATGTTGATCAAAGCCCAAAGATTTGCGCTCCATGAGCTTGGGATGCTCATAGCCACCGCCACGACCGGAAACAGATTTGGTGATGATGATGTAGAGTTCTTCGTGGTTGAGGAATATTCTTAAGATCCACGATGAATACTTAGTGATTACTCACGTAGCTTCGCCATAACCAATGTCGATCATGAATTGTAGAACGCCTCTTTGATTGGTGCAACAACGAATCGGCAGTTCGATTTCGAGAATGAGGAGAACAACCCTTAAGTCTCGCAGTGTGATGGTGACTTGTTTGTGGTCGAGAGTCACCGTCACAACATTTTGTCCCTTGATCTTTTGCATTGTGTTCCGTAATCGATGAATGTAGATCTCATGCAATCGAAGCGTAATTTGAGAGCATGTTCGATAAGGATGATTCTTCGTAATATCCACAAAGAATCAAGCAAGAAGACTCGAAAGGTGAGAGTTTCAAAGTCAACACGAAGGTTGTTCTTTCCAATCTTCATCGAATAGCCATTAGGAAGATACCAAAGAATGGTGAGAACATTTGGTGCATCCACATTCTCGCATTTGAGCGCCCATGTCGTGATTCGAAATATATTTAGCCAAAAGAACCAACATATCGAAAGACATTATGTTAGTCAACAGATGGTTTTATTGTCTAATTATTGAATGTGCTATGTTGATGATTGTTACGAGTCCAAAGTCACTTGTTTGTCCAATAGTCCAATGACGTCGTGATAAGTTTCGTGAGATAATTAACTTTAAGTTTTAAAGTCCACGTTATCACTTATTATTCACAACATATTAAATGTTTAAGCTTATTAGTGACATTATTGGTTTCGTGGCGTTATGATTTATTTATCTACAAGTTTGCACGCGTAACAATTCATAATAAAGGTAAAACAAGGCTTAGGCGTAGAAATGGCAAGCTTATGCGTAAAAAGAATGATATATGCCAGAAACGCAAGCTTATGCGTGGGATCCCGACTTACGCGTAAGAAATATTACGCGTAGGAAAGGGGACCTTATGCGTAGAGCTTACGCGTGGCGTATATATAAACCTTACGCGTAAGGCTTACCGTAAGAGTCAACCTTATGCGTAGAGGTCACTATTTACGATATCCTTCACGGGATACGCGTGGTCCCTTATGTAGAACCTTACAGCGTAGCGATTCTGCGTAAGATTAATCTTCGATAACATTCTACGCGTAAGGTGATCCTTATGCGTAGTTTGCTAGTAACCTTGCCATAACACGCACGCTGCTCGGGGTCAAAGGAACTTCCTTTCTTCGAGCAAGTTTTATAACACCCTAGGCAAAGAACCTAATCGCTGTAGTGTAGTAATTAGGGTAAGCCACGGTATTGATATCGCTCTCTAGGGAATAGGAATGCTAGTAGGAGTTACTACGCTAAGGTTAAGGTTGAGGAAGATTATTTTTATCTTTTATATTTTATGAAAATGGAAAGGTACGAATCTCGGTATTGGATTTGGGGGTTGGTATTTCTACCGATTACTCTACTATTATCTAATTATCTAAACTAAGGTTGTGGGAGTCTATGTCTAATTAATGTGTGCTCGTATGATAGTTTAAAGATGTGTTTACTTAGTTTGTATTACTCCTTAATTATCTCCTATTGATGGTTGAGTGTCACGCCTTATTCCTAGTCACGTTGTGTGTCTAAAGTTGTAGGTATGCGTTTCTCCCAACTCTTCGAACTTACCAAAGGGTCTTGTCTACAAACCCACTAGAGATTATAGAATCCTACTCTAAGGCGCTCTTGGATGATTTAGCCTACAATTACCTGTAATTATACTCTAAGGTTCACAAAGATGAATCAAGCATTATGCACAACGAATGACCTATCGCATTACTAGATCATTAATCAACTAAGATAAGAAACAACCAATCAATATTCAATAATTAAGTTTCATACTTCCTAAGCAAACACACAAATAAATTAGCTTGACATGGAGAACATGCAAGCATACACACAAATAATCAAAGACATAATTGAATTAATGAAGTAAAGACTTATCTTGATGTAAGATAGGTTTAAAACCCTAAAATATTGTACAAGACACCTTAGGTTCGGTTTTAGGTTTTACTCCAAAGACTCTCCACACAAAGACTAAAAATTCGGATTCTATATATAAGAATACAATTGCGACGGCCACCTTATGTTTAGTGACGCCGCCGTGTCGCCGCCATTGTGGTTTCGCCTTGGCCACGTTAACCTTGCGACGGCGCCACCTTATGTCCGCGACGCCGCCTCTTCGACTTCCGACGTCGTCTGGATTGCATCTAGGCCGCCCGAGTAGCGACGGCCTACTCTTTCACTACTAGACGCCGCCTCTTGAAAATACGAGTTTTGGGTTCCGTCCCGTCACAATAATTTTGGGACGGCGCGCAATAGCACCGACGCCGCCGCTTTCTACTTTCAAAGAATCGTGAGTGTCTCGATTTCGACTTTGGCCATTTTCTTCATATATTCGCGCTTTTCGTCCAAATAAGTGCCATTCCAAAGATTTTGCCTTCACGAGACCTAAAAAGTGAAAAGGAACGATATTAAGCAATAACGGATACAAAGTGATCAAATAAGGACTTAAACGACCCTCAAATGGTACCTTTTAAAACCTTATCAAATATCCCTACACTTGTTATTTGCTTGTCCTCAAGCAAATGTGCTTTTAGCCAATTAATTTATAAGTTAGGGTCATGAAGCATTAATTCAAACGGTCCACAACACATATAAGCCCCAAGAAAGTCATAACAAGCACGGAAATTACATACTAGCACCTCACATGGGGTGTTTGGATACTCACATCTCTCTCGGTGTATAAATGAAATATAACAATATAGGAAATGGAAGATAAACACTCATTAACCGGTCCTAGTACATAGATTACCATAGGCTTGAGAATAGATCAAACCTCCATCGCTTATGTAAGCACCTAGGAAAGACTATCAAAGAGGTCTTTAAAGGGTTGTAACGTTAGGCTTACTGTAGGGAAATAAGGGTTTGGTGGGATAGGCTATTTAGTGGTGGTAAATCAAAAATCTCTATGTTAAATGCATATGAAGAATGGCGCTGCTAAGACAAGACTCGACACTCTAAACTATAGATAACTCAAATAAACAAACATAAATTTAAAGGATAGATGTAGGATGGTAGCCCGATGTTTTTTTTTTCACTCTTTTTTTTCTTTTTCTTTTTTCTATTTTTTTCGATTTTTTTTTTTTTTTTTTTTTTTTTTTTTCATACACTTTTACTCTACCATCCTCTAAGATAACATCAAAATACTAGGGATTTATAAGCATATCCCTACACTTGAGTTTTTATTACTCTAATACTATTTGACCCGATTTGAAAAGATCAAAACACTTAGGGTACATTATTACGCAAACAAAGGGAATTTGAATTTAACGCCCTTCCCGTCATTTCATAAACTTTAACTTTTCCCATGAATCCCAATCATCCCAAAATCAGATACAAAGGATATGACTCGACTTAGCAACTTATGCAAGCAACTAGATAATTGAACTAAGGGTTTATGGTGATAACAAATATTTGCACTAAAAGTGAGTGCATAAGGGTAGGCTAAGGCGATTTGGGTGTATATTTGGGGTGGTAAACAATGTTTTCATTGATATTCCGAAAACCGAAATATCACGAGAACCGCGAAAAGGATAGGCTCGAGGGTTAACTAGGGGTATCGTGTACTAAAGATGAGTACAACGCAGCGGTGTGGGGAATTACTCAACCGAGTGGAAGAAGTAATTATATTACAGGTATCAAACAAGGGTTATCCTAATGCCTCTTATCATTTAGTTATTCCTAACTACACAAGTGTAGCCTCACTTGCGATCTCGAATGCATCACAAAACAAGTTCTAGAATCTAATATACTACCGGTTCACACTCTAAGCATTAAAGATGAATGCTTTAATTCCTACTAATCTAAGGGCGATCCTCACATTTTGGGTGGAATTTGGGTGGTAAGGGTTTTGTGCTAGTCATGCAACTTCCTATCCGTGAGACGCTTTTGTTAAGACTAATGGCCCACTCCTATATATTATGAAAATTTTAAATTTGGTGCCAAAATTACCCTAACCGACATTTTCTCATGGTTTATTACACAATCACAATTGGACAAAGCAAATAGTCAAGGATAAGCATAGTTTCAAAGTTCCGCTTTATTTTCCCTCCCTACACTTAAACCGAACATTGTCCCCAATGTTCCCGAAGTATCAAAGTTATGATAAAAGAAGGTAATTAAAACGAAGAAACTAGTACTCCCCGATTAGCTCGGTAGATCCGTAAAGTGGTGGTTAAACTCTTTCCAAGAAGAATTATTATGTGAAAAGCTCCTTCCAATCTTATGTAACTTCTTTTGACAAACTAAACCTCGCACACTTGAAGAAAACAAACGAAACCTTCACAGAAAATCGGCGGTAATAATATATATAAGACTCGATTTAAACTAGGATATAATGCTTGTGGAATGGATGTTTACTGCACTTTCTAAGAAAATTAAGATCCGAAAATTTCAAAATTTATAAGTAGCTCGTAAAACGAGAAAAAGTAATCGATGTTTTACTCCTTCCCGACGCCACAGTTTCAATCTCGACGCCGTCAAGTTATCCCGACAAAACCGGTCTCACGATTTTCCGAAAAATTTCGAAAATTTACATCTTTAGAATCGGAAAATTTCGCAAAACATCCATTATGACTCGATACAAGCATTTGACTCGAACAAACAAACATAAATATCTTTTAGTTAATTGTTATTCTCATGTTTACGCTTTTGAAAACGTGTAATCCTCCCTACACTTATCCCTTATGTAAAATACCTTTATATGCAATTAAGACGGTTAAAACAAAATAAAGCATTTTACAAATTTAAACATGAGGATAAACAATTAATAAAAGATATATGACACTAACAAGCAAACAATTAAGCATGGGTTGCCTCCCACTAAGCGCTTTTCTTTATTAAAGAGTCTTGTAGCTAGACTCGTAGTCGTGCTCCCACGCTTTCCTCACCTATCCTCTCGTGCTCATACTTAAGCCATTCTAACGCTCTTTCATTCTTTTGTAATCATCTCCTAATTCAAGGCATTTTTGTAATACCGCTTAGTTTTCTCATATGGGTACCTAAGCCCACTCGCTTATCCCTTTCACTAAGCAATGGAATAGGGTCATTCTATTACAAACCTCGATGTCCTTATGTTTAAACCTAGGATGAGCGCGGGCATTTGGTAGATGAAATCTTCAACTTCATCGAGAATGTAATTAAACCATCAATCATCCGCTCATTCAACCTAGTCAATTTCTTGAAAGGTTTTCCAAAATTATTTGAGTGAGGTCCTTATCTATAAATTCTCCTAAGTCTTCTAAGACCATGAACTCTACCAAATAAGCAAAGCTTCCGACAAACACGCAAATAAATGACCGCTTCAACAACATTGTTCCCTTGATAAGTTAACTCATTGACCTTGATTTTGTTGTATAAGTCCCTTGAGATTAAGTTTAAAGGTAAGAATGAATTCAAATAAGCATCGAACCCTTCTAGTCCTATTTTGCGGGAATTGCATGTTAAAAGGGCCATCTTTCTCAATCCTACACCTAGGGTCAAAACATTGGGAGGGTCTTCCTCAATTTCGTAACTAATTTCATTAATAACCTCCCGCTATCAAGTGCTTCATCATAATCAAATTCCTCATCGAATCGAGTAATAGAAAGGACTTTGTTGTTGCCAATTTATCTCATTATGCTCTAGGTGATTACCAAAATGGTGAGTGGGTGAAGGGTTTTAGGGATTGCGCTCTCAATCTCGGATTAGGAACGGTAGAGTAAAGAATCTTCGATAAAAATACGGATCATGGTTAGTGATGCTTTTTTTTTTTTTTTTTTTTTTTTTTTTTTTTTTTTTTATTTTTTACGAACGAGGTCACGAAGAAGGGGATAGACTAAGAGAAAGCTAAAATGAGAAAAAGTTTACTTGATAGGAATCAAGCAAAGAAACCTAAACGAGTGGACTACTAACTAGCTATTCTATTCCCGCAATGCGCCTAAAACTTGATAACGCCACACGCCGCTCGGGTCAAAGGAACTTCCTTTCTTCGAGCAAGTTTTATAACACCCCAGGCAAGGAACCTAATCGCTGTAGTGTAGTAATTAGGGTAAGCCACGGTATTGATATCGCTCTCTGGGAATAGGAATGCTAGTAGGAGTTACTACGCTAAGGTTAAGGTTGAGGAAGATTATTTTTATCTTTTATATTTTATGAAAATGGAAAGGTACGAATCTCGGTATTGGATTTGGGGTTGGTATTTCACCGATTACTCTACTATTATCTAATTATCTAAACTAAGGTTGTGGGAGTCTATGTCTAATTAATGTGTGCTCGTATGATAGTTTAAAGATGTGTTTACTTAGTTTGTATTACTCCTTAATTATCTCCTATCGATGGTTGAGTGTCACGCCTTATTCCTAGTCATGCTGTGTGTCTAAAGTTGTAGGTATGCTTTCTCCCTAACTCTTCGAACTTACCAAAGGGTCTTGTCTACAAACCCACTAGAGATTATAGAATCCTACTCTAAGGCGCTTCGGATGATTTAGCCTACAATTACCTGTAATTATACTCTAAGGTTCACAAAGATGAATCAAGCATTATGCACAACGAATGACCTATCGCATTACTAGATCATTAATCAACTAAGATAAGAAACAACCAATCAATATTCAATAATTAAGTTTCATACTTCCTAAGCAAACACACAAATAAATTAGCTTGGACATGGAGAACATGCAAGCATACACACAAATAATCAAAGACATAATTGAATTAATGAAGTAAAGACTTATCTTGATGTAAGATAGGGTTTAAAACCCTAAAATACTGTATAAGACACCTTAGGTTCGGTTTTAGGTTTTACCCAAAGACTCTCCACACAAAGACCGAAAAATTCGGATTCTATATATAAGAATACAATTGCGACGGCGTCACCTTATGTTTAGTGACGCCGCCGTGTCGCCGCCATTAGGTTTCGCCTTAGCCACGTTAACCTTGCGACGACGCCACCTTATGTCCGTGACGCCGCCCTCTTCACTTCGACGCCGTCGGATTGCATCTAGGTCGCCCGAGTAGCGACGGCCTACTCTTTCACTACTAGACGCCGCCTCTTGAAAATACGATTTTGGGTTCTCGTCCCGTCACAATAATTTTGGGACGGCGCCGCCAATAGCACCCGACGCCGCCGCTTTCTACTTTCAAAGAATCGTGAGTGTCTCGATTTCGACTTTGGCCATTTTCTTCATATATTCGCGCCTTTTCGTCCAAATAAGTGCCATTCCAAAGATTTTGCCTTCACGAGACCTAAAAGTGAAAAGGAACGATATTAAGCAATAACGGATACAAAAGTGATCAAATAAGGACTTAAACGACCCTCAAAATGGTACTTTTAAAACCTTATCACCTTGATTCCCACTTGTAACAAACCCGAAATAAGTTCATCATAGCATCAATATTAACACATACATTCATTCTATAAATTTAATCACTTCATTCAAACAAGCTATGAAAACCCTTATGCGTAAACCTAAACCCTAAGTTTTAAGAATTACGCGTAGGAGAATTAGCCATAGGAATTGCACTAAAATGATTCTGGTAGTTCTAAGAAGTCAAGTGAGTTGATATATCTAAGTTTTAACACCAAATTCTAAACGAATCAAAAATACCCAATTATGAAGAACATAAACCCTAAATTCTAATTTTCAATCCATTAGTATTTCTGGGTTGATTCTAAACATGGATATGTTCAATTCATCATGTAAACAACATCACACAACAATCTTTTTAACCAAAAACGTTCTCATTTGAAAATACCCAAATTAACGCATGAACCCTAATTTTCAAATATCATTCAATTCGTGTTTCGGTGAGTTTTGTGGATAAAATGGTATCATTGACATTATACAAACATTTTGACACTACCATTTCAACCACAAACACATAAACAAGATTATGTGTTCATACGCATACGCCAGAGAACACAAAATCGCCCTTAGGTTAATATCTAACCGTTGTTTTTCAAAACGATTCAAAACCATTGTTTATAATCATGTTACAAACACAAAACACTTACAAAATGAAGATCTCAAACACGGATTTGTGGAACGAATCTTAGGCGAGGATTTGTTTGGTGAAAAAATTAAATGTGAAGAGTTAATGAGGTTGGTGGGGTGTTTTGTTAAAATAACTTTATGCTTTTGATAGTTTTAGCCCCTCCACCTTTTCCATTTTCATCCAATGCCTTTAACTTCCATTTTGGTTACCAAACGAGTGATATTTGGAAAGAAATTTGACGACACTCCCCTTGACTTAAGAAATAAAGAAATTTTATAAATTTTAGTCCGAGAACCAAAAATGTGACCACCATTATTAAAGAAACAACCGGGATAAGGTAACATGCAAGTACAATGTTTTATTGAACTTTAAGAATATTTATTTTCTCCCCCTCAACACTTGATCGAAAAAAATACTGAATTTTGAAAGATTTGAGTGTTGATGGAAGAATTGTACTTGCAATGTTAAAGAAATATAGATAGAAGAATATTTTTTTTGTTTTATCTGATTTTATATTTTTGTATTTGGTTTTGAAAATATTTACAAAAGAGATTTTGGTGTTTGACCGGTTTTTAAGAATGTTTTAAGAGTTCATCCAGCCTCTCGAGTCAAACACCGCATACCAATCCGGTGGACCAACTCATTAAACCTAGCAGTGAGCTAAGGCTTTGGTGAGGAGATCCGCCACTTGGTATTCTGCACCACAAAGTATAATTCAACAAGACTGCTCCACGTGGTCCTTGATGAAATGATATCGAGATCGATGTGCTTTGATTTCAAATGTTGAACTAAATTGCACGAGATCGCAATAGCACCGATTGTCGCAAAGACATCGGATTCTGTCAAACACGTAACCATAGTCCTTGAGTTGTGTTCTCATCCAAATGACTTGAGCACAACACGCCGACATGGCTACATATTCTACTGCTGAGGAGAGCGATGTACAATCCTCGCTTCTTCGATTGCCATGACACCAATTTATCACCAAGAAATTGTAATGCTCTCAAGTACTTTTCCGTGAATCTAAGCATCCTGCGTGATCGCCACGCCCGAGGAGCTTGTTTGAGACCATATAGAGCTTTGTTCAATTTGTAGACATGGTTCGGGAACTCGGATCAACGAATCCTTCGGGTGGTCGACATAAACCGCTTTTCAGTTGTCCATTCCGGCGCGCTTTTGACGTCCATCCGAAAGACCGTTATATTCATATGAGCCGCGAAGCGAGAAAGATCCGAACGACCTCAAGACGAGCAACCGGAGCGAATGATTCTTCAAAGTCAATACCTCTTCCTGTTTATAACCCTTAGCCACCGACGTGACTTTTTTCTCGATTACGCCCTTCAAAGATCCAATTTGTTCTTCCAAATCCATTTGAGACCAATGACGAGACCCTCGTTGGTCTTTCAACCGCTCCCATACTCCAAGACGCTTAAATTGGTTGAGTTCTTCTTGCATGGATTCAATCTAGTTGTCTTTTGTCATTGCGCCTTTAATGTTTTTAGGCTCGCTTTGCGATGACGGTGAGTGCATAAATGCAATGTTCACCATCCGTGCGGCGTTGTCTTGTAACGATCGTTGATTTGGGTTACCAATAATGTTCTCAAGAGGATGGTCTTTTGTCCAACGATGTGTAGAGGTTGATGTTGGTATACATTGTGCGATTTTGAGGATTCAAATGGTTTGTTGATGATTCCGCGACATCGTGCGCAGCTTCATTTGCAAACGGGTCAAGAACGATTTGGATCAAAATCGCAGTGGGGTACTTCATTAAGAACATCGCACCGGTTCAACATCGTTGGAAGTAGTTTGTTCAACTGTTGTTGTAGAGTCAATCGGTGGTGCTTCTTCAACAAGAGTTGTTGTAGCAGTGTGTCGTATAAGAGTATGATCAGTTGAGCAATGGAAACAATGGATACACCGAGCACGCTCATCAATGTCATCACTAAACAACGGAGCAAATAGCGTTTCCATTTGTTGACGAGTAAGTGGGGCTTAGTTCACCGATGATAGGGTTTGAGGAAGTTTAAACGGTTATGACCGGGTTCTAAGTCATTATGCTCGTAAGCCATTTCAGAAGTTCATCAAAATTAGCATGAATCGCTTCCATAACCCGCTTTGTACGACGATTCCGCATCCGAAAACCCTTAGAATTTTCACAATATCCTATAAATACTCCAATGTCGACTTTGGCTTTGAGATTACCAAAGTCATCACGATCATTATTCGGATAGTAAAGGGATCCAAATACATGAAAGTGTTTTAGATTCGGTTTATGGTTATGGATAAGCTCAAAAGGTGTTTTGTTGTGGCGTTTAGTAATCATTGAACGATTTTGAGTATAGCATGCGCTGATACAACTTCGCCCACAAGTAATCTGAAGTTTAGCATTGATTAACATTGTTCTGCAGCCCACTAACGCTCGGTTTCGCTCTTTCAACAACTTCGCTTTGTTCGCATACGTGCAATAGATGTCTCGATGCTCAATTCCCACTTTCTCATAAAATTCTCAAAGAGTTTGGTTCACAAATTCACTCCTTTGTCTGCTCGATTTGGCGGACGGTGTTCCGAGTCGAACTTGAATTTTCATGAGAAAGGTGATGATCATCCGTGGAGCTTGATCTTTACTTGAAGAAAGTAGACCCAAGTCCATCGTGAATAGTCATCGACAATTACCAAGATGTAGCGTTTGCCATTAATCGTTTGCACGTGCATCGGGCCACACAATCCATGTGAAGAAGATGAAGCACATGTTGAGAGTCGTGTTCCACCTTTGAAGGAAAATGTTCACGAGTGCTTTTCCTTGTTCACAAGTGAGCATAGGTGATCTTTGGAATATCGGAATCTCGGGAGACCTTCAACAAGTTTGTGTCGAGCAAGGTTGGTTATGGTTTGAAAGTTTAGATGGAAAGACGATTGCCATAGCCAAGATTTTGTAGATGTAGCCTTTGAGAGTAGACAAATGGGAGATGAAGCAATCATGTCTTGCATTGAAATTGTATAGAGACTAGAATTGCGGTGCTGGACATAAGATCGCTTCCTTGTAGATCACGATGAAACAAGTTTTTCCCTAAATGCAACTTCCAAATCTCCATCACGTAATTGACCAACAGAAAAGAGATTGTGACCGAGGCCTTCCACATAATAAACCCCGCTAATTTCGATGTTGCCATTGATGTAATCTCCATAGCCCATGATAGTCGGAAGTGAT
Organism: Chrysanthemum lavandulifolium; assembly: GCA_022545495.1. Lineage (NCBI taxonomy): Eukaryota > Viridiplantae > Streptophyta > Magnoliopsida > Asterales > Asteraceae > Chrysanthemum > Chrysanthemum lavandulifolium. The sequence continues at coordinate 162,098,673 of CM040242.1, forward strand.
CATTCCCGAACTGACAAAGGCCAATGAACTTTGCAACAAAGTTTGATAACAGCTTAAGGTCGCTCGTCATGTGTCGGGAACATCCGCTATCAACAATCCAAAGGATGATCTCAGACACCGCATTACACACATATGGCATGATGGAATAGAGGTAGATGTGGAACCCGATGAGTTAGAGGGTTCCTCAAGAATTATAGTAGAAATACACACATCAATGATTTTAGGCATCCATTTAAACCTAGTGTATTATGTATCCATTTCGCCATCTCCAACTAGTCTTAGCTTTAGTCTTAGTGAATGCACTAGGTGGTACTACATTCTTTGAGGTGATATCGAACCACAGGACATCAATGCGTTTCTTAAAATCTAAGGAGGGTCATTCTACCAAGCACAAACTTAGAAGCATTAGTGGGCCTAGAGGTATTCGATTCTTAGATCCCGTGAACGAGACAAGATAGCTCTAGCAACACATTTGTCATGACAATCGAAAGCATACTTTTACGACAAATAACACAAGAAGCATCGATCGAATATCAAAAGTACTTAAAGGTTTAACATTCGTTACAACACTTTTTCCATTACATTTGTCGACGCAATATCTAAAGTGGGTGCAACATGAGTCTTATTCAAAATCCTAGGCGCTCTTCTACTTCAAAGATTCTTTATTGATCTTTTCTTAGGTCGCAACTTCCTATTCTTCCTTGTATTGCTCCTAGGCGTTGAAGTGCGGACGTTGGGAAAAGAGGCAACTATTCTGTTTCAAGAGAGGAAACACATTAGTATCTTGTGTTTTGTCGGTAGGAATTCGGGTTCACGCTAAGTGTTACAAGTGCAATTTTCTTAATGATGCTAGGTGAACTTGTTCATACTTTCCTAACATTTCCTTAACTTAATGATAGTGTGCACCAAATCTTGATTTTCGAACTAAGATTTCAAAGAAAATTCATGACTTCTTTAGTGTGTGCAAGATAATGATCAAGTTCGTTTGATGCTTCATTTCGAGTCTGTTTGAGTAAATCAAATATGACACCATATTCATTTTAACTTTTGCAAGTTCTTGTTCATATTTTGAGATTTGACATTTCAAAGACACGCTTTGATCATCCAGCTTGCTCAATTTTAGGATTAAACGGTTTTGATTTCAACTGGTGGATTTTGTTTTGCAAAGCAAGTTCACGATTTTGACAATCTTTTGACAACATTGAAGACGACGTTTTGAGTTTGAAAGTTCGCTTAATACTGCTCATTTTCGCCTTTTAAAGATTCTACCGTGCACATTATCAATATTCACAACAATATCAAAAGAATCAACATAATCAACAGAGAGATGATCGATGCATATGCAATGATTGTAATAACACAACATTATGGATATCAAGACATATAACATCTTCCAAGAGTCGATCAACATCTTTTCTCAACAATTTCTTTTTACGCTTAGTATTTGAAATCGATGTTTCGCTTTCTCGAAAACTGCTTTTCATGAGACCAAGTTCCTTGTGAAAATCCTTTCCCAATATAGTGCACAAGTTTTCAAATTTTTGACATGGGGTAAAAGTCATTTCAAGAATATCTCTTTGTTCTCGCGCCATTGGCGATTGAAAATGTTCAACTATTATTTCGTAATGAAATTCAATCTCACGCTCCAAAATTTTGAGGTCGATAAGAAAGTGTCAAAGTATTTTATAACGCGACAACTTTCGGCTTTTGTTTTAACTTCACTAAGTGAAGGTAAAGGACCATTAATTTGTGCACCATTGTGTTGGGGACTAACTTTAAACTGTGTGATAACAAAAGGTTTGTTAGAAGTATCTTGTTGTTTGACAAAAGTAACGGCTTTTGAATAGTTAAATGGTTTGTTATAAACGACATTTTCCATTTTGACCGACTCTCGCCATCTCGCATCTAATTCCTCCATACGATTATATTCAACAATATCATAATTGAATCATCAATTCTATGTTTTGCAATCAGTAAACTTGTGATTTGGTTTGAATGCTATGTTTGAAAACTTAGGTTTGTAATCGCAAGAATTGGTCCATATCCATTTGGATTTGGTTTAAAAGTAAACTTTTGAATAGTTGTGGTTGACTCATCATGTTTATAAACAACATTTCAAACTCTTTGATTTTGTGTTGTAAGTCGACAATTTCTTCAAGATAGTTATCTATTCGTTTCAGAGAATGTCGTTTGTACTCGAGAACTGTTTTGACAAGTTAACAACTCAAATTGGCTTTTTGTGTTTCCAAAGTAAGAGCGTTAAGTTGTTGTTTATGTTCATGTTTCATTGTTCTATTTGAGACAACAAAGCATTCTTGGAAATGGCTAGATCACGTATCCGTCGTTCTAATGATTTTTCGTTTTGATGAGATTTAGCAAAGCGACTTCAAAACCTTCTTCACGGTTTTCTTGAGTTTTGAAAAATTGATTTGTCGAATTAAGCATTCATTATCCCTAATTAATAAAGGCATTTTTCTCTTTTAATTTAGTGCAAATTTCCAACCGAGAGTGTTGGTCTTTAATTAAGGTCGAGCTCAATTTCTCTATTAGACCGAAGCTCATTTTGTTCAACGTGAGTCTTAACATGATCATTATTTAGATCCTCAAATATAATCACGAGTCAACTTGATTATCAATATTACCCAAAAGGTCATCTTGATCGTCAAATATAACTACGGATCTATTTGATAATCATCGAATGAGATGTGGATTGCTCATGTTGAACACTCGATCCTGGTCGGGTGGAGAAATTAGCGGAGATATCGATCATAGATGAGTATATTTTGTTCCGGACACGAGACAAGCCATCGTGTCATACACGGGGCTGTGTCACTCATGTGTAGAGCTTGCATTTGTGCCATCAACATCACCACGCATTAGCCGCAAGTCCTCCATATCATCATCGAATCAGATCCGCCATAAAGCTCGCTCCTTGTTGGTAAGAGTTCCACCACTTCATCCTTAAGAGCCAAGAGCAACGCCTCTTTGTGATAATATCGCCTCTTGTCCTCGGCTTAGACATGCATTAGCCAGTGACCCTTCTCATTGCGCTTATAACAACGAAGACCATTAACTCCATTCGAGCATTCCCTGCTCAACCACTTGAGCTCGTGTTGTTGTGGAGCACCACGGTTATTCCTTCCATAGCATTAAACCCTTGACCTCCTCCCATCTCGACGACCATAACCACGGTTCTCGAACTTCAACACGTCCATTGTTCACAACACTTGATTCCTTGTGTTGGATGAGGAACGGATGCAATTGTTGGATTTGTTTGTATACCGACCAAGGCTTTAACAATCATAACAAATCCTTGTTGCACCATCGAAAGCGCAGATTCCTCATCGCCTTCACCGTAGTGCTTGAGCATTGTTGTTGTTGTATGGAACCAATTGAGTTTGTTGAGGTTGTTGCCGCGATCGATCATATGGTGTAATGGTTGCAGCTTGGTTGAGGAGCGGGTTGAGGAGCTGTTTGAGGAGGAAGATTAGTTTGAGCCCACAAAGCAAGTTGTTGATTATCGAAATTGACCGTGAAGTCGGGAGTCCACGAATAGTCCTTTCTTTGTCAACTTCTTTTGGTGAGGCTTCAAATAGTCGTACAACAATCCGTATGTAGCATGATGAAGGTTCTTAGCTTGACGAATAAAATGACATACTTCTTCCATACCGACCAAGACTACTTAGGAACTTAGTGTTGACAAAGAATTGAGGCATGATGATATTGTGTTTGTCCAAATCATTAATGATGTCTCGAAAAGCGATGATGATATGACTCTAATGTCTCTCCGGTTCAATTATGAAGTGTTCATAAGCCAAGTAGATTTTGGATTCCATGTCTTCCTGATTGAGTGATGTGCCTTCCATTAGAAGATGAATATGTTCCCACATTGCTTTAGCTGTCTTTTGAGCATCAACACTTCGAAGGATCGGATTGGGTAGTCCCAAAAGGATGTATTGCATTGCTAGTTCATCGGCTTCAAAGTGTAGAAGTTCATCACCAGTGAGGTTGGAGAATGATACCACTGTTAGGTCACCATATTAGTAACACAAGCATCCATGTAAGAAATAGAGAAGAGAATGGATCGGATGAACACACACACACACACTTACGCGTAGGAATATAAGAAAGATTATGCTTAGAGTAAATGTGTAAAGTGAACAACCAACCCTCAAGTGAGGGTTATTACAAGGTATTTATACCATATTAAGCTAACTATTACATATGAATCACTAACACTTGAATAAGGTTTAGGAGTGATTCCAACAATCTTCCATTGTGAGCACGGTTGGTGCGTTAACGTTTTCCATTGTGATGTCCATATTGTGATCTGAAAGATATTGAGCCAAAAGAACCACAATATCGAAAGACATTACGTTAGTCAAAAGTTGATTTTATTGTCCAATTATTGAATATATTATGTTAATGAATGTTACGAGTCCAATGTCACTTGTTTCTCCAATAGTCCAAAGTAGTCGTGATAAGTTTCGTGAGTATATTAATTTTGAATTTTAAAGTCCAAATTTTCACTCATTCACACAACATATTAACCATTATAGCTTATTAGTGACATTTTGGTTTTGAGACGTTATGAGTAACTTATTTACAAGTTTGTACGCGTAACAATTCATTGGTAAAGTTAAAATTTAGGCTTAAGCGTAAGCATGCAAGCTTATGCGTAAACACTGTGTAACCATACGCGTAGACCTAAGCTTATGCGTAAGAGTTCCTCTTACGCGTAAGAAATATTACGCGTAGGAAAAAGCTCTTGGCCTAAGGTTTACGCGTAAGCGTATGTGGGAGCTTATGCGTAAGGTTTACTCGTAAGAGTGAACCTTATGCGTAAGACTCCAAGTTTACGCATATCCTTCACAAGATACGCGTAGTCCCCATGTAGACCCTTAGGCGTAAGTGTTACGCGTAAGATTTCTCTTACGTGTAACCTCTACGCGTAAGGTATTCCTTATGCGTAGTATTCCAATCTTAACCTTGATTATGATTTTGCATGTGTAAAACCTGAAATAAATTCATCATAACATTTCCATTAACACTTTTGTTCAACCTCTTTAAAAAACACATGTTATCACAAGTCACATTTGGTTACGCGTAGACTAAGTTTATGCGTAAACTAAAACCCTAGAGTTTCAAAATCTAAGCGTAAACGTTTCAACCATGGGAATTCAACCAAACTATTTCTGGAACATCTTAGACGCTATGTGAAAGGTTTCCAACAGGTTTTAACATCTAACACCTCAAGAATCAAAAGTACCCAATTTCAACGAGACTTAAACCCTAAAGTTCAATTTTGCAAAATTCATGTTTCTGGGTAAGATTCAATGGTGTAGATAGTTAATTAAATGTGTAACAAACATGACTTAAGAAACTAATTATCCAGAAACACTCACAAAAGAAAACACCCAAATTCACGTATAAACCCTAATTTTTGAAAAATGATTAAGGACGTTTCTGGGTAAGATATCTTGATGAGGAAGGTTTTAAAACATGATATAAGCTTTGAAAACACGCCCCATTTCATCAAAATCAACCTCAAGTGATTTTGAGTTCATACGCATATGCGTAGAAACTGAAATCACTCATATAGGAAAATCAAACCGTTGGTTTTGTGTATAATTAAAAACCTATGCTTAGAATCATTCACAGAAACTTTAACCACTTGCAAATTTGAAGATTATAACACGGATTTGGAGATTTGATTATAGGCGTGGATGAGGTTGGTGTATAATAAATGTTTGTAATAAATGATAAGTGTTTGATAACGCTCAAAATGAACATGTTTTTAGTAGCGTTATTGTTGGTTTTGTGTATGATAATCGGCTATATTTACTCATAAATGTTGCAAAAGTGCAAAAGATGCGTATTGTGTTTGTGTATGTAGCCAGGTATCACAAAAGATAAAGAAATGAAGTTTTCATGCACGTTTGGAGAATTCCCGAGTAAGGAAGTCGAGTAAGGAAGCTCTTGGACTCAATGACTAGGAAGCGCAATGATTTCTAAGTATCTACAGCAAGTTAAGATCAAGTTTCGTCGTGGAAATTATCAGTGAAAACAAAGAAAAAGGCGCAAATCAAGAAAAGTCAACAAAAGTCAAAACTGGGGGTACAAGAGGCGCCCAACCGTTCGGTTGGAGCCCGCAACCGATTCGGTTGGGCGAAGTGAACAAGGCGCAACCGATCCGGTTTCCAAGGATGGAGTTACACAAATTATCATTTAATGTTGCCTTAACTCCCCATAATCATTGGAGGCCGATCATTTCTTGTTATTTACTTGTGGAGAACGTTTTTAGACAGATAGTTATGGTTCTATAGCTATATAATGAACCTAGACTTAGTAGTCTAGGTGTGACACAACCCAAAGTGTAATAGTTTACACCAAAGCTATTACCAACCATTTTATTCATCCCAAAAGTTTGGTTACTACTATAAAACGTCCAGGAGGTTGGAGAAACTCATTCTCATCCATTTTTGATCATTCGGCATTATACGGTTAAGCTAGGCGATTGGAGGCGTGTGGTTGCTATAATCCACGAATTCTAGTTCTTGTAATCCCAAAAGTTTAGGTATTCTATGAAACTTGTTATGGATTTCTATTCTCTTGAGTTATTGGAGTTACTTTGTTATTACTTGTGTTTTGTTATAATTATCATGGAGTAGTTCTTGAATATACTTGTGTGTAAGGATGTAGGAAATCATACTAGTGTTCTCATATGTGATGCATGTATATATGATCTTGTTTAAATGAGTTTGTTGGAAAACTACTAGTCTTGTTTGATTTGTCGGTAAAACATGTTTTAAGAAAAAGGACCGAAAGGATTTCTCTTGTGTTTTATTCCAAAAAGTTAAGTGTCAAACTAGTATGGGGATATGGTGATTGACAACCACCATGTTTACTTATTGAAACAAGATTAGAAACATTTTCATCATGAAAAGTCGAAAGATTCGTAGGAACGAGTTTAATAAGAACATTTTACAAACAAATGGATTTTCTAAAGAATAATTATTAGGATAAGGACCGAAAGGATTACCTATATGTTATTGTTCTTAAAATGATTTTACAAACATAAACCATGGGTTGGAAATCATTTGCTTATGATTTGTGCATCACATCAAGAATTTACACCAAGCCTTCATGAACACTTACTATGATTGCCTATAGACTACACACAAGTATATATTTCTTTATATTGAATTTCACTAACACCATCATTTTTGGAGAGAGCCTTGACAAAGCTTTCTTGTTACCAATCTTTTAAAACAATTTCAAAAGCAAAATCCCTTGGGACGATCTCGACTTACGCACCTTTGCTATCGCGAACGAGTATACTTGCTAGTATGTGTTTATAGTAATAGCCAGATAATTCGTGTTTATAAATTTTTAAAACTTGCACACGGAAAGCACATCAAGTTTTTGGCGCCGCTGCCAGGGATTTTGGATTTTTAAGTAATTTGATTTTGTTTAGATTCTGTAAAATTGGTAATATTAAAATTAAATTTCATAAAGAAGAGTAAAAAAAAAAATTGGTTTAGAGGCCAACCGAATCGGTTGTGCGAGCAACCGAACCGGTTAGTGCTATCGGAAAAGTTTTATTTTTGATTCTTGTAGTTTTATTTTATCTATTGTTTTGTGTTATAGTTTATAGTTTAATTCTTGTCATTTCTGATTTTTATAGATTGTCTTATAGATTGTTTATGCTTTTCTTAGTAATTTTTAGATTTTTGATATTTAATCATTTTTAGTTTTATTTACTTTTTAGTTAATTTTGTCTTAATTGCAGTAATTAGCTTGGTTAATTTTCTGTTTTTATGGGTTAGTAGTTTTAATGAGTAGTTAAGTAGATTAGTTAATGTAGTTTTTGATTAATTAACTTAATTAATATTTTTAATTAATAAGGATAATGAGTAGACACATTTAATTAAGAGTTTAAGCACAATTAATGGTCTTTAATTAATTTATAATTAACAGGTTTAATAAACTATTGTTAAAAAAAAAATGGAAAATCGATCCAACCGTACGGTTGCAGCCCGCAACCGGATCGGTTGGAAGTTTTTGGTCAGGAAGTTTATCACAAACCGAATCGGTTGGAGGGCCAACCGATCCGGTTGGAGCTCTCGGTCAAATTTTTTCTAGTTTTACGATTTTGAGTTTTAGCTTGTGTTTTTAGTTTTGTTAAGTGTCTTTACTTGTTTAGTATATGTTTCTGTAGTTTGCTTTGGTTTTTACTAACTCTAACGCTAATGATTTGAATTTTTGTCTTTGGTTTTGTTTTGTCTTGTTAGATAGTTGTTATGGATAGTTTAAGCGGAATTTCTGAGTACCTACGTAACTTGGATGAGATGTTCAAGGACACCGGAAACTCGTTGGAGAAGATTGGGAATATTTTGGAAGAGAGTAAGAAGGACTTGGCTATTGATTCGGATTGTATGGAAGAAGTGGGAGAGAACAAGGTTCAACATCCTAAGAAGGGTAGAGTTGAACGGAGTATGATTCACCACTTATGAGGTTCGGTACACCTTGTAGTGTCGAAGGGGTGAGTGCGTGGGACGCTCAACTAAACATGGCCTATGGTGAAAATTATATTGTGGAGAAAGTTCTTGATCAAATTGGCCACGTTCGTTTGGATTACGAAGCTTATGGGAGAAAAATGGTTAAGAATCTTGAGGTTAACATTCATGGTCACATTTTCGAAGCAGATTTTGTTGTCTTGGAAGAAGGAAACGCTGATGAGCCCAATGTATGCTTTGGGCGGGATTTTCTTGTGACGACCAAATGTCAAGTGGATTAGGGGAGATGAGGATCAACATCACCGACTTGGAAGAGGAGAAGGGGGTGAATGAAATGCTTGTGGATTTATGTGCTAATATGGAGAAGGAGAATGTGGAAGTCGTAAAGATGGGGAAGGCGAATTGAAAGAAAACCTCATCCAACAAATTAACTCCTACCACATCCACCAAGAAAAACAATGATTACACACCTTCACCACCCAACACACCAAACACCTTCAAACCTTTAACCCAAGACCAAAAAGAAGCCATCTTGGAAAACCTTGAACACAAATTTCTCGAACTCAATGAGAAAAAGCCGGTAATGGAGGTACTACAAGATTATGTTATATACCGCAAGAAACTAGACGCGGTAATGTTAGCAAGAGAGAGATTGGAGGATAAAGATCTATCGGAGGAGGATAGAGATAGGATTTTGTTTAGGGGTATGCCACGTAAGGAGAAAGACCCGGGAAACTTCGTTTTGCCGATTAAAGTTAACGGGACCACACCAATGTATGCTTTGGCGAATACAGGTTCAAGCGTCAATGTTATGCCCTATCCATTATTTAAGACGTTGGGTCTTAGTAAGCCACAACCTAATCACTCAAAACTTACCATGGCGGATAACTCCCAAGCAAAAGCGATGGGGGAGGTGAAAAACGTAAGGGTTCAAATTGGCTATCAACCCTACTTGGCCGATTTTCTAGTCCTAGACATTCCGGTTGATAAGAGTCTACCTCTTCTACTAGGAAGACCGTTCCTACGCACATGTGGTGCAATCATAGATATGGGTAGGGGTACAATGACAATCGATGACGGGATCTCAAAACAAACCTATTATCCCAAACCGAGGGGACTAGTTTTGGAATTCATGGAGGATTTAGAATTGATGGAAGCGGACGATGACTTGACTTGCTTTGAAATTGGACGTGATGTCCATGGAAACCCGATGTATGGAACACTAGCTCCACCATACTTTGATATTGAGGATGAGATGGAACGCGCACTAGCGGTGGAAGCATTTTACAATCCATTCAAAAACATCCTTGTTTACAAGAAGCTAGCCGATTTCTTAGGTTCTCTACCGGTTCAACTCAAAAATTTGGAATGGGGGCCTGAGGGGTCAAGTGTTTACAAAAGAGAGGATGGAGACGGAGAATGGCACGTCAAATTTGATATACTATGCCCGGATGGGAGAAGATTTGTAAGGAAATTCAAAACTCACGAAACACACCATGAATTGACCGGGAAATTTCTAAGTGAGGAGATCTTAAGGCATGATTATTTCGAGGAGTAATAAGGAGAAGCAAAACACCATAATAACAAGCAATTGTTTGCTTGATTTTCATGAACTTTTAATTTTATGCATTTAGGATTTCTTGTTTTTCATTTCATTTTTGTTTGCTCTTATTATTATTTTGAAGTTATTTAATTAATGCATTTTGAGTTTTTAGTTTAAGTTATGAGTATGATGATTTAGTTTTTGAGATTAGATGTTGTTGAAATTCCAAATGGTTGGATGAATGTTGTGTGCATCTTTAATTGGATTTTTGAGTAAACGATTGTTGCTTGGAAGGTAAAATGCCCAAGTAACGTGAAAAAGGCAAAATTCTACAAAAATGCAAACCGAAACGGTTGTGTCCATGACTGATCCGGTTGCATGCAAGTATATATACCAAAAATTCAATTTTTCCAGAAAAACACACACACACTAATCCTCCAGCCGGGTTTCGCAAAATTCGACCATTAAAAGTTGTTTGAAGATTGTAAAAGTTGTAGAAGATCATCATGGCACCTAAGCAAGTAAGCATCTGCAATCAATTAACTTAATTAAGGTTTAATTAGAGCATTTGATTCAATTGAAAATTAGGTCACTAATTTGGGGTTTTTGATAGATTTCAATTGTTGTAATCTTTTAGGATTAAGTGGGTAATTGATATAGGAATGCATTGCAAAAAGAATTGTAGTGATTGATTCAACATGGAATGAGTATTAGATGATTGAATTTTTGGATTTAATTAGGTTGTGCCATTGAATCAAATTAAGTTGCAATTGATGATTTCTAGTTGGTAGATGATGCGTTTTTAATGAATTTTAGATGCCACATTGTTGATTAGAACAAGTAATTAAGAATTGAAGTTAAGATTGTTAAGTTCTAAGAAAGATGAATATGTGATGATTGGAAGCTTTGGAAAACGAATTAGGAACAATTTGAGGATGTGGGAATCATTGATGAGGTTAGAATGCAGTCTAGGAGTGAATTGGAATTAGAAAAATCTAGTGGAAAATGGATTTGAAGGCAAAGCCTTCTGCAGAGGAAGTAAGTGATCCGGTTGCAAAGCGCAACCGAACGGTTGGACTGAGGTAGCAAGTGGAACCTATCCGGTTGCTCCTCAACCGATCCGGTTCCACGTTCTGATGTGGGAATTTTTGAATTTTTGAAGTAGACCTTAGAGGCTTCTATGGACCTTTCCGTTTGTTCTAACACTCTTATATTGACTTATATTTATGATTTCTACAGAGAAATGTTGTAGGTTGTTCAAGTTCGACACGGGTTCCACTAAACCCGATTATTGCCAAGTATTGCCAAAGGAACGCAAGGAAGAAAGTCACGTATAGCTTGAAGGCTGAAGCGAATGCAAACTTGAAGTTAAAAGATCTCACCAATGAGGATAGACATGCTTTCAGGGAACGATTATCAAAGTTGCAAAATAGGACACCTTTGGTTCCAAGGGTGATTGATTGGGATTTGTTTGCCGAGTATGAGTGTGAAAATGAGTTGCGTCATATGGTGCGGATGTCTTATGTCTATCCGGTTGATGGGGATTTGTTTGATGATTTGTCATGGGAAAGAGCATTTAGCATAAATGAAGAGGTTTATCGTGAATGGTGTATGGAGTTCTTTTCGACCATGTACTTTGAAAGAAAGGTCAATGTTCGAAACATCATGGAAGAAGTTTGTGTTTGGTTTAGGCTTTGTGGGCAGGATCACGCCTACACTTTGCCGAATTTTGCTGTTGCTCTTGGCTTGTATGAACCGAATGAGGTTAAGCATGGATTGTTTGAAGCTCATTTTTCGAGTCTTAGGAGGTTTGAAAAAGAATACCCTAGTATCCTCGCTTACTAGAATCGAGTGGGAGATCCATCTTGTACTAGAAGGAATGCTGCAACCATTAGGAATCCGTTGATGAGAGTGCTACACAAGTTGCTAGTAACTGGGCCGTTTCATAGAGTTGGAAGTAGGGACAAATGTCATAAGCCGGACTTGTGGGTTATGATGTTATTGGAGGAAACTAAGGATGGAAATGCGGCTTGGCTCATAGCCGAGTATTTTACTAGGAGAGCCCCGTGAATCAAAGGTAATAGCAACATTTGTGGAGGCCATTTTATGACGAGGTTGGCAAGGAATCTTGGGTATTACAATAGTAGTGAATTGGCTAAGTGTGGAGAGCCAAAGTTTAGTGAGATTTGGAATGCAAATGGTTTTGGAAATGCTTTGAATAAGAAGACAAAAACGTTGGGAGCATGGATTGAACCACAACCACAACAACAACAACCACCACAGCAGCAAGGAAATGTGCCAATGGGCAATATACCGATGGGAAATGTGCAAACGGGTACGTCCAGTAGTTTTGACTCAGGTTGGGGAGAGTGGAACCAACATTTGAATGAAATTGATTGTAGTGTGGAGAGATTCGATGATGTTGAGAAACAATTACATCAATGATTATTCAATGCCGATTTTTCAACACATGGCTCGAGAAGCCAATTATGAGTTGCCACCCTACAATCCACCCAATGTTCCACCATATCCTTTCCCCTATACCTCTTATCCTGGACCCTATCCATATCCATATCCTGGCTATGCAACATTTCCTGACCCAGTGCCTGCATATGGTAGATTACCCGAGGTTGGAGGATCTAGCTATGATGTTGGAGGATCTTCATCGGGCGTTGCAAAGGAGAAGAAAAAGAGGAAGATTTACACAATATTTGACGAGGAGGAGAACTATGAAACCGAAAGCGATGATGATGATTAAGGTGATGATATGAGTGAGGATGACGAATGATCTTGGATCATTCTTGATTTATGGTTTCAAGAACAGTGGTTATTGTGTGTTGAACAATATTACCTCTATCTCTTAACTATTTCTTTAGGATGATTATCATACTTTGTTTATTTTCATATTTTTAGTAGCATTTGGATTGTTTGTTTGTTTTGTTTTGTGTATTGCGTATTTTGCAGTTTTGTTTGCAGGATGGATGTGACGGAAGCTTATTGTTGGTCAATATTTGGATAGAAACGATGGGGAGATTCATTCTTGAATCAACCTTGGTCCAGGAATGGAATTGACAAATACTTTTGGAAAAACCGTTCGATGTGCAAACCTTCTTTTCTCTAGCACGTCGAATGTGTATTCATTTCAAATTCAAAAAGTATCTCTGATTGAAAAATACTTTTAGAAAAACCGTTCGATGTGCGAATCTCTTCTTTTCGCTAGCACGTCGAATGTGTACTCATTCTCTAATACAAAAGTATTTTGATTGAAAATTGATCTTTCTCACAAAACCTTTGTCGATTGCAAAACTCTTTCTTCAAGCAATACGCGATTGTTTTTCAAATCATTTTCATCAATCGGTGAATCTCAATTTGTCGGGTTCACTCACTCCGTGTTGTCTTCTTTGAGACGTTCGGTTTGAGAACGGCTAGAAACATTGCGAAACCCCATCAAGGAGATTCTTAGGAATCCTACCGATCACAGCGATTTGTATCGATCAACGGGAACCGTGGGCGTGTACCTCAATTCAACGAAGTGATCAAAGACACTTTCGCGCTTTTATTGCTAATCGTCAGATGCGGTACACCCGACGATTGCGGTGATCGTAATTGAGCAATCAATCCAAAGCCGCATGCTCACAAAGATCCACACTCAAATTGTAGAAATCATGACCGGTGCATATCTACATAACTGGCTCGATATTTCATACTATGCTTCGCTCACTTTGCAAATATCATGAACCAAAGAAGGCTTCCGCTACTCGATGGAAAGATGTCATGATTCAAAAGTGTGAGCATGTCGGTCCGAAAGTCACAACTTCACATGATGGCAACACAATAAAGGGTGATCCATAGATTTACTTGTGGTGATGATCTCAATGAAAGCTCAAGATCATCAAAGATGTGGATCGCTTAAAGGCCTCCACTAAAAGTACTAATCTATGGGACTTTGAAGTTGCACTACTTAAGCACAAAGATTGCGAAAGTGAAGAATTAAAGTCTACGAGCTCAAGACTGAAGATAAAATAGAATGCTAGGATTCGAAATGTAAAACATGGGGTGACCTCCCTTAGGGGGAGATTGTTAGGAATTAGAAAATTCCATAGTAAAAGAGTCGGTCACCCCAACTATTATCTAGCATAAGTTAGCTCGTAGACTAGTCGTTATTTACGTTACTTAGTAGTTTATTAGTTAGTTTGTAGCGTAGTTTAGTTTAGTGCAACACCGTAGAGGAAGGACGGGTCTTTACCCACTGTATACCTGATCCACAGGCCGATAGGAGGTCGTGTAAGTTGTAAGTATAAATACCCCTTCCATCCATGGAAGGGGTGTGGTTTCTTTGAATCTAATCTTTCATTTGTTTAAGCAAATCTCTTTCAAGAACCTCCTCTCAACTCTCTTCATCTCTCTCTAATGGCTTTCTTATTTAATCATTGTCCTAGACCACCCGAATCATCAAACAACATAAATATTAAGATCCTACATTTTCACCCTTTTCTTATTCAATTCTTTTTCATTCTTCAACCCCTTCATTATTACAGAGACTTCATAGCTAGAACCTTGTTGGGTTTATTCCAAGACTAGCTCGGTCTCGATCCGCACTCTTCCCATATCTCATTTTCTCTTTTTTCAATATACCTAAGGACTTCTACACTATCTAGTGGATTGTCCTCGGTAGATCCCTCCGATTCGGCGGATCGTGGGAACAAATACCTAACCTTATCATCCTTATATCACCATACATAAAGTAAAGTTGGCCAGTCTATTTGGTATTGTTCATCTGCCATTGGAACCAATTGAAAATCAATCCAGATACTTATGATATATTATCAAAGAATTTTGTACCTGAATTGTTTTTTGATATATTTAGAACAAGAACTCCCCCTCAACATGTGCATCAAGTGTTTGATATCGTTTTGCACACGGAGGCAAGAGAAAGAATTAACTTCTTTGATTACCATTTTCTAAAAGATATCAACATCACTTCCCTGATCAAAACAAGTAGATAAAGCATATAAGGGAAGGATGAGGTTTTCATAAGTTTGCTCCCCCTCAATATGTGCCTCGAGGTTTGAAAGAGTTTTGCACATACTAGAGGGAACAGGCTGCACATTTAAATTGATCACGTTTCAGATCTTTGTAGTTTAAGATAGATGCTCCCCCTCAACATGTGCATGAAAATTTTGAAATAGTTTGGCACATGTGGGAAGGAGAGCTTGTACATCCTTATAAAACCATTTGCCGAATTATCAGATTAAATCCAATTTAAATCACAAATTCTCCCCCGATCACAATTATCAAATCATTTGAGATTTGTGATCTCTGTAGATTTAAATTGATTTTGAAAGCTTTTAAGGAGAATTGTGACTTGATTATGAAAGCGTTGTAACTGATAAGGATCGGATTTTAAGACTTTAAACTCCATTGAATAAACATGCATGAATATATTGTGAAAACAATTGAGTGACAAATAACCTTTTAATTTAATTGAAATCATTCTCCCCCTCAATCAATGACCTAAGTTGTTGATTGAGAGATAGATAGTTTGACACACTTTAAGCCCAAATGATTTCCAAAAATAGAGTCCGAGTTATTTTTCAAAGCAATTAGTTTTCATAAGATAGTAAGGATTTGTTTTAAAGAATCAGAGCATGAGATTTGAAAACCAAGATAAAGCATAGCTCTGTTCTTTCTTTAAAAAGCGGGTTACTACCTGAAATGACAATAAACCATTGTTTCTCTTTCTCCCAAAAATATTTTTTGATTTTTTGATTTTTTTGATTTTTTATTTTTTTTATATATATATAAAAATTCGAACAACATCTAAAGTCCCGTGTCATTCTTTGAATGACAACATCAAGACCGTAGATATTATCGAATCAAGAGAAACATGACAAAATGACAATATTTTTTGAAGATTTTTCAAAATTTTCAAATTTTTATGGATTTTGAAAGTTTTATATTTTTCTATTTGATTTTTTGAAGGTTTTATAATTTTGTATTTTGTTTTTCGATTAAATATTTACAAGAGATAAATTAGTTTAAGAGAATGATGAAATGAGTACCGAAATAAAGATATCGTTCAGCACGTTGTAGAAGAAAGGAATCAACATCTCTTAAACTTTCGTCACCAAAGCATTCGAGGCTTCTAAGAAAATCATTTGAACATGAGCCTTCTCAATTTGAATCTTTGGTAGCTTCCCCCCAAACCGACAAACATCGAATAAAGACCATTTCCTAAGAAGTAGAGTTGAATACAAAGCGGTCTCATTGATTGAAGCTCAAGACCAAGAACACGAGAACACCGGTAACAAGTTGAAACATTGATCGTCTCGGTGGTTATCAAACTGGATTAACGATTACGACCGATCACATGAACTCGTTGTGCATCCCGATGTACACCTTACTCTTCGAGATTGACCAGGTTGTCTATTTAGGGAACAATGTATCAACATCTTCATTTTACCAAGTGCATTCCAGTTATCTAACATATAACCAATCATCACATAATGTACACATGTACCCAACAAGAGTAGAGACGATGACATCCATGTAACATGTTGAGTCACTAATCATCTCTGTGGATGTCAACTCTGAAATAACTGAATTAGCTCGATCAAGTGAACATGTTGTGCATCCTTGATGTACACATATCTCTCCCTTGATGGTTGCGATCTCATCGAAATCATCATTACCTTGTGTACATGAGTCAATAACCGGAAGCACTTTATCATAACCCGTATATAAGATGTCGATAGGCAGTATCATCTCACGTTCCAAATATTCTTCTCACATTTCTTCCAACTGAACGCTGAAGTAACATATACCAAGGGTCTCCAGAGACCACTTCCCCTAAATAGTTGACATAATACATCCTTCCCCCAAATAGTTGGAATAATATATCTTCCCCCAAATGGTTGGAATAATACACCAAAGGCTACGAGTAAAACACTGAGTTTCTCTACGGTTATGACCATTGTCTTTCCGGGATAACTTCAATCAGATAGAAGTGTTAAGTTCATCAAGTGTACTCATTGTGCTTTTATATATATGTCTCCTTCCCCCTTGTTGGTTTTGATACCTCAGAATCAGCAAAACATAATATACCCTTAAACTTGAAATCTTGTGAGAAGAACTCAAATAGCCCAAATGAATCTCGTGAGAATCAACTCACATGTGAAACTCTCTCGACTATCTTTATCAACCCATATGTAGACAATTTGAAGTGACTACTGTTGAAGAAAACCCGATATACCAAACTTGAAACTGAAGTCGAATTCTCCGCATTTGTATCTTAAGCTTGCACTTAATGATGGAAGAACGGTGTCGAGAATCTATGCATCAAGCAAATCTCTAAGTACTCACTACTCAAACAAAGTATGAGACATTAACACCTCTTGAGATTATCCACATCGTCATCATCATGTGACACTGAGTAAAACAACGTAACTCCTAATAGTGATAGTTAACCAGGTCTTCAACCAACCACCCCGACTGCTGGTAACTAGATAAACCAAGTCTTCAAATCAAATTATTAAACCCGAGCAAGTTATCAAATAAGAACACGCCTTTGTGAAAGTCAACTTCAATCTCAAATAAGTGATAAATGATTAACTCTGAAGTCATCAACTTGTGTCAAATGCCCAACACGTGAAAACAACATACAATCGGATGTACATTGACCCACTGAATGAACCGGAACAAATGATTCCTCAACATCAATGCATTCTTCCTTAAAAGTATACATGTAGAGACTGATCTGGAAGATTCACCACTAATGTCTTCGAGCGGATGAGGTAGTCATTTTCCTTTAAGTTCAAGTGGTTGATTTATAGCGTGCACATTGAGAGGAACAATAATCCGTAAAGATTTGGCAAAGGAATACCAAAGAGCGGATCATTATTCATGAACAATAATCCGTGAAGATTTGGTAAGGAATATCAAAGAGCGGATCATTATTCATGAGTGCAACTGCAATATTATGATAGTCATTATCAACGCCTTGAGGAATAACTGGAGATTAGGCTTCTTGAGTAGTCTGAGAATTACTTCTTAGATGATCAACATTCGTTAACGGTTGGAAATACTCATCAAACATATCTTGAAACAATGAATCCCAAACAATGAATCCCAGTTATCTTTAGTGAGTGAGGCATTAGGCGTTGAAGGAGAGTCGAATGACCATAATTCAAGCATCCATCAACATGTAGTATATGCACTCTTCTCCCCCTCAAAAATTGCATCCGAAGTTGCCATTTTTGATTTAAACAAGTGAATAAGATCACCAATGAACGAAGATCCACTTGAGGGTTGACAGAGCGTGGGAAAACATGAAGCTTGTTGATGAAGAGTGTCGATGATAATGGTCAGAAACATGAAGATTTCTATTCTTTTGAAGATAAAGTGCACTGAAGCGTACACCTTTCTTTACTTTGAGGAACGGGGCCTGAAGAGTTATCTGCAGACGCCATAATGATGAAGTACGAGGCCTGAACTGAAGTGAACAGACGTCATAGCCGAAAGAATATCAAGATTGAGTTACTTGAACCCGTGAGTTATGAGATATCAATCCATTTGTGATCCATACTTTAAGCCACCCATGTAGTGAAGGATCAAGTATCTCGCAATGAGTAAGGACTACCGCACTAATATTACAAACTTGATTGCATATATTTTGGTTAGTGACATTAGTATCCAAACCCTTTGGGGTTTCACGGTCAACCTTGATTTTGTCATCGAAAACAACTTTCCGGTAGGAATCCACCTAAGTCCAGCATCCTTAAACATTCTACCAGACAGTATCTACTTATGGCAAGGTCTAGGATTGTAAGGCTTCTTATGAATAGTGGAAGACTTATCCTTGTTCCTAGTTTCCAAAGATTTAGCAGTTGGTATCCATCTAGGCGAACTTTTTGGTTTGTTTTGCTTCTCAACATGTTGAACCTTAGTCACGTTAGTAGTCTTAGTGGACTGTACCTTAGCATGTGAATTTACTTTCTTCAGAGATTTTGTGAAACATTTATCATGATTAGCATTAAAGATACATTTCAGACACTTTGAGCAAACAGCTTGTTTGGATTCAGAAATAGATCTAGATTTCTTAGAGTGATCTGCTATGGGAATAGCTTTAATAGAAACGCAACTACTCTTAGATGTAAGCCAATCCCTAGTCTTTAGATTAGTGTTCCTAGGTAATGGTTTAGAACTACTAGCAGTACCTTGAAATCTCGAAGAATTCATCACCCTAGGTCTTGCACCTAAAATTCCGTCTTTGCGATTCTGTGCCTTCTTTCTAGCCATTTCTAGATAAGAGTTCTTATACAAGTCATTCATATCAATTTTCCTAGGCAAGTGAGGTGAAGTGACTGGTTTTGTCAAAACTTGTTTCGCATCAACTTGGGAGGCAAACCGTGTTTTGAAAATTTTGGTCGCTCGATCTAAACGCATTCGGTTTTCTAATAACCGGTTTCCCAAGATTGATGGTTTTGCAAACTTAGTGTTCACACTATCCCTGTTGTTTTTCGACCTTATTTTTAAAGCAACAATAGTGAAACTCTTTTCCGAAGTTGAGCTTTGAGGTCATCAATTTTTGCTATCAAAGAGTTTGTTTGTTCTATTGACTTAGTTCTAGCTTCTTTGACAGATTCACTTAGTTCTATGTGATGCTTTCTCAAAGACTCATTTTCCTTTAGTAATTTGGCCACACAAACCGCTAATTCATCATTTCTCATTTGAATATCATCAATAGAATTAACATCAGAATTACTTGTAACCAAATTACTTTTCACATGCATATTAGAAATATGTTTCTTCAAATTGTTGATAGTTGACTCTTTTCTTGAAGTCGAGTTTTCAAAGTGTTAATTTCAAAAGTTCACGGAATTCGTGAAGTTCGGATTTTACATGGTTTGTTAAGTTGAAAACTTTCTTCTTTACTCAGATCGCAATTTCAAGTGAAATGCAATGTTTTCAAGTTTTGAGAATTTGTTGGAAAGTTCATCAAAAGCCTTTTTGTCAACCATATCATTTGTTTTGAAACTATTAGACTCACCTCAACCAAGGAACATTTATCGAATCATGTTCAAGATTAAGATCAATATGTTTAGGTACATTAGCAAATGCACTATGTTGAGCAGCTAAGGGTACCTCATCACATGACACCCGCTCAATTTACGGTCCGATATCGCATCCACATCATGTGTAACAAGAGTCACCGGACATTGGTGTGTCAAGCTTATCAATCTCGAGCCTATGTATTCGTTGTTAATCGATCCATCATCCGGTGCTTTACCCGACTCATCATTATATGTTGTCTCGGACATTCGTATTCAAAGAACACCCGATTCTTCAATGATACATTACCCCACTTATCACAACAATCTCTCAATCGCACTGACACTCATCCACTTTTTCATCCGTCTCGAGTAACTTCCTCAATATACTTCTCCACATTATCCATAAGATGGATAAGTGTCTCTATGAACACACTAATTTCCATTCCAGTGTGTTTCTTGAAAGACACTTCAGTCATGTCTTGATCATAATCTGATGTGAATTCCCTATTTATGAATGACTGAAATTGGTTGTGGATCACTTGAAGTGCAGCACTGGAACTACCCTTTTGAACCTTTTCTTTATCAAGTTGTTGTTCCAATTGCTCTAGGTTTAACTGCAAAGTTCCTGTTAATGTGGATAAGTCATGATGGAAGAGGGCAATACATGTTCGTTCCATTGTTACGTGTAGAAGTAACATGAGGTGAGAGTGAAGTTGTTGAAAAGGTTCAATGTTGCTTTCCTTTTGCAAGGCATTCTCAGAGCACGAATGATGCAAATCTTTCTCATCGAGTCTCGAACCCGGAGATATCACATCCTCATTGATTGATTCAATCATCTTTAATCGTTCAGTGTAGCAAACATTATCATTGTTGTCCACAACATCATACAATTTAAGCACTTCTGAAATCACTGGGTCAGTAGAGTAAGACATGATGTTGTAGTATACACGGGATTTTACAAGTCTATGATTTAAACCGAGAAATAGATTCTTTCGTGGGATTTTACTAAAATCAAGACGAAACCGTGAGACAAGATAAATTGGGAGAGGTTAAATAATGGTTTCTTGAGATTTTGTCTTGAGATTGTAGATGAATTTACGGATCTTGTAGATGAGACAGGAGTGAGACTTTTGTTTCAAATCGGATTAAACAACAGCTAACACGGTATGTTTCAACGAGTCCGAATAATCTCAATCCCAACAAGGTAATCACTCTCGTATTTCAAAACTCGAGTAAACAAAACCTTTGTCCAAATTTATACCAATTAATTCCAAAAATTCATCCCTTTTACTAATGAGAAACGTTTTGATATGACTCTATGTGAAATGACTCTATGGAGAGTTGAACGTATTACCAACTTGCAGCCCAACTTGCAGCCCAACTAATGAAATGTTTTGATATTCAACGTTTTACCAAATATGCAGCCCAACTTGCAGCCAAAACAAATAAAACCCAAAAACCAAATATGCTGAACCCTAATAATCCGGACTATAAAATACCACTTAATATTATTTTTACCCTAAAAACAGTCTAAACCTAATCTCACTCTAAAAGAAACGCAGTCACAGTTATTCTCCAACCCAAACGAAAAATAAGATCTAATTCATGTCTTCTCTCAAATGAAAAACGCAGCCACCAGATATTTGAGTTCTATCCTTGTTATCTCAAAGCAAGCAAAGTCACACCTGTTTCCCACTTGAATCTCAGTAAACACACGCCTTTGAGTTTCTTTCACAGCCGACTATAACACGAAGGTAGGGTAATGTTAGGTCACTAGTTTTACAACACAAGCTTATAAGAGAAGAGATAAGGCGGATGAACAAGTATCAAACACAAACACACAATAATATGAGACGGTTATGCGTGGTGAGAGAAAGAAGAGAACTTGAACAACCAACCTTCAAATGAAGGTTATTACAATGTATATATAGGCAAGGAGCTAGGGCAACACTCCTCTCCTTCCCTATTCCTTATTGGGCTTGGGCCTCGACATGGGCCTTCTACATAATGTCGGACCTTAAACAAACATAAAGGCCGAATAAAGCTACCTATTACATATGAAATATAAATACTTGAAATACTTGTTTAGGAGTGATTCCAACAATCTCCCCTCAAGTATATATGAATGTAAACGTGAAGGCGTTGATGTAATAGTAGCGGTGACGCCTTCGACATTCTTCTTTCTTGTGAGAGGAATTGTCTTGATTCGAACAATCTCTCCAGTAGAGAGATCGTTATCTTTGAACAGCTTATGCTTTGACGTCATCATTGACTTTGTTCTTTGATCATTGTTCTTAGTGGTGAAAGTGATAGTATGTTGTTGTCGCATCGATCGCCTTCGTGTGCCTTCATTGCTCCAAAGTCTCCACGTCATTCTTCAACATGCTCACACGCTCTTTGACGGTGGGAATCAATCTCGATGGTTGTGTTGCTTTGAATAGAACTTCCATTAGTGATGATGTTGGCGTGAGCATGAGAAGAGTCAAGACGATCATCCCGCCCGAGCTTCCATAAGAAGAAAACATTGCAAACGGTTAGTAATAAGCGGTTTCCGGCACTTACAAGTTTGAACTTCGAGAGTGTTAACAAGATAGTGTGAAAACACAACTCTAATTCTTACAAAGGCCGTTCGAACCGAGTCCCACAAGTGAGATAACGCGACGCATCAAGTACATCTACAGTTCGGATGAGTCGCCGAGGTACACCAAGCATCACCTCACGATCAGACCGTTTGAGACACACCCGCGTAATCCACGGGAGTTACCGGCGACCGCCGTGGTCGTTTGATGTAGACCCCGCAGAGTTTCCATTTAATCACCGAGGATCACATGTGAACCTCTCATAAATGTTCTCGACATTGCTAAGATCCGTGAAGGACTCGATATGAACCATCGAATCATCAAGATCTTATTTGTTGATCAACAAGTGATTAAATGTCAAGTGTTCCTAAGAGATCTTTTGATGAATCTCGTGGCTCTAGACTCAACAAAGGCGTTTTGGTTTTCCCGAGCGAGAGACTAGGAGAGGGTCTCCTTCTTCAATACCAATGATCTCTAAGAGAAAGCCAATAGTTTATGTAGGGTTCCACGTGAGAATTAAACAAGCTTCGTGGAGAGAAACTTGAGTGGCTAAGAAGGTTTAGTGCATGCGCCATCGGGTCCATGATGACTTTTAATCTTCAATACCGGTGTCACCGAGTGACAACCAAGAGTATATGAATTGAACCCGTTGTCCGCCCTAAGTTGAATAACTGGAGGGCTATTTCTTTTCACCCTTTACTTTGCATTTCTTTTGATTCTTCAACTCCTTCTTTCTCCGATTCTCATTTTCTCCTTTTACAATCATACCTAAGGACTTCTAACACTAACTAATGGTAGTGTCCTTGGGTAGATCCCTCCGACTCAAGCGGATCATAGGACAGTTATACCTAACCTTAGTCACCTTATAACTCCATGACTAACCTATGTTTGCCATTATAACCACTGTAAGTAAACAATATCTCTCAAAGGGTTTGTAAATGAAAACATGTTAGAACCACAGTGAGGATAAGTTTTTGCATAAATACTCCCCTCCACATGTGCTTAATAGTTTTATGGTTAAATGCACAGTGAGGAAAGAGCGCGACTTTTATGAATTGATCCACTAAAGATAGACAATCTCCGCGAGACACGGTTCGTTGAATAGTTAAAGAGTTACATTGTCGCTTTTAGGTGACAACTAGCTCTAGTAACTACCTTGAAGGTGTAGACAAACCTCGAAGGTTGTCATACCCGTCGAGTTCATGTCTATCAAGAGCTTCTCGAATGGTACATTCTACTAAGACAAGTCCTTTGCGAGACACGTTTACATCACTAGCGGACTAGCTTGAAATTATTACCCGTCCAGACAAGTCTTTTCGAGTTACAAACAGTTTAGTACCGTCAATTCGTTGGTTAAGTCCGGGTACATGATTCATTTGCATTCAAGACAACATATTTCTTATCACACAAGTTATCTCCCCTCAAAAATAGCATATAAAGAATGTTATTTTGAATGGTTGAGAATAAATATGACCATTTTGAGTGTCATGGGAAGATGACCACTATGAACAATTTGTGAACAAAGTTTTAAATCAAATATTCCCTTCAACTAGTGATATAAACGGTTGAGGTTTTGAAAAATCATATGGGAAGTACTTGTCTTTTGAGCAAAACCTTGAAAAGTGAAAGGTTTGATAGGTTTTACTCAAAAATAAGAAGCTTTCGCTCCTTTTATAAGGATTGTGGCACCGAGGCGCACTACGTGGTCCTTTCTTGACAATTACGGGTTGTACATCGTTATGTGTGCACAAGCCATACACATATATAATCATACATCCAAAATCATATGAAGGAAACCAATTAAGGGGTACCAGAAGTGCGGTGATATTCCTGTGAGTGCGCACGGCGTTGAAAGCCGATGATGTTTCTCCCGAGTCGACCACCAACATAGCTCTCCGATCGTCTCGAATCGATCCTTCGAACAACCGTTCATCAATCAAGGTGATGATACGCCTCACATCCCTCCTTTCCCGAGAGTTCCAACGCTTAGGATTCCCAATTTTATTGCGATATCCTTCAATCAGATGCCAATCCATCCCTAACCATCTTCAAGGTATGATCCCCGATTTGTGGAGCTCACTACACGCCATTAAACAGTTCTGCGAAGTTCACCGCGGTAAACAATGCCGAAAGGTTTGTTGATGAGCGTAAGTTGTTTGAGCCGGTTGATGTCGGGAAGATCAAGCCGTGGTGGAGTGAAGTTTACGTTTACGATATGATTCAACAACCATCCGGATATCTTCGACACGTTCTTTGATCACAATGCGTCTAATGAAGATGAGAACCGACTTGATAAATTCACGTTGAACTTCAATCGAGAATCGTCTCATACGACCACATACTTTGGCAAGATACATGTCTTCGATGTCGTTGAGGACAAGTTCTCAAAGTCGCCTCGGAGAATCCATAGTCCTGTTCATCATGTCGTTTGACTATGATATTCTTTAAGAATGTGTAGTCCCACTTAGACTTGAGATCAATGTGTTTGATGGCCACGATGTCCTTCGAGCTATACACCGCATGTTGAGACTTTTGAACCGTGCAGCTTGTAGTAGATTCTTGACGTTCGTGCCAATGATGAATCCCATACAATGCATCTTGGTCATATGCTTGCACGTTGTCGAAAAACAAGTGGGTTGCACGTTCCTCGATAGCTATGCGCTTAGAGTAAATGGTCATGGGAATGGAAGAGTCAATGATGTAGTGTATTTTCTCGAACCATCGCCACCATGGAGAAGAAATTCCGTGTCTTTGTTGAAGAAATATCGGAAGGGAATCCTTGGTTCGTCTGCTGGCCAATGGTTGGTAGAGGTTTGGTCCAATCGGTGTAGTATGGAGGGTTGTCCCTTTGTGTGAAGTCAATGTTTGCTTCGGATTGAGCCAATCCATGTTGTTAGACATAGCTCGAGCGATGTTCTCAAGATGATATTCGACCTCGAGGGCACTTTCGAGTCGTCTTTCCATAATTGAAATGCTTCATTCTTGATTCGCTTCAATTGATTTCGTCATTTTCTTCACATGGAACTTTTCTTGCAACAGCTTTGCATGCTCCAATGTTGAACCATCTACCAATTCTTGACCTTCATCGGGGTAGGGAGTTTGATTGACAAGTGTGGAGAACCATTCAAACTCTTCGGTTTTATCGTCATCTAGCCATGATACGACTCCGGCCGAGTCGTCTGCTTCTTCTTTTGGAAGGCTTTGATGATGAAGTGGTTTCGCACTTGTTTGGGTGAGGTGGGTTGTTGTTGGGGCTCAAGGACCTCTTCATCATCACCACCCTTATACTCAAAGTAATCACCAATTTTATGAGTCGGGGTGGTAACTCGGAATCGTCCCGAGGTTTTTCAATTGAAGAACAGTAGGAGACCTTTGTTGAATAGGGGTCCGTTGGGGAGGAGGAGGCATCAAGAAGATTCACCGGGCCGCTTCGACGCTTAGGTGTAGAGTCTTTATCCTTATCCTTATCTTCATCATCTCGGGACGTTTCGACTTTTCCGCTTCAAATCTACAAGCTTCTTGAAGTTGGTAGTCCAAAGAATGCTTGATACGCTTTGTTTCTTCAAGATTGAGCATTGCGATCGTGGCGACATTTGTGTCACAAGCTTGGCTACCAATTCATTATTCGAGAACACGACCGAATCGGTCGGATTGATTAATGACGGTTAAGGCGTTGATCGAATAGTTTGTTTGGCGATCCGCATCGATTTGGATAAAGTTGTCTAGTGAATAACTCCTTTGTGACTTTAGGAACGATTCCGAAGGTACTTTTAGTGTAGCCTTCGATCATTTCGCTCAGCCTCCTCCCGACGGTGTTGTTTCATGAATTCTGAACAAACTTCCTTTCCTTTTGCATCTTTTCATTCTCGTCATATAGATCTTGTATGTGATCGAGAAAGAAATTCACTTCTTGTTGAGCACGCCTTTCTTTCGACTTGTTTGACAAATTTTGGTAATCCGTTCATGAGCTTGAGAAATCCAAGATTTAGGTGGTTTCTTCACTGATTTGGATGATGATCTGGTTGACTTTGTTGATGGTGGTGGTGATGAATGAGATGAAGAGTCTGATGATGAGGAGACATGAGGAGACTTCATGTCCTTAGGAGTTTCTGAGGTTTTCTCCTTTGAATGTGTTGGACTGTCTAGAAGAAACTTTGAGTAATCATCCTCGTCATCCTTAGACTTTTCTTTCTCGCCCAGCTTCTCAAAATCATACTCAATAGTGTCTTCAACAGCTTTTGTTGTTGCACAAGAGGGTGGCACCACCCCTTATCGGGTTGATTAACCGCATCGAGAGATGGTTTAGAGTGGCAAGACCACTTGAGCCTCCGGGCCACCCATTTGATCTTTAGCAAATTCACGCCTTTTGAGTGTGTCGGACATTGTGAAACTTTTTCCGTATGATTTATCCAATTTCTCTTCTTCATCTTCGAGCTTTCATCCCGAGGTACAAGTGCGATGAGTCTTCTTTTCCTTTAATAGTTTGAGGACTTGGAGGTTTTGGTGTGAGGATCTTCATCCTTGCGCTTGAGAGAATGTGATCTCTTCATCTCGTGTCGGTAGCCTCGTAATCCTCGTCCCCGAGTTGTCTTTGTGGTTCAAGTGAAAGGATCGGAGTGGCTTCTAGAGAAGGAACTTTCTTCTTAAGAGTGGGTTTCTCTTTGGAATGGGTTTCTTCTTAGGAACATTCCTTTGACTATCTCAGACTTGTGACACTTCCTCACTTCCTTTCTCGTTCTCCTTACCGTGTACCGTAAGATTTTTCATCGAGGTGACCAACTTTGCCTTGTTTGACCGCTTCGGATATCTCTTGTACGCTTCGAGCTTCGACATCTTCGCTAGAAGGAAATCGCAAAGACAAAGACCTTGTTTCTTTGTAGACGCTTCCTTGATTCTTACGGATAGAATAGGTTCCACAACATGTCGTGATTGTTGGGGTCATTGAGCCTCTTGGGGATGTCGGGATGAAGTCCAAGTGCTCTTTGGATCAACAATTTGGTATATCCGATGTAGGAATCTTTGAGCCAAGTTTGTTGAGAAATGACATCATGTCATCCCAAATCGAGCTTCAATAGCGATGTGTTTCTGCTGACGAAGGCCCAAAATATTTGCGCTTCTATGAGCTTAGGATGCTCATAGTCATCCACGACCGTAAATGACTTGGTGATGATCATGTAGAGTGTTCTCCATGGTTGAGGAATACTCTTAAGCTCTACTAGAGAGTGCTTGTTGATTACTCCTCGTAGCCTCGCCATAACCGATATCGATTAAGAATTGGAGAGTGAGCTCTTCAAGAGGTGAGGCATATAGTTTGGTTGGATCGACTTCAGAATTAAGAGAATGACCTTAAGTCTCGCAGTGTAATGATGACTTGTTTGTGATTCGAGTCACCTTCATGCAGCTTGTCCTTTGACCCTTTCCATAGTGTTCCGTAACTGTTGGATGTAGATCTCGTGGACAGTTGCAGAGTTAGTAAGCATGTTCGATATGGATGAGTCCTCGAATATCAATAGCAATGAGACATGAAGATTCGAGCAAGTGAGGGTGTCAAAGTCAACACGGAGATTATTCTTTCCAATCTTCATTGGATAACCATGAGGATAGATATCAGCAATGGAGAGAACTTCAGGTGCATCCACATTCATTTGTTCAGCCATGTCGTGATCTGAAATAACATTAGCCAAAAGAACCAACATATCGAAAGACATGATGTTAGTCAACAGAAGGTCTTATTGTCTAGTTATTGAATGTACAGTGTCAATGATTGTTACGAGTCCTAAGTCACTTGTATGTTCAATAGTTCAATGATATCGTGAAATGTTTCGTGAGTTAGTTAACTTTAAGTTTTAAAGTTTATGTTATCACTTATTGTTCACAATATATCAAAAGATTTAAGTTTATTAGTGACATTTTGGATTCGTGATGATATGATTAGTTTATTTACAAGTTTGTACAAGTAACAATTCATCATGAAGGTCAATCCAGGGTTAAGCGTAGTTTAGGCAAAGTTATGCGTAGACAGGTATGATATATGTTTAGGCGTAGACTTACGCGTAGAATCCTATCTTACGCGTAAGAAATGTTACGCGTAGGAAAAGGAGTCCTTATGCGTAGAGTCTATGCGTAGGCATATATAGTCCTTACGCGTAAGGCTACTCGTAAGAGTTGACCTTAAGCGTAGGGTCATCATTCACGCATATCCTTCACGGGATACGCGTAGTCCATTGTAGAACCTTGCGTGAAGCTACGCGAAGACAAATCTTCGCGATAACAATCTACGCGTAAGGTGATCCTTATGCGTAGATAATCAAATGACCTTGATTCTCGAATTATGAGTGTAGCAATCACGAAATAAATTATCAAATCATCAAAATCAAGACATACATTCATTTCAATAACAACACATGGCATGAATTATGTATAAATCGCCACGCCAGAGAATATCTTACGCGTAGACTAAACCCTAGTTCTCGCGATCAAATCTAGCCATGGATTATGCACCAAAGTTATTCGGTAGTTCAAGAGAGTTGTATGAGCTTATATACCAAGTATTAACATCTAACTCATGGTGAATCAAAATACCCAATCTTATGAACCTTAAACCCTAATTTCAAAATCAATTCATCGGTGTTTACGGGTAGTTATAGAGCAAGGATATGATTAATTCAACATCATATGAACATAACCCAGAATATTTTGACCAAAAACACTTCTCATTTGGAAAACCCAAATCCACGCATAAACCCTAAGTTTCAAAATCAATCAATTCATGTTTCGGTAAGATTTGAGGATAAAGATATTATCATTGATGCTAAATACACTTTTGAAACAATCTTTTAACCACAAACACACAATCTTGATTATATGATCATACACTTATGCGTAGATCATAAAACCGAGATTATACATAGTTTTAACCGTTGGATTTTGAAAATTCAAAACCATTGCTTAAAAACATGTTGTAAACGCAAAACACTTACAAAATGATGATCCAAACACGGATTTCTTGAGTGAATATTATGCGAGGATGATAATAGGTTTTGTAATAAATGTGAAGTGAAAGTTAGGTGGAGGATAGTTTTATTCAAAATATTATTAAGGTTTTGACAGTTTTGGTCCCTCCACCTTTTCCTTTTTCATCCAAAGCATTTTAACTTCCATTTTGGTTACCAAACGAAGATTTTTTGGAAAGACACTTGACGACACTCCCCCTCGACTTGAGAAAATAATGAAAGGTTATAAATTAAAGTCCGAGGAGTGTCTTTGAACCAGAAAGTCCACCATCATTTGTATAATCGAAACAACCGAGATGTGATAACATGCAAGTACACAGATGTTTTGAAGCAGTTAATGGATTATTTTCTCCCCCTCAACACTTGATCGGAAAAATACTGAATTTTGAAAGATAAAAGTGTTGACGGAAGAAATGTACTTGCCATGTTTAAAGAAAATAGATGAGGAGAATATTTTTGTTGTTTTATCAGGTTTTATATTTTTGTATTTTGTTTTTGAAAGATTTTATTTATTTACAAAAGATGTTTTGGTGTTTGACATGTTTTTAAGACGGTTTTAAGAGGTCATCCAGTTCCTCTTGAGTCAAACACCTCATACCAATTCGGTGGACCAACTCATTAAACCTGGCGGGAGGCAAGGCTTTGGTGAGCAGGTCTGCCAATTGGTATTCAGTACCCACAAAGTATAATTCAACTGCACTGCTCCACATGGTCCTTGATGAAATGATATCGTAGATCGATGTGCTTTGATTTCGAGTCTTGAGCGAGTTGCACGAGATTGCAATGGCACTCGATTGTCGCAGACATCGGATTCATCAAATCGTAACCATAGTCTTTGAGTTGTGTTCTCATCCGATGACTTGAGCACAACACGCGGACATGGCTACATATTCTCCTTGGTTGATGACAAATATGTACAATCTCGCTTTTGATTGCCAAGACACCGCTTATCACCGAGAAATTGTAGAGCTCTCAAGTACTTTTCCTTGAGTCTAAGCATCCTGCGTGATCGTCTCGAAAAAGCTATTAGTTCAAAACCGAATCCTTCGGATACGGATCCCAAATTAATGGTTCCCTTTATGTATCGGAGGATTCTTTTAGCCTCGAGAGGTGAGTTTCAGCTTGGTCGCGATCGATAACGGAGCATAGATACACGGCAAAGACAATATCAGTCTCGCTAGTCGTTAGATACATGAGGACCCAATAATACTTGGTATTTGGTAGGGTCAACCAATTTCCCATGTAAATCAAAGATCTAATTTCTTGGTATGAGCCATAGGTGTGGCATAAGTATCACGGTATTCATTCCAAATTTGTTTAACAGTTCAAGGGCATATTTGACCGACTCAAGAAAATACCACGGGTGATTGATGAACTTGCGGTCCTAGAAAGAACGTAAGTTCACCCATCATGGACATTTCAAAATTTTTCTTCATGAGTTTTGCAAAAGCGATTGAAAACTTTTATGTGTTGACCCAAAATGATGTCATCCACGTAAATTTGAACAATTAAGATGTGTGCCCGTGATATTGTATGAAAAGAGTTGGGTCAACCGAGCCTTTGGTGAAATTATTGGCAATGAGGAAAGATGATAGCTTATCGTACCATGCCCGAGGGGCTTGTTTGAGACCATAAAGAGCTTTGTTCGGTTTGTAGACATGGTTCGGGAACTCGGGATCAACGAATCCATCCGGTTGGTCGACATAGACCGCTTCTTTGAGTTGCCCATCGAGAAACGCCGTTTGACATCCATCCGATAGACCGTCATGTTCATGTGAGCCGCGAACGCAAGAAATATCCGAACGACCTCAAGACGAGCAACCGAGCAAAAGATTCTTCAAAGTCTATCCTTCTTCCCGACGATAACCCTTAGCAACTAGACGTGACTTGTTTCGATGACGCCCTTCAAAGATCCAATTTGTTTTTCCAAATCCATTTGAGACCAATGACGAGACCCTGTTGGTCTTTCAACCGCTTCCCATACTTCAAGACGTTTGAATTGGTTAAGTTCTTCCCGCATGGATTCAATCCATTGTCTTTTGTCATTGCGTCTTTAATGTTTTTAGGCTCGATTGGCGAGACGGTGAGTGCATAAATGCAATGTTCACCATCCGAGTGAAGACGTTGTCTCGTAACGATTGGTTGATTCGGGTTGCCAATAATGTTAGCCGAGGATGGTCTTTTGTCCATCTATGTGTAGAGGTTGATGTTGATATACATTGTGCGATTCGAGGATTCAAATGGTTTGTTGAAGATTCCGCAACATCCGTGCAGCAGCCTCATTAGCAAACGGGTTGAAGAACGATTTGGATCAAAATCTGCGGTGGGGTACTTCATTCAAAGATATCATCACCGGTTCATCATTGTTGGAAGGTGTGTTCAACTGCTGTGTTGGAGTCAATTGGTGTAGGTTCATCTTCAACAAGAGTTGTTGTAGCAGTGTATCGTATAGGAATATTATCGGGTTGTGCAATGAAACAATGGATACACCAGAGCACGTTCATCAATATCATCACGTAACGTAGGAGCAAATAACCTTTCCATTTGTTGACGAGTTAGTGAGGGCTTTCTTCGGTGATGATGGGGTTGAGGAAGTTTAAACGGTTGTGTCCGGGTTCTAAGTCATTATACTCGAAGCCATTTCCGTGAGTTCATCGAAATGAGCATGAATCGCTTCCATAACCTCCTTAGTTCGACGATTCCGCATTCGAAACCTTTAGAATTGTCACAAGATCCAATAAAGACTCCAATATCGCCTTTTGCTTTGAGCTTTCCAAAGTCATCACGATCATTATTCGGATAGCAAAGGGAT
Organism: Chrysanthemum lavandulifolium; assembly: GCA_022545495.1. Classification (NCBI taxonomy): domain Eukaryota; kingdom Viridiplantae; phylum Streptophyta; class Magnoliopsida; order Asterales; family Asteraceae; genus Chrysanthemum; species Chrysanthemum lavandulifolium. The sequence goes on from CM040242.1 coordinate 162,131,191, forward strand.
CCAAATACATGAAAGTGTTTGAGGTTCGGTTTATGGTTGTGGACAAGCTCAAAAGGTGTTTTGTTGTATGCGTTTTGTGATCATAGAACGGTTTTGAGTATAGCATGCGATGGATACGACCGCCCATAAGTAACTGGAAGTTTAGCATTGATTAACATTGTTCTTGCAGCTTCCACTAACGCTCGGTTTCGTCTTTCAACAACTCCGCTTTGTTCGGTGTCCGTGCAATAGATGTTTGATGTTTGAATTCCCACTTTCTCATAAAATTTACGAAGGGTTTTGTTAACAAATTCGGTTCCTTTGTCTGCTCGATGATTCGACGGCGGTGTTGCGGAGTCGAACTCAGTATCTTTGTGAGAAAGGTGATGATCATTTGTGGAGCTTGGTCTTTGCTACGAAGAAAGTAGACCCAAGTCCATCGTGAGTAGTCATCAACAATTACTAAGATGTAGCGTTTGCCATTGATCGCTTGTACGCCAAGATCGGGCCACACAAATCCATGTGAAGAAGATGTAGCACATGTCGAGAGTCAGTTCCACCTTTGAAGGAAAATGAGCACGAGTGCTTTTCCCTTGTTCACAGGCTGAGCAAAGGTGATCTTTTGAATACCGGAATCGTGGGAGTCCTTCAACTAGTTTGTGTCGAGCAAGGTTGGTGATGGTTTGAAAGTTTAAATGTGATAGACGACGGTGCCATAGCCATGATTTTGTAGATGTTGCCTTTGAAAGTAAGCAAATGGGAGAGGAAGCAACCATGTCTTGCATAGAGATAGTGTAGAGACTAGAATTACGCGAGCGAGACATAAGATCGTTTCCTTGTAAATCACGAATGAAACAAGTTTTCTCCCAAAGCAACCTCCAAATCTCCATCACAAAATTGACCTCGAAAATGATTGTGACCGAGGCCTTCCACATAGTAAACCTGCCGATTTCGATGTTCCAATTAACATAATCTCCGTAGCCCATGATGGTCGCGAGTGATCGTTCGAATCGACAAAGCCAATGAACTTTGCAATAAAGTTTGATAACGCTTTGAGATTGCTCGTCATGTGTCGGGAACATCCGCTATCAACAATCCAGAGAATGATCTGATCACTGCAGTACACACACGCATTTGACACGGATGGAATAGAAGTAGATGTGGAACCCGAAATGTGAGAGGGTTCCAAGCGTATATGTTAGACATACACACATTTATAATTTTAGGCATCCATTTAAATCCTAGTGTGTTATATATCCATTTCGCCATCTATAACTACTCTTTGCTTTAGTCTTAGTGAAAGCACCGGGTGTTACTACATTCTTAGGAGGTGAAGCGGAGCTACTTGTGATAGCAATGGTTGCCTTAGAATCTAAAGATGGTGGTTTACCAAGCACGACTTAGAATGATTAGTTGGCCTAGAGGTATTCCGATTCTTAGGATTCCGTAATCTAGAGATTATAGCTTTAGCAACACATTTGTCATGACAATCGAATTCATACTCTTTTGACAAATATCACAAGGTGCATCGATGAATATCAAAGGTACTTAATGGTTTAGCATTCGTTACATCACTATTTCTATTACATTTGCCGACGCAACATCTATAGTGGAAGTAACATGAGTTTTATTCGAGTCCTAGGGTGTTCTTCTACTTTAGCATTCCTTATTGATCTTTTCTTAGGTCGCAACTTCCTATTCTTCGTTTGGGTGCTCCTAGGTCGTGAAGTGCGGACGTTTGGAAAAGATGCAACTATTCTGTTTCAGAGAGGGAAACACATTAGCAACTTGTGATTTGGCGGTGGAATTCTAGGTTCACGATTACTAAGTGTGACCGGTGCTAATCTCTTAATCACGAGGGCGGGAGTTGTTCATACTTTCCTAACATTTCCGTAACTTAGAGATGGTGTGAATCGATCTTGATTTTCGTAACGAATATTACCAAAGAAAATTCATGACTTCTCTAGTGTGAGCAAGATAGTGATCAAGTTCGTTTGATGCTTCATCTCGAGTCTTTTGAGTAAATCAAATATGACACCATATTCTGCTTAACGTTTAAAAGTTCTTGTTCATATTTAGAGATTTGACTTTTCAAAGACACGTTTTGATCATCCGGATGCTCAATTTTAGGATCGTAAGATTTTGCACTCAATTGAGCAATTTTCTTTTGAAAACTAAGTTGATGGTTGTGAATATCTTTTCACACCACCAAGACGACGTTTTGCATTGTGAATTTCCGTGTGTAATCGTTTATTTTCGACTTTTAAAGACTCGATCTGAAGCACATTATCCGTGTTCTCAACAATTACAATAGTTTCAACAATATCGGTGAGATATGATCGATGCATATGGCAACGAATAGAATAGCACAACATTATGGATATCGTACGATAACATCTTCCAAGAGTCGATCAACATCTTTTCTCAACGCTTTCTTTTGCGTTTGTGTTAGTTATAGATGTTTCTTTTTCTCGGCGTTTTCATTACCCCAAGTTCCTTATGAAAATCCTTTTCCTGTGCAATTGCACAACTTTTCAAGTTTTAACATTAGGTAAAAGATTTTTCCAAAAATGTCTCTTTGTTCTCGCGCGAGGCGATTGAAAATGTTCAACTTTGATTTCGGATCGATATTCTATCTCATGTTGTAAAATTTTGAGGTCGACCATGAAAATGTCAAAATATCGAAGAATTTTTCGATTTTCGGGTTGTGAGTTTACTTCGCTAATGGAAGGTAAAGGACCATAAGTTTGTGCAAAGACCGCTTTGGGATTAACAATAGAAGACTCGGGTGTTTTGATGATAACCCTTGGTGTGTTTGAAGAATCCGTTGGTGTGACGAAAGTTACCGCTTTTCATAATTAAAAGGTTTGTTGTAAACAACGGTTTTAATTTAGATCGACTCGCCTTCGCATCTAATTCCTCTTGACGATGGTATTCAACAACACTCATGACAAGATTATCAATTTTGTATTGTGCAATCGGAAACTTGAGGAGTTGGTTTGAATGTTTTAGTGAAAGCTTTGGTTTGTAATCGCCTAGATTTTTCCATATCCATTTGGATTAGGTTTTAAGGTAAACTTTTCAATAGTCATTCTCGATTCACCATGTTTGTAAACAACCGCTTTAAACTCTTTAATTTTGTTTTGCAAACCGAGAATTTCACAAGAAGGTCATCTACCCGATTCGTTGAATGCTTTTTGTATGCGGAGAACTGCTTTTGACAATTTAACAACTCACCTTTTAGCTTTTGATTTTCCAAGGTGAGAGCGTTAAGTTGCTTTTTATGTTCATGTTTCGCTTGTTCTAATTCGGACAACAAAGCATTCTTCGAGGCGGCTAGATCACGATCTGTCTCTAAATATTTTTCGCTTTGATGAGATTTTGCAAAGCGGCTTCAAAACCTTTTCACGGTTTTCTTGAGTTTTGAAAAAGTTGAGTTGCGCTTGTAAACATTCAAAATCCTTGGTTAACAATGCATTTTACTTTTAAGGACCGATTTAATGCATAACATTCCTCCATTTTGATTTTATGGTCTTGAATTAACCGATCAAAATCGGATGAGGCAACAGATCATCTTGTTCAACGTGAGTCGCAACATGATCATTCGTTATGTCCTCAAATACGACCACCGAGTCAATTTGATTATCAAAGGGACCATAAGGTCATCTTGATCGTCAAATGTAACTCTGAGGTTAACTTGAAAATCATCGAAGAAGATGTAGAAGACTCATTTTGAATATCCGATCCGTGCTTGATTCGAGATATTGGCGGAGATATTAGTTCGAGATATGATGATGGTTTGTTCGGTACACGAGACAAGCCATCGATGTCATACACGGGCTCAGATCACTCATGTGCGGCTCATGCATATTAGCCATCAACATAACAATGCATTCGCTGCAAATCCTCCATATCATCATCGAGTCGCATCGCCATAAAGCTCGTTCTTTGGTTGTGAGGATCCACCACTTCATCCTTAAGAGCCAAAAGTAAGGCCTCTTTGAAATAAGCATTGCCCTAGTCCTTGGCTTTGGGCATGCATTAGCCAGTGTCCTTTTCATTGCGGTTGTAGCATCTAAGACCATTTAACCGATTCGAGCATTTCCTGCTCCACCACTTGAGCTCATTTGTTATTCCTACCCACATTAAACCCTTGACCACCGCTCATCGGCGACCATAATCACGATTACGAACTTCAACACGTCCATTGTTCACAACACTTGAGTCCGTGTGTTAGATGAGGAACGAATACGATTGTTGGATTTGTTGGTGTAACGCCAAAAGCATTAGCAATCATCACAAATCCTTGTTGCAATGCTTGAATGGATCGATTTCTCGGTAGCTTCAACGACATATGCTTGAGCATTGTTGCCGTATGGGACCAATTGATTTTGTTGAGGTTGAGGTTGTTCTTTGTGAAGGTGTGTTGGAAGCGGTGGTTGAGTTCTTTGGTTGAGAGGATAATTACATTGAGCATACAAGGCAAGTTGTTGATTGTCCGGTTGTATTGCTTAGCAATTTGAGCACGGAGAATCCTTTCCGATCAACTTCCTTTTCATGAGGCTTCAAGTAATCGTACAACAATCCATAAGTAGAATGATGCATGTTCTTCGCTTGACGGAGAAAATGACATACTTCTCCCATTCGGGACCAAGACTACTCGGAACTTAGTATTCACCGCAATTCTTGGCATGATGATGTTGTGTTTATCCAAATCATTGATGATATCCGAAAATCGATGATGATAGGATTCTAGTGTCTCTCGTGTTCAATCATGAAGTGTTCATAAGCCAAGTAAATTTTGGATTCCAAATCCTCCCGATTGAGTCATGATCCTTCCATAAGAAGACGAATATGATCCCACATTTTTGTGCGCTTTTGAGCATCAACACTACGAAGAATTGGGTTTGGTAATCCTAAGAGGATGTATTCCATTGCAAGTTCATCCGCTTCATAGTGTAGAAGTTCGTAGCATTAAGATCCGCAATGAGCAATGTTGATTTGTTCATCTCTTGGTGGAACAAAGCAGTTGGATCTCCGGTATAGTGACAAGAGGCATCTCAAATGGACCTTCTAAGATAACCTTCTTTAAGAACTTTCCGTGTGGCTTCTTGGATCACGTAACCTAAAGAACCTTATCACCCATTGATCGTAGTTTCTGGAGTGAGCATTGGAGGTCTATCAAGTGATCCACTTCATGAATTGATTGTTGGTCGCTTAAAGCTTCACACATCTTAGCAAACCAAGTGGGTTCCTTCATAGTTGTCCGTGATGGATGTTGATTGAAATCAGTTGTGTAGGGTTGAACTTGAATGCTTGGTTGTGGTTGAACCATTTGTGGTTGTGGAATTGCACCAAGTTGTGGAGTATGTTGCTGATTAAATTGTTGTTGATAAATTGCTTGTTGTTGATTCCATTGTTGATGTTGTGGAGTTAATTGTTGTTGTTGTTGATTATAAGTGTGAGGAAATAGTTAGAGTATGGTGGTTGAGACATGATGATAAACTTGTGAAGTAAGAATGGATCTTTGTAGTCGAATGAACCTTTGTTGATGAAGTATCCTTAGGCGAGAAATGACAAGAACCAAGTAGCACTTATGCGTAAAACACCAAAAGTTACGCGTAACAAGAATAGTTACTGCGAGGATTTAGCTTACGCGTGGCGGTGAAAAAGACTAATGTTATGCGTAAGCGATGAAGTTAGGCGAGAAAGTTAGGCGAGGATTACCTTATGCGTAGTCTCGGGTCTCGCGTAAGATGAATCTTAAGCGTAAGATTTTCTGCGTAAGCTTTATGCTTGCGTAAGATTAGGGTTTTATCCCAAGTGATCGCTTACACTTCACAAAGGCAAAAGATATCCAAAGTCGACGTATTTTCGGACTTATCCAAGTAAGAAAACACGGAATAAACCGTAAAATGAAGATCAAACCAAGAAAAGTCTTATGCGTAGAATTAGGGTTTTGAAACGCGTAGTTCTACTCGTAACTTTGATTCTATCCAAATGTGTTTCTAAACCGCTTTTGTGTGTTGAAATAGCTTCAATAACACCAAAATAACACAAAAGTGTGAAATTTGATGATCCAAAGCACTTAAAACGTTACGCGTGGGATTACACTTATGTACAAAAACAAGCTTAAAACAAGGAAAACACGTAAAGTTCCAAACTTTTGCCAAAACCAATAGTTTAACACCTAATAACGTTGAAAGTACAAGAATCTTGGATTAAAAGTGTAAAAATCGCCTAAGCGAACCAAAGATGATGTTATCTTTACGCGTAAGACCCAAACCAAAACTTAAAAAACAAACGAGTACACCCAACTATTTGGCGATTGATACCACTGTTAGGTCACTAGTTTTACAACACAAGCTTATAAGAGAAGAGATAAGGCGGATGAACAAGTATCAAACACAAACACACAATAATATGAGATGGTTATGCGTAGTGAGAGTGAAAGAAGAGAAACTTGAACAACCAACCTTCAAATGAAGGTTATTACAATGTATATATAGGCAAGGAGCTAGGCAACACTCCTCTCCTTCCCTATTCCTTATTGGGCTTGGGCCTCGACATGGGCCTTCTACATAAGTCGGACCTTAAACAAACATAAAGGCTTAATAAAGCTACCTATTACATATGAAATATAAATACTTGAAATACTGTTTAGGAGTGATTCCAACAGGTAATGATTTTGTTTTGATGTTTGTTTTTGATTTTGTTAAACCGAAAGTAAAGAAATAATGAAGTCGATTGGTTTTGTTTTTCTTTTGATGTTCGGATATTAAAAAGAAGAGACTATCTTCGATAGGATCGGTGATGAATATCTCTTATGGTTGTCTTTCAAAGATGAATCGATTAAATTAGTTAAGAGATAAACCGAGATCGTTTTTTTTTTTTTTTTTTTTTTTTTTTTTTTTTTTGTCCTTTTGTAAGTCGGTCTTGATTGTAGTGTAAGATGGGTTACGGTCGATGTTGATGGAGATGGTGGTTTCTCTGTTGTTGTTGGATTAGCGAGGGTTGGTATCCGGGTATGATTAAGGCGGTTATGAATCTTGTTTTTGTATTTCTTTTCGTATGATTTGTTAATCGTGATGAGTTGGTTTTGTTTTGTATTGAATCTTGTTTTTGTTTTGTATTTAACAAGTCGCTAGGCTTCAAATACAAAACCCAAGTCGCTTTTAAATAAAAGCACAAGTCGCTAGATAGAAACTTGACAAGTCGCTAGATAGAAACCGCAAGTCGCTAGATAGAAACGCAAGTCGCCATTGACTTTCAAAAATTCAACGATATCCAAGTCGCTACTGTGAAACGGTGAATCGACAATATGAGGCCAAGTCGCTAAGATGAACACCAAGACCCAAGAATATGGTCAAAAGTATTGCTCAAAATTACCAAAACAGCCCCGAAACTTATTAAAAAAACTTAACCAAACATCAAACTATACTAATCAACCCCTCGTAAACATGAAATTACAAATCTTTAACATATTTAACCAAATAAAATTCGAACTTGGTGCAAACACAAATAAGAATTCGAACCAAATGAAAGCAACAATAACCACATAAAGATTCAAGCACACAAGATATCCAAGATCAAACCATGGCTCTTGATACCATTTGTAGGATATTGGTTATTGTTTTAATCAAAGAACATGTATGAGGATTGAATTAAACAAGAAGATTTTAGAGAGAGAGAGATGGGTGGGATACTTTCTAGAGAGAGAAAGAGATGAGAGAAAAAGAAGTTGTATGATTAAGAGAAATGAAAGCACCAACCCTCTCCACATGAGGAGAGGGCTATTTATAGTTTTTACATATAACGCCACCTACGGGCTGTGGATCAGGCATACATTGGGTAAAGACCCGTCCGTCCTCCACGGTGTTGCACTAACTAACTAACTAATAAATAACGTAATGTCTACGAGCTAACATATGCTAGACTAGAGTTGGGGTGACCGATACTTCAACATGGAATTTCTAATTCCTAACACAACAAATTTAATAAGCTCCACCCTTTTATCGACTAGTTGGGGTACATCAATTTCACCATAGGAATCCTCGATTTAAAAGCGTTTTAGAGCGGCTTAAAGGTTTTATAATCACCTTGCTCGATACCACTTGTTGTTCCCTATTCACTATCGTTTAAAAAACAATTAAGTACTTAAAACAATTTAACAATGAATAATGACCGAAAGTAATGTAAGTAACACACACAAAGTAATTTTCAACATCATATTCTTATTAGAAATAAATCAAAGAATCGCTACCCAAGTACTTGCGAATAGTACTTGGGATTGAAATGACAAAGTTTGGGTGACTCTCTCTAAGCTCAAAGCTAAGTCCGAGCACAACTCTTAGAACCCACCGAGCTAGCTCAAGGATAAAGTTGTGTTTGGAAGAGTGAAAAGTTGGCTTGTGTGTATGTGTGTTTTACAATTCACAAGCTTAAAACTTTTCACTCATTCTCTTATGCTATTTATACAAGTATGATTTTAACTTTAACCTAGAAGAAAATACATTGATCACAAGAATCACGAATATAGATATATTCGATTCACATTTACTTTGCTATTAGTAGTCGGTGCTGAAACTTCTTTCCTTAATGAGAATCCTTTAGTATCGCTTACTATAAATGGGAAGATATGGCTTTAGTAGATAGGGACTTAGTTTTATCCGGGTAAAGCACTTGGGGACTTAGTTTTATCTGGGTAACTTTTCCCGCCTAGTCCCGCTCATTCTGCAGTCTTCAAAGCCTTCGTCTCTTCCTTGGTTTGTCTTTAGTGCTAACAGTTGGAGAGGAGTCTTAGGGATTCAATGAGTTATTGTCATCACCACCGAATCCACCATCTTCTACTTGACTTAGTCTTCACCCATTAAGTTCCTCCTTGCCGAGTGGAGAGGCTTCTTCTTCGCCTCGTCTTGAGTATCTCGAAGATGGCTCATCGAGAGTCCAGGCACTCGGTGACACGATAGTGTTTAACGGATTGAACACTTAGGTTATTTTCTATTCAAATCCTAGATTAAGGGTTTGGGTATTTATTGAACCCAACAATGTCACTAACGACCTATGCGATCTTGATCATGCGGGATGTCAAGATACACGTCAAGCACGTGCGGAGGTGCTCGGTTTTTGGGCGATAAGCTTGTAAGTCGGTCTTCAAAGAAACAAATGAGTACTTCTATATCCTCTACAGAGGTGAATACATAGCCATGTCATCTTGTTGTGCTCAAATCCTATGGATGAGATCCCAATTATCGACTATGGCTTTGAATTCAACAAAATCCTCTGATCTTGTGATAATAAAAGTGCTATTGCTCTCTCATGCAACAACGTTCAACACTCAAGAGCAAAGCACATCGACATTCGACATCATTTCATCGTGGAGCAAGTGGAGAACGGTGTGGTGGAACTCTATTTTGTAAGGACCTAATACCACCAGCGTACATCTTCACCAATGCTCTTCCAAGAGAACGTTTTGAGTTTATCCTTCCACGACTTGGTCTAAAGAGTCTTCAACAGGAAACACTCAAACGTCTTCAAGAGGAAGACGAGGAGTAAAGGTATTTCTTCATCCATCTCTTGTAAATATTTACTCGAAAAGCAAAATAGAAAAATATAAAATTTTCAAAAAAATCCATAAAAATTAGAAAATCTTGAAAAATTCCAAAAATATTGTCATTGTTGTCATGTTTTTCATGGTTCGATAACATCTACGGACTTTGAGTTGTCACTCAAAGAATGACACGGGTCTTTAGATGTTGTTCGAATGTTAAAAAAAAAATTGTCACACCCCAAATTACTGCTTTGCGTGAATGGAATTCACGGGATTGATTGTCATAGCATCACAATCACAGTTATATTGAACGACCTAAAGTGTCGTTTGAAAAGAACATCATTTGATATATTAAAACATTCGAGTTACAAAGATAGGTCCCAAATGAAACCAACATGCGGAAAATAAGTTTGGTACAAGTCAAACGATGTTTTTAAAGTGTATAAATCCCATGTGAGACGCGTCGTCACAGCGACTCTATGATATGTCCACATGCATGCCATGAAGTGAATGCTTTGGTTACCCGAAAATACATTGCTAAAAGTGTCAACACAAAGGTTGAGTGAGTTCATAGAGTTCATGTAAAATGTTTAATCGACTACCACAAGTATAGGCCATGTATGACAATAATGTCACATAAAATGTTACAATTGCTATAAGTCCATGACACGAAACTAGATCGATCATGATGTTCGCCCCCAGAGTGTTTGCCAAAAACTCAAATAATGTTATTAAATGAAATGCATCCGCTTAACCAGTTGGAATCCACCAACCCGGATGGAGGAGTCACCCTCGATAGATCTATCCACTCACCCTCGCTTCTTTCGAATTAACGGTTCATGTTATATAATGGGGACATTCAATTGGCATGAGGTAACTTAAGCAATGTAAATGAATTTGATATACTTGGTATCGTAATAAAATAATGTGCAATGTATTCTCCCGTAGGTTTGAAATAAAGTAAAACTTGAATAAATCGGGCTATGAAAACTCACTTTGCAATGATAATGATGATATAATGGCAATACTAAATGAGGCGCAACCTCCGACCGTGACCTATTATGAATGATATGATCTAATGTAAATCATGAAACAATGTCGCATGCAAATCCATATGTAATCTATACCACTTGTACGCTTTTGAAAATAAAATTTATCGTCGAATATATGGTTATGACATCTCGTCATGTTATAAAATACTTTACAAGCATTTACGTTGAAATGATATCCTACGATAGTCATTTAATGATTTATTATGAATTTATAACTTCGTCAAAATAATGTCATTTGACAATTTCATGAAAGTGACTAAATAGCCTCGAAAAGCTAGTCGAATGATGCACGCCGAGTGTTAGGAAACAAACTCAACGGTTTTGGGAAGCTTGTATCATTATCTCAAAGTTTTAGCATTTAAGTTTTATCATAGAGGTCTCGATCATGGAGAAAATATAGGTAAAGCATGGTACTTGTGTCCAAAATGTTGTTTAAGGGTGGTTTTCGCAAAGTTTAAGTGACCGTATTTTACTCGTTACAACCCGTTTGACAAACGGTTGAACATTTTGAAAAATAGGCTAGGCGAACTCACTTTTACTAGAAGGCATCGTTTTCTCAAAAGTATTCTATCGATATGAAAATGGCTCCAAACATGGTCACTGCGATAACCACTTGGTCTAGTAGAAAATATATAAGTGTTAATACTTGTGAAAATAAGTACGATAGCTATAACTTATCCTAATTATAATTACACATTCAAAATATTAATCACGGTTGGTTAAGCCACAACAAGCTATCCATAGGATTAGCCTCGTGTGCTAAAACAACACCGATCCAAACGCTCCTTTATGGACTCTAAAATGAGTAATTTAAGTAAGCAATCCAAACACTCCATTATATTTTAATAAACCCTTGTGCTTATAAAATATCGTTTTTATAAGGTTTCTAACGTTCCCTAATAATTTATAGATGATACAATAGCATTTGGTAAAGTTTTCAAAGCTCAAACGGACTCGAAAACGCTTAAAAACACCAATTTTATTTCCCATCAGCAATGGGTACTTTGACTTTTTCAGAAAAATCGTCCGTCTTTGACCATGCTTAAATCTCTCATTTTACACTTTTAAGCTTAAAAATCTCGCAATTAATAGTAAAACATCATTTCTGACAACTTTCTGCGTAGGCGCTACGCGTAAGACTAATCTTACGCATAACAGGCTACGCGTAAGGTGATCCTTATGCGTAGATTAACATCAACCTTGATTCTGAGTATTAAGTGTAGCAAGCCTGAAATAAAACATCATATCATCAAAGTTAAACACATATCATTCATTTTATTAACGAAACATGGTATGAATCATTCATATGCAGTTAAGCGTAGAAAGTCATACGCGTAAGTCAAAACCCTAAGGGTTATGAATTACGCGTAAGTTTTCTAACCATAGGATTTGCACCAAACTTATTCTAGTAGTTCAAGAGAGTTGTATGAGCTTACATGCCAAGTATTAACATCTAACTCATGGTGAATCAAAAATACCCAAACTTATGAACCTTAAACCCTAATTTCAAAATCTGAATTAATCAGTGTTTCTGGGTAGTTATAGAGCAAGGATATGATTAATTTAACATCATATGAACATAACCCAGCAATATTTAGACCAAAAACACTTCACATTTGGAATAACCCAAATCCACGCATAAACCCTAAGTTTCAAAATCAATCAATTCATGTTTCGGGTAAGATTTGAGGATAAAGATATTATCATTGATGCTAAAACACGCTTTGAAACAATCTTTTAACCATTAAACACACAATCTTGATTATGTGTTCATACGCATATCGTAGAACACAAAACCAAGATTATACATCTTTTGACCGTTGATTCACGTAAAAATCAAAACCAAAGTGTTTGAAAACATGTTAAGATTATGAAACAACTTACAAGATGATGATCCAAAACACAGATTTGAAGATTGATTCTTATGCGTAGGATATGTTTGGTTGATAGTAATAAATGAGAAGAGTTAAGTTAGGTGGAGGTTTTATTTAAAATAACTTTAAGTTTTTGACAGTTTTGGTCCCTCCACCTTTTCCATTTTCATCCAAAGCCTTTTAACTTCCAATTTTGGTTACCAAATGAAGATTTTAGAAACTTGATTACACTCCCCTCGACTTGAGAAAATAATGAAAGGTTATTAATTAAAGTCCGAGGAGTGTCAATGAACCAGAAATTTACCACCATTTGTAAAAGAATCAACCGAGATGTGATAACATGCAAGTACACGATGTTTTGAAGCGGTTAATGGATTATTTTCTCCCCTCAACACTTGATCGGAAAATATCAATTTTGAAAGATAAAAGTGTTGACGGAAGAAATGTACTTGCCATGTTGAAAGAAATGTAGATTGGGAGAATATTTTGTTGTTTTATCGATTTTATATTTTTGTATTTTGTTTTGAAAATTTATTTACAAAAGATGTTTTGGTGTTTGACGGGTTTTAAGACTGTTTTAAGAGGTCATCCAATTCCTCTTGAGTCAAACACCTCATACCAATCCGTGGACCAACTCATTAAACCTAGCGGGAGGCAAGGCTTTGGTGAGCGATCACCAATTGGTATTCGGTACCCACAAAGTATAATACAACGGTACCTGCTCCACATGGTCCTTGATGAAATGATAGCGTATATCGATGTGCTTTGATTTAGTCTTTGAATCGAGTTGCACGAGATTGCAATGGCACTCCGATTGTCGCGATACATCGATTACATCAAACACGTAACCATAGTCTTTGAGTTGTGTTCTCATCCAAATGATTTGAGCACAACACGCGGACATGGCTACATATTCGCTTGGTTGATGACAACGATGTACAATCTCGCTTCTTTGATTGCCAAGACACCGTTTATCACCGAAATTGTAGTGCTCTGAAGTACCTTTCCTCGAGTCTAGGCATCCCGCGTGATCGGCGTCAAAAGCGATTAGTTCAAAACCGAATCCTTCGGATACCGATCCCCAAATTAATGGTTCCTTGATGTATCGGAGATTCTTTTAGCCTCGAGAGGTGGGTTTCAGCTGGTCGCGATCGATAACGGGAGCATAGATAAACGGCAAAGACAATATCAGTCTCGCTGGTTGTTAGATACATGAGAGACCCAATAATACTTGGTATTTGGTAGGGTCAACCAATTTCCCATGTAAATCGAAGATCTAATTTCTTGGTATGAGCCATTGGTGTGGCATAAGTATCACGGTATTCATTCCAAATTTGTTTAACAGCTCAAGGGCATATTTGATCGACTTCAAAAAATACCACGGGGTGATTGATGAACTTGCGGTCCTAGAAAGAACGTAAGTTCACCCATCATGGACATTTCAAAATTTTTCTTCATTAGTTTTGCAAAAGCGATTGAAAACTTTTATGTGTAGACCCAAAATGATGTCATCCACGAATTTGAACAATTAAGATATGTGCCCGTGATATTGTATAAAAAGTTGGGTCAACCGAGCCTTTGGTGAAATTATTGGCAATGAGGAAAGATGATAGCTTATCGTACCATGCCCGAGGGGCTTGTTTGAGACCATAAAGAGCTTTGTTCGGTTTGTGGACATGGTTAGGAACTCGTGATCAACGAATCCGTCCGGTTGGTGACATAAACCGTTTCTTTAAGTTGCCCATTGAGAAACGCCGTTTTGACATCCATCGATGAACCATCATGTTCATATGAGCCGCGAACGAGAAATATCCGAACGACCTCAAGACGAGCAACCGAGCAAAAGATTCTTCAAAGTCTATTCCTTCTTCCCCGACGATAACCCTTAGCAACTAGACGTGACTTGTTTCGGATGACGTTCCTTGACAGATCCAATTTGTTTTCCAAATCCATTTTAGACCAATGACGTAGACCCCCTGTTGGTCTTTCAACCGTTCCATACTTCAAGGCGTTTGAATTGGTTGAGTTCTTCCCGCATGGATTCAATCCGGTTGTCTTTGTCATTGCATCCTTAATGTTTTAGGTTCGATTGGCGAGCGGTGAGTGCATAAATGCGTGTTCACCATCCGAGTGAAGACGTTGTCTCGTAACGATCGGTTGATTCGGGTTGCCAAGAATGTTAGCCGAGGATGGTCTTTTGTCCATCTATGTGTAGAGGTTGATGTTGGTATACATTGTGCGATTCGAGGATTCAAATGGTTTGTTGAAGATTCCGCGACATCAGTGCGGCGCCTCATTGGCAAACGGGTTGAAGAACGATTTGGATCAAAATCTGCGGTGGGGTACTTCATTCGAATATCATCACCGGTTCATCATTGTTGGGCGGTGTGTTCAATCTGTTGTGTTGGAGTCAATTGGTGTAGGTGCATATTCAACAAGTAGTTGTTGTGGCGGTGTATCGGTATAGGAATATGATCGGGTTGTGCAATGAGACAGCGGATACACCAGAGCACGTTCATCAATATCGTCACGAATGCAGGAGCAAATAACCTTTCCATTTGTTGACGAGTTAGTGAGGGCTTTCTTCACCGATGATGGGGTTGAGGAAGTTTAAATGGTTGAAACCGGTTCTAAGTCATTATACTCGTAAGCCATTTCCGTGAGTTCATCGAAATGAGCATGAATCGCTTCCATTACCTCCTTAGTTCGACGATTCCATTATTAACTCAAAGTTTGGTCCCCATTTATTCATGGGTCCATTATGTTAACATTCCATTCATGTTAGATAATAAGATGAGTATGTATTCCATGGGGCAAAGTTTTGAAAAGAGAAACCGTTGCATATTAGGTTCCATCCCATTTGATGGTTACTTTGTAAACGTTATTAGGTCTCCTAGATGCATTATGTTTTGAAAAGATGGTGCTTTGTTTCTTGCAAGTAGGATTAATTTTGGAGGTGGATGTCTAGTGGTGACATGAGTTGGTTTCTTCCCATTTACGAGAACGAACTCGCTTCTAGTTGATGAAGCTATGTTATTACCACTATTTGTCACAGCAGCATCCACTGGATCCCGCCAGGTAACTCAGCTTGCCCTTTTGGGATCCAGGATCCGCCACAAAGGCTGGTTTTTCTAATTTAACAAATTTTTTTTTACTTTCACTAGTTGATGGACTCGTTGTTGTATGCCAGACCCTTTTGGTTGTTGCCTTTAACACCATCGAGTATTGTATCTAAGGTGTTTGTACTATTCTAGCAATTTTAGAATCTAATGATCAACTAGTGTTTGAAGTTGAACACAAAGTTCACATTCACCACTTGCTATTTTACCCTTTTCCAAACGCTTTAGTTTTGCTTTTAATTTATGACTTCTTTATCTAAACGTTGGTTTTGACTCTTTAAAAGCTTGTTTTTATTAATTAGTTTTAAGCTAATATTGCATAGTTTATCATATTCATTATGCAATGAGTCGCCATCGTGATGAACTACTATAGTATTCGTGACATACCGCCATTTGCCATGAGACAAATTTCGTCCTCCTCGTCAGCCATTCCCCACGCGTCACCACGAATGCCTTTGATCATCCCGCTTACACTTACTAATAAAGTGGTCTGGGTCTCCACATTTAAAGCAAGTACGATCATCCTTGGCTTTTCGTCTCTTTGCTTTTCCGAAAACCTTTATCGCCACTGTTGTTTGACGATTACCTTTTCTTAAAGAACATTTCCGTAACTTAGAGATGGTGTGAATCGATCTTGATTTTCGAACGAATATTACCAAAGAAAATTCATGACTTCACTAGTGTGAGCAAGATAGTGATCAAGTTCATTAGATGCTTCATCTCGAGTCTTTTGAGTAAATCAAATATGACACCATATTCTGCTTAACTTTTAAAAGTTCTTGTTCATATTTTGAGATTTGACTTTTCAAAGACACGTTTTGATCATCCAGCTTGCTCAAATTTAGGATCGAAGATTTTGCACTCAATTGAGCGATTTTCTTTTGAAAAATAAGTTGATGGTTGTGAATATCTTTTCACACCAATGAAGACGACGCTTTGCATTGTAAATTTCCGTGTAATCGTTTATTTTCGCCTTTTAAAGACTCAATCAAGCACATTATCGGTGTTATCAACAGTTTCAACAGTTTCAACAATATCGGTGAGATATGATCGGATGCATATGGCAACGAATAGAATAGCACAACATTATGGATATCAAGACGATAACATCTTCCAAGAGTCGATCAACATCTTTTCTCAACATTTTCTTTTTGTGCTTTGTGTTAGTAATAGATGTTTCGTTTTCTCGAAAATGTTTTTCATTACCCCAAGTTCCTTATGAAAATCCTTTTCCTGTGCAATCGCACAACTTTTCAAGTTTTTAACATTAGGTAAAAGATTTTTCGAAAGATGTCTCTTTGTTCTCTCGCCAGAGGCGATTGAAAATGTTCAACTTTGATTTCGGATCGATATTCTATCTCATGTTGTAAAATTTTGAGGTCGACCATGAAAATGTCAAAATATCAAGAATTTTTCGATTTTCGGTTGTGAGTTTACTTCGCTAATGGAAGGTAAAGGACCATAAGTTTGTGCAAAGACTGTTTTGGGATTAACAATAGAGACTCGGGTGTTTTGATGATAACCCCGGTGTGTTTGTGGAATCCGTTGTGTGTGAAAGTGACCGCGTTTTTATAATTAAAAGGTTTGTTGTAAACAACATTTTTAATTTTGATCGACTCGCCTTCTCGCATCTAATTCCTCTTGACGATGGTATTCAACAACACTCATGACAAGATTATCAATTTTGTATGTTGCACTAGAAACTTCGTGAGTTGGTTTGAATGTTTTAGTGAAAGCTTTGGTTTGTAATCGCCAGATTTTTCCATATCCATTTGGATTTGGTTTTAAGGTAAACTTTTCAATAGTCATTCGATTCACCATGTTTGTAAACAACAGCTTTAAACTCTTTAAGTTTGTTTTGCAAACCGAGAATTTCGCAAGAAGGTCATCCACCCGATTCGTTGAATGCTTTTGTATGCAGAGAACTGCTTTTGACAATTTAACAACTCACCTTAGCTTTTTGATTTTCCAAGGTGAGCGTTAATTTGCTTTTATGTTCATGTTTCAATTGTTCTAATTCGGACAACAAAGCATTCTTCAAGCGGCTAGATCACGATCTGTCTCTAAATGTTTTTCGCTTTGATGAGATTTTGCAAAAGCGCTTCAAAACCTTTTCACGGTTTTCTTGAGTTTTGAAAAATTGAGTTGCATTTGTAAACATTCAAAATCCTTGGTTAACAAAGCATTTTTACTTTTTAAGGATTGATTTAATGCATAACATTCCTCCATTTTGATTTTATGGTCGTGAATTAACCGAGCAAAATCCGGATGAGGCAACAGATCATCTTGTTTAACGTGAGTCTCAACATGATCATTCTTGAGATCCTCAAGCACGACCACGAGTCAATTTGATTATCAAAGGAAACCATGAGGTCATCTTGATCGTCAAATGTAACTACTGTGGTTAACTTGAAAATCATCGTAAGAAGATGTAAAGACTCATTTTGAGCGATACCGATCCGCGCTTGATTCGAATATTGGCGGAGATATTAGTTCGAGATATGATGATGGTTTGTTCGGTACGAGACAAGCCATCGATGTCATACACCGGGCTCAGTATCACCATGTGCGGCTCATGCATATTAGCCATCAACATAATAAATGCATTAGCTGCAAGTCCTCCATATCATCATCTCGAGTCTCGCATCCGCCATAAAGCTCGTTTTTGTTTGTGAGAGATCCACCACTTCATCCTT
This sequence comes from Chrysanthemum lavandulifolium, assembly GCA_022545495.1. NCBI lineage: Eukaryota > Viridiplantae > Streptophyta > Magnoliopsida > Asterales > Asteraceae > Chrysanthemum > Chrysanthemum lavandulifolium. The sequence continues at coordinate 162,149,461 of CM040242.1, forward strand.
AAGAGCCAAAAGTAAGGCCTCTTTGAAATAAGCACCGCCCGAGTCCTTGGCTTTGGGCATGCATTAGCCAGTGTCCTTCTCATTGCGGTTGTAGCATCTATGACCATTTAACCGATTTTGAGCATTTCCTTTTCCACCACTTGAGCTCATTGTTATTCCTACCACAAAGATTAAACCCTTGACCACCGCCCATCCGACGACCATAATCACGATTCGAACTTCAACACGTCCATTGTTCACAACACTTGAGTCCGTGTGTTAGATGAGGAACGAATACGATTGTTGGATTTGTTGGTAACGCCAAAAGCATTAGCAATCATCACAAATCCTTGTTGCAATGCTTCGAACGGATCTGTTTCCTCGGCCGCTTCAACGACATATGCTTGAGCATTGTTGCCGTATGGGACCAATTGATTTTGTTGAGGTTGAGGTTGTTCTTTGTGAAGGTGTGTTGGAAGCAGCTTGGTTGAGTTCTTTGGTTGAGAGGATAATTCGCTGAGCATACAAGGCAAGTTGTTGATTGTCCGGTTGTGACTGTTTAGCAATTTGAGCACGGAGAATCCTTTCCCGATCAACTTCCTTTTCATGAGGCTTCAAGTAATCGTACAACAATCCATAAGTAGATTGATGCATATTCTTCGCCGACGGAGAAAATGACATACTTCTCCCATTCGTAACCAAGACTACTCGGAACTTAGTATTCACCGCAATTCTTGGCATGATGATGTTGTGTTTATCCAAATCATTGATGATATCCGAAAATCGATGATGATATGACTCAAGTGTCTCTCGTGTTCAATCATGAAGTGTTCATAAGCCAAGTAAATTTTGGATTCCAAATCCTCCTGATTGAGTACGATCCTTCCATAAGAAGACGAATATGATCCCACATTTTTGTGCGCTTTTGAGCATCAACACTACGAAGAATTGGGTTTGGTAATCCTAATAGGATGTATTCCATTGCAAGTTCATCGACTTCATAGTGTAGAAGTTCAGAGGATTTAAATCGCAACAAGAGCAATGTTGGTTTGTTCATCTCTTGGTGGAACAAAGCAGCTGGATCTCCTGCACAATGACGGTAGGCATCTCAAATGGACCTTCCAAGATAACCTTCTTTAAGAACTTTCCATGTGGATTCTTCGATCACGTAACCTAAAGAACCTTATCACCCATTGATCGTAGTTTCTGGAGTGAGCATTGGAGGTCTATCAAGTGATCCGACTTCATGAATTGATTGTTGGTCGCTTAAAGCTTCACACATCTTTGCAAACCAAGTGGGTTCCTTCATAGTGCTTCGTGATGGATGTTGATTGAAATCGTTTGTGTAGGGTAGAGCTTGAAGATTTGGTGGTGGTTGAACCATTTGTGGTTGTGGAATTGCACCAAGTTGTGGAGTATGTTGTCGATTAAATTGTTGTTGATAAATTGCTTGTTGTTGATTCCATTGTTGATGTTGTGGAGTTAATTGTTGTTGTTGTTGATGATTATAAGTGTGAGGAAGTAGTTAGAGTATGGTGGTTGAGACATGATGATAAACTTGTGTAGTAAGAATGGATCTTTGTAGTCGAATGAACCTTTGTTGATGAAGTATCCTTAGGCGAGAAATGACAAGAACCAAGTAGCACTTATGCGTAAAACACCAAAAGTTACGCGTAACAAGAATAGTTATGCGTGGGATTTAGCTTACGCGTGCGGTGAGAAAAGACTAAAGTTATGCGTAAGCGATGAAGTTAGGCGTGAAAGTTAGGCGTGGGATTACCTTATGCGTAAGACTAGGTCTACGCGTAAGATGAATCTTAAGCGAAGATTTTCACGCGTAAGCTTTATGCGTAAGCGTAAGATTAGGGTTTTATCTCAGTGATCTTTACACTTCACGGTGGCAAAAGATATCCAAAGTCGACGTATTTTCGGACTTATCCAAGTAAGAAAACACGGAATAAACCAGAAAATGAAGATCAAGCCAGAACAAAGTTGCGCGTAGAACTACTCAGAAACTAGGGTTTTGATACGCGTAATCCTACTCGTAAGAATGATTTTGTCCAAAGATGTTTCTAAACCGCTTTTGTGTGATGAAATAGCTTCAATAACACCAAAATAACACAAAAGTGTGAAACTTGATGATCCAAAGCACTTAAAACAATTCTGGCGTAGGATAACACTTGCGTACAAAAACAAGCTTAAAAACAAGGAAAAACACGTAAAGTTCCAAACTTTTGCCAAAACCAATAGTTTAACACCTAATAACGTTGAAAGTACAAGAATCTTGGATTCAAAAGTGTAAAAATCGCTTTTAAGCGAACCAAAGATTGTGTTATCTTTACGCGTAAGACCCAAAACCAAAACTTCAAAACAAAGTGTACACCCAACTATTTGGCGATTGATACCACCGTTAGGTCACTAGTTTTACAACACAAGCTTATAAGAGAAAGAGATGAAGGCGGATGAACAAGTTATCACACACACACACACATATATAGTATGACCGTTATGAAACAAGAGTGAATGAGAGAATAACTTGAACAACCAACCTCAAATGAGGGTTTACAATAGTTTATATAGGCAAGGAGCTAGGCAACACTCCTCTCCTTCCCTATTCCTTATTGGGCTTGGGCCTCGACATGGGCCTTCTACATGTCGGACCTTAAACAAACATAAAGGCCATAATAAAGCTACCTATTACATATGAAATATAAATACTTGAAATCTTGTTTAGGAGTGATTCCAACAGAACTGAAATGGAAAAGAAGTGAGTTGGGGGGGGGGGTTTATAGTTTTAATAAAACGGTGTAGTTTTGGTGAGTTCTACACCCAAGCTTGGGTACACTACAGCCACACACTCACTTTCCCCTAACATAATCATAACAACTTTTTCTTTTTTTTTTTTTTTTTCAACATATCATAACATAATATCCCCCCACTTGAGATGAACAATGGGATTTCGGGGGATCTTCAATGATCTTTAGAAATGTTGTCGATGAAAGCGTGATTCCCGAACCTTTCCACTCGAACCTTGAATTTAGGCAAATGATGACTTCCCAATCACAAATAAAGACTACAGGGTAGGCTAAGGTGTATAGGTGTATCGAAACAATATATCAGGTTAACAAAATGAAAGGAATGGCTCAGAAGGGTGTATCTAAGGGTATCTTGCACTAAAGATGAGTGAAGGGTTTCACATGGGGGTCGAAAAGTCGAGGTGACTAATCGATAGACTCACAATGGTAGGCTGTTTGGGTGATAATCCTATAATATTGCCTTCTAAAACTGGAAAGTCTAAATACATCGAGCTAACTCAACATACCTCGTCTATGGTCTCGAAATGATGCAAAGGCCAAGTTCTAAAGTTTACAAGCTACCGGCACACTCATAATTTGGTGGATTTGGGGTAAAATATTGGAAACGGATAAGGCTAATCTCACCATATAATATCAAGGGTTGTATGTGCTCAGCTAAGGTCTAATCTAGTTAGGTTAAGAAAAACATGTCAAAATTTTAAAAATGGCATAATTTTTCAAAATAAACTAGAAAAATGAGGGCGAAATAAAGTTAAAGAGATAATTCTACTCCCGTCCCCCCACTTGAATTGTACAAAGTCCCTTTTGTACTAGGCATTAAATAAAGGTGAAGAGAAAGGTAGAATTAGAGCGAGAACTTCCCTGAAATTGCTCCATAAAGACGGAAGGCCCACGAAAAAGAGACGTGCCTTCATATAAGCATCATGAACAAACTTCAATCCATGAAATCACACTACCGACAAGCATAATTCTAAAAAGAAACAATGAAAAATGAAAAACAAACCTAACTCACTTTCGTAGGAATCACGGTTGCATTTAGCGAATGCAACAAGCCTTGTAAACCACTTGGTGTCCCAAGTGGACGAGTGAAGTCTCGTGAGGGTTTACAGAACACACTCCACAAAGTTCATTTAAAACTAATACAAGGTTATTGTGTTTTAAAATGAAAGAATTAGCAGAGGAAAGTTACGTCGTAACTCTTTTGAGGAGTAAAGTCGTGCACAAAACCTCGTATAAGTCAGCAAGCGAGTAATTACGGTGTAACCATCGAGAGGGTATTACGCGTAATTGGTAATGCGTCAAGAATTACTGCTGCTAAAATGTTGGTTACGGCGTAATCACCAAGATGAGTTACGCCAGAACTCTCTGCTCGAATCGAGAACCGCATCAGCAATTACTTCCTCGTTTCTGCAAAAATAGTTAGAAAACACAAAACCCAATGAAAAGGAAATAAAATAAAAGAAAGGGATAATTCGGGTTGTCTCCTAAAGAGCACTTTATTTATTTACAAGTCTTGTTAGACTCGAGCAGCGGGGCTTCTATGGGGCCTTTGGACTTGACCGACCTTTTCAATGTCCTTCATCAAGTTATTCCGGATCCAGGTGACATTGGGAGCTGTGCGGTCGAATTCCTTGATTCCCCTTTTCAAAACCTTGCAAAACTTTTCATCCGAACCTAAGTAATACCTAGTAAATACGAACCTTTCGGTGATAACAGGTGGAGGTTTTCTATATTGGATCCCAAGAAGCTTGCATCTTCTTTTCTCGTGTACTTCATCATCTGGGTCAATGAAACCATCTTCGCCTTGTAACTCGAGATAATCGAAATCATCATCGTCGGAATCGGTATCTTCAAGTTGGTTGAGTATTTGCTTGCATTCTTCATTTTCTACCTTAGACGAGCCCTTGGTGTCATCTTCTGGTTTTTCATTAGGAACTTCGTTGTTAGGTTGATCTTTACTCATACACCCATTCCAGATTTTCTCTTTAGTTAACGCGTCAATTTTTCCGTATTTGATTCTGACCCAATCGTTGAATCCGAGATCATCCGCCAAGGCAATTCATTCTTCGTAATCATTAGTTGAAGTCCAAAGGAAATCGTCTTCCCCAGCTCTCTCAATGCTGCTTCCCCCGTGACATTCATACTCAAAAGGATTGCAGGAAGCCCAAACTTTTCCGTTGCTGGTTTTAATTTGTTCACACCAATGATTTTGAACTCCTTCGTTATTGTCATCTTCAGAAGGAATATCATCGAGGGGCTTAATGGTTTTTCCTCGAAGAATATGTTTCTCATATTTGAGTTCTAGATTTCTGAACAAAGTTGAATTAATTATCGCGTCCCCGAATCTTATCGAATACCAATCACTAAATGATAGATTTCCAAAATCAACGTCGTGCCTCCCAGATTCATGTGGGCATATCCAAACTTCGTTTTTTACATTACCTCCTCCGTTGCAATATTCACGAAAAGGATTGCACGTTGGCCAAGCGTGAGTAATCTCATCTTCCATGACGAGTAATGGTTTGCAGTAATGCTTAATAAGTGGTCCTTCCACTTCGTTAATCGAGAACTTGGCTAACCTTTCTTCGTCGTTAAGTAGTCCACTTGTATCCGCATCTTTATCCTTTCTTTATCAACACCACCATCGCAGTTTTCCGAGGATCACACGAGGCCCACAAGTCGTAGCATTCCCCATCATCAATTGCAATAGCCTTACACCAATGACTTCTCCTTTAGGGTTGTCGCCCTTGGTGCCCGTGTCTTTGCTTGAATTCGGGTTACGCCGTAACTCGAGGTGTGATTACGGCGTAACTCACTTTCGCCATCGATCGGACTCATCGTAGTACTTGTTGTTATCGAGAATACACCTTACATATAGTGGATTTGCTCTTTTGTTCCTCGTTTCTTCTTTGTACCTCGTCGCCAAGCTTTCCAATTAAAGTTTCCAAGTTTTTAAGTGATATGTCATGGGAAGAGAGGCTCTTGTTTGTATTATCTTGGAAATTCTTAAGCCATTCCTCTTGCTCCTTTTGCCTCTTTGTAGAATCCACAAGGTACTTGTCAATAATTTCCTCCAGGTTAGCTCTTCTCTCATTATGCTCATAATACGGAGGGGGTCTTCCACGAAACCCATTACGATTATCCCCGTAGAAAGGCCTATTCTCTCCATATTTAGCTTCCTCGATTGTATCTTCCTTGTCAATATTAGGACAATTTTTAGTCAAATGTCCCCCACCACAGTTTTCGCAACCGACTTGGATGGCATGGACAGTTTCTTTGATTTTCAGCATATCTCTACCGAGATTCTCAAGTTTGTTGGTTATTACTACAATTCCATTTAAACTTCCGCCTTGGTTTCTTTTACTTCCTCCGTCGTGCCATTTCTGAGACTGATCCGCCATTTTTTGAATGGCTTCAATTGCAAGAGTAGGAGTCATGTTCAGGATAGGTCCTTGATAGTCCAGCATCTGCCTTGTAGTTACGTTAATTCCTTTGTAGAAGATGTTGACCTTTTGCTGGTTGTTCAGATCATTAGTAGGACACTTGAAAAGAAGATCGTTGTATCTCGTCCCAAGCTTGATACTGATTTTCGTCGTCTTCTTGTTTGAAATTATGGATCTCAAAAGTCGGTTAGAAATCTTCGACGACGGGCAATATCTTTGAATAAAGTGTTTCTTTAGTATCGCCCAGTATTAATTGCCCCGGCAATCTTTCGATCCATCTTCCGCGGCTCCAAGAAGAGTCATTGGGAATACCCTTAGCATAACAACATCATGCGACACGCCTGAATGTTGAAAAGGCTTGCAATGTATAGGATATTTTCAACGTGCTCATATGCATCTTCGTCCTGTTTCACGAAAAAGGGTTAGCACGAAGCTCCCTCATAAATTGGTCATTGATTTTGAAACGGACATTCGCTCCAATTGCCGGTCTTACGAGACCCGGCCCTTGTTCCGCTTCTTGTCAACGCCAAGTATTCCTCAAGAGTGAGGTCATCGATGTTAACAACTTCCATGGTACCTGGTAACTTGAAATATGATCGTGACAACAGTTTAAAACGAAATTAAAGACTTAATATTAATCCTAAAATAACTCCCAGGCAGCGGCGCCAAAAACTTGATGCAGGTTTTACAAACCAGGTCTTAATATTTATAGTGTCTCGCTATACCTATGGTCTACCCTAGTGCACTAATGGGCAGTGTACCCGGTCGTGTGTAGTGTAGTAAACGGTAAAGTCGAGGTCGTACCAAGAGCTATGTGTGTTGGATTATTACTAAGTCTAATTGTCACAGAATAATAGTTTCGATAGGGATTTAATTAATTAAACTACTAATGCAGAATAAAGTAAATAAAAGCAGATAAATGTGTGGAAAACTAGAAGGGGGGGTTGAATATTTTTGCCGATTTTAAGTTGATTTCAAAAACTTTAGATTCGATATTATGTGAAATCGTATGGATGTTGAGAACGTATAGATCTAACGATAATGCAAGCAAATAAATAAAGATAAGGGATAGAAATGACACAACCGATTTATAGTGGTTCGCCACAAGGACACCTTCCTTGCCCTACTCCACTCCCCGAGTCACCTACTCGAGAGTTCAAGCACTATGTCAACAAACTCCTTCACTTGGCGGAGAAGCCTTCACAACGTTTCTTACACTTTTCCCAGTGCAAAGCTAGATACCGAGTCCGTAGCACGGTGGACCAAACCAACACAACTATTACACAACAAATATGTGAAATATCAAATACAAGATCTTCGCTACAGAAATCTTGCGGAGTGACAAATCAATCAAGGACCCCTTGCTTGGATGACTTGTAGAATGCTCGTGATTTTGCCTTAGAGAAGGACCTATATGAGGATCACAAATAGAAAGAAAAGAAGAACAACTCTCTAGATCAAGTGATCTATATGTTAGAAGAGAATGAGAGTGTATGAGATATTTAGTAAGAAGAGGGGTGAGTTAGAATGAAGAAATGGCTCTCTATTTATAGGCAAATTTCCTCACTGTTCACACGGATCCCACGGATCCTTCCACTTGGGATCCGCTAGCACAAAGCTAGGGATCCGTGGAACGCCCTCTTTGCCCATGGGTTTTTGGTTATGGGTCATGGGTTGGTCCATGGGTTATATCTAGATTCAATGTATCTAAGTATACATTGTATCAAGTCTCTTTGGGTATGGGTTAAGATCCATGGGTTGTGATTTTTATCCATCCTAATTAACTATTACAACAAATGCTTTTGTTACTACATTTTTGTATTTAAAATATTATATGTAAATGCTTTACAAAAATAACATGTATCCTTATAATTATACTTAAGACAACATTATATATGTTATCAACAAAACACTAAGAGATCGCAAAATATTAATAAACGTTTTTACGGTTTATTTGTATTAACAATCTCCCCCTTTTTGTTGATGACAAAATATAATGTTATGATGAGTAAAACTTAAGAATAGATGTAAGTTTTGAAAGCTCCTAAGTTTTACTTCTTCTCCCTTTTGTCGAAACAAAAAGTTAACCCTGGAAGAAAAAGTAGTTTACGTGTACTTACTCCCCTCGACGGTAGCTCCCCTAGTTTGGGGCGTCAAGAGAAGAAAAAATCTACAAAAGAAAGTTAGGAACATGCTTAAATGATCTTATGGTTGTCGAGAAACAAGATAGGGAGCCAAGGTATGTAAACAAGGCCTTGTAATAAAACGACAAATTGTAGTGGTAGTTAAGCCACTTACAAGCATGTAAAAATAAGAACAAGACTTGTTCTTGAAAATGACAAAAAATAAAAATAAATAAATGATAGTAATAGTGATTCCTTCCATGCTTGCATAAGGTTATGGATGGAGGTTTTGATGAGTAATGGTATTGATGCGATCAAGGATGAGGTTGAGTATGAAACGCATTTCTTCCCTAACTTCTATTGCAATTTCCCTAGTGGATTGGCAATGTTCACAATGTAAATGATGTGGGTAATGAGTGCGGAAGTTTTCCGGGTTGTTTTGATTTGAGTTATCACGGAAATTGTGGTGGAAAAATAGGAAAATATGGATCAAAATCCGAATGTTTGTATGTGGTGGTGGAAAAGAACCTAGATGTTCTTGTAATGTGATGGGAGCTAGAGGTGGTGATGTTTCAAGATCTTGAAAAATAGTATTTGGTGATGTGGGGTGTGGAAAAGACTATTTCTTTTCTTTAGGTTGGGTAGATCTTGTTGGAGTCCTAAGGAGTTCCAAAAGAGTTATTTTAGGTGGTGATGAAGTTGGTGTACTTGTTGGTGATGAGGGTGGTGCTATAATGGAAGCATCTTGTGGTGAGTTATTTGAGGATGAATCATTTGAGGTTGGTTTTGCTAAACAACAAGATCGGATACTAATCCGTGCGGATATCCTAGCATTTGATTGTGGTATTTTGGATGGTGGAAGTACAAAGGTTTGGATATCATGATTGTTTGTACTAGATGATTCTCCTAAAGGGTTTTTGGATGACATGATGAAGTGTGTTTGTGAGAAGGAGATGGAGTATGCAAGCATTTTGGGAGTTATATATATAGAAAAACAACATATTGTAATGAATGCTTGACCCAAAATGTGGATTAAAATCTAATGATTAGATATGAATTCAAGGCATGTGATCATGAGAACACAAGCATTAAAGAACATACTCCTAAAAATAAAACAAATGTGGATTTTCATCCAAAATGACAAAATAGAAGTTGAAAACGACAGATATACGGATCCCACGGATCCTTCCCATGAGGATCCGTCCGGCATGAAGGCTGGGATCCGTGGGTCCAGTGTTCGAGCAAGACAAAATTCTCCTTTGGAAATATTTTTGCCTATTGTGTGCCTATATGCAAACTATTTGGAGTTGCGGTTATCTCGACCCCTAAAAGAAATAAAACTAAACTAGAAGTATAAAAAGTATCCTATTGAGATAACCCAAAACACATATTTAGTACATAAGTACGTAATCTTGTGTTGTCAATGCTCCTAATTCATTGTAGCTTAAATGAATGTACCGAAAACACATATTAGTTATGTGTCCCTTTAGCATTCAAAAGACATGAGATGCAATGAAAAGCGGGTTTTACTTTGTATTAATAATGAAAAGCGATTTGTCCTAGGCGTGAGAAATTGCTTTTGTGAAATTGATCTGGAAGGTATCATCCTTTTAGAAAACATTGTGAAAGTAGGTTTTCTTTGAAAATGTGTATATAAAAGTAGGAGAGCTATAAGTAAAAAAACTTATCTTTGGGTTTTGAAAATTCCGTATTGTTTGTGAGTTGTGCGTGAAATAGAGATCCTAGACTCGGAGGAAGAAGGCTAGTGTTTACATACCTTGTAGAGTCAAAATAAATTACGACGTGTGTTCCATTAAACCAAGACCAAGGCAAGTAGGTTGAATTGTTCCCGCTTCAACGGTTTGGTGAGGGCGTCGGCTATGTTATCTTTGGATGCTACCTTCTCAATAGAAATGTTCCCTTTTGAACATTGTCTCTTAAGTGATGACGAATCTCTATATGCTTGGTGCGAGAATGCAATACGGATTCTTGCTTAAGTCGATGGCACCTTTGTTATCACATAGAATGGCTATGTCGCTTAGATGAATGTCGTAGTCTACTAACGCTTGTTTCATCCATAGTGCTTGTTGGCATGCTTTGCCGGAGGAGACGTACTCGGCCGGTTGTTGATATTGCTAGAGCCGTTTGTTTCTTAGAAAACCACGATGTTAAACAACATCCCATGAAAGTACACACCCCACTTGTACTTTTTCTATCAACGTAATCCCACGCATGGTCGAATCTGCATATACAATTGTTTCTACACCGTGCCTTAGGATACCATAATCCTAATTGTGTTGTACCCTTAATGTATCTAAAAATTCTTTTCGGCTTCTAGGTGTGAAGTTTTGGGGTTTTCTTGAAACCTAGCACATAAGCAGACACTAAACATGATATCCGGCCTACTTGCCGTGAGGTAGAGAAGACTACCTATCATGCCACGATATTTAGTATTATCTACGGATTCGCTATCTTCATCTTTTGTGAGTTTGGTGTCGGATGACATGGGTTTCCTAATTGGTTTCGACTCTTCTAGACCAAATTTCTTTAACATCTCCTTGATGTATTTAGATTGATTGAAGAAGATACCATCTTCTACTTGTTTAATTTGTAGACCAAGAAAGAAACTAAGTTCTCCCATCATACTCATCTCGAACTCGTCATGCATGATTTTAGAAAATCATCACACATGTCTTGACAAGTGGATCCGAATATAATATCATCTACGATATTTGTACTATGATTATGTGTGACTCCTTCTTCTTAGTAAAAGTGTGTTGTCAACTAACCCCATGGTATAGTTATGTTTAATTAAAAGGACTTGAGTCTATCATACCAAGCTTTTGGAGCTTGTTTAAGACCATAAAGGGCTTTCTTTAATTTATAAACGTGTTTGGGTTTTTCAAAATCGATGAAGCCGGAGGTTGAGCTACATATACTTCTTCATTAATAAGACCATTTAGAAAAGCGCTTTGGACATCCATTTGATAAAGCTTTAGATCATTAGCACAAGCATACGCAAGAAGTATTCTTATAGACTCTAATCTAGCCACGGGGGCATAGGTCTCATCAAAGTCTATTCCTTCTTGTTGGTTATACCCTTGGGCAACGAGTCTAGCCTTGTTCCTAGATACTACTCCGTTTGCATCTAATTTGTTTTTATACACCCATTTTGTTCCTATTACGGTTTGATTACTAGGTGGAGGGACAAGTGTCCAAACATTATTAGAAACAAATTGATTTAATTCTTCTTGCATAGCCATTACCCAACTTTCATCTTTTATGGCTTCTTGTGTGTTCTTAGGTTCTATAGTTGAAACAAAACAAAATAAACTACTTTGGTTTTGAACTTGAGATCTTAATGTTCGTTCATTTAGCTTTCCTATGACCTTATCTACGGGTGATCTTTGGACTCTTTAATGTTTGTGATTTCACTAATTGAAGGTTCTTCTTCTTCATTTATCTTTTCTTAATTACAATAGCTTCACTTTCTATGATCTCGCCATCGACAAGAGGTGGAGAGGGTTTGGGTGGACTTTCATCAAATTTTATGTTTAATGACTATTCTACCTTCATTGTTTCTTTGTTTAATATGACGTAAGCTTTGCTATTAGGCGAGTAACCTAGAAAGATACCTTCGGTTGATTTAGGATCAAATTTTGTAAGGTAATCTTTAGTGTTAAGAATGAAGCATTTGCTTCCAAAGACTCTAAAATGATTTAAAGTAGGCTTTTTGCCTCGGAGTAACTCATATGGAGTTTTACCTAAGATTGGTCTAATTAAGACTCGATTGAGTATGTATGTTGAAGTATCAACAAAGACATTACACCAAAATTTTGAGGTATGGATTGTTCGTTAAGCATGGTTCTACTCATTTCTTGAAGGGTTCTATTCTTTCTTTCTACTACCCCATTCGATTGTGGAGTGCGTGGAGCCGAGAAGTTGTGAGTAATACCATTAGCGTCACAAAAGCTCCGAATTGCACTTCATTATCGAATTCCTACCATGATCCGTCCTAATAGACACTTTGGGTTTTCCTAGTTTTCTTTGGATCTTTTGCTTAATATTTCAAAATAGTTAAAGGTTTCGTTTTGTTCTTTAAAATTTTTGTCCAAGTATACCTAGAGTAGTCATCCACTATTACCAAAGTATAGTAGTTGCCTCCATAACTTTGGATAGCGGATGGACCAAATAAATCCATATGAAGCAATTCTAGACACCTAGTTGTGGACACCATGTTTTTAGCTTTATGACTCGAATGAGCTTGTTTTCCTACATTACAAGCATCACAAAATGATGTTCATATTTTAACTTAGGTAGATCTCTTACTAGATCTTTGGATGATAGCGATTGAAGAAGTCGCATGTTGGCGTGACCCAATCTTCGATGCCATAAGGTCAAGTATCATCCATAGAGGTAAGACATAGTTTGTCTTTAGGTTCATTACCGATTTTAAGACATAGACTCCATGTTTCCTAATTACTCTTCCTATGGTTATGCCATTTTAAGTATCTTACTACGGTTTTGGTAAAAGTACATTGCACTTTTTATCACATATTTGTCCTATACTTAAGAGATTAAAGTTTAGGTTTTCTACGTGACACACATCGTTAATGGTTAGAGATTTGTTAGAAACCGTACCTTTACCGATGATTCTACTTTTGCTATTTCCAAACACCACATTACCTCCATTTACGGATTCATATGTGGAGAATAGATCCCTATTTCCGGTCATGTGCCTCGTGCACCCGCTATCCTTGACCCATTCATCGGGGTCTAGGTCGACCTTTAAGCACACCTAAAACAATTATTAACTCAAAAGTTTGGTCCCCATTTATTCATGGGTCCATTAGTGTTAAACATTCCATTCATGTTAGACATGTATGGATAAGATGAGTATGCATTCCATGGGGCAAAGTTTTGAAAAGAGAAACCGTTTTGCATATTAGGGTTCCATCCCATTTGATGGTTACTTCTTGGGTAAGCGTTATTAGGTCTCCTAGATGCATTATGTTTTGAAAAGATGGTGCTTTGTTTCTTGCAAAAGTAGGATTAATTTTTGGAGGTGGATGTCTAGTGGTGACATGAGTTGGTTTCTTCCTATTTACGAGAACGAACTCGTTTCTAGTTGATGAAGCTATGTTATTACCACTATTTGTCACAGCAGATCCACGGATCCCGGTTGTACACTAGCGGTTCCCTTTTAGGGATCCAGGGATCCGCCACAACGATGGCTGGTTTTTCTAATTCTTTAACAAATTTTGTTTCTTTACTTTCACTAGTTGATGGATCAAGTTGTTGTATGCCTAGACCCTTTTGGTTGTTGCCGGTTTTAACACCATCGAGTATTGTATCTAAGGTGTTTGTACTCATTCTAGCAATTTTAGAATCTAAATGATCAACTAGTGTTTGAAGTTGAACACAAAGTTCACATTCACCACTTGCTATTTTACCCTTTTCCAAACGTTTAGTTTTGCTTTTAATTCTATGACTTTTTTATCTAAACGTTGGTTTTGACTCTTTAAAAGCTTGTTTTTATTAATTAGTTTTAAGCTAATATTGCATAGTTTATCATATTTATTATGCAATGAGTCGTCATCAAGTGATGAACTACTATAGTATTCGTGACATACCTCGTCATTTGCCATGAGACAAATTTCTTCGTCCTCCTCGTCGCTCATTCCCCACGTGCCGCTCACGAATGCCTTTTGATCATCCCGTTTGGGACACTTACTAATAAAGTGGTTTGGGTCTCCACATTTAAAGCAAGTACGATCATCCTTTGGCTTTTCGTCCTCTTTGCTTTTCCGAAAACCTTTCTTATCGTCATACGGTTGTTTGACGTATCTACCCTTTCTTCTAAAGAACTTTTTAAAGTCCCTTACCTCCATAGCGTACTCTTCGTCGTCACTACTCGAAGATGAGTTCTCCTCATCGCTCGAAGCCTTTTTGGCTTTAAGGGCAAGAGATTTGTGTTTCTCTTTCACCTTTGAGGCTTCGGAATCTTTAGCAAGGACAAGCTCGTAGACTTTTAGGTTGCCTATGAGTTCATCGAGGGTGAGGATTGTCAAATCTTTTGACTCTTGATTGCCGTCACCTTGGATCTCCACTTGATGGAAGTGCCCTTAGATATCTCCTAACATGGTTACGGCTAGAAAAAGATTCATCAAGTGCTTGTAAAGATGTAATAATAGTATTAAAGTTAGCAAATGAATGATCTATAGTTTCTTCATCCGATATTGAAAATTGTTCATATTGTTGAACAAATAGATCAATTTTATTATTCTTAACTTGTTGGTTGCCTTGATGAGTTACAACTAAAGAATTCCAAATTTCTTTAGAAGTTTTAAGCATAGAAATTCTTTCGAATTCCTTTTTCGGTAAAGCATTATATAAAACCATTTTGCTTCACTATTTTTAGAAAGCTTTTCTTCATTTCATCATTTAGTTTATCATGAGGTATGTGAACTAAATTTTCTTTATCATCATTTGAGGTAGCCTCAAAATCACCTTCAACAATAATGTACCAAAGATCAATATCTTTAGACTTCACATATGTTTGAATCTATTTTCCAATATATAAAACCATTAGTTTCAAGTAGTGGTGGTCGTTGCATAGATTGCCCTTCCTTATAATTTTCGAAACCCATAGTGATCGAAAAGTTTTTAAAATACAATTTTATTTTAAAACTTTTATAAACTTAGCTCTTGATGCCAATTGTGGAAAACTAGAAGGGGGTTGAATAGTTTTGCCGATTTTAAGTTGATTTCAAAACTTTAGATTCGATATTATGTGAAATCGTATGGATGTTGAGAACGTATAGATCTAACGATAATGCAAGCAAATAAATAAAGATAAGGAAATGACACAACCGATTTATAGTGGTTCGGCTACAAGGACACCTTCCTTGCCTACTCCACTCCCGAGTCACCTACTCGAGAGTTCAAGCACTATGTCAACAAACTCCTTCACTTGGCGGAGAAGCCTTCACAACGTTGCTTACACTTTTTCCGGTACAAAGCTAGATACCGAGTCCGTAGCACGGTGGACCAAACCAACACAACTATTACACAACAAATATGTGAAATATCAAATACAAGATCTTCGCTCTGAAATCTTGCGGGTGACAAATCAATCAAGGACCCCTTGCTTGGATGACTTGTAGAATGCTCGTGATCTCGCCTTAGAGAAGGACCTATATGAGGATCACAAATAGAAAGAAAAGAAGAACAACTCTCTAGATCAAGTGATCTATATGTTAGAAGAGAATGAGAGTGTATGAGAGATTTAGTAAGAAGAGGGGTGAGTTAGAATGAAGAAATGGCTCTCTATTTATAGGCAAATTTCCTCACTGTTCACACGGATCCCACGGATCCCTTCCACTTGGGATCCGGCTAGCACAAAGCTATGGGTCATGGGTTGTGTTAATACAAATATCGTCATTAAACGTTATTTATATTTTTGATCTTTGCCTAAGTTTTGTTAACGACAAAAGTAAATTTAATTTATAAAAGCTTAAAGCTTGTCAAGTTTATTAGATATTAAAAAAAGCTTTCTCAAACAATATATTCATCATTCAAGCATTTACATTTATGATTAGTAACATCTTGATATGATTCTAATCATTATGTATGATAGTAGTTTGTAGAATGTGTTAGGTTCTTAAAAACCAAACACTACTTAAGCATTTGCATATTTCTATTAATAGTAATACAACATTTGACATCATGTATTACATCATGGAGATCATTGGAAGATTCCATTAGATATTTTGTGAAGATTTGTACTCTTCATATCTTGCACAATCTTACTTAGATAGAGTTGACTTTAGGCAAGATTTGATATCTTGACCGTCGGTGGCGGTACCATTTTGGTACACGGGCGGAACCCTTTTAAGGGGTCCGCGGTCCGTCGACGCTCTGTCCAAATTGGCTATAAATAGCAATGCCAAGCCAAGTAGTTTCTCATCCCTTTCTAACATACTCTCATACATATCTTCTCTCAACCTTTCTAACTCGGTTTCATATCATATTAGTGATCTCTTTTGTAGCAAAGAAGATCAAGTCATATTCAAGCTTCAACGAAGTTGGAAGTCTTGTTAGTTTAGTGTTGTATGATCTAGTATTGATCCATACTTCATTGTTGTATCAAACCATCATAATCTTGTGAGTGTGAGTGGTTAGTATTTTAGTCCTCAAAATACATTGTGTGTGGGAGTAGTTGTACCCTTGGAAAGAACTCGACATTTAGCTTAGTGTCGGAAATAGTGTAAGCGAAGTGTAAAGGTTTTCTCCGCGGTGAAAGGAGCTTGTTGACTAGTGAAGTTAAACTCTCGAGTGTGAGACTCGGGGGTGGAGTAGGGCAAGGAAAAAGAGTCCTTGTAGGCGAACCACTATAAACAACTTGTTGTGGTTTGATCATTTCTTTCCTTACTTACTTATTACATATTGCTTGCATATTTCATTAACATACTTAAGATCAATATCAATTGATCTTTCAATAAGTTTCAAAACAAAGTTTTAATCGGTAAACTATTCAACCCCCTTCTAGTTTTCTACAATTGGTACGAGCCTCGTTGCTCAAGAATTTCTAAAATAACTTGTATTTTATAAACTTGAAGCGATCCATGGATTCTCGAAAACTTTAAAGAAGGGCAATCTATGCAAAGACCACCACTCTTTGAAACCAATGGATTTATCTATTGGAAAAACCGTTTTGAAACATATGTAAAATCAAAAGATATAGATCTTTGGTTTATTATTGTCAAAGGAGATTTTAGTTCTACAACAAAGGATATTTCCGTTGATGAACAAAAGAAATTAGTTGCTAAAAATAATGAAGCTAAAATGATGCTTTATAATGCTTTACCTAGAAAAGAATATGAAAGAATTTTTATGTGTGAAACCGCTAAAGATATTTGGGAATCTTTAATTATTACACATCAAGGTAATTCACAAGTCAAGGATAACAAAATTGATCTTCTTGTTCAACAATATGAACAATTTGTTATCCCGAAGATGAAACCATTGATTGTGGCTTTGCTCGTTTAACACCATCATTACATCACTTAAAGCACTTGATGAATCTTTTCGTAGTAAGAACTTTGTCGGAAATTTCTTAGAGCACTCCATCCCAAATGGAGAGCTAAAGTGACCGCTATTGAAGAATCAAAGATCTCTCAATAATGTCACTAGACGAGCTAATTGGCAACCTCAAAGTTCACGAAATGGTAATGGAGAAAGATTCGGAGATCATCAAAGGAAGAAAGGAGAAGATCAAATCCGTTGCTCTTAAGGCAAAGGCGGAATCAAGCGATGATGGTGAATCTTGCTCCGATAGTGAAGATGAGGAGTACGCTATGGCCGTTAGAGATTTTAAGAAGTTCTTTAGAAGAAGAGGAAAGTTTGTAAGACAACCTCGAGAAGAAAAGAAGCCATTCCGAAAAGATCGGGATGATAAGAAGATTAAAGGTGAAAGAAAGTGTTTTAGATGTGGTGATGCAAGCCATCTCATAGGAGAATGTCCCAAGCCACCTAAGAGCAAAACTCAATGAGCTTTTGTAAGTGGTGCTTGGAGTGATAGTGAAGACGATGAAGAATCAAGCAAGGAGGAGATCGCTCTAATGGCACATGAGTCAAATGAGGTACTTTCCGACTCTTCTTATTCTTCCATAGATGATGACACCTTGCAAAAACAATATAATCAATTGTGTGAGCTAAGTCTAAAAATCATAACTAAAAATAAATTTCTAAAAACTAAAAAGGAGTTTTTGGAAAATGAGGTATATGAGTTAAAAGAAAAAGCAAAACGACTTGAAAAAGGAAAAGCAAATGACAATGATTGTAAATCATGTCAAGAGCTTAATCTTGAAATAGAAAAACTAAAGCTCACACAAGAAGTTTTAATAGAAAATAATTCTAAGTTTAAAAGGTTTAACAAAAACATCGCTATTGCCGATGAAATAGTTAAAATCCATAAAACACCAGGAGACATGAATGGGCTAGGGTTTAATGAAGTAGTAATTCCTAAGAGTCAAAACAAAAGCGGCGAAAAGGACGAACATTCATCAAAAGCTGCTGCATATGAGACGGACGGACGACGGAACCAAAAAAGGGTTCCGTCCGTTGTACAAAATGGTACCATGGTACTTCAAAGACAATGAATGTTCGCAATCTGGACCGTCTTGAATTTGTTAAAGTAACAAAGAAAACCAATGATAATGTTAAACTAAAACCAGCCATTATATCAGGAGTAGGACTTATTAAAAATGAATTTAGATCAAAAACTACTCAACAACGACATAAAACTTCTTTTTCCAAACGCCCCTTTCCTAAGAGCAACCACAACGTTCAACCTAACTACCAACACAACGGTTGGAATCAAAACTTTCCTAGACCGTACCAAACTCCAGATTACATGCCATGGAACCCTTACCCATCATTTCCATACATGAATCAAATAAATGGTATGTTTAACCCAAACGGACCCATGAGATATTGGGGACCAAATGTTTGAGTTATTCGCTTCTTAGGTACGTTTGAAAGTTGGATTGGAACCTGATGAATGGATTAAAGATAGTGGATGCTCACGACACATGACGGGCAACAAAAGTCTCTTCTCATCATACCAAGAGTATGACGGAGGTAATGTCACTTTCGGTAGCAATCTCAAAAGCAAAATCATTGGCAAAGGTACGATTGCTCATAACTCTCTAACTATTGAAAATGTTGCTCATGTGGATAGGTTAGGATTTAATCTACTTAGTATTAGCCAACTATGCGATAAAAAGTATAAAGTACTATTTGATGAAAATGGTAGTAAAATACTAAAAGATGGTATCACCATAGCTAAAGGAGTTAGGAAAAATAACATATCGTCATGAAAATAGATAAAACATATAATGACAAACTTTGCCTAACAACATTAGACGATAGCTCATCTCTTTGGCATAGACGCTTAGGTCACGCTAATATGAGACTTATACAAAACCTATCTTCAAAAGAGTTAGTTAGGAATTTGCCAAAACTAAAATATGACCAACACTTTTGCGACGCTTGCAAAATTGGTAAACAAACACATAGTAGTCACAAATCTAAAAATATGATATCTACATCTAAATGTCTAGAATTATTACATATGGATTTGTTTGGACCATCCGCTATAAGGAGCTATGGAGGCAACTTATACACTTTGGTCATAGTAGATGATTACTCAAGGTTTACTTGGACGTTATTTTTGAAAACCAAAAATGAAGCTTTTGATAAATTTGAAATACTTAGCAAGAAAATTCAAAATCTTCTAGGTGTCAAAATTGTGTCGATCCGAACGGATCATGGTCGTGAATTTGACAACGAAACTCAATTTGGAAACTTTTGTGATACAAATGGTATAACACATAACTTTTCCGCTCCACGAACACCTCAATCAAATGGAGTAGTAGAGCGTAAAAATAGAACAATTCAAGAAATGAGTAGAACAATGCTTAATGAACAAAACATTCCTCAAAAGTTTTGGTGTAACGCTTGACACTTCTACATATATTTTAAATAGAGTCCTAATCGTCCTTTCCTAAACAAAACACCATATGAACTTTATAAAGGTAAAAGCCAACATTAGGATATTTTAAAGTCTTTGGTTGTAAATGTTTTATTCTTAACACTAAGGATTATCTCACCAAGTTTGACCCAAAGTCTTATGAAGGTGTATTTCTTGGTTACTCTCAAACTAGTAAAGCTTACATTGTCCTAAATAAAGAAACAATGATAGTCGAGGAATCGTTGAACATAACATTTGACGAAAGTCCACCTCCCTCTAAGACATCACCTTTGGTAGATGATGATTTAGTTGAAAGTCAAATAATTGAAAGTCAAATTAATAATAACAAGGAAGATGAACCATTAAATAAGGAAATTGTCAACATAAAAGAATCTAAAAGTCATCCATTAGAAAAGGTCATAGGAAAACTTAATCAAAGAACCTTAAGATCACAAGCTCAAAATCAAAGTAATCATTTTTGTTTTGTATCCACCATTGAACCAAAACCATAAATGAAGCAATAAAAGATGAATCATGGGTAATGGCCATGCAAGAAGAATTAAATCAATTAGTTAGAAATGATGTTTGAAACTAGTTCCAAAACCCAAAGATCAAACTATAATTGGAACAAAATGGGTCTTCGAAACAAAATGGACGAAAATGGTATAGTATCTAGAAACAAAGCTAGGCTTGTTGCACAAGGTTATAATCAACAAGAAGGAATTGAATATGATGAAACTTATGCACGGTAGCTAGACTTGAATCTATTAGAATATTACTTGCCTATGCATGTGCTTATGATTTTAAATTATTTCAAATGGATGTTAAAAGTGCTTTTCTTAATGGGTTTATTAACGAAGAAGTGTATGTTGCTCAACCTCCGGTTTTACCGACTTTGAGAAACCACATCATGTCTTCAAACTCAAGAAAGCATTATACGGCCTTAAACAAGCACCTAAAGCTTGGTACGACCGTCTTAAGACTTTTCTTATTGATAACAAATATACTATGGGATTAGTAGATAATACTCTTTTTACTAAGAAAAGGAATCGCAAATTATTATTGTTCAAATATACGTTGATGACATTATATTCGGATCAACTTGTCAAGAACTATGTAATGATTTCTCTAAAATCATGCATGACGAGTTTGAAATGAGTATGATGGGTGAGTTAAACTTCTTTCTAGGACTTCAAATTAAACAACTAGAAGATGGTATTTTCTTTAACCAATCTAAATATATAAAAGACATGCTTAAGAAATTTGGTCTTGAAGATTCCAAACCAACTAAAACACCCATGTCTTGGACACTAAACTCACCAAGGACGAAGAAGGTGAATCCGTAGATAACACTAAATATAGAGGAATGATTGGTAGCCTACTCTATCTTACGGCTAGTAGACCCGACATTATGTTTAGTGTTTGTCTATGTGCTCGCTTTCAAGAAAACCCAAAGGCATCACACTTAGAAGCATTAAAAGGATTTTAGATATATTAAGGGAACAACGTGTTTAGGATTATGGTATCCCAAAGGAACGGGTATAGAAACCATAGTGTATGCCGACTCGGATCATGCCGGTGATTATGTCGATAGAAAAGTACAAGTGGTATTTGCACTTTTGTTGGACATTGTCTCACCTCATGGTTTGCAAAGAAGCAAACGGCTTTAGCCATCTCTACTACGAAGTCGAATACGTCTCAGCCGGAAAAGCATGTCAACAAGCTCTTTGGATGAAGCAAGCTCTCGTAGACTACGGAATTCATCTCAACAATATTGTGATACTTTGCGACAACAAAGGAGCCATCGATCTCAGCAAGAATCCGGTTCAACATGCTCGTACAAAGCACATTGAAATCCGTCATCACTTTCTTCGCGACAATGTTCAAAAAGGAAACATCTCAATCGAGAAAGTATCCTCCGAAGACAACATTACCGACATCTTTACTAAACCTCTTAAACGAGAACCTTTTAATCTTCTTAGACTTGGTTTAGGGTTAATGGAACCAAACATGTAGGATAAACATAGTCTAAAACATTAGAATAGTCAAACCAAAACAATTTTGTCTTGTATACTGCTCAGAGCCACGGCACCAACGACAACACGGACGGAACCAAAATTTGGTGCCGTCTAGTCCGTGGTGTCTCTGAAAAAAACGACTTTATACATAACATCTTCTTCCTCACAACCCACTTTACCAAAACGTGTAAAACTTAAACCAAGCTCATTATTGTCATCTTCCCACTCACTAATCATGAAGATAACATCATTGTAAGTATCCTAACTACATTTCATCTCTTAATTACGAGTCTAGGATTCTTATTTATGCACAAAACTATCACAAATCATTACATGGGGTTTTATGTATGCTTTTATACCAAATATGAATTCAATTGGCAAATTGCATAACTAGTCATTCAAATTAGGTACTACATTATCATATTGCATAAACAAATCATGTTTCCCACTAATTGATAGATAATAAATATAAGGCCTTATTCAAACAACCAAACACCCCATGTCAAAAGTTTTGAAAAGCTTCTCACTTGTAGGAAAACATTTTCATTGCTAATACAAATAGAAACGTTAGAATTTTCATCACTTGCATGCTCTTGAATACTAAAGGTATTGCATAACTAATATGCACTCCTGGTATATTCAAATGTAGCCACATTGAATTAGGAGCATTTGGGTTATCTCATGGTATTTGCCAAACACTCCACTAAAACCATTTTGTGCATAAAATGAGTCGAGATAACCGCAACTCAAATTGTTTTCATATAGGCACACACTAGAATTAAAAAGCGTTAAAATTTATTTACATTATTTTTAACATGTTAATTCTTGTCCTTAGGAATAATCATGGTAGCCGCAAGATTCTATGATCACAAAGACACCCTTAACTACATTCCCAAACAACACAAAACCAAAGGACTCACCAAGGAACAAGTAGAAATATTTAGGGTCTAGAATCAAGGTATTTCCACGAGGTAGAACCATTCACTCATCCTTCCTTGAGCATACCAATCTTCGTGAAGAACTAGCCGCCATTCAATTCGATTGTCTTCTTGACATTGATGAACCAATTTGTCCTAGGTTCAGTATTAGAATTCTATGCTAGTGTGACCGGTTTTAGTGATGAAGATGATGAGTTTTGTCTTAGCTTTAGAATCAACCAAAATGACTACACCATCACTTTAAGTGAATTTGCTAGAGTACTAGGAATTCCCAACCGAGGAACTTGTGTCTACGGATAAGTGGTCACTCACCGCCCTTGATGCAATCAATGACCTCTCTCTCCCTACATAACCCGTTTAGCCGATAAGGATGTCATCCGTGAACACCTTTTCAACCCAAAAGGTGATACAACCCGAGTTACCCGAAGGAAAAGAGGTAGACCGAGATCCATATGGAATGGAGCTCAATGAACTTAAGCACTTTTAAGAAATGGGAGGAGTTACTTAGAGCAAACGTCATTAGCACCATAGGAATAGGGATCACATAAACGCTTGTCTTTGCCACATGCTTTACAACTTGTCCACCCGACAACCATTCAACTTAGCCTACTACATAGCTAGGAGAATGATTGATATTCCAACTCAAGGATCCGTTGCTCTTCCATACGGGATGCTTCTCACCCGTCTCTATAGAAACTTCGCTCCAATTCCACCAACCCCAAAAGGGATGCACCTTAACTATGATCTCATCCCTCACATCTTTGTACCTTTGAGTGATGCTAGAGTTGCTAAGACTAAAGGCAAGAGAACTAAACCTCCAACTCCTTCATCATCATCATCAAATAGCTCAGGATGGTCTTCCAAGCTCTCGTCTTCCACCTCAAGAGTATTACACATCTCTTCCCGAGATTGAGAATGAATCGTGAAATTCAAACAAACTAAGGGAATGTTCAAGTGCCTTGGTAGGATGATGAACAAGATTTACAAGAAGTTGGACAAATAAGGGTACTTTAAGGAGTGTTTGGAACAATGCTTTATCATTAATGTTTGATACTATTTAGTTGTTTTTATTATGTAGGATGATAATATAACTTAAAACAATGGTGTATGCTAACAATCTCATGCAGGGGGATAGCACAAGTATGCTATCAAATTTTACCCATTTTCACTATATTGTGAAAATCAATAAGCCTTGCTCAAAATCTATGCTCCTCTATGTTTAGATATGTGTTATTTACTTTTCCTACTAGAAATGTTTAGTATAACACTTTTAAGAAAATTTCGTGTTTGAAATTTGCCCGACACCTAAAACGAACTCTGTCCAATTTTCAAGACTCTCCACGGATCCGACGGCACCAAAATTTTGGTACCGTCCTTTATATCGTTTGGTACCGCCATACATGCAGAGGCGGACGAGACGGCACCCTTTTTGGGGTACCGTCCGTGTGTTATTTTGGTGCCGTGGATTCTCCGGTAATTTTCAATTTCGACTCTTCGTAATTCCAAATTATCTTCCATCTCTTATAAATCAATCTTAACTAGTTTATCTTGTTATTAGAACTAGTATTATTCACTAAGGTATATAAGAAATCCATTTCCACCAAAATTCAAAAATTTGAAAAATCCACCCAAGGAGCCCTTTTGCATAAAGGAAGGAACCAAATTTTGGTACCTTCAAACCGTGGGTAATCAATATTAGGAAATTCCACTCACTAGAACACATTTATTGCATATCTTTTCTTCTTCACTCCATCTTCTTTGTATGGATTGACTTGGGTGATATGACTAGCATTCAACCCACTTCCAAATCATTAGGAACCTCATCTCTTCAATGGCTCAACATCAAATCAAACCTTTTCTCAACAATTTCTTACCTCTATAAATTGAAAGGCTTTACCATGATCATCCTCACACCTTCTTCATTCTCACTACTATCTAGCAAATCAAAACCCAAGTTAAAAATGACTAAATCATCACCAAAACCTTGCAAGAAAACCGCTAGAATGAGCGTAAGGCCTTGTTGCTTTGTTAATCTTAGCTCATCATCCGAATCTTCACCACTCACAATCTCATCTCCCATTAGAGATGATACACACCTTA
Organism: Chrysanthemum lavandulifolium; assembly: GCA_022545495.1. Classification (NCBI taxonomy): domain Eukaryota; kingdom Viridiplantae; phylum Streptophyta; class Magnoliopsida; order Asterales; family Asteraceae; genus Chrysanthemum; species Chrysanthemum lavandulifolium. Next base: position 162,174,414 of record CM040242.1, read on the forward strand.
CCTTAGCTACACCTACTTCATCACACATTGTGATCACCACTCCACCACCATCAAAAGCACCTATTTCACCTCCACCGGCACCCATCCAAACATCCAAAACACCCTCACCACCTTCACCAAGGTCTCCCACTCTCACTCCCATGGAGTTATTTTCAACTCCACCAACATCACCAAATCCTTTCCTAGAGGACTTGGAAGACTTGCCTCCTAGGCCAAGTCATCCACCACTATTGCCATCCTTTGGCACCATTGAGCGAATCGCTCATGAATCACCTCGATCATCCATTGACCCAAACGCCCCATTAGGGCCAAGACCTCTCCTTTTCCACCCCATTCACAAGGACATTCATGGTCCTTTATACGGGATCATCCACTTCCATCATCAATGTCCCTCATATTGAGGACATTCGGAGAGCATGTGGATGACAATCCCACTAGAGAGGAGATTCAAGCCGAACTCCACAACCTCCACCAATTCAAAGGCATGGTGGATTCTCACTAAGTGAGACAATGCAAATGCAAAGTGCTTTGCTTGCATCCATCATGACCACTCCAAACATCCCCAACACCACCAACACATCCACCATTCCACCACCACAACCTCCGCAAACTTTCTACCCTCCAAGGCACGGTTGCTCAACTTGTGAGCAAACGGGTCAAACCGTGGAACGGACCCGGATTATGGTCCATGACTTCCACGAAGAAATGAGGTTCATCCTCAACCACATTCTTGAGCGTCTCAACGCTCTTTCCCATCCACCATCACTTTAGGATGGTTTTTAGAATAGTCGTTTATTTGTTTTTTTTCTTTAGGATAATTTTTATTTTCTTGTACTAGAAACACATCATTGTGTTCTCTTTTCATGATCTTTACTCATGAAAAATTTTAACTAATGAATGTTGTTTATTATGTTGTTGGTGTCATTACATAGTGTTTGGAAATGCTTGTGAATGATCATTATTACTAACATTTTTTTTGTAGCTTTATTTTCACAATCCATGTATCTTCCCATTAAAGCACCCAATTTAGGGGGAGCTTTGAACAAGGGGGAGATAATAGCTCGGCTCATTACATTCCAAGATAGCCTCTTCTTTTGTTGAGACAAAAGGGGAGAAAATATAGAACTTGAAATTATTTATATTTGACTTTTACGAAAAGTCAAGCGCATACAATTGACTTTCTAAAAGTCAAACAGAACCCTCATTGATAATACTTGACTTTTCTTAAAAGTCAAGCGCATACTTTGACTTTCGAAAAGTCAAACATCATGCATCAACTAGTGAATTCTTTGACCTACATAAAAGTCAAAACTCATACACTTACATTATCATTTCCTTTTCAAGTTCTAAAACTAATATTTTTATAACTCTTGTACAAACTTGTTTCTTTTATAAAATAAAATTTATTTTTGTCCTCAACAAAAGGGAGATTGTTAATACAAATATCGTCATTAAACGTTATTTATATTTTTGATCTTTGCCTAAGTTTTGTTAACCACAAAAGTAAATTTAATTTATAAAAGCTTAAAGCTTGTCAAGTTTATTAGATATTAAAACAAGCTTTCTCAAACAATATATTCATCATTCAAGCATTTACATTTATGATTAGTAACATCTTGATATGATTCTAATCATTATGTATGATAGTAGTTTGTAGAATGTGTTAGGTTCTTAAAAACCAAACACTACTTAAGCATTTGCATATTTCTATTAATAGTAATACAACATTTGACATCATGTATTACATCATGGAGATCATTGGAAGATTCCATTAGATATTTTGTGAAGATTTGTCTCTTCATATCTTGCACAATCTTACTTAGATAGAGTTGACTTTAAGCAAGATTTGATATCTTGACTGTCAGACTGGCGGTACCATTTTGGTACACGGGCGGAACCCTTTTAAGGGTCCGCGGTCCGTCAGACGCTCTGTCCAAATTGGCTATAAATAGCAATGCCAAGCCAAGTAGTTTCTCATCCCTTTCTAACATACTCTCATACATATCTTCTCTCTAACCTTTCTAACTCAGTTTCATATCATATTAGTGATCTCTTTTGTAGCAAAGAAGATCAAGTCATATTCAAGCTTCAACGAGAAGTTGGAAGTCTTGTTAGTTTAGTGTTGTATGATCTAGTATTGATCCATACTTCATTGTTGTATCAAACCATCATAATCTTGTGAGTGTGAGTGGTTAGTATTTTAGTCCTCAAAATACATTGTGTGTGGGAGTAGTTGTACCCTTGGAAAGAACTCGACATTTAGCTTAGTGTCGGAAATAGTGTGTTTAAGTGTAAAGGTTTTCTCCGCGGTGAAAGGAGCTTGTTGACTAGTGAAGTTAAACTCTCGAGTGTGAGACTCGGGGAGTGGAGTAGGGCAAGGAAAAAGAGTCCTTGTAGGCCGAACCACTATAAACAACTTGTTGTGGTTTGATCATTTCTTTCCTTACTTACTTATTACATATTGCTTGCATATTTCATTAACATACTTAAGATCAATATCAATTGATCTTTCAATAAGTTTCAAAACAAAGTTTTTAATCGGTAAACTATTCAACCCCCCTTCTAGTTTTCTACAGGTTGGTCCATGGGTTATATCTAGATTCAATGTATCTAAGTATACATTGTATCAAGTCTCTTTGGGTATGGGTTAAGATCCATGGGTTGTGATTTTTACCCATCCTAATTAACTATTACAACAAATGCTTTTGTTACTACATTTTTGTATTTAAAAGATTATATGTAAATGCTTTACAAAAATAACATGTATCCTTATAATTATACTTAAGACAACATTATATATGTTATCAACAAAACACAAAGAGATCGCAAAATATTAATAAACGTTTTTACGGTTTATTTGTATTAACAATCTCCCTTTTGTTGATGACAAAATATAATGTTATGATGAGTAAAACTTAAGAATGATGTAAGTTTTGAAAGCTCCTAAGTTTTACTTCTTCTCCCCTTTTGTCGAAACAAAAGTTAACCCTTGGAAGAAAAAGTAGTTTACGATTACTTACTCCCCTTGACGGTAGCTCCCCTAGTTTGGGCGTCAAGAGAAGAAAAAAAATCTACAAAAGAAAGTTAGGAACATGCTTAAATGATCTTATGGTTGTCGAGAAACAAGATAGGGAGCCAAGGTATGTAAACAAGGCCTTGTAATAAAACGACAAATTGTAGTGGTAGTTAAGCCACTTACAAGCATGTAAAAATAAGAACAAGACTTGTTCTTGAAAATGACAAAAAAAAAATAATAGTAGTAGAGATTCCTTCCATGCTTGCATAAGGTTATGGATGGAGGTTTTGATGAGTAATGGTATTGATGCGATCAAGGATGAGGTTGAGTATGAAACGCATTTCTTCCCTAACTTCTATTGCAATTTCCCTAGTGGATTGGCAATGTTCACAATGTAAATGATGTGGGTAATGAGTGCGGAAGTTTTCCGGGTTGTTTTGATTTGAGTTATGCGGAAATTGTGGTGGAAAAATAGGAAAATATGGATCAAAATCCGGAATGTTTGTATGTGGTGGTGGAAAAGAACCTAGATGTTCTTGTAATGTGATGGGAGCTAGAGGTGGTGATGTTTCAAGATCTTGAAAATAGTATTTGGTGATGTGGGGGGTGTGGAAAAGACTATTTCTTTTTCTTTAGGTTGGGTAGATCTTGTTGGAGTCCTAAGGAGTTCCAAAAGAGTTATTTTAGGTGGTGATGAAGTTGGTGTACTTGTTGGTGATGAGGGTGGTGCTATAATGGAAGCATCTTGTGGTGAGTTATTTGAGGATGAATCATTTGAGGTTGGTTTTGCTAAACAACAAGATCGGATACTAATCCGCGCGGATATCCTAGCATTTGATTGTGGTATTTTGGATGGTGGAAGTACAAAGGTTTGGATATCATGATTGTTTGTACTAGATGATTCTCCTAAAGGGTTTTGGATGACATGATGAAGTGTGTTTGTGAGAAGGAGATGGAGTATGCAAGCATTTTGGGAGTTATATATATAGAAAACAACATATTGTAATGAATGCTTGACCCAAAATGTGGATTAAAATCTAATGATTAGATATGAATTCAAGGCATGTGATCATGAGAACACAAGCATTAAAGAACATACTCTAAAAATAAAACAAATGTGGATTTTTCATCCAAAATGACAAAAATAGAAGTTGAAAATAACACATATACACGGATCCCACGGATCCTTCCCATGAGGATCCGTCCAACATGAAGGCCGGGATCCGTGGGTCAGTGTTTCAGCAAGACAAAATTCTCCTTTTGGAAATATTTTTGCCTATTGTGTGCCTATATGCAAACTATTTGGAGTTGCGGTTATCTCGACCCCAAAAGAAATAAAACTAAACTAGAAGTATAAAAGTATCCTATTGAGATAACCCGAAAACACATATTTAGTACATAAGTACGTAATCTTGTGTTGTCAATGCTCCTAATTCATTGTAGCTTAAATGAATGTACCGAAAACACATATTAGTTATGTGTCCCTTTAGCATTCAAAAGACATGAGATGCAATGAAAACGGGTTTTACTTTGTATTAATAATGAAAAGCGATTTGTCCTAGGCGTGAGAAATTGCTTTTGTGAAATTGATACGGAAGGTATCATCCTTTTAGAAAACATTGTGAAAGTAGGTTTTCTTTGAAAATGTGTATATAAAAAGTAGGAGAGCTATAAGTAAAAAAACTTATCTTTGGGTTTTGAAAATTCCGTATTGTTTGTGAGTTGTGCGTGAAATAGAGATCCTAGACTCGAGAGGAAGAAGGCTAGTGTTTACATACCTTGTAGAGTCAAAATAAATTACGACGTGTGTTCCATTAAACCAAGACCAAGACAAGTAGGTTGAATTTTTCTCGCTTCAACGGTTTGGTGAGGACGTCGGCTATGTTATCTTCGGATGCTACCTTCTCAATAGAAATGTTCCCTTTGAACATTGTCTCTTAAAGTGATGACGAATCTCTATATGCTTGGTGCGAGAATGCAATACCGGATTCTTGCTTAAGTCGATGGCACCTTTGTTATCACATAGAATGGCTATGTCGCTTAGATGAATGTCGTAGTCTACTAACGCTTGTTTCATCCATAGTGCTTGTTGGCATGCTTTGCCGTGGAGACGTACTCGGCTTGGTTGTTGATATTGCTAGAGCCGTTTGTTTCTTAGAAAACCACGATGTTAAACAACATCCCATGAAAGTACACACCCACTTGTACTTTTCTATCAACGTAATCCCTGCATGGTCGAATCTGCATATACAATTGTTTCTACACCGTGCCCTTAGGATACCATAATCCTAATTGTGTTGTACCCTTAATGTATCTAAAAATTCTTTTACGGCTTCTAGGTGTGAAGTTTTGGGATTTTCTTGAAACCTAGCACATAAGCGACACTAAACATGATATCCGCCTACTTGCCGTGAGGTAGAGAAGACTACCTATCATGCCACGATATTTAGTATTATCTACGGATTCGCCGTCTTCATCTTTTGTGAGTTTGGTGTCGGATGACATGGGTGTCCTAATTGGTTTCGACTCTTCTAGACCAAATTTCTTTAACATCTCCTTGATGTATTTAGATTGATTGAAGAAGATACCATCTTCTACTTGTTTAATTTGTAGACCAAGAAAGAAACTAAGTTCTCCCATCATACTCATCTCGAACTCGTCATGCATGATTTTAGAAAAATCATCACACATGTCTTGACAAGTGGATCCGAATATAATATCATCTACGATATTTGTACTATGATTATGTGTGACTCCTTCTTCTTAGTAAAAGTGTGTTGTCAACTAACCTCATGGTATAGTTATGTTTAATTAAAAGGACTTGAGTCTATCATACCAAGCTTTTGGAGCTTGTTTAAGACCATAAAGGGCTTTCTTTAATTTATAAACGTGTTTGGGTTTTCAAAATCGATGAAGCCGGAGGTTGAGCTACATATACTTCTTCATTAATAAGACCATTTAGAAAAGCGCTTTTGACATCCATTTGATAAAGCTTTAGATCATTAGCACAAGCATACGCAAGAAGTATTCTTATAGACTCTAATCTAGCCACGGGGCATAGGTCTCATCAAAGTCTATTCCTTCTTGTTGGTTATACCCTTGGGCAACGACTCTAGCCTTGTTCCTAGATACTACTCCGTTTGCATCTAATTTGTTTTTATACACCCATTTTGTTCCTATTACGGTTTGATTACTAGGTGGAGGGACAAGTGTCCAAACATTATTAGAAACAAATTGATTTAATTCTTCTTGCATAGCCATTACCCAACTTTCATCTTTTATGGCTTCTTGTGTGTTCTTAGGTTCTATAGTTGAAACAAAACAAAATAAACTACTTTGGTTTTGAACTTGAGATCTTAATGTTCGTTCATTTAGCTTTCCTATGACCTTATCTACGGGGTGATCTTTGGACTCTTTAATGTTTGTGATTTCACTAATTGAAGGTTCTTCTTCTTCATTTATCTTTTTCTTAATTACAATAGCTTCACTTTCTATGATCTCGTCATCGACAAGAGGTGGAGAGGGTTTGGGTGGACTTTCATCAAATTTTATGTTTAATGACTCTTCTACCTTCATTGTTTCTTTGTTTAATATGACGTAAGCTTTGCTATTAGGCGAGTAACCTAGAAAGATACCTTCGGTTGATTTAGGATCAAATTTTGTAAGGTAATCTTTAGTGTTAAGAATGAAGCATTTGCTTCCAAAGACTCTAAAATGATTTAAAGTAGGCTTTTTGCCTCGGAGTAACTCATATGGAGTTTTACCTAAGATTGGTCTAATTAAGACTTGATTGAGTATGTATGTTGAAGTATCAACAGCATTACACCAAAAATTTTGAGGTATGGATTGTTCGTTAAGCATGGTTCTACTCATTTCTTGAAGGGTTCTATTCTTTCTTTCTACTACCCCATTCGATTGTGGAGTGCGTGGAGCCGAGAAGTTGTGAGTAATACCATTAGCGTCACAAAAAGCTCCGAATTGCACTTCATTATCGAATTCCTACCATGATCCGTCCTAATAGACACTATGGGTTTTCCTAGTTGTCTTTGGATCTTTTTGCTTAATATTTCAAAATAGTTAAAGGTTTCCGTTTTGTTCTTTAAAATTTTTGTCCAAGTATACCTAGAGTAGTCATCCACTATTACCAAAGTATAGTAGTTGCCTCCATAACTTTGGATAGCGGATGGACCAAATAAATCCATATGAAGCAATTCTAGACACCTAGTTGTGGACACCATGTTTTTAGCTTTATGACTCGAATGAGCTTGTTTTCCTACATTACAAGCATCACAAAATGATGTTCATATTTTAACTTAGGTAGATCTCTTACTAGATCTTTGGATGATAGCGATTGAAGAAGTCGCATGTTGGCGTGACCCAATCTTCGATGCCATAAGGTCAAGTATCATCCATAGAGGTAAGACATAGTTTGTCTTTAGGTTCATTACCGATTTTAATGACATAGACTCCATGTTTCCTAATTCCTCTTCCTATGGTTATGCCATTTTAAGTAACTTACTACGGTTTTGGTAAAAGTACATTGCACTTTTTATCACATATTTGTCCTATACTTAAGAGATTAAAGTTTAGGTTTTCTCGTGACACACATCGTTAATGGTTAGAGATTTGTTAGAAACCGTACCTTTACCGATGATTCTACTTTTGCTATTTCCAAACACCACATTACCTCCATTTACGGATTCATATGTGGAGAATAGATCCCTATTTCCGGTCATGTGCCTCGTGCACCCGCTATCCTTGACCCATTCATCGGGGTCTAGGTCGACCTTTAAGCACACCTAAAACAATTATTAACTCAAAAGTTTGGTCCCCATTTATTCATGGGTCCATTAGTGTTAAACATTCCATTCATGTTAGACATGTATGGATAAGATGAGTATGCATTCCATGGGGCAAAGTTTTGAAAAGAGAAACCGTTTTGCATATTAGGGTTCCATCCCATTTGATGGTTACTTCTTGGGTAAACGTTATTAGGTCTCCTAGATGCATTATGTTTTTGAAAAGATGGTGCTTTGTTTCTTGCAAAGTAGGATTAATTTTGGAGGTGGATGTCTAGTGGTGACATGAGTTGGTTTCTTCCTATTTACGAGCGAACTCGTTTCTAGATGATGAAGCTATGTTATTACCACTATTTGTCACAGCAGATCCACGGATCCCGGTTTGTACACTAGCGGTTCCCTTTTAGGGGATCCGTGGGATCTGCCACAACAAAGGGTGGTTTTTCTAATTCTTTAACAAATTTTGTTTCTTTACTTTCACTAGTTGATGGATCAAGTTGTTGTATGCCTAGACCCTTTTGGTTGTTGCGGTTTTAACACCATCGAGTATTGTATCTAAGGTGTTTGTACTCATTCTAGCAATTTTAGAATCTAAATGATCAACTAGTGTTTGAAGTTGAACACAAAGTTCACATTCACCACTTGCTATTTTACCCTTTTCCAAACGTTTTAGTTTTGCTTTTAATTCTATGACTTCTTTATCTAAACGTTGGTTTTGACTCTTTAAAAGCTTGTTTTTATTAATTAGTTTTAAGCTAATATTGCATAGTTTATCATATTCATTATGCAATGAGTCGTCATCAAGTGATGAACTACTATAGTATTCGTGACATACCTCGTCATTTGCCATGAGACAAATTTCTTCGTCCTCCTCGTCGCTCATTCCCCACGTGCCGCTCACGAATGCCTTTTGATCATCCCGTTTGGGACACTTACTAATAAAGTGGTTTGGGTCTCCACATTTAAAGCAAGTACGATCATCCTTTGGCTTTTCGTCCTCTTTGCTTTTCCGAAAACCTTTCTTATCGTCATACGGTTGTTTGACGTATCTACCCTTTCTTCTAAAGAACTTTTTAAAGTCCCTTACCTCCATAGCGTACTCTTCGTCGTCACTACTCAAGATGAGTTCTCCTCATCGCTCAAGCCTTTTGGCTTTAAGGGCAAGAGATTTGTGTTTCGCTTCACCTTTGAGGCTTGGAATCTTTAGCAAGGACAAGCTCGTAGACTTTTAGGTTGCCTATGAGTTCATCGAGGTGAGGATTGTCAAATCTTTTGACTCTTCGATTGCCGTCACCTTGGATCTCCACTTGATGGAAGTGCCCTTAGATATCTCCTAACATGGTTACGGCTAGAAAAAGATTCATCAAGTGCTTGTAAAGATGTAATAATAGTATTAAAGTTAGCAAATGAATGATCTATAGTTTCTTCATCCGATATTGAAAATTGTTCATATTGTTGAACAAATAGATCAATTTTATTATTCTTAACTTGTTGGTTGCCTTGATGAGTTACAACTAAAGAATTCCAAATTTCTTTAGAAGTTTTAAGCATAGAAATTCTTTCAATTCCTTTTCGGTAAAGCATTATATAAAACCATTTTGCTTCACTATTTTTAGAAAGCTTTTCTTCATTTCATCATTTAGTTTATCATGAGGTATGTGAACTAAATTTCCTTTATCATCATTTGAGGTAGCCTCAAAATCACCTTCAACAATAATGTACCAAAGATCAATATCTTTAGACTTCACATATGTTTGAATCTATTTTTCCAATATATAAAACCATTAGTTTCAAGTAGTGGTGGTCGTTGCATAGATTGCCCTTCCTTATAATTTTCGAACCCATAGTGATCGAAAAGTTTTAAAATACAATTTTATTTTAAAACTTTTATAAACTTAGCTCTTGATGCCAATTGTGGAAAACTAGAAGGGGGTTGAATAGTTTTGCCGATTTTAAGTTGATTTCAAAAACTTTAGATTCGATATTATGTGAAATCGTATGGATGTTGAGAACGATAGATCTAACGATAATGCAAGCAAATAAATAAAGATAAGGGATAGAAATGACACAACCGATTTATAGTGGTTCGCTACAAGGACACCTTCCTTGCCCTACTCCACTCCCCGAGTCACCTACTCGAGAGTTCAAGCACTATGTCAACAAACTCCTTCACTTGGCGGAGAAGCCTTCACAACGTTGCTTACACTTTTCGGTACAAAGCTAGATACCGAGTCCGTAGCACGGTGGACCAAACCAACACAACTATTACACAACAAATATGTGAAATATCAAATACAAGATCTTCGCTACGAAATCTTGCGGAGTGACAAATCAATCAAGGACCCTTGCTTGGATGACTTGTAGAATGCTCGTGATCTCGCCTTAGAGAAGGACCTATATGAGGATCACAAATAGAAAGAAAAGAAGAACAACTCTCTAGATCAAGTGATCTATATGTTAGAAGAGAATGAGAGTGTATGAGAGATTTAGTAAGAAGAGGGTGAGTTAGAATGAAGAAATGGCTCTCATTTATAGGCAAATTTCCTCACTTGTTCACACGGATCCCACGGATCCCTTCCACTGGGATCCGGCTAGCACAAAGCTAGGGATCCGTGGAACGCCCTCTTTGCCCATGGGTTTTTGGTTATGGGTCATGGGTTGGTCCATGGGTTATATCTAGATTCAATGTATCTAAGTATACATTGTATCAAGTCTCTTTGGGTATGGGTTAAGATCCATGGGTTGTGATTTTACCCATCCTAATTAACTATTACAACAAATGCTTTTGTTACTACATTTTGTATTTAAAAGATTATATGTAAATGCTTTACAAAAATAACATGTATCCTTATAATTATACTTAAGACAACATTATATATGTTATCAACAAAACACAAAGAGATCGCAAAATATTAATAAACGTTTTACGGTTTATTTGTATTAACAATCTCCCCTTTTGTTGATGACAAAATATAATGTTATGATGAGTAAACTTAAGAATAGATGTAAGTTTTGAAAGCTCCTAAGTTTTACTTCTTCTCCCCTTTTGTCGAAACAAAAGTTAACCCATGGAAGAAAAAGTAGTTTACGTGTTACTTACTCCCCTGACGGTAGCTCCCCTAGTTTGGGCGTCAAGAGAAGAAAAAATCTACAAAAGAAAGTTAGGAACATGCTTAAATGATCTTATGGTTGTTTAGAAACAAGATAGGGAGCCAAGGTATGTAAACAAGGCCTTGTAATAAAACGACAAATTGTAGTGGTAGTTAAGCCACTTACAAGCATGTAAAAATAAGAACAAGACTTGTTCTTGAAAATGACAAAAAAATAAATAAATAATAGTAGTAGAGATTCCTTCCATGCTTGCATAAGGTTATGGATGGAGGTTTTGATGAGTAATGGTATTGATGCGATCAAGGATGAGGTTGAGTATGAAACGCATTTCTTCCCTAACTTCTATTGCAATTTCCCTAGTGGATTGGCAATGTTCACAATGTAAATGATGTGGGTAATGAGTGCGGAAGTTTTCCGGGTTGTTTTGATTTGAGTTATGCGGAAATTGTGGTGGAAAAATAGGAAAATATGGATCAAAATCCGGAATGTTTGTATGCGGTGGTGGAAAAGAACCTAGATGTTCTTGTAATGTGATGGGAGCTAGAGGTGGTGATGTTTCAAGATCTTGAAAAATAGTATTTGGTGATGTGGGGGGTGTGGAAAAGACTATTTCTTTTCTTTAGGTTGGGTAGATCTTGTTGGAGTCCTAAGGAGTTCCAAAAGAGTTATTTTAGGTGGTGATGAAGTTGGTGTACTTGTTGGTGATGAGGGTGGTGCTATAATGGAAGCATCTTGTGGTGAGTTATTTGAGGATGAATCATTTGAGGTTGGTTTTGCTAAACAACAAGATCGGATACTAATCCGTGCGGATATCCTAGCATTTGATTGTGGTATTTTGGATGGTGGAAGTACAAAGGTTTGGATATCATGATTGTTTGTACTAGATGATTCTCCTAAAGGGTTTTGGATGACATGATGAAGTGTGTTTGTGAGAAGGAGATGGAGTATGCAAGCATTTTGGGAGTTATATATATAGAAAACAACATATTGTAATGAATGCTTGACCCAAAATGTGGATTAAAATCTAATGATTAGATATGAATTCAAGGCATGTGATCATGAGAACACAAGCATTAAAGAACATACTCCTAAAAATAAAACAAATGTGGATTTTTCATCCAAAATGACAAAAATAGAAGTTGAAAACAACACATACACGGATCCCACGGATCCTTCCCATGAGGATCCGTCCGGCATGAAGGCTGGGATCCGTGGGTCCGTGTTTCGAGCGGTACAAAATTCTCCTTTTGGAAATATTTTTGCCTATTGTGTGCCTATATGCAAACTATTTGGAGTTGCGGTTATCTCGACCCTAAAAAGAAATAAAACTAAACTAGAAGTATAAAAAGTATCCTATTGAGATAACCCGAAAACACATATTTAGTACATAAGTACGTAATCTTGTGTTGTCAATGCTCCTAATTCATTGTAGCTTAAATGAATGTACCGAAAACACATATTAGTTATGTGTCCCTTTAGCATTCAAAAGACATGAGATGCAATGAAAACGGGTTTTACTTTGTATTAATAATGAAAAGCGATTTGTCCTAGACGTGAGAAATTGCTTTTGTGAAATTGATACTGGAAGGTATCATCCTTTTAGAAAACATTGTGAAAGTAGGTTTTCTTTGAAAATGTGTATATAAAAAGTAGGAGAGCTATAAGTAAAAAACTTATCTTTGGGTTTTGAAAATTCCGTATTGTTTGTGAGTTGTGCGTGAAATAGAGATCCTAGACTCGGAGGAAGAAGACTAGTGTTTACATACCTTGTAGAGTCAAAATAAATTACGACGTGTGTTCCATTAAACCAAGACCAAGACGAAGTAGGTTGAATTGTTCCCGCTTCAACGGTTTGGTGAGGGCGTCGGCTATGTTATCTTCGGATGCTACCTTCTCAATAGAAATGTTCCCCTTTTGAACATTGTCTCTTAAGAAGTGATGACGAATCTCTATATGCTTGGTGCGAGAATGCAATACCGGATTCTTGCTTAAGTCGATGGCACCTTTGTTATCACATAGAATGGCTATGTCGCTTAGATGAATGTCGTAGTCTACTAACGCTTGTTTCATCCATAGTGCTTGTTGGCATGCTTTGCCGGCGGAGACGTACTCGGCTTCGGTTGTTGATATTGCTAGAGCCGTTTGTTTCTTAGAAAACCACGATGTTAAACAACATCCCATGAAAGTACACACCCACTTGTACTTTTTCTATCAACGTAATCCCTGCATGGTCGAATCTGCATATACAATTGTTTCTACACCGTGCCCTTAGGATACCATAATCCTAATTGTGTTGTACCCTTAATGTATCTAAAAATTCTTTTACGGCTTCTAGGTGTGAAGTTTTGGGATTTTCTTGAAACCTAGCACATAAGCGGACACTAAACATGATATCCGCCTACTTGCCGTGAGGTAGAGAAGACTACCTATCATGCCACGATATTTAGTATTATCTACGGATTCGCCGTCTTCATCTTTTGTGAGTTTGGTGTCGGATGACATGGGTGTCCTAATTGGTTTCGACTCTTCTAGACCAAATTTCTTTAACATCTCCTTGATGTATTTAGATTGATTGAAGAAGATACCATCTTCTACTTGTTTAATTTGTAGACCAAGAAAGAAACTAAGTTCTCCCATCATACTCATCTCGAACTCGTCATGCATGATTTTAGAAAAATCATCACACATGTCTTTACAAGTGGATCCAAATATAATATCATCTACGTATATTTGTACTATGATTATGTGTGACTCCTTCTTCTTAGTAAAAAGTGTGTTGTCAACTAACCCCATGGTATAGTTATGTTTAATTAAAAAGGACTTAAGTCTATCATACCAAGCTTTTGGAGCTTGTTTAAGACCATAAAGGGCTTTCTTTAATTTATAAACGTGTTTGGGTTTTTCAAAATCGATGAAGCACGGAGGTTGAGCTACATATACTTCTTCATTAATAAGACCATTTAGAAAAGCGCTTTTGATTTTTTTAGTTTAAAAAAATATTATAAATTTTTTTAATAAAATTAAAATTAATTTTTTGTTTAAAAAGGACAGTTTTGTTTAAAAAAAATATTATAATAAAATTAAAATTAATTTTTTCTTAGTTTATTATAAATTTTTTGATTTTTTTTAAAATAAAAAAAAAATTAAAAGTAGTTTTTTAATTTATTATAATAAAATTAAAATTTGTTTTTTTTTTAATTTATTATAATAAAATTAAAATTAAATTTAAAAAAAAAGGTTTTTTTTATTAAAAAATTTAATCGTAATAATATTAAAAAAATTTTGAATAATAAAATTAAAAAGAAAAAACTTTTTTTTAAAGAGTAAATTACATAAATCGTCAATGTGGTTTGTATAACGATCGTTAAAACCAAAATACAATGTTAGCCGTCACGTTAGGGAGTATTTGCAAGTGAGGTCCTTTTTGAGATCAGGTCAGACATGGGGACAAGATCCGTAAGATTTGTAAACCACAGGGACGAAACCCGCTAAAAAAAACACAGTGACAAGATCCGTAACTTTTACCAAACCACAAGGACGATTTATGTGATTCACCGGAAAATTTTATTTCAGGGTACCCGCCGCCGCAACGCACGCACGCGTACCCTGCTAGTATAGTAATATATATCATGCTGATGCAGGTGTTACAGACCAGGTCTTAATATTTATAGTGTCTCGCTATACCTATGGTCTACCCTAGTGCACTAACGGGCAGTGTACCCGGTCGTGTGTAGTGTAGTAAACGGTAAAGCCGAGGTTGTCCCAAGAGCTATGTGTGTTGGATTATTACTAAGTCTAATTGTCACAGAATAATAGTTTCGATAGGGATTTAATTAATTAAACTACTAATGCATAATAAAGTAAATAAAAGCAGATAAATGGTAAAGGGAGATCAATAGAGGAGAGTGGTGCTAACCTAGTTAATCCTCCTAGCTAGTTATGTCTACGTCTACTTACTTCCAATTACTTCAGGTGGGGTCAAATTCGAGAGGACAACATTTGGTCAATTCGCCTAACCTATCAAAGAAAGATGCCACCACAGAGAAATCGGTGCACCGTCATAAGTCCTGTTGTTCCCGGTCCCTAAGCCAAGTCATTAAGTACCGCTACATGCTAGATTCATAATAGTGAGTGCCCGGCCGTTAGGAACTTAGACACTACACCCCAATTCTTAAGTTCATCCAAACGATAGGTGATCGGTTGGTCAAATCGCACAAGTAGAAAGGGTCGTCGGTTGGTCATATCTTACCCTTCCGTCTCGATCCGCTCACCTAGGGTCGGGTTGGTCATATCTCCTAGGCAATTGGCCTCTACCGCCATTCAAAACTACCTAACCAAGGGTGGCTACCAATGAACTAAGCATGCATACACTTAGAAATAATTGTGCGGAAGTAAAGGTAAACGAACAAAACAATTAAGGAATCATAACTAGGCTAGCACCAAAAGGTGCTTAGCAGCTCATATTAATCATGCAAATCAATTCAATATTCAAAGGTACGAAATACATGAATTGAAAGTAAAAGAAATATAAACGCTAATGCTTATCGTAGTGGAGTGACTTTTCCTTGGAAACACTCAGTATGCTCCTCTAGACCGCCTTGAGCTTTTTCCCGTTCTCGAGTGTTGTGTGTGGAATGAGATGAATAGAAATCTTTGGAATTTGTGGGGTATTTATAGGCGGATCGGGTTACTGGCGTAACCAATATAGGAGTTACGCCAGTAACCTTCTATTTCTTCGTGAAATGCACTAGATCTCTCGGTTACGGCGTAACCTTATTAGTGGTTACGCCGTAGTCTTCAATAAACTCGGTTACGTCGTAAGAGATGCGATGAATTACTGGCGTAAGTATCGGTGACGTGGAACCTCTTTTGACCTAATGTAGTTACGTCGTAACCTTTAGGAGGAGTTCTGTTGTAACCTTCGATAAGTTGGCATCTTGAGTCACGCAATAGTTACGGCGTAATGTGAGAGATGAGTTACGCCAGTAACTTCTTCAAAATAGCATCTTGTGATAAATCTTTAGATATGTTTCCGGTTCCGCGTCTCTTCAGCTCCAATGCTCGTAATTTACCTGAAAGTGAAAAACAATGGAAAACAAGCGTAAATCCATATAACTGATATAAATAACGAGCATTATCGGGGGAAATTGACACTTAATAATCAGGACTATTTGATGTTATCACATGCCATCCCAAGTATTATTACTTCATTTTTCCAAGATAAGTATCTACTTTGATGACTTATGATCAAATGAGAAAAAACTTAAAATGAAAAAGATGAGAAATAGCTATAACTACACATTAGAGATGCATCGAATTCAATTAGATGTGTCTATAATCTTTTAGATGCATAATAATATACTTTCTAGCAAAAAATTAGATGTGTATACATATATTAGATACAGTTTATCAAGTTAGGCGAATCCTATGTATTTTTCGTCTTTTGCAGGTCAAAGTTGTTGCTAATACTACTTTACATCATTTTCACTTCAAAATTACTTTCAAAACTACTTTGGTTACATCTAATGAATATAGATGCATCTAACTCAAATCGATGTATCTCAAATGCGTGATTATAGTTATTTCTCATTTTTCTCATTTAAAGTTTTCTTCTCACTAGATCTTTACCCATATTTTAATTTATCATAATGTAATTACCTTTTATCAATTATGAATTAATTTGCTTTAATTTTTTATTTACACTTAGGGCATCCACTATGGTAGTTTCATCAAAAGGTCTAAACTTTATATAAAGTTTTATCTTTCATTTTAGCCATAGTGATCATTTGTTTCATGTACATTTGGCATGAAGAGGTTCAAATTCTTGAACCTATTCATAATTTTAATACATGTGTTATTATGAATCATTTGAATAGTTGTAAAAGTTTTATGCATAGTGAACATAGGTTTATAACATCAAAGGTTTATAAATTAATGATTATTGACTTATATAAAGCTTCACCATTATGGATGCTCTTAGTCGGTTTTATCATTCAGTTTGAGAGGTTTAAGTAAGGTTAGGCATCGTAAATGCGTTAAATTAGATGTAACGGTGCATCTATTTATCAGTGTCACTTTATTGTCACATAATTCTTTTTTTCTCTTTTTCACTTTAACATGATCTTTTACCCATGTAAAGTTGTAATGGTAACCAATTTTTACAATTTATAAAAACCACACTTAAACAAACACTCACCCATACATTCACGTTTATCCTTCGAACTGTCACCGGTTCATCCATTTCACTACTTGATCACGTGTGGTCGTTCCCCTTGTAACTGTCTATCATGCATGGCGACGGTGGTTTACAAGTGGCAATATATTTATGGGAGAATTACATGGGTCGTTCCCCTTGTAACTGTCTACCATGCATGGCGACGGTGGTTTACAAGTGGCAATATATTTATAGGAGAATTGCATGTATATCCATTTTAAAGTTTAATATTACGTAAATATCTTTCTCATTTATATAAATATCCTTCCCATTTTTATAATTATATCAATATTCTTCTTAAACTTTTGTAATTACATCAATATTTTTCTCGAACTTTAAACTCTCACATATATCGAGAAATCATTTAAATTATAATTATATTGATTTTGAGATATATACGAGGATTAAAGAGTTTGAGAAGAATATTGATGCAATTAAAAAAAGTTTGAGAATGATATTGACATAACTATAAAAGTGAAAAGGATATTGATATAACTAAAAAAGTTTGAGAAAGATATTAACGTAATTACATAAGTGATAAAGACATTAATGTAATATTAAACTTTAGTAAGAATATAAATATAACTGCCACGATATTTATTAAAAATGAATTGAATGCAATAAAGATAATCATATTATGTATATTAGAAAGTAATTAACAAATTGCAATTGAAATAATTATTGGTCAAACAAATATACGATTATGGTAGAAAAGTAATGTTTTCATTATCTTTAATTCATATCTAGGCGTCAAAAGTGTGTGTATATATACCCACAGAAATGTATGTATCTAAAATATATAAAACACATAAAGAAAAGCTAAAACGATGAGGAAAACACAATTAGCTTTGGTTCTATTGATGGTTCTCGTCATCATTTCGTCAGGTAAAGTCTCTTTAATATAGTTTCTTATGTTTATATGTTTTTAAGGTTTGCTGTTTATTTCATTCTAATAATTAAGTAATTAACGCGAATTTGTGTATGAAGAAATGATGTTAGGAACAACGGCTATTCGACCCACTGATCTACCAAACTGCAACAATGATAACGATTGTGCTCCGCTATGTCAAAACTGTAGATTTTGTCATTGCTTTAATAATATTTGCGTCCGCGGATGTCAAGGCCCCCCGGCTCAAGAACTCGACGAGGACAGTGGTTTTGATAAGCAGACGAGTGAAATGAAACACCTCTAAGGCTTATAGTGATTTTAGTTTCGAATGTATTTGAAATTTTATTGCGATGAAAGATGCATGTTTAGTTGATTTGAATGAGAATTGAAAAAGCTAGTTTAATTTCTGCCCTCTTCTTTGCATTTAATACCGCTACTTTTTCATGTGATTGACTTGAATTAATTTCCATAGTTTCACAAGAACAACTTAAACACAGGGAGATTATATATCAATAGTTTCCTACATATTTAGTAAGAGATTAATATTAGGCACTCACTTTCATATCTACCCGACAATTTTTTTTTTTTTATATTTACTTAAATGATGCTTTAAAAATATTGTTAATGCATTCAATGGTTGTATTTTAGGTATATTTGAAATTAATGTTGAAAAAAATAGGTCATTTTTTTACTATATAAAAAGAAAAAATAGTCAAAGTTGAATTGTTGAAAATCAAATGTGAGATAAAACTTTAATCTATTCTTAGAAACAATTAAAAACTTAAACTATCTTAGGGGTGTTTGGAAGTACGATTAGAGGCAGATTATCTGCTTATTGCGTTTCTAAAACGGAATAATCTGTTTTGTAGCGTTTGACAAGCACAACCTGAAATTAGAAAAGCAGCTCCTCACATGCTTTTTGAAAACGGTATTATCCTCCAACTGAAATTAGAACAAAAAGAAATTAGAACAAAAAGACAAGAAATTAGAGTTTGATGATAACAAGAAAGCAACTCCACATGCTTTCTGTTTTACCAAAGTTTGACGATGACAAGAAATTAAAACAAAAAGAAAAAAAACGTAAATACTTTCATAACTTCAATTTTTCAAATATTATTTGATGATGATTCCGGTGAGAGTTGTCGGAGCTCTGCGTTTGACGGAATAAGAGATCACGTCATCTATAAAGTCAACTTTCGTAATGGGTTTTTCTCGTGGATAATGGGGATAAAGGTTATATGGGCTTTTATTGGCTTTTGTTTGTTTAGTTCTAAAACAAAGTTTATGGTTTTTCTTGAAATGGATTAAAGAAAGTTATCAAGGATGAAAGAAAATGATAAGGTTGAATATATATGATGTATAATAGAGAATTAAGTTAAGTAGTAAATATGTGAAAGTTGTACCATGGCTTATATAGTTGGTAATAATATATGAAGCTTTGTTTTTCACTAGCCTAACTTTATAAGGTAAGTGTAAAAAGAAATTTGTAACTTTTATCAAATGTAACATCGGTAGTTTTTTATAAATCAATAGAATAAAATGTTCTTTTTGGTCATTTTACACATTAACATATGAAATTATTTGATTTGCCAAACATAAAAAAAACTTATTATCTGATTATTGCGATCTCAAACCGCATAATTAAATCCAAACATCATTTTTCAAAATCACGTTTTGTTACAACTGATTATCTGATTAGGCGATTTCAAAACGGATCTATTTTAAATAAGCAAATCCCAAACACCCCCTTAGTATGCAAGGTCAGAAACATATGAATTGTACATATTCTTTAATTTGAAATCTTACACTATCTTAGGAAAGTATGCAAGGTTCATAAAAGTGAAAACTTATGTAGGAAACATGGTTGGAATCATTAAAATGCAAGATTGGACATATGACTGTAAAACTTATTGAAGGAAACATGGCTGAAAAACTTATTGAAGGAAACATGGTGAAATAAAGAAGAATAATTTAATAAATCCATTTCCATATTGTATGCAACGATCATGTTTACATACGAAGTTTGTTCATGTGTTTTCACTTGTTGGAATCACTCCTAAACATTATTTCAAGTGTTTGTAATTAACATGTAATAGGTTACTTAATTAGGCTTTTATGTTAGTATTAATGGCAAGGCTTATGTAGAAAGCCCATAAGCCTTGGCCCAAGCCCATAAGGAAGGAAGGGAACTTGTAGTGTTGCCATAGTCCCTTCCCCTATAAATAATGTTGTAAACCTTCATTTGAAGGTCGGCTGTTCACTTCATTCATAATACCTACGCATAACTATTCTCATTTCATATGTGTGTTGTGTTTGTGTGTTCATCCGATCACTTCTTACTCTATTTATTTACATATTGATGCTTGTGTTACAATATGGTGACCTAACAGTGGTATAATTCGCCATCTAGTTGGGTGAAACATACTTGTTTTTGAAGTTTTATATTCATACGCGTGGGTTTTCATAAGCATAATCTTTCATACGCATAAAGCTTTAAATTTTACACTTAAAAACTCAAGATTCTTGTACTTTAAGGTTTATTTAGTGTTAAAGTTTAAGTTTTTAGCATAAAGTTTAAAACTTTACGTGTGTAGAATCATTTTAGAGCTTGGTTTTGTTCGTGTAGTATTTTCTACGCATAAGGGTAAAAGTTATCTTGGATCATCAAGTTTTCAACTTTCTTGTTATTTTGGTGATATTGAAGCTTTTTCATCCAAAAAATCAGGTTTCTAAACACTTTTGGGCAGAAAAATCAGTTTTGGTTAAGTTTGGTATTTTCTACGCGTAGTAAAACCCTAATCTTACTCGTAAGCACAAAGTCAACGCCTAATCATCTGTTACGCGTAAGCTTTTCATCCAGTGATCTTCAGTGCTGTTGGTTTACTCAGTGTTTTCTTGCTTGGATAAGCCTGAAAACACTTCGACTTTGGATATCTTTTACACTGGTATAAGTGTAAAGGATTTTTGGGCAAAACCCTAGTTTTACGCATAAGAAAATTCTTACGCGTAGAATTCTCTTTGCCTAAGCATTTTCTTACGCCTAAACCTAGTCTTACTCATAAGCTAATCTTACGCATAAGGATTCTACTATTAAGCCTTTGGTTTACGCCTAAGCTAAGGTTTCCTCAAGTCTACGCGTAAGCTATTCCTACGCGTAAGTTCTCTTTTACGCGTAAGTTGGTTTTACGCATAAGGTATTTTCTACGCCTAAGCTGGTTTCTACGCACAGGTTACTTCATCAACAAATTTTCATTGGACTACAAAGATCCATCATCAACACAAGTTTCAAGATGTCTCAACCACCATACTCTAGCTACTTTCCTCATGTGTATCCTCAACAACAACAACAACAACAACTTTATCAACAATATCCTCCACCATCACCACAACAAATGCAACAATTTCAACAACAATTTCCTCAAGGAGCAACTCCACCACAAATGATTCAACCACCCCCTAGTCTACAAGTATAACCTTACACAAACTTTCAAAATCAGCATCCATCCAAGTATGCTATGAAGGAACCGTCTTGGTTTGCAAAGGTGTGTGAAGCTTTAAGTAGCCAACAATCCATTCATGAAGTTGGATCCCTTGATAGACCTCTAATGCTCACTACCGGAAACTACGATCAATGGGTGATAAGGTTCTTTAGGTTTTGTGATCTAAAGAAGCCACATGGGAAGTTTTTGAAGAAGGTCATTCTTGAAGGTCCATTTCAGATGCCTACTATCACTGTACCCGGAGATCCGAATGCTAATCCACCAAGAGATGATATTACCAACGTTGTCGGTCTTAATGAACTTACTACTGACCAACTTCTACACTTGGAAGCCGATGAACTTGCAATGCAATATATCCTTTGGGATTACCCAATCCGATACTTCGTAGTGTTGATGCTCGAAGATCGCTAAAGCAATGTGGAGCACATTCATCTTTTAATGGAAGGCACATAACTCAATCAAGAAGACATGGAATCCAAAATCTACTTAGCATATGAACACTTCATGATTGAACCGGGAGACATTAGAGTCATATCATCTTCGATTCTCGACATCATCAATGACTTGGAAAAACATAACATCATTATGCCAAGAATTGCAGTCAACACTAAGTTCCTTAGTAGTCTTGGTCCTGATTGGGAAAAGTATGTTATTTTCATCCGTCAAGCAAAGAATCTTCATCATGCTACATACGGATTGTTGTACGACTATTTGAAACCTCACCAAAAGGAAGTTGACAAAGAAAGGATCATCCATGGAGTCCCTGCTTCGCCTTCACTCCCGGATAATCAAACACTTGCTTTGTGGGCTCAAGCTTGTTATCCTCAATTCTCGACCTTACAAACTGTCTTCACAAATCCTCCACAACCAACTACTCAGATCACATCATATGATCCCTCACAAGAAACTCAACTGGTTCCATACAACAACAACAATGATCAAGCACTTTACAGTGAATCTAATGAGGATGCAGAAGCATTCGATGCATTGCAACAAGGGTTTGTCATGATTGCAAGAGCCTTTGGTCGATACTCTAACAAATCCAGCAATCGCATTCGTACCTCATCAAACACAAGGAATCAAGCTGTTGTTAACAATGGACGTGTTGAAGTTCAGAATCGTGGTAATGTTCGTTAGATGGGTAGTGGTCAAGGGTTTGATGCTAATGGAAGGAATAACATGGGTGCTCCACAACAACGGGCTCAAGTGGTTGATCGTGAAATGCTCGACCGGGGTTAATGGTCTTCGTTGTTATAATCTGTAATGAGAATGGTCATCCGCTAATGCATGCCCAAAGCCGAGGACAAGAGGCGCTTATCACAAAGAGGCTTTACTCTTGGCTCTAAAGGATGAAGTCGGTGGAACTCTTACCAACAAGGAACAAAGCTTCATGGCAAATGCAGATTCGATGATGACATGGAGGACTTGCGAGCTAATGCGGCGATGATGTTAATGGCAAACATGCAAGAACTCCACATGAGTGACACAGCCCAGTGTATGACATCGGCGGCTTGTCTAAGGTACCGATCAAACTATATTCTTTATTGATCGATATCTCCGCCAACATCTCGCATCCGACGAGGATCGAGTGTTCAACATGAGCCGTCTACATCTCATTCGATGATAATCAAATCGATCTCGTAGTTATATTTGACGATCAAGATGACCTTATGGTTAATCTTGATAATCAAGTTGACTCGTGGTTATATTTGAGGATCTAAATAATGATCGTGTTAAGACTCACGTTGAACAAGTCGAACTCGTGTCTAATCCAAATATTGAGCTCATGACCTTAATTCGCACCCAAGAATCTCGAATGGAAATGTGCCTAGACATCAATAAGAAATTAAGCGATAAAATTGCCTTTGTTGACTAAGGATAATGAATGCTTAAAGTTCCAACTCAACATTTTTCAAACACAAGAGAAACGTGAAAAGGTTTTGAAGTCGCTTTGCTAAATCTTACCAAAATAAAAATCTTTGGAAAAGCAGATATGTGATCTAGTTGCATCCAAGAATGCTTTGTTTTCTCAAATAGAACAAGCGAAATATGATCATAAACAACAACTTAACGCTCTCACTTTGAAACTCAAAAGCCAAGTCGTGTTATTAACTTGCCAAAAAGCAGTTCGTGACTACAAAAGCATTCAAGGAAACAAATAGATGACTATCTTGAAGAAATTGTCGACTTACAAAACAAAATCAAAGAGTTTGAAATGTTGTTTACAAACATGGTGAGTCAATCACAACTATTCAAAAGTTTACTTTTAAACCAAATCCAAATGGATATGGACCGAATCTTGCGATTACAAACCAAAGTTTTCACATAGAGCATTCAAACTAAATCCTCAAGTTTACATGCGAAACACGAAATTGATGATTCCATTATGAGTGTTGTTGAATATAATCGTTTGGAGGAATTAGATGCGAAAGGCGAGTCGGTCAAAATTAGAAAATGTTGTTTATAACAAACCATTTAACTATTCAAAAGCAATAACTTTCGTCGCTGTGTGGATAATTCTAACACACCTTGGGTTATCACGCCTACTTCCGAGTCTTTTAATGTTGGTCCCCAACCCAATACTGCACAAATTAATGGTCCTTTACCTTCACTCAGTGAAGTAAAAACATTACCCGAACGTTGTCAAATTCTTAAATATTTTGAAACATTCATATCGGACATCAAACTTTTGGAACGTGAAATTGAAATCAATTCTGAAATAAAAGTTGAACATTTTCAATCGCCTCATGCACGAGAACAAAGAGATATTTTTCAGAAAAGAATTTTACCTCATGTCCGAAATTTGAAAATGTGTGCAATATATTGGGAAAGGGATTTTCACAAGGAGCTTGGACTTATGAAAACAGTTTTCGAGAAAACAGAAACATCGATTTCAAATACTAAACGTAAAAAGAAAATGTCACAATTCTCAAATTCCGGTCATTTCTTAAATTAAATATGCATCATATTAGTTCATTCATGGCATTTCATTTCACATTTAACGCGTAATTTTTATATTAAATAAACGTTATCGCGTGAGTTATTATTTTAAACATTTAATCCGTTACTTTCAAAAATGATCCCGATGTATTTTTATACTTACATTTAGTTATAAAAACTATATTTTGAGTTTTCCTAGTGTTTTAAATTTATTTGGTATATAAATCGTTAAAGTTATATTTTTACGACGTTTTCTTAAAAATTACTCGATAATTATTTTATCACTCAAATTTCACAAGGAATGTATTTTTACAATTTTTATTATCTCATTACATTCTATTTTGATCTATTAAACATCTCTTTTACCTAAAAGTTTTCATTTACCATTACTTATACAATTTCCTACAATTATAACATTTACTTACACTTTTGTCAAATTTTACACAAAGTATATACAAAATATGAAAAAAAAAAACATAATATCTACATCCCTCCCCCCTTGGCCGACCAAGGGGGAGGGTTAGTAATAAATGATGTATGGAACTTGATTGTTATGATTTACACTCCTACATAAAAGTCTTACTTCTATTATTTTTCTCATTCACTTCATTTCATACTCATTGAAGTGTTAGCAAAAGTTTTTCTTTCTCTCTTTTTGTTCTTCCAAAACCGGTTCATCAAGAGTCTCCAAGGGATCAACAAAAATTTTTCAAGTTCAAGTTATAGTCAATCTAGAATCACACTCTTTATTAGGTTTTGAAATAAAAACCAAGAGTGTTTAGGTTAACCTTGTTCTTTGCACCTCATCATATTAACTAGTAAGCATGTTTCTTTCATTTTTCATGTTTCCTTATCATCTCATAAGTATCTCTTCATTTTGGAGCAAGCATGCAAGACTTGTGTTGTTTATACCATTTTACATGATTTTAGAGTTATATATATATTAAGGTCATCCTATAATTATCCCTTGGTATACTTTGGTCTTGATGATGATTAGGAACCCATGACACCCTAAGAAGGTGTATGGTAGGATTAGATTAGTTTTGGAGTTGATTTGAAGGGATTAGAATAGGTTTTGTCCGAGAAAAACTATTTTCGATAAGTATATATTATGTTCTGTCCTTGTTTTGATTTTCTGGAAAAACCGACAGTAGGCACGACATTTTGGCCTTGATATTTAGAAAATATACTTTAAAACGAATCCGTGGCCGCTTGAACGGATTAAAACGGAGTTATAACGAAGAAGTTATGGATTTTACAAGTTTGACGACGAAATATATAATTTTCGAAATTTCACATACTATTTTTATTTTGTTCGGTCAAAACGAGCCTTAAGCTTCACAAATTATTTCGACTTGTCAAAATATATTAGTATACTTGATACGAAGCTAAGGACGTATTATACGTGAAAGCGGTTTGAAACGACAAAGATATGCACATTTTCATAAAATTGCCGTAACTATTATTTTCTGAAAAACTATATTATTTTTACGATACAAGTGTTACGGTAGCTGAAACGTCCATGTTGAGGGCTGTTTTTAACCATGATGTGGAACTTTTTGGAACGAATTGTCTTCTAGTAAAATTTAGATCACCGAGCATATTTTTCAAAACAACAAGCCGTTTGTATAGCGGAGTTGCAATAAATTAATTACGGATGTTTAAACTTGGCCGAAACTCACTTTTTACATAACAATTAGCCAAAATCACCATCTTTAACCCTTATTATTTTTATGTTCGAGACCTTTATGGCGAAAACTCCTGAACTGAAACTTCTAGATTTCGATACAAACTTTTCAAAACCGTCGAGTTCGTTCTCTAACGATCGACGTACTCCGTTTTACGACTAGTTTTTCGAAGCCATTTTTGTTAATTTCAAGAAATTTCCGACGACATTGTTTTACGACGAAAAGTGATAATTTCACTATAAATCATTACGAAACCATTGTAGGATGACATTTTGACTTAAAAACTTGTAAAGTGATTTTTGAAGGGTCAAGACGTCAAAAGAGTATTTTTCGACGATAAATATTATTTTCAAAACTCGCAAATGGTATAAATAACATACGAAATGCATGCATAACATTTCATTGCAACTCATTACATATCATATCATTCGTAATAGGTCCCGGTTAAAGCATCACATTATACCTCAGTGTACTCACTTTTGTCATCACACCAGTTTACCAAGTGAGTAATCACATCCCCTTTTTACCGTTTTACTATATTTTGGGGCTGAATGCATGAATCATACTTGAATTAAATTGAATCTTACTTTTGTGAACTCGAATCAAATCCTTGAACTTAATTATGAATTTATGACTTGTTGGAATTTATTGAACCGTACATGTTATGACCTTGACCTAAAGTCTCCTTTGTTCGGAGCATCACTATAAAGTCTCCTTTGTTCGGAGCATCACTATAAAGTCTCCCATGTTCGGAGCATCACTATAAAGACTCCTTTGTTCGGAGTATATCTTTGGGAAGAGGCACCCAGTATATCTTTGGGAAGAGGCACCCAGTATATCTTTGGGAAGAGGCACCCAACATAACTTTGGGTAGTGGCACCCGACTTAATTTGGTTTCATCAAGAGCATCCACGAATTATTATATTCGTGGTACTATATTGTGAACTATTATGACCGCTTATACTTGACTATTAGACATACTACTTTTGGCGGTGGGTTGTGAACACACAGGTTGCAAGTTTTGTATGGGCGGAACTTGGGCCGAGTGGATTTACAATGCCTTTGCTTTGCGGACCATTTTCGTCGACCGAAAGCTTTGAATATTTCTTTCGAGTTTTCTTATTTTGCTAAACATGTTTACTCACCAACTATTTTCATAGTTGACCCGTTTTTCTCTCATGCATTTCAGGTGATCGTTAGTAAGCTTTTTCTACCAGGTCTTGCATAATGAAGTTTTCACTTGTCACTACAAATCATTATGTTATAGAACGCAATATTTTGGGAACTAAACTTTGTAATATATTTGCCGATGACGGCTAAACTAGTATTGTAATGGCGTATTATTTCTTTTTAATCTTAACGTTGGTATGTTCTATTATCTTGTGCTTATGTTCCCTTTCGTTACACCTCGTATTTCCGCCTCCGGCGAGGGTGTGACAGATTGGTACCAGAGCCAAAGGTTATAGAGAATGCCGATTTTTCAAAAATAAAAATCACAGCTATAACCGAAATTTTTTATTAAACATTGAACATCATCCGAGTTATCTAGTCCTATCGTTGCATCGTTAATCATAAATTATACATAGCCTGATCAACTATGTCTAATTTATGAAGAACCATGCAATGATAAGAGTAGTAGTTTTAAATCATGTTTAGTCGAGTCTTTTGAGTCCGGTCACTGAAGTTGCATTGGTCGGGTGGGTATGCATAGCATGTTTTACGTTGGCGTCTACATTACCGTACCTTGTTCATATCTTCTCTTTTCCATCGTTCGACTTGTTAGACATAGCATGTCTCTTTCCCGTCATGTTTCGATCACTATAACACATTACCACCGTTCGCACCTCATCGACTTCGTTAGAATGTCGTTTACTCAACCCGATGTTTTGGTCCTCAGTGGGATCATGGTGCAAGAAACACACGTTCGGGAGGTAACAACAACGGCAACCCAAACAACAATGACAATCCGGACAACAACGCCTGCGGAATAGCGGATCTACTCACCCAAATTATAACACATCTCGATGCTAGGCGAACCAACAACGGAGAAGGTACTTCAAACGCGGGTCAAGGATGTAGCTACAAAACTTTCATGACATGTAAGCCAATGGAATTTCATGGTGCGAGGGTGCCATTGAATTGCTAACTGGTTCGAGAATGTTGAGTCGAAGCTTAGTATCACGAAATGTCTTTGAAGAAAATAAGGTGGAGTTCTCTGTTGGTCTACTACGAGGACGAGCTTTGACACGGTGGAACAACCAACTACGATCGAGAGGAAGAGGGCTGCAAATGCATTATCTTGGGAAGCATTCAAGAAATCGCTAGCGATGAGTACCGAGAAAAGATGAAGTGCGAAACGGAAGAAGAATTTTGGAACCACTTGATGGTAGGAGTAGAGATCGACAAGTACACGATCCGGTTCCACGAGTTAACTAGGATGGTTCCTCACATGGTTTCCACCGTGGAGAAGTTGATTGATCGATATATATGGGGATTGATACGAAATTGGGAGGGATGTCACTGTGAAACCAACCACTCGCAAGCCGGCGTGAGTATGGCGTATCGCTTGACAAATGATGTGATCAGTGCGGAGAACTAACAAAAGCAAGCGACAATGGACGAAAGCGGCAGGAGGATCACCGAGGCCGAGACCGTAATCGGCAAAACAAGAGGCGCGAATAACCCGAACTATGGGCGACCACCGGGGCGCAAAGGATATCTGAGTCCACATCCTTTGTGTACTCGATGTAATTATCATCACTCGAGAGATGCCGAAGGTGCGACAAATGTGGACAAAGGGCCACTTGCGCGAAATTGCTCAAGCAGGCGGGAATCAGGGACGAGAGAAAAGCATGTTACGAGTGTGGAAGTCTAGATCACCTTCGCAATACCGTCCAAAGTCGAAAAGAACTCCCAATCAAGGAGGTGTCGTCCAAACTGGCGTTGGCAATAGAAGGCCCACAAGATCGAACATTGAAATTCCTCCCGCGTGGTCGAGCATTCTATCGGGCACCGAGGAAGCCCGCAACGCGTAACGGTACATTCCTTTGAACAACTACCTTATTTACATGCGACATAATTTTGGGTGCATAACTTCCTTCCAATTCTTACCACGTTCACGATATTGATTAATTTGAGACCTATTGATATCGACCTTAGTTGTTGTATATTTTGTTGATTTGATTTGATTTGTGTAAGCAAATCCAATATCGGCGAATCTTTCAAAGACTTCATTCAAGGATGTTGAATCCTATCTTTCTAACAACTTGTTTCCTAGCTTGATCTAGTGACGTTCTTGTTTGATGAGTTGCGAAAATCAAGCTAAGAGACAAGTTTACTCAAGTCGGTTTAGTTTAATCTCATGGCGGTTCTTGTTTGATGAGTTGTGAGATTAAATTAGAATCGACTACCTAAAGGTCTTTTGAGAGCTACGTTCGATATTGGGCAAGTTTACCCTATCCAATCTAATCACGGCACGTACTTAGTTGAATGGGGAACACCGTAAGCATGGGCATTGATATGATCATTTAGGCTGCTCGTGCGAGCATGAACTTTTAGAACTCTTGTCGAGGTTCGGACCATAGTATCGTTAATCGAATCACGAGGACGTGATTCGTGACATGGGAAGAATGTCACAATTCTCAAATTCGGTCATTTCTTAAATTAAATATGCATCATATTAGTTCATTCATGGCATTTCATTTCACATTTAACGCGTAATTTTTATATTAAATAAGCGTTATCGCGTGAGTTATTATTTTAAACATTTAATCCGTTACTTTCAAAAATGATCCCGATGTATTTTATACTTACATTTAGTTATAAAACTATATTTTGAGTTTTCCTAGTGTTTTAAATTTATTTGGTATATAAATCGTTAAAGTTATATTTTACGACGTTTTCTTAAAAATTACTCGATAATTATTTTATCACTCAAATTTCACAAGGAATGTATTTTTACAATTTTTATTATCTCATTACATTCTATTTTGATCTATTAAACATCTCTTTTACCTAAAAGTTTTCATTTACCATTACTTATACAATTTCCTACAATTATAACATTTACTTACACTTTTGTCAAATTTTACACAAAGTATATACAAAATATGAAAAAAAAAACATAATATCTACATCCTCCCCTTGGCCGACCAAGGGGAGGTTAATAATAAATGATGTATGGAACTTGATTGTTATGATTTACACTCCTACATAAAAGTCTTACTTCTATTATTTTCTCATTCACTTCATTTCATACTCATTGAAGTGTTAGCAAAAGTTTTTCTTTCTCTCTTTTTGTTCTTCCAAAACCGGTTCATCAAGAGTCTCCAAGGGATCAACAAAAATTTTTCAAGTTCAAGTTATAATCAATCTAGAATCACACTCTTTATTAGGTTTTGAAATAAAAACCAAGAGTGTTTAGGTTAACCTTGTTCTTTGCACCTCATCATATTAACTAGTAAGCATGTTTCTTTCATTTTTCATGTTTCCTTATCATCTCATAAGTATCTCTTCATTTTTGGAGCAAGCATGCAAGACTTGTGTTGTTTATACCATTTTTACATGATTTTAAAGTTATATATATATTAAGGTCATCCTATAATTATCCCCTTGGTATACTTTGGTCTTGATGATGATTAGGAACCCATGACACCCTAAGAAGGTGTATGGTAGGATTAGATTAGTTTTGGAGTTGATTTGAAGGGATTAGAATAGGTTTTGTCCGAGAAAAACTATTTTCGATAAGTATATATTATGTTCTGTCCTTGTTTTGATTTTCTGGAAAAACCGACAGTAAGCACGACATTTTGGCCTTGATATTTAGAAAATATACTTTAAAACGAATCCGTGGCCGCTTGAACGGATTAAAACGGAGTTATAACGAAGAAGTTATGGATTTTACAAGTTTGACGACGAAATATATAATTTTCAGAAATTTCAGCATACTATTTTTATTTTGTTCGGGTCAAAAACGAGCCTTAAGCTTCACAAATTATTTCGACTTGTCAAAAATATATTAGTATACTTGATACGAAGCTAAGGACGTATTATCGTGAAAACGGTTTGAAACGACAAAGATATGCACATTTTCATAAAATTGCCGTAACTATTATTTTCGAAAAACTATATTATTTTTACGATACAAGTGTTACGGTGGTGAAACGTCCATGTTGAGGGCTGTTTTAACCATGATGTGGAACTTTTGGAGCGAATTGTCTTCTAGTAAAATTTAGATCACCGAGCATATTTTTCAAAACAACAAGCCGTTTGTATAGCGGAGTTGCAATAAATTAATTACGGATGTTTAAACTTGGCGAAACTCACTTTTACATAACAATTAGCCAAAATCACCATCTTTAACCCTTATTATCTTTATGTTCGAGACCTTTATGGCGAAAACTCCTGAACTGAAACTTCTAGATTTCGATACAAACTTTTCAAAACCGTTGAGTTCGTTCTCTAACGATCGACGTACTCCGTTTCGACTAGTTTTTCAAGCCATTTTGTTAATTTCAAGAAATTTCCGGCGACATTGTTTCTGACGAAAAGTGATAATTTCACTATAAATCATTACGAAACCATTGTAGGATGACATTTTGACGTAAAAACTTGTAAAGTGATTTTTGAAGGGTCAAGACGTCAAAATAGTATTTTTCGACGATAAGTATTATTTTCAAAACTCGCAAATGGTATAAATAACATACGAAATGCATGCATAACATTTCATTGCAACTCATTACATATCATATCATTCGTAATAGGTCCCGGTTAAAGCATCACATTATACCTCGGTGTACTCACTTTTGTCATCACACCGGTTTACCAAGTGAGTAATCACATCCCTTTTACCGTTTTACTATATTTTGGGGCTGAATGCATGAATCATACTTGAATTAAATTGAATCTTACTTTTGTGAACTCGAATCAAATCCTTGAACTTAATTATGAATTTATGACTTGTTGGAATTTATTGAACCGTACATGTTATGACCTTGACCTAAAGTCTCCTTTGTTCGGAGCATCACTATAAAGTCTCCTTTGTTCGGAGCATCACTATAAAGTCTCCCATGTTCGGAGCATCACTATAAAGACTCCTTTGTTCGGAGTATATCTTTGGGAAGAGGCACCCAGTATATCTTTGGGAAGAGGCACCAGTATATCTTTGGGAAGAGGCACCCAAGATATCTTTGGGAAGAGGCACCCAAGATATCTTTGGGAAGAGGCACCCAACATAACTTTGGGTAGTGGCACCCGACTTAATTTGGTTTCATCGGTAGCATCCACGAATTATTATATTCGTGGTACTATATTGTGAACTATTATGACCGCTTATACTTGACTATTAGACATACTACTTTTGGCGTTGGGTTGTGAACACACAGTTTGCAAGTTTTGTATGGGCGAACTTGGGCCGAGTGGATTTACAATGCCTTTGCTTATGGACCATTTTCGTCGAATCGAAAGCTTTGAATATTTCTTTCGAGTTTTCTTATTTTGCTAAACATGTTTACTCACCAACTATTTTCATAGTTGACCCTTTTTCTCTCATGCATTTCGGTGATCGTTAGTAAGCTTTTTCTACTGTGTCTTGCATAATGAAGTTTTCACTTGTCACTACAAATCATTATGTTATAGAACGCAATATTTTGGGAACTAAACTTTGTAATATATTTGTCGATGACGGCTAAACTAGTATTGTAATGGCGTATTATTTCTTTTTAATCTTAACGTTGGTATGTTCTATTATCTTGTGCTTATGTTCCCTTCCGTTACACCTCGTATTTCCGCCTCCGGCGAGGGTGTGACAGAAAATATTAAGAAAAGATGTTGATCGACTCTTGGAAGATGTTATCTGTGCTGATACCATAAATGTTGTGTTACTACATACTGTTGATTCAGTTGAAAATGTTGAGAATACCGATAATGTGTCACAAATCAAATCTTTAAAAATTGAAAGAGAAACGAGCTTTCAAATGCAAAACGTCGTCTTCAATGGTGTAAAAAAGATTGTCAAAATAGAGAACTCGCTTTGCAAAACAAAATCAACCAGTTGCATACCAAAACTCTTAATCCAAAACTTGAGCAACTGGATGATGAAAACGTGTCTTTAAAGTGTCAAATTTCAATATATGAACAAGTAATTTCAAAAGTTAAAACGGAATATGGTGTCATATTTGATCTACTCAAAAAGACTCGTGCTCAAGCGTCAAAAGATGTTGATGATCATCTTGCATATACCCAAGATGTTTTACGACAAAATGGAAACACTCGTTCTGAAAATCTAGATTTGTTACACACTATCCATGATCTAAAAGCGAGTTGGTAAAACTTAAGCAAGATAGGAATAGTAACACAAACATAATTGCACCAGAATTCTTAGGCGCCTAATGACACATCACAAGAAACTAATGTGCTTCCTCTCTTGAAACATGAATAGTTGCCTCTTTTCCCAACGCTAGCACTTCACAGCTTAAGAGCACATTAAGGAAGAATAGGAAGTTGCGACGTAAGAAAAGAACAATAAAGACCTCTGAAGTAGAAGAACACCTTAGGAATTTGAATAAGACTCAAGTTGCACCCACTTTAGACATTGCGTTAGACAAATGTAATAGAAAAAATGATGTAACGAATGCTGAACCTTTAAGTACTTTAAATGTTATGTTTGAAGGTTCTTGTATTGGTTGTCGTAAAAGCATGTTTTCTAGTTGTCATGATAAATGTGTTGCTAATGCTATCTTATCTCGTAAGCGGAATAATAGAAAACGGAATACCTCTAGGCCAACTAATGCGTCTAAGTCTGTGCTAGGTAAACCACCTTATAGTGTTCCGGCTACGATCATTGATGTACCCATAGTACCCCCTACACCTCCTAGGAAGAACTTATCACCTAGTGCATTTACTAAGACCAAAGCTAAGACTAGTGGGAGATGGCGAAATGGTTACATAATACACTTGGCTTTAAATGGATACCTAAAATCATAAACATGTGTGTTTCAACTATAACTGCATCGGAACCCTCTAACTCTTCGGGTTCCACATCTACTTCTATTCCGTCTGTGTCATCTGTGTGTAATGTAGGTGATACGGATCATCCTCTAGATTGTTGATAGCGGATGTTCCCGATACATGACGAGCAATCTCAAATGTTATCCAACTTTGTTTCAAAGTTCATTGGCACCGTCGAGTTCGGGAATGATCACTTCAGCGACTATCATGGGCTACTAAGATTACATCAATGGTAACATCGAAATTAGCGTGGTTTATTATATGGAAGGTCTCGGTCACAATCTCTTCTCGGTTGGTCAATTTTGTGATGGAGATTTGGAAGTTGATTTTCGGGAGAAAACTTGTTTCATTCATGATTGATAAGGTTTTAAAAGGTACCATTTTGAGGGTCGTTTAAGTCCTTATTTGATCACTTTGTATCCGTTATTGCTTAATATCGTTCCTTTTCACTTTTTAGGTCTCGTGAAGGCAAAATGTTGGAATGGCACTTATTTGGACGAAAAGGCGAATATATGAAGAAAATGGCCAAAGTCGAAATCGAGACACTCACGATTCTTTGAAAGTAGAAGGCGGCGTCAAAAGCTATTGGCGACGCCGTCCCAAAATTATTGTGACGGACGGAACCCAAACTCGTATTTTCAAGAGACGGCGTCTAGTGGTGAAAGAGTAGGCCGTCGCTACTCGGGCGGCCTAGATGCAATCCGAGACGACGTCGAAGTCAAGAGGACGGCGTCACGGACATAAGGTGGCGCCGTCGCAAGGTTAACGTGGCCAAGGCGAAACCCTAATGGCGGCGACACGGCGGCGTCACTAAACATAAGGTGACGCCGTCGCAATTGTAATCTTATATATAGAATCCGAATTTTTCGGTCTTTGTGTGGAGAGTCTTTGGGTAAAACCTAAAACCGAACCTAAGGTGTCTTGTACAGTATTTTAGGGTTTTAAACCCTATCTTACATCAAGATAAGTCTTTACTTCATTAATTCAATTATGTCTTTGATTATTTGTGTGTATGCTTGCATGTTCTCCATGTCCGGCTAATTTATTTGTGTGTTTGCTTAGGAAGTATGAAACTTAATTATTGAATATTGATTGGTTGTTTCTTATCTTAGTTGATTAATGATCTAGTAATGCGATAGGTCATTCGTTGTGCACTTAATGCTTGATTCATCTTTGTGAACCTTAGAGTATAATTACGAGTAATTGTAGGCTAAATCATCCAAGAGCGCTTTAGAGTAGGAGTCTATAATCTCTAGTGGGTTTGTAGACAAGACCCTTTGGTAAGTTCGAAGAGTTAGGGAGAAACGATACCCTACAACTTTAGACACACAACGCAACTAGGAATAAGACGTGACACTCAACCATCAATAGGAGATAATTAAGGAATAATACAAACTAAGTAAACACATCTTTAAACTATCATACGAGCACACATTAATTAGACATAGACTCCACAACCTTAGTTTAGATAATTAGATAATAGTAGAGTAATCGGTAGAAATACCAACCCCCAAATCCAATACCGAGATTCGTACCTTTCCATTTTCATAAAATATAAAAAGATAAAAATAATCTTCCTCAACCTTAACCTTAGCGTAGTAACTCCTACTAGCATTCCTATTCCCCTAGAGAACGATATCAATACACGTGGCTTACCCTAATTACTACACTACAACGATTAGGTTCATTGCCTAGGGTGTTATAAAACTTGCTCGAAGAAAAGGAAGTTCCTTTGACCCCGAACGACGCGTGTAGCGTTATCAAGTTTTGGCGCGCACTGCGGGAATAGAATAGCTAGTTAGTAGTCCACTTCGTTTAGGTTTCTTTGTGATTCCTATCAAGTAAACTTTTTCTCATTTTAGATTTCTCTAGTCTATCCCCTTCTTCGTGACCTTTGTTAGTAATTCCATCACTTTTCATCATGGAAGGTGATAACCCACTACCATTTATCAACCCACCACCAAATGACCCGCCAAGAGCCCGTACTCTTGGTGAATACTCAAGACCAAGCCACCTAGGCTATAGGAACACCATTGAGCTTCCGACCAAGCCCAAACTACGGCCTGCGATCCGACACCATCCGGTTGGTGCAAAGCGGATGTGCATTCCATGGACTTCGTTCAAGATCCAAATCGACATCGAGGATTTCCTCAAAATCGTCGATTCCATCGACCTTGATGCTACTACTCGGGAGACCACGCGCTGCGTCTCTTCCAATTCTCTCTACGGGACCAAGCTAGTAATTGGCTTGAGCGACTTCCACCGGCTCCATCTCAAGTTGGGATGATCTTACTTCGCTTCCTTGCTCAATTTTTCCCACCGGGAGAACCACTAAGCTTAGGAATGCCATCTTGATGTTCCAACAACGTCAAGGTGAATCTCTCTGAAGCATGGACCCGATTCAAGGACTTACTTCATAAAGTCCTCATCACGGCATTGATCTTTGGCTCCAAGTCCAAATCTTTTATGATCATGTCAACTTCCCACTAAGCGATCCATTGACCAAGCGGCCGGTGGAAAACTTAGTGATTTCACCGCAGATGAATCATGGGAAATAATAGAGGACCTCGCCTCTATGACAACGAAGTTGGGATGACCCCGTGAGCTGCCCAAAACCGTCAAGGCAATCTCCTTGCCTCCTCCCGACCGTAGGATGATCGAACTTGAAGATCAAGTTAAATTCCTCATGAGTTCCTATGAAAATCCTAAATCTTCACACCATGTGAACAAAGCTTCTTCCTCGTGCGAGCCGTTTTGTGATCCTCATAACACGCAGACTAGCACCCGATCCCGAACACGCTTACATTGACTCGCATCCTCGCGTATTAATGGAGCGGGAGGAAGATTCCTACAACACCCGGACCTAGGAATTTCAATGAAACCCGTGAAGCATGGAAAAACAAGCCCGACTTTTATTGGGGACAAACCAAAGAATTCACTTCTAATGATTTCTCATGGCCCCACCTAACGGTCCTAACCAACAAAACATCGAAGGGATGTTGCAAAACCTAGTTGCATCCCAAGAAACCCAAATGGCTAAGCTCTCGGACCGCTTTAATAATCAACAAGCCGAGATGGATAGGAAAATAGACAACCTTTTGAAAGCCATAGCTAGTGATAAGAAGGTTAGTGCTATCTCAACTCCGAGCCTTCGTGCATAGAGATTAAGGATCCAAGCAAGCTAAAGTATGTTGAATTCGTCAATACCATCGCCTTAGTTGAACCCGATGAAACAAATGACGAAGAGGACTATACACTTGTGGATGAGGAAATACCGAGGAAGTAGATGAAGTAGACATTGACTATTTCAACAAATTTCCTACGGAAGAAGAACTATCTCGCCACCCTCACTTAGTGCGTGACCTCCGTCACATGTATGTTAGGAAAAGTCCTCGAATTAAGTTTGGGAACCCTTGGAATCTTAACATACCATGTGTCATAGGACACCTTTTTGTGGCAAAAGCTTACATTGATCGCAAGTCCCCAATCAACATAATGACTAGCACCTACTACAATTGGATATTGAAGAAGCCTATTCCAACTAGGCAAGACCCCAATGATCCTAATGTCAGTTGCAATTTTCTTGGTAGAGTTAAGGGATTGCCCGTTTATGTAGGTAGTTTCACGTTTCCTACGGACTTCATAATTGTGGATGATATTAGTACGGCCATAGACCCTAGCTTGTCCCATGTTATTCTAGGAAAACCTTTCATAGAAAGCACCGGGATGACCTATGACCCCTCATTAGGAGTAGTGCGATTCAAGAATAAGACCGATGACATAGCTTACCAAATGCCGTTTAAGATTGAGAAGTTTTCATCACTCTCAAATGATGAAAAGGAACTTAAACTATCGGTCTATTATAGGAATGATGAGGATAGGGAGAAAGGTGTTGATTATGTTATGGCTAAGATTTTCGGATTCTACAAGGATTGCTTGAGCCTAGGACCGAATCAGGACCAATTGGGGAGAGGATGAACTCTTAGAGAAGCGCATTTTAGGGCACTTCTACAACATGGAATCCCCATTAGAGGCCGTCAAGAGGCGGTGGTGAAGAAACGTGGGAGCACGACTACGAGTCTAGCTACAAGACTCTTTAATAAAGAAAAGCGCTTAGTGGAGACAACCCATGCTTAATTGTTTGCTTGTTAGTGTCATATATCTTTTATTAATTGTTTATCCTCATGTTTAAATTTGTAAAAATGCTTTATTTTGTTTTAACTTCGTCCTAATTGCATATAAAGGTATTTTACATAAGGGATAAGTGTAGGGAGGATTACACACGTTTTCAAAAGAAACGTAAACATGAGAATAACAATTAACTAAAAGATATTTATGTTTGTTTGTTCGAGTCAAATGCTTGTATCGAGTCATAATGGATGTTTTGCGAAATTTTTCCGTTCTAAAGATGTAAATTTTCCGAATTTTTCCAAAAATCGCACCGCTTTTGTCGGGATAACTGACGGCGTCAGATTGCAACTGACGGCGTCGGGAAGGAGTAAAACATCGATTACTTTTTCTCGCTTTCGAGCTACTTATAAATTTTGGAATTTTCGGTCTTAATTTTCTTAGAAATTCAGTAAACATCCATTCCACAAGCATTATATCCTAGTTTAAATCGAGTCTTATATATATTATTACCGCCGATTTTACGCGAAGGTTTCGTTTGTTTTCTTCAAGTGTGCGAGTTTAGTTTGTCAAGAAGAAGTTACATAAGATTGGAAGGAGCTTTTCACGCAATAATTCTTCTTGGAAAAGAGTTTAACCACCACTTTACACGGATCCTACCGAGCTAATCGTGGAGTACTA
Source organism: Chrysanthemum lavandulifolium (assembly GCA_022545495.1). Lineage (NCBI taxonomy): Eukaryota > Viridiplantae > Streptophyta > Magnoliopsida > Asterales > Asteraceae > Chrysanthemum > Chrysanthemum lavandulifolium. The sequence continues at coordinate 162,213,387 of CM040242.1, forward strand.
GTTTCTTTCGTTTTAATTACCTTCTTTATCATAACTTTGATACTTTCGGGAACATTGGGGACAATGTTCGGTTTAAGTGTAGGGAGGGAAAATAAAGCGGAACTTTGAAACTATGCTTATCCTTGACTATTTGCTTTGTCCAATTGTGATTGTGTAATAAACCATGAGAAAATGTCGGTTAGGGTAATTTTGGCACCTAAATTAAAATTTTTCATAATATATAGGAGTGGGCCATTAGTCTTAACAAAAGCGTCTCACGGATAGGAAGTTGCATGACTAGCACAAAAACCCTTACCACCCAAATTCCACCCAAAATGTGAGGATCGCCCTTAGATTAGTAGGAATTAAAGCATTCATCTTTAATGCTTAGAGTGTGAACCGTAGTATAATAGATTCTAGAACTTGTTTTGTGATGCATTCGAGATCGCAAGTGAGGCTACACTTGTGTAGTTAGGAATAACTAAATGATAAGAGGCATTAGGATAACCCTTGTTTGATACACCGTAATATAATTACTTCTTCCACTTGGTTGAGTAATTCCCTACACCCTTTGCGTTATACTCATCTTTAGTACACGATACCCCTAGTTAACCCCTCGAGCCTATCCTTTTCGCGGTTCTCGTGATATTTCGGTTTTCCGAATATCAATGAAAAGCATTGTTTACACCCCACCCCAAATATACACCCAAATCACCTTAGCCTACCCTTTATGCACTCACTTTTAGTGCAAATATTTGTTATCACCATAAACCCTTAGTTCAATTATCCGTTGCTTGCATAAGTTGCTAAGTCGAGTCATATCCTTTGTATACGATTTTGGGATGATTGGGATTCATGGGAAAAGTTAAAGTTTATGAAATGACGGAAGGGAACGTTAAATTCAAATTCCCTTTGTTTGCGTAATAATGTACCCCAAGTGTTTTGATCTTTTCAAATCGGGTCAAATTAGTATTAGAATAATAAAACTCAAGTGTAGGGATATGCTTATAAATCCCTAGTATTTTTATGTTATCTTAGAGGATGGTAGACTAAAAGTGTATAAATTAAAAAAAAAAAAAAAAAAAAAAAAAATACGGGCTACCATCCTACATCTATCCTTTAAATTTATGTTTGTTTATTTCAGTTATCTAGAGTTTAGAAGTGTCGAGTCTTGTCTTAGCAACGCCATTCTTCATATGCATTTAACATAGAGATTTTTGACTTACCACCACTAAATAGCCTATCCCACCAAACCCTTATTTCCCTACCGTAAGCCTAACGTTACAACCCTTTAAAGACCTCTTTGATAGTCTTTCCTAGGTGCTTACGCCAAAGCGATGGAGGTTTGATCTATTCTCAAGCCTATGGTAATCTATGTACTAGGACCGGTTAATGAGTGTTTATCTTCCATTTCCTATATTGTTATATTTCATTTATACACCGAGAGATGTGAGTATCCAAACACCCCATGTGAGGTGCTAGTATGTAATTTCCGTGCTTGTTATGACTTTTATGGGCTTATATGTGTTGTGGACCGTTTTGAATTAATGCTTCATGACCCCTAACTTATAAATTAATTGGCTAAAAGCACATTTGCTTGAGGACAAGCAAATAACAAGTGTAGGGATATTTGATAAGGTTTTAAAAGGTACCATTTTGAGGGTCGTTTAAGTCCTTATTTGATCACTTTGTATCCGTTATTGCTTAATATCGTTCCTTTTCACTTTTTAGGTCTCGTGAAGGCAAAATGCTGGAATGGCACTTATTTGGACGAAAAGGCGAATATATGAAGAAAATGGCCAAAGTCGAAATCGAGACACTCACGCTTTGAAAGTAGAAGGCGACGGCGTCGGTGCTATTGGCGCCCGTCCCAAAATTATTGTGACGGACGTAACCCAAAACTCGTATTTTCAAGAGACGGCGTCTAGTGGTGAAAGAGTAGGCCGTCGCTACTCGGGACGGCCTAGATGCAATCCAGACGACGCCGGTCAAGAGGACGGCGTCACGGACATAAGGTGACGCCGTCGCAAGGTTAACGTGGCCAAGACGAAACCCTAATGGCGGCGACACGGCGGCGTCACTAAACATAAGGTGACGCCGTCGCAATTGTAATCTTATATATAGAATCCGAATTTTTCGGTCTTTGTGTGGAGAGTCTTTGGAGTAAAACCTAAAACCGAACCTAAGGTGTCTTGTACAAGATTTTAGGGTTTTAAACCCTATCTTACATCAAGATAAGTCTTTACTTCATTAATTCAATTATGTCTTTGATTATTTGTGTGTATGCTTGCATGTTCTCCATGTCCCGCTAATTTATTTGTGTGTTTGCTTAGGAAGTATGAAACTTAATTATTGAATATTGATTGGTTGTTTCTTATCTTAGTTGATTAATGATCTAGTAATGCGATAGGTCATTCGTTGTGCACTTAATGCTTGATTCATCTTTGTGAACCTTAGAGTATAATTACCGAGTAATTGTAGGCTAAATCATCCAAGAGCGCTTTAGAGTAGGAGTCTATAATCTCTAGTGGGTTTGTAGACAAGACCCTTTGGTAAGTTCAAGAGTTAGGGAGAAACGATACCCTACAACTTTAGACACACAACGCAACTAGGAATAAGACGTGACACTCAACCATCAATAGGAGATAATTAAGGAATAATACAAACTAAGTAAACACATCTTTAAACTATCATACGAGCACACATTAATTAGACATAGACTCCCACAACCTTAGTTTAGATAATTAGATAATAGTAGAGTAATCGGTAGAAATACCAACCCCCAAATCCAATACCCGAGATTCGTACCTTTCCATTTTCATAAAATATAAAAGATAAAAATAATCTTCCTCAACCTTAACCTTAGCGTAGTAACTCCCTACTAGCATTCCTATTCCCTAGAGAACGATATCAATACACGTGGCTTACCCTAATTACTACACTACAACGATTAGGTTCATTTGCCTGGGTGTTATAAAACTTGCTCGAAGAAAAGGAAGTTCCTTTGACCCCGAACGACGCGTGTAGCGTTATCAAGTTTTTGGGCGCCGCCGAATAGAATAGCTAGTTAGTAGTCCACTTCGTTTAGGTTTCTTTGTGATTCCTATCAAGTAAACTTTTTCTTATTTTTAGATTTCTCTTAGTCTATCCCCTTCTTCGTGACCTTTGTTAGTAATTCCATCACTTTTCATCATGGAAGGTGATAACCCACTACCATTTATCAACCCACCACCAAATGACCCGCCAAGAGCCCGTACTCTTGGTGAATACTCAAGACCAAGCCACCTAGGCTATAGGAACACCATTGAGCTTCCCGACCAAGCCCAAACTACGGCCTGCGATCCGACACCATCCGGTTGGTGCAAAGCGGATGTGCATTCCATGGACTTCGTTCAAGATCCAAATCAACATCGAGGATTTCCTCAAAATCGCCGATTCCATCGACCTTGATGCTACTACTCGGGAGACCACGCGCTGCGTCTCTTCCAATTCTCTCTACGGGACCAAGCTAGTAATTGGCTTGAGCGACTTCCACCGGCTCCATCTCAAGTTGGGATGATCTTACTTCTCGCTTCCTTGCTCAATTTTTCCCACCGGGAGAACCACTAAGCTTAGGAATGCCATCTTGATGTTCCAACAACGTCAAGGTGAATCTCTCTGAAGCATGGACCCGATTCAAGGACTTACTTCATAAAGTCCTCATCACGGCATTGATCTTTGGCTCCAAGTCCAAATCTTTTATGATCATGTCAACTTCCCCACTAAGCGATCCATTGACCAAGCGGCGGTGGAAAACTTAGTGATTTCACCGCAGATGAATCATGGGAAATAATAGAGGACCTCGCCTCTATGACAACGAAAGTTGGGATGACCCCGTGAGTGCCCAAAACCGTCAAGGCAATCTCCTTGCCTCCTCCCGACCGTAGGATGATCGAACTTGAAGATCAAGTTAAATTCCTCATGAGTTCCTACGAAAATCCTAAATCTTCACACCATGTGAACAAATATCGTTCCTTTTCACTTTTAGGTCTCGTGAAGGCAAAATCTTTGGAATGGCACTTATTTGAACGAAAAGGCGAATATATGAAGAAAATGGCCAAAGTCGAAATCGAGTCACTCACGATTCTTTAAAGTAGAAGGCGACGGCCAAAAAGCTATTGCGACGCCGTCCCAAAATTATTGTGACGGACGTAACCCAAAACTCGTATTTTCAAGAGACGGCGTCTAGTGGTGAAAGAGTAGCCGTCGCTACTCGGGACGGCCTAGATGCAATCCGACGACGTCGAAGTCAAGAGGACGGCGTCACGGACATAAGGTGACGCCGTCGCAAGGTTAACGTGGCCAAGACGAAACCCTAATGGCGGCGACACGACGGCGTCACTAAACATAAGGTGGCGCTGATGAGTGTGTAAATACTCATCATTTTGTACAAATTAGATCAAAAAACATCCGAAAACACTCGAAATGCATCAAAATGATAAAATATCACAAATAAGTGTTTTATGTGTTTTAAATGCAAAATATCAAAATCGGTGAAAAACGATCAAGTTTGCATAATTGGCAGTTTTAGTCCCCCAAGTTTCAAAAGTTGTCAAAAACAGTCCCTGGTAAATCTAAATAAAGAAAAATATCATTTTGAGTCCCTAGGGATTCCTAAGTTGTCAAAATTGGTCCTTGAGATTTAAAATTACAAAATTACAACTTAGGTCCCTGAACTTTGGAATTTGGCAAAAATAGTCCTTGGAGAATTAGAAAATGTCAAAAATAGTCCTTGTATTATTAAAGTTTGTCAAATTCAGTCCTTATGGTAACTTTGGAGTATTGGCAGTTTGGTCCTTCAAGAATTCAGAAAGTGCAATGCTAGTCCTTGTCATAATAGCCCAAGACTTGTCAAAACTAATTTTGACCCCTGCCTTTTCACCCATTTGACCCCTTGTCATTTGCCTGTTTTGGACCCCAAGTCAACCAAAGTCAAAAGCAGATAAAAGCGCGCCCACCACTGTTCTTCTTCCACCTCTGCCTCTGCACCACTTGCCTGCTCCCTTCTCCAGTCACCTCAACCCTTTCCACCACCCCCTCATCATCACTAACCCCCCACAATTAATGCCACCCCCCCTACCTACAAATTCAGAGCCCTACAAGTCAAATATAGGCTTCCCGCCAAAAATATAAAAATGGCCAAAATGTGCAAAACTCAACCATTGGCTCTAAAAAGAGGTGGGATACTCTCGTAAGGACACGTGGAAGTGATTTGGAGCATAAAAGAGGAAGAGAAGAGAGAGAAAGCGATTTTAGCTTTTTAAATTTTATGTATGTCGTTTTTCTTTAAATGTTTTAATTAGTTCACAAATCAGAATATCAAGTTGTATTGTATTAAGACTAAACCTTTGATCATTATAACTCAGTTTTAAGTGTTATATCAAGTTTCATTCACATTTCATGTTTTGTGCTTACTGTTGCAAAAATTCAAAGTCAAACTCTTGTGTTCAAAGCTTCAATAAGCTTTATTTAAGCTCAAACGAACTTATTTAAGCTTAAGATAGCTTTTTGTAAGCTTGTTATTCGCTTCAATCAAAATTGGACAAAAGTCAACAAAAGTCAATCGTGAAGGAATTTTGGTTCAAATAAGCGTGGAAATGATGACAGTTGATACAGAGGTTGATTTGGGTTGGAAATGGATTAGAATGGTAGTGTATGGTCTTGTTTAAGTTGCAATCATAGTGGACACTTGTAAGTTCTGCTTACATCATTTTCATTTTGAGTTCAGTTTAGGTTTGCAATTGTACTTGAACTCGTGATCATTAAACCCATTAAACATGTTTATTTAGTAGTAATTAGGGTCACTAGATTTAGGTTAAGTGGTAAAATAAGATAACTCAATAATTTGCTTGGTCATTAGTTCAAATCGCTTTCTAAAAAGTGTTTGGTTTAGTTACAAAACCGTGTTAGAGGTAATTTTAAGCATTGTTCTTGTTTAATATATGTTTCTTTAGCTCTTAATAGCTCATTAAGAAGAAAACCATCCTTGTTTAAATAGTCAAAATTAGTTTCAATCCTATCTTAATTCATAATCATATGAATTTGGTTTGCTAGATTCATCATACATGTTTAAAAGTCATTAGTCTAGCTCTAGTTCATCTCATATTAGCTTATTACAACATAATTAGCTAGTATAATCAATCTAAAGTTCATAAAAGTCAATTTGTTAGTTTACATAAAAAGTCAAAATTTCACTTGGTCGTTTTTGAATAAAACTTAGATTTTTACTGTTTGTTTAATACTAAGTTTCAGCTCATAAGCTCCTAGGATAGTAAACTTCAGTTGCTTAAGAAAATTATAAAAATACTAGTTTAGTTTTAATCAGCTTATACAGTGCTTATTTGTTAGCTTATTGTAGATACCCTTTCTGAAAAGTGCCTTGTGCACAGGTTTGGTAGCTTATTTCACAAGCTCTCTTAGAGCTTATTAGTTAGCTTCAAAATGTGTATTTTGGCTTTTTGAGTAGCTCACCTAGCTAACTCAAGGTACTAAGTTCTTATTTTCCATTTTTAGCTTACTCACCTAGCCTGCAATAGCTTTTCATTATTGTCCATTTTTACTTAGTGTACTAGATAAGTCAGTGTTCAACAGCTTTTCAAAAGCTTCTCAAGAGCTTATTTGTGAAAGCCAAACTTTGTAAATTAGTTCTTTGGAAAGCCTAGCTGGTATACTAGCTTGTTCAGTTGCTTATTTTCATTTATTAGCTTATTAGAGTGCTTAAAAATTTGCTATAAGGTGCTTGGTAAACCAATAGAGTGTACTGTGCAAACAGTGTAGTTTGAGCTTATTTGAATCTTTTTCAGTGCTTATTCCTTGGTCATTTTGCTTATTCAGTTTTTAAAATTAGCTTATTTAAACATCCTTAGTTATTTCCAGTCTTCTTTTGCTTGTTCAATAGCTTAATAGCCATTATAGCTTAAACTCTTGTGCTTATTTCCATTTGTTGCTTAACTGTTGGGATTTTTAGCTTATTCTGTGCTTATTTAGTTGATTTCATAAAAAGTCTCAGTTTTATAAATTGCTTATAATCTTTAGCTTAACAAGTTTCAACAATAAAAATCCAAAAATAAAAATATTTTGCAAAAGGTGGAAGGCGTGCTCGAACTCGAGACCTCCCACCTTGTGAGAGTGATAGGAAGTGTACTGGAACCATTGCGCCTAGGGACTTTTTCTCATTATTTCCTTACACAACTAATCTCTTATATACGTTTTCCATTTAAGCTTATACGCTTAGTTTAGCTTATTTCGAGCTTATTCATTGAGCTTTTTCCATTTTTCTAATTTTCATAAATTGGTATTGTTATAAAGTATTTTTACAAAAGTTTCGATTTTTCTCATTTGTTTTAGTATTTTAAACATTTAATTAGTGTTTTTAGTAATTAATTCATAATAAAAATATAAAAGTCAAAAAATATAAATCTTTTTCTAAAATTTTCTTTTGTCATTTAGTACGTAAGAAAATTGATTTTACACTGTAGGCCTTTTATTTCACAAATTTTACGTTTTTGCTTGCGCCTCGCGTAATTTTTAGATATAACGCTTGGTTTTGTTTTAACTCGCGCTTTAGGTAATTTTAGTACACGCTTTAGTTAAAATAGTTTATTTAAGATATTTTGTTTTATAAAATCACAAAACATCATTGTAAAAATAGTGATAGCGTTTATTTAATATATTTTATCTTTTATTTCCTTTAATTTGCATTTAAGTCATTGTAATTTGTTAACCTTTTCTTTAGGTAATTATCCATCAAAAACCTTATCGACCACTATCCTTAGTGGTTATTCGACATCCGATTGTGTTAAACACCGTCATCCTCCGTGGGACTTAACGACCCGAAATCCACCGTATTCTCCCGATCTAAATTGCATTTGGTGTGTGAGCTGCTTTAAGTTCCTTACTACTGGTCATTCACAAGTGGCTAGCTCATGAGAAAACTTGACGGTTTTGCACCGATCAAATTTTACGCCACGGGAGGTCAGAAGCCACGCTTTGTAAAAGTTTTTGTAAAGTTATAACAAAATCAAAAGTTCATTAACACTTTTCCTAAAGTGTTAGAAACACCAAACAAAATATAAAACAACAAAACAATCGTAACGCTTTCTAGCTTGTGTTTCTTTTAAACGGGAGGTGTTCTAAGCATTTTTCGCACCTGCACTTGCACATATACCACGCTTGTAAAAGTTTTTGTAAAGTTATAACAAAATCAAAAGTTCATTAACACTTTTCCTAAAGTGTTAGAAACACCAAACAAAATATAAAACAACAAAACAATCGTAACGTTTTCTAGCTTGTGTTTCTTTTAAGGTGATTCTTAAAGAAATACGATTTGGTTAAACGAGACGATACCAAAAATATTGTCCAAATTTTTTTAAACCATCAGCACATATCCATACCTACGTCTTTTTAGTGATACTTAATATATACATAAAAATCAACCACCGCAAATCAAGGCAATGCACTACCTAACTGGGGGTGCGACCATAATAAGTTCCCGAACATCAGATTTAAAACTTGCCTTTGTGTCACTTGTGATTTGGTGTACCTTTTTCAAAGAAGCCATTTCATTTGTGATTATTGGTTAAGTTCACTTGTCGTTTTGCCTCATTTGTTTTGAAAATTGATTTTTATACCTAGTGCATGCGCACTCGTTCTTCCAGTTCTACAAGTCCATTGTCGAACTTGGAAAGATTCCTCGAGACGAGAGGACGCTCGCTCCTTCACCGTGATCGAGGAACGCCTACCACCACCACCACCGCCATAATGGCGTAAGACAAACCGATGAATGAGCTTCTCCAAGCACCCATCGAGGGTTACGGAGATGCTATTGTTGTCCCAAACCATCGTGGGTCGATACTTTTGAGCTCAAACCGGGTTACTTAACTGCAACCCAAAGCCAATTCTATGGTTTTGAGCGGATGATCCTCATGCACACATTCGATGGTTTAACAAGATTGCATCTACCATCAAGTACAAGAATGTCCCACATGAAGCTATCAAGCTTCTTCTGCTCCCATTTTCTCTAGGACAAGCCCGGAATTGGCTTGAGAAACAACCCCTCGCTCCATTGAGACATGGGAAGATCTAGTCACAAAGTTTGTGAACGAATTCTATCCTCCATCCCGAACTACAAGTCTTAAGAATGAGATAATGAAATTTTCTCAAAGATTTGATGAATCATTCGGGAGGCATGGGATCGTTATAAAGAATTGCTCCGTAAGTGTCCGCATCATGGTTTCTCCGAGTTAATGCAAATGGATACTTTCTACAATGGTCCGAACCGCACTAATCAAGACTCTTTGAATGCCTCCGCGGAGGTAATTTCTTGAGCAAGACCACAAAAGAAGCCTTGCAAATCATTGAAAACAAGTCCTGTGTCCGTCCTTTCCGCACAAAGACATATCATATCGAGTCTAATGCAGACCTTCTATTTCATCTCCGTGAGTACATCTAGCACCGATGCTAAGATTGACAAACTCACGGATATTGTTCGAGCTTTGGTTCTTGCTAACCAAAGAAAGTCACTTTCACACAAGCACCATCATATGGTGAAGTGAAGAAAGTTGAAGTTTGTGTTACTTGTGGTGGTCCTCATGCATACTACAATCAGATCGCCACCGATGGTAGTCCGTTTGAAGCTAATGCTATAGCCGGTACTTCAAATCAAGGAGGTAATCAATACCGTCCTCGAAATGAACCAAACTACCGTATAACACTTATCGTGCACCACCCGGTTTCAACCGAATCCTAACCGAATCGAAACCAACCAAGAATGAACCAAGGTTATCAAAACCAAGGTAATTTCTATTCCGGACCCAATCAAGGTTTCCAACATTCAGGAAATCTTAATCAAAACACTTACAATCGAGGGAATCAATTTCGGGGAATATGAACCCTAATCAAGGGAATTCGCTATAACCGTAACATACGGCCTCAAATTATCCCTCCTCCTCCTCCCGTGTCAACATCCGATGAGCTTTTAAAGCAATTCATGAAGACTCAAGAGGAGACAAACAGTTGTTGGTCACCGATCATTGAATTAAAGAAGTCTTTAAATGATCGACCCTGGCCTCGTGTACTTTACCTAGCAACACGATCGCTAATCCGAGGGGCGATGCAAAGGCGATCACAACCGTAAGTGGTGTTTCATATGATGGACCCGCTATTCCTACTACCTCTTCTTCTTCTCCCAAAGGTAGTGGAAAGTGAACCCGAGGCGACAAAGGACAAGGAACTTCCTACTAATAACGGAAGTACCAACAATGTCCATCCTCGTGTTGTCCGAAACCAAAATCCAATCCAGAGTTGTTTTGAACCTCCGTAGCTCCCATTGAAAATCCAAATCTTCTATTCCTTACCCATCACGCTTACATGAGCAAAGCTCCGCGAGAAAGCCGGTCAACAAATGGAAAAATTCTTTCAAATTTTCCAAGAACTTCATTTTGACATAAGCTCATGGATGCTATCATGTTGATGCCCAAGTTTGCATCAACTCTCAAACACATGTTAAGCAACAAGGAAAAGTGTTTGAAATGGCTAAACTCCTCTCAACGAGAACCGCTCTGCAGCTTATCTTGAAGAAGCTTCCCGAGAAGCTTGGAGATCCCGGAAAGTTCCTCTTACCTTGTGTATTTCCGTGAATGGTTGAATGCTTTTCCTTAGCCGATCTTGGTGCAAGCATAAACCCGATGCCTCATTCAAGATGGAAGAAACTTTCTTCCGGACCTTACTCCTACATGCATGACTCTCGAGCTTGCAGATCGTACAATATCCCGTCCTCTTGGAATTGCCGAGGACGATTTGTAAAAGTAGGAAAGTTCCATTTTCCACCGACTTTGTAGTTGTTGATTTCGATGTCGATCCACGGGTTCCTCTCATTGTTGGAAGAGGATTCCTAAGAACGGGCCGTGCTCTCATTGATGTATTTGAGCAAGAAATCACATTACGTGTTGGTAATGAAGTCGCCACCTTTAACCTTGATCAAACTTTGAGGTACTCCGCAAACTATGATTCCGAGTCGGTTAACCGAATCGATATCATTGATGTTGCTTCAAGAGTACTCTCAAGAAGTTCTTGGTTATTCTCATAATTCGTGAGTGGGAATCCCACCACATCTTCTCAACCTATCATAGCCAATTTACTCCTTCTCTCACTCCGCTTGAGGGAAGCGACTTCATCTTGGAAGAGATTGAAGCATACTTGGCTAGTGATTCTGCTCCATGGGAAATTGATCACGCCCAATTGACATCGAGGGGACATACTTCTCATTGAGAAGTTGCTTAAAGATGATCATTCATCAACCCCTCACACGAGTGATGCAATTCCGAAGAGATTAATCACCATGAGATTAATCCGAGGGAGATATTCTTACTCTTGAGAAGTTGTTAAATCATGACACTTCTCCTCCACTCCCTCCCGCCAACCTTCATAACAAGGAAGTCAAGTCGGTTGAGAAAATCAAGAATTTCAAGTCGAACTTAAGGACTTACCACCTCATCTCGAGTATGCATTTCTTGAGGGTGATGATAAATTACCCGTCATTATTGCTCGAGATTTGAGTAAAGATGAAAAGATCGCCTCATAAAGGTCTTGAAGTCACACAAGCAAGCAATTGCTTGGAAACTCTCCGACATTAAGGGTATCAACCCCGAATTTTGTACTCACAAAATCTTGATGGAGGATGACTTCAAACCAGCAGCTCAACATCGAGAAGAGTAAATCCAAAAATCCATGATGTTATCAAACAAGAGGTTATCAAACTTCTTGATGCAGATTGATTTACCCAATCTCGATAGTCCTTGGGTTAGCCCGATTCATCGTGTTCCAAAAAGGGTGGCATAACTGTTGTCACGAATGAAGAAAACGAGTTAATTCCAACTCGATTGGTTACGGATGGCGTGTGTGTATTGACTACCGTAAGTTGAATGACGCCACCAGAAAGACCATTTTCCTCTACCCTTCATGGACCGGATGCTTGAGAGATTAGCGTGGAATGAGTACTATTGTTTCCTTGATGGTTTCTCGGGTTACTTTCAGATCCCCATTGATCCACGTGATCAAGAGAAGACCACATTCACCGCCCATACGGAACTTTTGCCTACAAACGTATGCCTTTTGGCTTATGTAATGCTCCCGCACGCTCCAACGATGTATGATGGCCATATTCCACGACATGATCGGGAAACAATGGAGGTGTTTATGGATGACTTCTCACCATTGGGGACTCATTTCAGACTTGTCTCTCCCATTTAGACAAAATGCTAAAAGGTGTGAAGACACCAATCTATGTCTAAACGGGAGAAGAGTCACTTTATGGTCAAAGAAGGCATAGTCCTTGGCCATAAGATTTCAAAAACGGGATTGAGGTCGATAGAGCAAAAGTTGATGTTATTGCTAAACCGCCTCATCCTACTACCGTCAAAGGTATTAGGAGTTTCCTTGGTCATGCGAGGTTTTATCGTAGATTCATACAGATTTTTCTAAAATCGCCGCCTATGACCCATCTTCTTGAAAAGGAAGCTCCTTTATCTTCTCTCCGAGTGCGTCAAGCTTTTGAAACACTAAAGAAAAAGCTTACGGAAGCACCCATTCTAGTTGCCCCGATCGACTTACCCTTTGAGCTCATGTGCGATGCAAGTGATTTTGCTATCGGTGCGCCTTTGGGGCAACGAAAACCAAGCATTTTCACCTATCCACTACGCAAGTAAGACTATGATCAAGCTCAAACCCATTACACCACTACGTAAAAGAACTATTAGTCGTGGTGTATGCGTTGAAAAGTTTCGCCATACCTCATCTTGACCAAATGCGTGGTGTATACGGACCACTCGGCTCTCAAATATCTCTTTGCAAAACAAGATGCAAAGCCAAGATTGTCCGTTGGGTTCTCCTCCTCCGTGAATTTGATATCATTATACGTGATAAAAAGGAGCCGAGAACCCGTCACGATCATCTATCCCGATTAGAGAACCCTCACCAAGATGTTTTCGAGAAAAGGAAATAAATGAAACATTTCCTCTCGAAACACTCAATGCGGTTTCTTTTCGTGGAGACTCTTCTACCCCATGGTTTGTCGACTTCGCAAATTACCATGCGGGTAACTTCATAGTGAAAGGGATGTCGTCCCAACAAGAACAAATTCTTCAAGGATGTTAAACATTACTCGGGACGACCCCGCTTGTTCAAAATTTGCGCGGATCAAGTCATCCGCGATGTGTATGGTCGAAGCCATTGACATTCTCAAGGCTTGCCATTCGACCCACTGGGGACATCATAGCCCCAACTACACCGCCAAGAAGGTATTTGATTCCGGATTCTATTGGCCCACTATCTATAAGGATGCCCACGAATTTGTCAAAGCCTCGTGACGCTTGTCAACGCCACGGAATATCTCACAAAGAAATGAAATGCCGCAAAACGCCATTCAAGTGTATGAGATCTTTGACATCCGGGCATTGACTTTATGGGGCCATTTCCTTCTTCTCGCGGTAATAAGTACATACTGTGGCCGTTGACTACTTGTCAAAATGGGTTGAAGCTAAGGCTTTGCATACCAATGATGCCCGAGTTGTTGTGAAATTCTTGAAATCTCTTTGCTAGGTTTGGAACTCCACGAGCTATAATCGTGATCGTGGTACGCATTTCGCAATGACCAATTTGAAAGAGTCATGCAAAAGTATGGTGTAACTCACCGCCTCTCTCTCGCTGCACCACCCCAAACTAGTGGGCAAGTGGAAGTTTCCAACCGGGGATTAAAGAATTCGAGAGGACGGTTGGTGAAAACCGTGCCTCTTGGTCGGATAAGCTAGATGACGACTGGCCTTCCGTGACAACTTATAAAACACCCATCGGTGTACTCCATACAAGCTTGTGTACGGAAGGCGTGTCATCTACCGGTTGAGCTAGAGCACAAGGCATACCGGGCCTTGAAGCATGCCAACTTTGATATTCAGACACCGGTGATCACCGGAAAGTTCAAATGAATGAATTAAATGAACTCCGTGATCAAGCATACGAGAACTCTTTGATCTATAAAGAAAAGACAAAGAAGATTCATGACTCCAAAATCAAGAACCGCGTTTTCAACGTTGGTGATCGAGTCCTTCTTTTCAATTCTAGATTGAAGATTTTCTGAAAGCTTAAATCCCGCTGGTCCGGACCATTCACTATCACTAAGGTTTATCCTTATGGCACCATTGAGTTATCTCAACCGATGGTCCAAATTTTAAAGTGAATGGTCATCGGTTGAAGCATTACTTTGGAGAGGACATTCCTCCGTGATTGTCCCGGATCTTCAAACTTTCCCCATGAACCAATGAATTCGGGATCGAGTCAAGCTAGCGACTCGGTAATCAAAAACAAGAGATGCCATATGGGTTTTCACCCATATTTCGAAATGTCTCAAGTTTGTTACGGTTAGCCATTCACAAGTGGCTAGCTTGTGTGACAAAACTTGATGCTTAGCCTCTTCTTTCTACTTTCTACCACCCTAGTGTGGGGAGTTGCCCACATGTTGTGTATATATAAGAGTTTCAAAAAAAAAAAAAAAAAAAAAAAAAAAAAATCCTTGCTAAATAATGGCCTTAGTATTTCCTTTTACATTCTATGTTTCGCATAACCGCGGTACTTTGAATATTGAGGGCAATATTCATTTCTAAGTGGGGGAATTCTCACGAATTTTATCATGTAATTATACCGCCTAATTCCCCATTTTGGCCAAAATTTTTTTTGGAGTAAGTGTTTTACACTTACTCATCTTATGGTTATCATCCGCTTTGTCTAATAAACAAAAGGATTGGCTAATCCAGAGCAAACGGCTCTTGGTAAAGATATCTCAAACCGTTGACGGCTTGCAATTTGCCCAAAATTGTATGGTATTCACCACCATATCCTTAAAAGTGAAGAGTTGGCTAGCCCGCAAGTTTATGGCTTGTGGTAAAGGCGCTTGAAAACCATAATTGGTAATCGACTCACCAAAGATATTTTATCTAAGAGTTGGCTAGTCCGTAAGCAAACGGCTTCGTAAAGACAAATCAAACCGTTGAAAGTCGGTGGTTTGCTCAAAATCACATGGTTATCGGTGTACCATGGTTCTTACTTGAACCAAACATTTGGCTACTCCGTAAGTAATGGCTTTTGGTAAAGAGATAAAATCCATTAATTTTTCTCAAAACATTGCTAGGGACTAGCAATATCTTAGTGGGGATTGATGAGTGTGTAAATACTCATCATTTTTGTACAAATTAGATCGCAAAACATCCGAAAACACTCGTAAATGCATCAAAATGATAAAATATCACAAATAAGTGTTTTATGTGTTTTAAATGCAAAATATCAAAATCTGTGAAAACGATCAAGTTTGCATAATTGGCGCTTTAGTCCCCAAGTTTCAAAAGTTGTCAAAACAATCCTCGTAAATCTAAATAAAGAAAATATCATTTTGAGTCCCTAGGATTCCTAAGTTGTCAAAATTGGTCCTTGAGATTTAAAATTACAAAATTACAACTTAGGTCCCCGAACTTTGAAATTTGGCAAAATAGTCCTTGGAGAATTTGAAAATGTCAAAATAGTCCTTGTATTATTAAAGTTTGTCAAATTCAGTCCTTATGGTAACTTTGGAGTATTGGCGCTTTGGTCCTTCAAGAATTCGTAAAGTGCAATGCTAGTCCTTGTCATAATAGCCCAAGACTTGTCAAAACTAATTTTGACCCCGCCTTTTCACCCATTTGACCCTTGTCATTTGCCTGCCCATTGGACCCCAAGTCAACCAAAGTCAAAAGCGATAAAAGCGCGCCACCACCTGCTTCTTCTTCCACCTCTCGCAACCACTTGCACTTGCCTCCCATCACCTTTTCTCAACCCTTTCCACCACCCCTCATCATCACTAACCCCCACAATTAATGCCACCCCCTACCTACAAATTCAGAGCCCTACAAGTCAAATATAGGCTTCCCGCAAAAATATAAAATGGCCAAAATGTGCAAAACTCAACCATTGGCTCTAAAAGAGGTGGGATACTCTCGTAAGGACACGTGAAGTGATTCTGGAGCATAAAAGAGGAAGAGAAGAAGAGAAAAGCAAGATTTAGCTTTTTAAATTTTATGTATGTCGTTTTTTCTTTAAATGTTTTAATTAGTTCACAAATCTGTAATATCAAGTTGTATTGTATTAAGACTAAACCTTTTGATCATTATAACTCAGTTTTAAGTGTTATATCAAGTTTCATTCACATTTCATGTTTTGTGCTTACTGTTGCAAAAATTCAAAGTCAAACTCTTGTGTTCAAAGCTTCAATAAGCTTTATTTAAGCTCAAACGAACTTATTTAAGCTTAAGATAGCTTTTTGTAAGCTTGTTATTCAGTTTCAATCAAAATTGGACAAAAGTCAACAAAAGTCAACTGTGAAGGAATTCTGGTTCAAATAAGCGTGGAAATGATGACAGGTTGATACAGAGGTTGATTTGGGTTGGAAATGGATTAGAATGGTAGTGTATGGTCTTGTTTAAGTTGCAATCATAGCTGGACACTTGTAAGTTCTGCTTACATCATTTTCATTTTGAGTTCATTTGCAGCTTTGCAATTGTACTTGAACTCGTGATCATTAAACCTTTAAACATGTTTATTTAGTAGTAATTAGGGTCACTAGATTTAGGTTAAGTGGTAAAATAAGATAACTCAATAATTTGCTTGGTCATTAGTTCAAATCAGTTTCTAAAAAAGTGTTTGGTTTAGTTACAAAAACTGTGTTAGAGGTAATTTTAAGCATTGTTCTTGTTTAATATATGTTTCTTTAGCTCTTAATAGCTCAAAGTGTAAGAAGAAAACCATCCTTGTTTAAATAGTCAAAATTAGTTTCAATCCTATCTTAATTCATAATCATATGAATTTGGTTTGCTAGATTCATCATACATGTTTTAAAGTCATTAGTCTAGCTCTAGTTCATCTCATATTAGCTTATTACAACATAATTAGCTAGTATAATCAATCTAAAGTTCATAAAAGTCAATTTGTTAGTTTACATAAAAGTCAAAATTTCACTTGGTCGTTTTGAATAAAACTTAGATTTTTACCGTTTGTTTAATACTAAGTTTCACTCATAAGCTCCTAGGATAGTAAACTTCAGTTGCTTAAGAAAATTATAAAATACTAGTTTAGTTTTAATCGGCTTATACGAGTGCTTATTTGTTAGCTTATTGTAGATACCCTTTCTGAAAAGTGCCCTGTGCACAGGTTTGGTAGCTTATTTCACAAGCTCTCTTAGAGCTTATTAGTTAGCTTCAAAATGTGTATTTTGGCTTTTTGAGTAGCTCACCTAGCTAACTCAAGGTACTAAGTTCTTATTTTCCATTTTTAGCTTACTCACCTAGCCTGCAATAGCTTTTCATTATTGTCCATTTTTACTTAGTGTACTAGATAAGTCAGTGTTCAACAGCTTTTCAAAAGCTTCTCAAGAGCTTATTTGTGAAAGCCAAACTTTGTAAATTAGTTCTTTGGAAAGCCTAGCTGGTATACTAGCTTGTTCAAGTTTTATTTTCATTTATTAGCTTATTAGAGTGCTTAAAAATTTGCTATAAGGTGCCTGGTAAACCAATAGAGTGTACTGTGCAAACAGTGTAGTTTGAGCTTATTTGAATCTTTTTCGTGCTTATTCCTTGGTCATTTTGCTTATTCGCTTTTAAAATTAGCTTATTTAAACATCCTTAGTTATTTCCAGTCTTCTTTGCTTGTTCAATAGCTTAATAGCCATTATAGCTTAAACTCTTGTGCTTATTTCCATTTGTTGCTTAACTGTTGGGATTTTTAGCTTATTCTGTGCTTATTTAGTTGATTTCATAAAAGTCTCGCTTTATAAATTGCTTATAATCTTTAGCTTAACAAGTTTCAACAATAAAATCCAAAAATAAAAATATTTTGCAAAAGGTGGAAGGCGTGCTCGAACTCGAGACCTCCCACCTTGTGAGAGTGATAGGAAGTGTACCGGAACCATTGCGCCTTGGGACTTTTTCTCGTTATTTCCTTACACAACTAATCTCTTATATACGTTTCCATTTAAGCTTATACGCTTAGTTTAGCTTATTTCGAGCTTATTCAGTTGAGCTTTTTCCATTTTTCTAATTTTCATAAATTGGTATTGTTATAAAGTATTTTTACAAAAGTTTTATTTTTCTCATTTGTTTTAGTATTTTAAACATTTAATTAGTGTTTTTAGTAATTAATTCATAATAAAAATATAAAAGTCAAAAAATATAAATCTTTTTCTAAAATTTTCTTTTGTCATTTAGTACGTAAGAAAATTGATTTTACACTCGTAGGCCTTTTATTTCACAAATTTTACGCTTTTTGCTTGCGCCTCGCGTAATTTTTAGATATAACGCTCGGTTTTGTTTTAACTCACGTTTTTAGGTAATTTTAGTACACATTTTAGTTAAAATAGTTTATTTAAGATATTTTGTTTTATAAAATCACAAAAACATCATTGTAAAAATAGTGATAGCGTTTATTTAATATATTTTATCTTTTATTTCCTTTAATTTGCATTAAGTCGCTGTAATTTGTTAACCTTTTCTTTAGGTAATTATCCATCAAAAAAACCTTACTGACCACTATCCTTAGTGGTTATTCGAAATCTGATTGTGTTAAACACCAGTCATCCTCCGTGGGACTTAACGACCCGGAAATCCACTGATTCTCCTCGATCTAAATTGCATTTGGTGTGTGAGTGTTTTAAGTTCCTTACTACCGGTCATTCACAAGTGGCTAGCTCGCGTGAGAAAACTTGACGGTTTTGAACCGATCAACGCCGTCGCAATTGTAATCTTATATATAGAATCCGAATTTTTCAGTCTTTGTGTGGAGAGTCTTTGGAGTAAAACCTAAAACCGAACCTAAGGTGTCTTGTACAAGATTTTAGGGTTTTAAACCCTATCTTACATCAAGATAAGTCTTTACTTCATTAATTCAATTATGTCTTTGATTATTTGTGTGTATGCTTGCATGTTCTCCATGTCCGGCTAATTTATTTGTTTGTTTGCTTAGGAAGTATGAAACTTAATTATTGAATATTGATTGGTTGTTTCTTATCTTAGTTGATTAATGATCTAGTAATGCGATAGGTCATTCGTTGTGCACTTAATGCTTGATTCATCTTTGTGAACCTTAGAGTATAATTACCGAGTAATTGTAGGCTAAATCATCCAAGAGCGCTTTAGAGTAGGAGTCTATAATCTCTAGTGGGTTTGTAGACAAGACCCTTTGGTAAGTTCAAGAGTTAGGGAGAAACGATACCCTACAACTTTAGACACACAACGCAACTAGGAATAAGACGTGACACTCAACCATCAATAGAGATAATTAAGGAATAATACAAACTAAGTAAACACATCTTTAAACTATCATACGAGCACACATTAATTAGACATAGACTCCCACAACCTTAGTTTAGATAATTAGATAATAGTAGAGTAATCGGTAGAAATACCAACCCCCAAATCCAATACCCGAGATTCGTACCTTTCCATTTTCATAAAATATAAAAGATAAAAATAATCTTCCTCAACCTTAACCTTAGCGTAGTAACTCCCTACTAGCATTCCTATTCCCCTAGAGAACGATATCAATACCCGTGGCTTACCCTAATTACTACACTACAACGATTAGGTTCACTGCCTAGGGTGTTATAAAACTTGCTCGAAGAAAAGGAAGTTCCTTTGACCCCGAACGACGCGTGTAGCGTTATCAGTGATCTACAAGGAAACGATCTTATGTCTGGAACCCGCACATCAAGTATTTATACAATTTCAATGCAAGACATGATTGCTTCATCTCCCATATGTCTACTTTCAAAGGAAACATCTACAAAATCTTGGCTATGGCACCGTCTTCTTTCACACTTAAACTTTCAAACCATAACCAATCTTGCACGTTACAAACTTGTTGAAGGTCTCCCAAGATTTCGGTACTCTAAAGATCATCTATGCTCAGATTGTGAACAAGGGAAAAGCACCCGTGCTCACTTTCCTTCAAAGGTGGAACACACTCACAAAGATGTGCTTCATCTTTTCACATGGATTTGTGTGGTCCGATGCGTGTGCAGGGCGATTAACGACAACGCTACATCTTGGTAATTGTGGATGACTACTCAAGATGGACTTGGGTTTATTTTCTTCAAGTAAAGATCAAGCTCCATAGATGATCATCACTTTTCTCACAAAATTCAAGTTCGGCTCCGAACACGCTCGTAAAAATCGTAATGCATAAAGGAACCGAATTTGTGAATCAAACTCTTCGTGCATATTATGAGAAAGTGGGAATTGAGCATCAAACATCAATTGCACGAACACCAGAACAAAACTGAGTTGTTGAAAGACGAAACCGTATGTTAATGGAAGTTGCAAGAACGATGTTGATAAATGCAAAACTTCCAGATTACTTGTGGGCTGAAGCCGTGTCAAATGCATGTTACACTCAGAACGGTTCAATGATTACTAAACGCCACAACAAAACACCTTATGATCTTATCCACAACCGTAAACCGAATCTTAAACACTTTCATGTATTTAGATCCCTTTGTTACCCAAATAATGATCGTGATGACTTTGGTAAGCTCAAAGCCAAAGCTGACATAGGCGTCTTTGTTGGATACTGTGAAAACTCGAAGGGATACTGGATCTGGAATCTTCGTACAAGGGAGATTATGGAAACGATTCATGCAAATTTCGATGAGCTTACAGAAATGGCTTCTGAGCAAAACAGCTTGGAACCCGGACATAACCATCTAAACTTTCCCCAAACCCCATCATCACCGAACCAAGCCTACAACTTTTACTCGTCAACAAATGGAACAACTATTTGCTCCTCCGTTAGTGATGATATTGATCAACGTGCTCTAGATGTATCAAATGTTTCACCGCTCAACCCGATAATAATCCAATACCGATACACCAAACAAAAAGCGTGAAGAAGCACCTCTAATTGATTCTACAAAACAAATTAACAAACCGCATCCAATGACATCGAACCAAATTGATGATCTTCTCGAACCATGATGTACCCCAACCCGCAGATTATGATCCAAATGCATTCTTCAACCCTTTTGCTAATGAAACGCCACTCGATGTTGCGGAATCATCTACAAGCCATTTGAATCCTCCTAATATGCACAATGTATATCAACATCAACCCTCCACACATCGTTGGACTAGAGACCATCCTCTTGTGAACATTATTGGAAACCCGAATCAACCAACAGAATTAGACAACACCTTGAGACCGACGGTGAACATTGCATTTATGCACTCACCGTCCGCCAAGTCGAACCAAAAATATTAAAGAAGCTATGACATATGACAACCGGATTAAATCCATGCAAGAAGAACTTAACCGCTTTAAACTTCTTAAAGTATGGGAATTGGTTGCAAAACCAACAGGGTCTATGTTATTGGTCCGAAATGGATTTGGAAAACAAGTTGGATGTTGAAGGTACGGTTATCGTAAATAAATCACGCCTCGGTGGCTAAGGGTTATAGACAAGGAGAAGGAATTTACTACGAGGAATCATTCGCACCGGTTGCTAGACTTGAGGTCGCTCGGATTTTTCCGCATTCGCGGCTCACATGAACATCACGGTCTTTCGGATGGACGCCAAAACCGCTTAAATGGTAAACCAAGGAAAAGGTCTATGTTAGCCACCGTAGGATTTGTTGATCCGTAGTTCCCTAATCACGTGTACAAACCGAACAAGGCTCTCTACGGTCTCAAACAAGCCCCCAAGCGTGGTATGATAAGTTGTCATCTTTTCTCGCCTCATAATTTTGTCAAAGGATCGGTCGACCCAACATTATTCATACAATATCACGAGGAACACATTTTAATCGTTCAAATTTATGTGGATGACGTCATTTTTGGGTCAACACATCTAAAGTACTCAAACGCTTTTTCAAAACTTATGAAAAAACATTTTGAAATATCTATGATGGGTGAACTTACGTTCTTTCTAGGACTGCAAGTTCATCAATCACCCCGTGGTATTTTCTTGAGTCTGTCCAAATATGCTCTTGAAAATTTAAACAAACTTGGAATGCAAAACTGTGATACCTATGCCACACCAATGGCACATACCAAGAAACTGGACGCTAATTTGCATGGGAAATTGGTTGACCCTACCAAGTACCGAAGTATTATTGGGTCTCTCATGTATCTAACAGCCAGTAGACCTGATATTGTATTTGATGTATATCTTTGCTCCGCTATCGATCGCGACTAATCAAGCTCACCTCTCGAGGCTAAAAGAATCTCCGATACATCAAGGGAACCATTAATTTGGGAATCTGTATCCGAAGGATTCGGTTTGAACTAATAGCTTTTCAGACGACCGACCACGCAGTTGCTTAGATTCTCGGAAAAGTACTTCATGAGCTCTACAAGATTATGGTATTCACCACCATATCCTAAAAAGTGAAGAGTTGGCTAGCCCGCAAGATTATGGCTTGTGGTAAAGGCGTTGAAAAACCATAATTGGTAATCACCACCAAAGATAATTCGATAATTTATCTAAGAGTTGGCTAGTCCGTATGGGTACGGCTTCGGTAAAGACAAAATCAAACCGTTGAAAGTCGGTGGTTTGCTCAAAATCACATGGTTATCTGTACCATGGTTCTTACTTGAACCAAACATTTGGCTACTCCGAAGTAATGGCTTTTGGTAAAGAGTTTAAAATCCATTATGTTTTTCAAATCATTGCTAGGGACTAGCAATATCTCAATGGGGGATTGATGAGTGTCTAAATACTCATCATTTTGTATAATATAAACCGCAAAATCATCCGAAACACTCGTAAACACATCAAAATGATCAAAATATCACAAACAAGTGTTTTATGTGTTTTAAATGCAAAATATCAAAATCGATGAAAACGATCAAATTTGCAAAATTGGCGCTTTAGTCCCCAAGTTTCAAAAGTTGTCAAAACAAATCCTGTAAATCAAAATAAAGGAAAATGTCATTTAAGGTCCATGGGATTCAAAGTTGTCAAAACAAA
This sequence comes from Chrysanthemum lavandulifolium, assembly GCA_022545495.1. Taxonomy (NCBI): domain Eukaryota; kingdom Viridiplantae; phylum Streptophyta; class Magnoliopsida; order Asterales; family Asteraceae; genus Chrysanthemum; species Chrysanthemum lavandulifolium. The sequence continues at coordinate 162,236,437 of CM040242.1, forward strand.
CCCTTGAAATGTAAAATTGCAAAATTACAACTTTAGTCCCTAGAGTTTGAAAAATGTCATGTTTAGTCCTTGGACTTTTCAAAGATGGCAAATATGGTCCTTATATTATTTGAGATTGTCAAAACCAATCCTTGGGCTACATTTTCGGTTACGCTTTAGTCCTTGGGATTCGAATTGTACACATTTAACCCTAAACTACTAATTAGTTTTATATCTAATCCTAAGCCCAAAATAAGCCTACACCTAAACCCTTACCCGGTCCAATATGAGCCCAACCTGCTTACCCTTTGTATTATTAGACCCGTCAACCAACCCATCCATCCGGTCAAATAAACCAAACGCGCCTTTTTCTTCTCTTCCCACCGCTTCCTCGATTCACCACAACACCATACCTCCACCATCACATATTCACACCCTTGTCTCCTCCACCTCAACACAAAACAAAACCATTTAATGATCCTTCACCCTTACTCTACCCCTTAATCGCCAAATATCTCATTTCCCGCCAAATTTAATCAAGGGCCAAAAATGGTTTTAAGCTCATCCAAGGGTTGAGAGTGAAAGTGGGAAAGAATCAGAGCACGTGGAAAATACTTTTGGAAGTATAAAAAGGAAAAGAGAAGAAGAGAGAAGTAGTAGTTAGCAGTAGTGTAATTTAGTTTTAAACATGTCGCTTTTAAGTTTTTATGTTTTCTAGTTTATGTTAAAACTTTCAAGCATTTGTAATCTTATTTTCAGTGTATCAAGAATCTACTTTCAGTCTCAATTTTAAGTTTTATGTACGAATTTAGTTAATGCCATTTTTAAGCTTGAATCTTCAAAATAGTTAAAGGTTGTTAATAGTTATTATCTTGGACTCAAAAGCTCATAAAAGTTCATGTTATAGCTTCTGAAAGCTTTAGTAAGTGTAAAATCTTGTTTAATCTAAAAAACAGAAAATACCAAATAATTACTCAAAAATAGCTTGAAAATAAAAATTCATAGGAGAAGGTACAAGAAGACTGAAGCAAGGTATAATTTGGATTGGATTTGGTTTAGAGCTTAATGGTAAGCATATAGGAATGATCTCAATCATCAGTTCTCTGTTTTGTCCCTAGATTCATTTTGTAAGGTATTTCTCATAAATTTGCATTTTTAGTTTTTGTAATCTAAGCTTGTTAATTTCAGTTCAATACTGTCTCATTATAGATAATTTAAGTTTATATATATATTTCTCAGTATAAAAACTTGTTTTAGTAGTAAATTCTTCAAAACAGTCCTCATAAAGGACTGTTTGGTTCTGCATTTTAATTTGTGTTTGAAGATAGTTGAGTTGTTATTTGTTGATGTTCTGTGTCCCTTTAGTGCATAACAGTTCAGTTCATGCATAAAAACTAGTACTTGTTCAATGAAAAGTCAAAATAAATTGTAATCTCACTTAATAGCTATCTGTTAGAATTTAAAAGTGTGATTCTTATCAAGGTGGCTTATAATCCAGTACTTTAGCTTAAAATCAGCTTATCATAGCCTATTACAACTTAATTAGTCCATAGAATCAAGTTAAAGTTCATATAAGTCAAACTTTTAGTTTTGTCAAAAAGTCAAAAAGTGGCAAAATGTTTTTCAGCCTAACTAGAAAGATTTTAGTGAACTCATCTTTGGATCAATTTCAATGATATTTGTGGTTTTAAAAGCCCTCTCGATCTATTTTCTTATGTATATTTTAGCATATTTTTGTGATTTTCTACAAGCTTCAAAAGAGCTTGTCTTTTAGGTCCAAATGCTCAGTGCCAAAACTCGACTTATGCCGAGTTTTTCTCAGATCTGGCATGCTTGTCATTGAGCTCATTTGAGCTCATCTAAGTCTGTATTTTGGTTTGCTTACTCTCACCCAGGTCTTCTCCAAGTTCCAATTTCTGTTTTTCCATTTCAGCTTATTTTGTAGCTTGTGCAATAGCTCAAAGTTGGTCCCTATTCACTGTTTTTAGCTTATTGCTCCATACCTCAAATCTGTGCAAATTGCAATCCAGTGGTTAGAGCTTGTTGTAACTTGTTCCATTCATGTTCTTTTAGCTTATTTTAGCTTGTGTTAACAGTTGGTGCTTGTTGGTTTCTATTTGCTTATTGGAAGTGCTTATTTCATAATCTCTTCCACATCGTTCCTATTTCTCACATAGCACCTTGTTTTTCTATTTTCCTTTATTCCTAGTATAATTTTAGACTTTTCCTAAATTTTCAGATTTTTCTAAGGTGTTTAGCTATTTTTCTTTATTTAAATTAGTTTTTAAGTATTTTTAAATAGCATTTAATACAAATAATTAAGAAAAGCTTCAAAAAAAATAATTTTTTCTATTTTCTTAAGTTTAGATAAATATAAAAAGACAAAAAAATATTTTTCCATAATTTTCTTAGTTTAAATAGTATTTTCTAGCATTTTAATTAGTTTTAAATAGTTTTAATTAATAATAAATATATAAAAAGTCTAAAAAATATATTTTCAGTTTTAAAATAAGTTTTATCATATTTTAGATTTTTCTAAGTTATAATTTCATTTTTCTAGGTTAATTTTGTATTTTCTTCTATTTTAGTGCATTTTAAATACTTAATAAATAGTTTTTAATTAATAATAATTAAATAAATAGTAGTAAAAATAATTTTCCTTTTCTAATAATTTTCTTTTATCATTAGGATTGTAAAAATGTATTTTTCATATTTTTAGGATTTATATTGTGTAAGTTTCACGTTTTTATTTGTACGTTTACGTAATTTTTATTTTAAACGTAAGTTTTAAGTTTTAAGTTTTAAACGTACATCATTTTAATTATAGTGATAGCGTTTATTTAATAGATTTTATATTTTTAATTTTCTTTAATTTGTATTTAAGTCGCTGTTATTTATAAACTTTTTCAGTAGTATAATTATCCATTCAAATCCTTTCTGATCATTATCATTAGTGATCATTCTACCGTCTGATCAGTGTTTAACACACCATTGAGTCTCCGTGGGACATAACGACCCGGGAATTCATTATATTCTCTGATCTTCATTGTATTTGTGCTTAAGCTGTTTTAAGTCTGTTAGACTTGACGGTTCGGACCAGATCAAAAATTTGGCGCCGCTGCCGGGGAGGCTTTAGCGTGTGTTTAGGCATTTTCAGATCCATTGTTGCACATACCCCATCTTTTGTAAAAAGTTTTTTTTTGTAAAGTTATAAATAATCCAAAAAGTTCATTAACACTTTTCCTAAAGTGTTAAAAACGCCAAAAATATTTTCATTCTTTGTTTTTATCAAAATGTTTTTCAAAAATATCAAAATATTCCTCTTGACCCTCTTACCTTTTGATTCTTCATTTCTTACCCTCTGTTAACCTTTGATTCTTTCTATGTCTTATCCTCACCCTCTTGGTTGTCAATGGTGTGGTAGTCCTTATAATGGTGGCAATTGCCCCGCTTGTAGCATGGTGGATTCGTGAAACGGGTCCGTCTATAACCGTGATCCCTATTCCTACCATAACACGATCGATTTATTCCATCACCACCACACCGTGAGACTCAGCAGCTTCTTGTTGTGAGTACTGTGGTGGTTCTCATTCCGCCTCGATTGTCAATCGTGAAACACGCTTGTCTATGAGCGGTTCCCGATAACAATTATGACTACAACACATACCACTCATAGCCACATCGCTTTTTGTTGTGAGTATTGTGGAGGTCCTCACTCTAGCTCGGATTGTCAAACAGGAACCCATTTCCTTGTAACGATTACGGCTCTTCATATCATGACCAACCTCTACAAGACCAAATGATTCACTTCCTCAAAATCTTCTCCTTGATCTTTTGGATTTAGTGAAAGATTTGAAGGAATCTAAACACTCCCATGATAATCCAAATGAAAATCAATGGAAGTTTTGTTAGTCAAGAGCGGGTCGCTAAATTAGATTCCCGATTATGCTTTGAAAAATCATTAGGGAATCAATTGCAAAAGAAAAGCCGCCAAATCTAGCTCTCGATTCCGCTTTCATTCTCGATGACAATGATGATGAAGATATCCTTGATATCCTACAATTTTATAACGGTTCATCAAGTTCATCGGTTGAAACTCCTTCCATGAAGAATCGGGGAGAAAAGACTATGATGGAATTACTAGCGTAAGAACAAATGGAAAGTATAAAACATATGTATGCTAGTCCATCTAATCTCCTCGATCGTTGTTATCACACCGATATTCCCACTCACTCTCTAAACATGGGGATGAGCTTTAGCACTATTCCGTAAATGGAATCGCCTAGTGTTGAGGACCTTATCCCAATCCCGAGAGAGTCACGTGGAATTTCGATCATCCGTGTGATATCCCTTTCCTCTTGAGTGTTCAAATGATCATCTTGAGACTTTCTCGATCTTAGTGAAGATTGTGCTTCATATGGAGACATCGAGTACGCTGAGGCATCACTTCCACAACTGATGTCGATCCCTTCTTGAGGAGTTCTCCGTGAACTCACTCACATCAATCCACTCTTTGATTTCAAGTCGATCCGGGAGAGACCGAAGTCTCATTGATAATGATCATTCACTCACTTCTTATCCCAACAAATTCAATCGAGAATGTTGATCACTTTGTTCCCGAAACATTCAAAGCTACTTTCACCAATCCTCTATTTGAATTCGACTCGAATTCACTTTAATTTCTCGAGAATCCACTCTTTGATACTCGGATTGAGGATAGTGATGAGCCCACAATGGAACAAGAGTTCACAAATTCATATCATGTGAATGATTCTCTTCATGAGGAGTTCGCGGTGAACTTTCTCATATCATATCTCCGCCGGAGTATGATTGCTGGATGGCAAAAATCATGATCGGGGAGAGAATCTCAATTTGCATAGTTATGACAAATCTTCCCACCCTCCCCACCGAGATGCCTTCCAAACCAAAGAGCTCTACCAAGAAAATCCAAATAAGTGCAACCGCACTTAATCCCGAGGAAGAAGATCTAGTCATGATTGTTATCATGATTTTCTTTCTTTTCTTCACCTACTCGGTGACTTCCTTTCTTCTTCACTCCTTCGGGAATGAAGACACTATTTTTGATCCAGGCATTTTCATTTATCATTTGTGAGCCGGGTCTGTGTCTGTCTCTTTATATCTCATCGGTGTGGAACTTTCGCGCGCTTCAATGTTTATCCAAACATCTTGAATGAAAGTCCGATGGAGATTGTATCTTCCACTTGATTCCCCATGAACCAATGAATTCGGGGTCGAGTCAAGCTAGCGACTCGGTAATCAAAAACAGTAGCTAAACATGGGTTTTCACCCGTGTGTACCACCCTAGTGTGGGGGAGTTACCCCACATATTATCTATATATAAGTATCTTGAAAAAAAAATAAATAAATAAATAAATAAATAAATAAAAAATCTTCTTTCTAAATAATGGCCGTAGTATTTCCCTTTTACGTTCTTTGTTTCGGCATAACCGCCGGTACTTTGAATATTGAGGGCAATATTCATTTCTAAGTGTGGGGGGGAATTCTCACGAATTTCATATATTATCTACCCAATTCCCGCTTTTGGCCAAAATTTTTTTGAGTAAGTGTTTTACACTTACTCATTTGGTTATCATCCGCCATGTTTGATAAACTAAAGGATTGGCTAATCCAGAGCAAACGGCTCTTGGTAAAGATATATCAAATCCGTTTATATGGCTTGCAATTTGCCCAAAATTGTATGGTATTCACCACCATATCCTAAAAAGTGAAGAGTTGGCTAGCCCGCAAGATTATGGCTTGTGGTAAAGGCGTGAAAAACCATAATTGGTAATCACCACCAAAGATAATTCGATAATTTATCTAAGAGTTGGCTAGTCCGTATGGGTACGGCTTCGTAAAGACAAAATCAAACCGTTGAAAGTCGGTGGTTTGCTCAAAATCACATGGTTATCGGTGTACCATGGTTCTTACTTGAACTCGAAACATTTGGCTACTCCGAAGTAATGGCTTTTGGTAAAGAGTTTAAAATCCATTATGTTTTTCAAATCATTGCTAGGGACTAGCAATATCTCGATGTGGGGATTGATGAGTGTCTAAATACTCATCATTTTGTATAATATAAACTGCAAAATCATCCGAAAACACTCGAAACACATCAAAATGATCAAAATATCACAAACAAGTGTTTTATGTGTTTTAAATGCAAAATATCAAAATCGATGAAAACGATCAAATTTGCAAAATTGGCGCTTTAGTCCCCAAGTTTCAAAAGTTGTCAAAAAGCAGTCCTCGTAAATCAAAATAAAGGAAAATGTCATTTAAGGTCCATGGGATTCAAAAGTTGTCAAAACAAACCCTTGAAATGTAAAATTGCAAAATTACAACTTTAGTCCCTAGAGTTTGAAAATGTCATGTTTAGTCCTTGGACTTTTCAAAGATGGCAAATATGGTCCTTATATTATTTGAGATTGTCAAAACCAATCCTTGGGCTACATTTTCGAAGTTACGCTTTTAGTCCTTGGGGATTCGAATTGTACACATTTAACCCTAAACTACTAATTAGTTTTATATCTAATCCTAAGCCCAAAATAAGCCTACACCTAAACCCTTACCCGGTCCAATATGAGCCCAACCTGCTTACCCTTTGTATTATTAGACCCGTCAACCAACCCATCCATCCGGTCAAATAAACCAAACGCGCCTTTTTCTTCTCTTCCCACCGCTTCCCTCGATTCACCACAACACCATACCTCCACCATCACATATTCACACCCTTGTCTCCTCCACCTCAACACAAAACAAAAACCATTTAATGATCCCTTCACCCCTTACTCTACCCCTTAACTGCCAAATATCTCATTTCCCGCCAAATTTAATCAAGGGCCAAAAATGGTTTTAAGCTCATCCAAGGGTTGAGAGTGAAAGTGGGAAAGAATCAGAGCACGTGGAAAAGACTTTTGGAAGTATAAAAAGGAAAAGAGAAGAAGAGAGAAGTAGTATTTAGCAGTAGTGTAATTTAGTTTTAACGCTTTTAAGTTTTTATGTTTTCTAGTTTATGTTAAAACTTTCAAGCATTTGTAATCTTATTTTCAGTGTATCAAGAATCTACTTTCAGTCTCAATTTTAAGTTTTATGTACGAATTTAGTTAATGCCATTTTTAAGCTTGAATCTTCAAAATAGTTAAAGGTTGTTAATAGTTATTATCTTGGACTCAAAAGCTCATAAAGTTCATGTTATAGCTTCGAAAGCTTTAGTAAGTGTAAAATCTTGTTTAATCTAAAAATGTAAAATACCAAATAATTACTCAAAATAGCTTGAAAATAAAAATTCATAGGAGAAGGTACAAGAAGATCAAGCAAGGTATAATTTGATTGGATTTGGTTTAGAGCTTAATGGTAAGCATATAGGAATGATCTCAATCATCGCCTCTCTTTTGTCCCTAGATTCATTTTGTAAGGTATTTCTCATAAATTTGCATTTTTAGTTTTTGTAATCTAAGCTTGTTAATTTCAGTTCAATACTGTCTCATTATAGATAATTTAAGTTTATATATATATTTCTCAGTATAAAAACTTGTTTTAGTAGTAAATTCTTCAAAACAGTCCTCATAAAGGACTGTTTGGTTCTGCATTTTAATTTGTGTTTGAAGATAGTTGAGTTGTTATTTGTTGATGTTCTGTGTCCCTTTAGTGCATAACAGTTCAGTTCATGCATAAAAACTAGTACTTGTTCAATGAAAAGTCAAAATAAATTGTAATCTCACTTAATAGCTATCTGTTAGAATTTTAAAGTGTGAATCTTATCAAGGTGGCTTATAATCCAGTACTTTAGCTTAAAATCAGCTTATCATAGCCTATTACAACTTAATTAGTCCATAGAATCAAGTTAAAGTTCATATAAGTCAAACTTTTAGTTTTGTCAAAAAGTCAAAAAGTGGCAAAATCATTTTTCAAATTTAACTAGAAAGATTTTTAGTGAACTCATCTTTGGATCAATTTCAGTGATATTTGTGGTTTTTAAAAGCCCTACTGATCTATTTTCTTATGTATATTTTAGCATATTTTTGTGATTTTTCTACAAGCTTCAAAAGAGCTTGTCTTTTAGGTCCAAATGCCTCAGGCCAAAACTCACTTTATGCCGAGTTTTTCTCAGATCCGGCATGCTTGTCATTGAGCTCATTTGAGCTCATCTAAGTCTGTATTTTGGTTTGCTTACTCTCACCTGTGTCTTCTCAAGTTCCAATTTGCTTTTCCATTTCAAATTATTTTGTAGCTTGTGCAATAGCTCAAAGTTGGTCCCTATTCACTGTTTTTAGCTTATTGCTCCATACCTCAAATCTGTGCAAATTGCAATCCAGTGGTTAGAGCTTGTTGTAACTTGTTCCATTCATGTTCTTTTAGCTTATTTTAGCTTGTGTTAACAGTTGGTGCTTGTTGGTTTCTATTTGCTTATTGGAAGTGCTTATTTCATAATCTCTTCCACATCAGTTCCTATTTCTCACACATAGCACCTTGTTTTTCTATTTTTCCTTTATTCCTAGTATAATTTTAGACTTTTCCTGAAATTTTCAGATTTTTCTAAGGTGTTTAGCTATTTTTCTTTATTTAAATTAGTTTTTAAGTATTTTTAAATAGCATTTAATACAAATAATTAAGAAAAGCTTCAAAAAAATAATTTTTTCTATTTTCTTAAGTTTAGATAAATATAAAAAGACAAAAAAATGTTTTTCCATAATTTTCTTAGTTTAAATATTATTTTCTAGCATTTTAATTAGTTTTAAATAGTTTTAATTAATAATAAATATATAAAAAGTCTAAAAAATATATTTTCAGTTTTAAAATAAGTTTTATCATATTTTAGATTTTTCTAAGTTATAATTTCATTTTTCTAGGTTAATTTTGTATTTTCTTCTATTTTAGTGCATTTTAAATACTTAATAAATAGTTTTTAATTAATAATAATTAAATAAATAGTAGTAAAAATAATTTTCCTTTTCTAATAATTTTCTTTTATCATTAGGATTGTAAAAATGTATTTTTCATATTTTTAGGATTTATATTGTGTAAGTTTCACGTTTTTATTTGTACGTTTACGTAATTTTTATTTTAAACGTAAGTTTTAAGTTTTAAGTTTTAAACGTACATCATTTTAATTATAGTGATAGCGTTTATTTAATAGATTTTATCTTTTTAATTTTCTTTAATTTGTATTTAAGTCGCTGTTATTTATAAACTTTTTCAGTAGTATAATTATCCATTCAAATCCTTTCTGATCATTATCATTAGTGATCATTCTACCGTCTGATCAGTGTTTAACACACCATTGAGTCTCCGTGGGACATAACGACCCGTGAATTCATTATATTCTCTGATCTTCATTGTATTTGTGCTTAAGTTGTTTTAAGTCTGTTAGACTTGATTGGTTTGGCGCAGATCACTTACACTTCATACTTAACCAAATTGGAAGTTATGGGCTATGGATGAAAATGGTTGAGGTGGAGAGACCAAAATTGTAAAAAGTTTAAATTTATTTTAACAAAACCCTTCCACCTAAAAACACTGATGTGCTTTCCGTGTGTAAGTTTTAAAAATTTATAAACACAAATTATCCGGCTATTACTATAAACACATACGAGCAAGTATACTCGTTCGCGATAGCAAAGGTGGGTAATGTGGAAAACTAGAAGGGGGGTTGAATAGTTTTGCCGATTTTAAGTTAGTTTCAAAAACTATAGATTCGATATTATGTGAAATCGTATGGATGTAGAGAAAGTATAGATCTAATGATAAAGAAAGTAAATAAAGTAAAGCAAGGGATAGAAATGACACAAACGATTTATAGTGGTTCGGCTACAAGGACACCTTCCTTGCCCTACTCCACTCCCCGAGTCACCTACTCGAGAGTTCAAGCACTATGTCAACAAACTCCTTCAACTTGGCGAAGAAGCCTTCACAACGTTGCTTACACCTTTTTCCGGTACAAAGCTAAATACCGAGTCCGTAACACGGTGGACCAAAACCAACACGACTATTACACAACAAATATGTGAAATATCAAATACAAGATCTTTGCTACGAAATCTTGTGGAGGAACAAATCAATCAAGGACCCTTGCTTGGATGACTTGTAGAATGCTCGTGATCTCGCCTTTGAGAAGGACCTATATGAGAATCACTAAAGAAACAAAGAAGAAGAACTCTAGATCAAGTGATCTTTTATTAGAAGAGAATGAGAGTATATGAGAGAATTAGTAAGAAGAGGGTGAGTTAGAATGAAGAAATGGCTCTCTATTTATAGGCAAAACTTGCCACTATTCCCAGTATCCCACGGATCCTCCCATGGGATCCGTCTAGTTTAAACCTAGGGATCCGTGGGACGCTCCTCTTTGCCCATGGGTTTTTTAGTTATGGGTCATGGGTCATGGGTTATGGGTTGGTCCATGGGTATTTGTTTAGATACAATGTATTTGCTGAGTACAATGTATCTAGTCAAGTGGGTATGGGTCAATACCATGGGTTATGGATATGATCCATGGGTTGTGATTTTTACCCATCCTAATAAACTATTACAACAAATAATTTATTACAACAATTGTATTAAATGGCAATATGTAAATGCTTTACAAAAATAACATGTATCCTTATAATTGTACTTTAGATAACATTATATTTGTTATCAACAAAACACTAAGAGATCGCAAAATATTAATAAACGTTTTTACGGTTTATTTGCATTAACAATCTCCCCCTTTTTGTTGATGACAAAACATAATGTTATGATGAGTAAAACTTAAGAATAGATGTATGTTTTGAATGCCCCTAAGTTTTACTTCTTCTCCCCCTTTTTGTCGAAACAAAAGTTAACCCATCAAGAAATAAAATGTGGAAAAATAGTCCACGACGCTTACTCCCCTCGACGGTAGCTCCCCTAGTTTGGGGCATCAAGTGAAGAAAAATAAAAAAATCCTACAAAGAAAAGGTTAGTAGTAACATGCATAAGTAATCTTGTGATTGACGGAATCAAGATTGGGAGCCAAGGTATGTAAACAAGGCCTTGTAATAAAACAACAAAGTGTAGTGGTATTTATGCCACATACAAGCATGTAAAAATAAGAACAAGACTTGTTCTTGAAAATGACTCAAAAGAAAAGTACTAAAAATAGAAAATAGTAATAATGATTCCTTCCATGCTTGCATAAGGTTATGGATGGAGGTTTTGATGAGTAATGGTATTGATGCGATCAAGAATGAGGTTGAGTATGAATCGCATTTCTTCCCTAACTTCTATTGCAATATCCCTAGTGGATTGGCAATGTTCACAATGTAATTGATGTGGGTAATGAGTGCGGAAATTTTCTGGGTTTTTTTGATTTGTGAGTTGCGGAAGATGTGGTGGAAAAATAGGAAAATACGGATCAAAGTCCGGAATGTTTGTAAGTGGTGGTGGAAAAGAACCTAGGTGTTCTTGTAGCTTAATGGGAGCTAAGGGTGGTGATGTTTCAAGGTCATTGAAAATTGTGTTTGGAGAAGTGGGAGGTGTCAAAAAGGCTATTTCTTTTTGTTTTGATTATTGAGATCTTGTTGGAGTCTTAAGGAGTTCCAAAAGAGTGACTTTAGGTGATGAAGTTGGTGTACTTGTTGGTGATGAAGGAGGTGCTATAATGGAAGCATCTTGTGGTGAGTTATTTATTGGTGATGAGCCATTCGATGATGGTTTTGCTAAGTAACAAGGCCGGATGCTAATCCGTGCGGATATCCTTGAGTTTGATTGTGGTATTTTGGAAGGTGGGAGTACAAAAGTTTGGATTTCATGAAGAGGATTGTTTGTACTAGGTGATTCATCTAAGTTGTAAGATCTTGTGGATGACATGGTGTTGTTTGTTTGTGAAGATGAGATGAATTATGCAAGCATTTTGGGAGTCCTATATATAGAAAAACAATGCATTGTAATGAATGCTTGACCCAAAATGTGGATTAAAATCTAATGATTAGATATGAATTTAAGGCATGTGATCATGAAAACACAAGCATTAAAGAACATACTCCAAAAAATGAAAAAATGTTGAAGTTTTCATCCAAATTGAGAAAAATATAAGGTAAAAACAGCTGTCTGTCTCACGGATCCCACGGATCCTTCCTCGAGGGATCCTTTCAAAGATTAAGGCTGGGATCCGTGGGACTGGTGATTCAGGCAACACAAAATTTTCCTTTTGGAAACATTTTTTCCTAGTGTGTGCCTATATGCAAACTATTTGGAGTTGCGGTTATCTCAACTCCTAAGAAGAAAATAAAAATAAACTAGAAGTGAAAAAAGCATACTATTATGTGAGATAACCCGAGTGCTCCTAATTCATTGTTACTTAAATGAACATACCCGAAAACACATATTAGTTATGTGTTCTCTTTAGCATTCAAAAGACATGAGATGCAATGAAAACGGGTTTTTACTTTGTATTAATAATGAAAAAGCGATTTGTCCTAGACGTGAGAAATTGCTTTTGTGAAATTGATACGGGAAGAGGTATCATTTTTAGAAAACGTTTAAAAAAGAGGTTTCTATGTGTGAATAAAAATCGTTTTATCCTTTGAAAAGAAGATGTGTCTGTAATTATATGTTTGCAACTTGTACTTATTTTGAAAGAAAATAAGAAAAATTATGAGTTATAAGTGAAAAACTTATCTTGGGTTTTGAAAATTCCCGTATTGCTTTGTGAGTTGTGCGTGAAATAGAGATCCTAGACTCAGAAAGAAGAAGGCTAGTGTTTACATACCTTGTAGAGTTAAAAAGTAAATTACGACGATTGTTCCATGAGACCAAGACCAGGACGAAGTAGGTTGAATTGTTCCCGCTTCAACGGTTTGGTGAGGACGTCGGCTATGTTGTCTTCGGACGCTACCTTCTCAATAAAGATGTTCTCCTTTTGAACATTGTCTCTTAAGAAGTGATGACGAATCTCTATATGCTTTGTACGAGAATGTAATACCGGATTCTTTCTTAAATTGATGGCACCCTTGTTGTCACATAGAATGGCTATGTCACTTAGATGAATGTCGTAGTCAACTAACGCTTGTTTCATCCATAGTGCTTGTTGGCATGCTTTACCGGCGGAGACGTATTCGGCTTCGGTTGTTGATATTGCTAATGCCGTTTGTTTCTTTGAAAACCAAGATGTTAAACAACATCCCATAAAAGTACATAACCCACTTGTACTTTTTCGGTCAACATAATCACCTACATGGTCAGAATCTGCATATACAATTGTTTCTACTCCCGTGCCCTTAGGATACCATAATCCTAATTGTGTTGTACCCTTAATGTATCTAAATATCCTTTTTACGGCTTCTAGGTGTGATGTTTTAGGGTCTTCTTGAAACCTAGCACATAGACAAACACTAAACATGATATCCGCCTACTAGCCGTTAGGTAGAAGACTACCAATCATGCCACGATATTTAGTATTATCAACGGATTCGCCGTCTTCATCTTTTGTGAGTTTGGTGTCGGATGACATTGGTGTCCTAATTGGTTTTGACTCTTCTAAACCGAATTTCTTTAACATCTCTTTTATGTATTTAGATTGATTAAAGAAGATACCATCTTCTACTTGTTTAATTTGTAGACCAAGAAAGAAACTAAGTTCTCCCATCATACTCATCTCGAACTCGTCATGCATGATTTTAGAGAAATCATCACACATGTCTTGACAAGTGGATCCAAATATAATATCATCTACATATATTTGAACTATGATTATATGTGACTCTCTTTTCTTAGTAAAAAGTGTGTTGTCAACTAACCCCATGGTATAGTTGTGTTTGATTAAGAATGACTTGAGTCTATCATACCAAGCTTTTGGAGCTTGTTTAAGACCGTAAAGGGCTTTCTTTAACTTATACACATGTTTAGGTTTTTCAAAATCGATGAAGCCCGGAGGTTGAGCTACATATACTTCTTCATTAATAAACCCATTTAGAAAAGCACTTTTGACATCCATTTGGTAAAGCTTTAGATTATTAGCACAAGCATAAGCAAGAAGTATTCTTATAGACTCTAATCTAGCCACGGGGGCATAGGTATCATCAAAGTCTATTCCTTCTTGTTGGTTATACCCTTGGGCAACGAGTCTAGCCTTGTTTCTAGACAGTACTCCGTTTGCATCTAACTTGTTTTTATAAACCCATTTGGTTCCTATTATGTTTTGATTACTAGGTGGAGGGACAAGTGTCCAAACATCATTAGAAATAAATTGATTTAATTCTTCTTGCATAGCCATTACCCAACTTTTATCTTTTATAGCTTCTTGTGTATTCTTAGGTTCTATGGTTGAAACAAAACAAAATAGGCTACTTTGGTTTTGAACTTGAGACCTTAAGGTTCTTTTGTTTAACTTTCCTATGACCTTATCTACGGGGTGATCTTTGGACTCTTTAATGTTTATTAGTTCATTATTTGAAGATTCTTCTTCTTCTTCATTTATCTTTTTCTTTATTACAATAGCTTCACTTTCTACAATCTCGTCATCGACAAGAGGTGGAGAGGGTTTGGGTGGACTTTCATCAAATTTTACATTTAATGACTCTTCTACCTTCATTGTTTCTTTGTTTAATATGACGTAAGCTTTGCTATTAGGAGAGTAATCTAGAAAGATACCTTCAGTTGATTTAGGATCAAATTTTGTAAGGTAATCTTTAGTGTTAAGAAGAAAACATTTGCTACCAAAGACTCTAAAGTGATCTAGCGTAGGCTTTTGCCTCAAGTAATTAGTATAGAGTTTTACCTAAAATTGGTCTAATTAAGACTCGACATATGTACGCTGAAGTATCAACGGCATTGCACCAAAACTTTTGAGGTATGGATTGCTCATTGAGCATGGTGCGACTCATTTCTTGTAGGGTTCTATTCTTTCTTTCAACTACCCCATTCGATTGTGGAGTGCGCGGAGCCGAGAAGTTGTGAGTAATACCATTAGCGTCACAAAAGGCTCCAAATTGCAATTCATTATCGAATTCCCTACCATGATCCGTTCTAATAGACACTATAGGACTTCCTAGTTGTCTTTGGATTTTCTTGCTTAATATTTCAAAATAATTAAATGTTTCCGTTTTATTCTTTAAGAATTTTGTCCATGTGTACCTAGAGTAATTATCCACTATGACCAAAGTGTAGTAGTTGCCTCCATAACTTTGGATAGTGGATGGACCAAATAAATCCATGTGTAGTAATTCTAGACACTTAGTTATAGACACCATGTTTTTAGCTTTGTGACTAGAATGAACTTGTTTTCCTACATTACAAGCATCGCAAAAGTGATGTTCATATTTTAACTTAGGTAGATCACTTACTAGATCTTTGGATGATAGCGATTGAAGAAGTTGCATATTGGCATGACCCAATCTTTGATGCCATAAGGTCGAAGTATCATCCATAGAAGTAAGACAAAGTTTGTCTTTAGGTTCATTGCCGATTTTAATAACATAGACTCCATGTTTCCTAATTCCTCTTCCTATGGTTATGCCATTTTTAATATCTTACTACGGTTTCGTAAAAGTACATTGCACTTTTATCACATATTTATCCTATACTTAAGAGGTTAAAGTTTAGGTTTTCTCGTGACACACATCGTTAATGGTTAGAGATTTGTTAGAAATCGTACCTATACCGATGATTTTACTTTGCTATTTCCAAACACCACATTTCCTCCATTGAAGGATTCATATGTGGAGAATAGATCTTTATTTCCGGTCATGTGCCTCGTGCACCCGCTATCCTTGACCCATTCATCCGGATCTAGGTCGACCTTTAAGCACACCTAAGAAAACAATTAACTCAAAAGTTTGGTCCCCATTTGTTCATGGGTCCATTAGTGTTAAACATTCCATTCATGTTAGACATGTATGGATAAGGTGAATATGCATTCCATGGTGTAAAGTTTTGAAAGGGAAAACCATTTTGCGTATTTGAGTTCCATCCCATTTGATGGTTACTTCTCGGGTAAACATTATTAGGTCTCCTAGATGGATTAGGTTTCGAAAAAGATGGAGCTTTGTGTCTTGCAAAAATAGGATTATATTTTGGAGGTGGTTCTCTAGTGGTAAAATGAGTTGGTTTCTTCTTATTAACGATAACAAAATCATTTCGTGATGAAGAAGCTATGTTATTACCACTGTTTGCTTCAGCAGACCCATGGATCCCTGGCTGTACACTAGCCGGTTCCTTTTTTGTGGGATCCGTGGGATCCGCCACAACAGTGGCTTGTTTTTCTGGTGCCTTAACAAATTGTGTTTCTTTGTTTTCACTAGTTGACGCATCAAGTTGTTGAATACCTAAACCTTTTTGGTTGTTTCCGGTTTTAACACTATCTAATATCATATCTAAAGTAGTCGTACTCATTCTAGCAATTTTAGAATCTAGTTGATCAACTAGTGTTTGAAGTTGAACGCAAAGTTCACATTCACCACTGGCTTTTTTACCCTTTTCTAGATGTTTCAATTTTGCTTTTAATTCTATGACTTCCTTATCTAAACGTTGGTTTTAACTTTTTAAAAGCTTGTTTTTGTTAATTAGTTTTAAGCTAATATTGCAAAGTTTGTCATATTCATTATGCAATGAGTCATCATCTAGTGATAAGCTACTATAGTATTCGTGACATACCTCGTCATTTGCCATGAGAAAAATTTCTCCGTCCTCCTTGTCGCTCATTCCCCACGTGCCGCTCACGAATGCCTTTTGATCATCCCGTTTGGGACACTTACTAATAAAGTGGTTTGGGTCCCCACATTTAAAGCAAGCACGATCATCCCTTGGCTTCTCGTCCTCTTTGCTTTTCCGGAATCCTTTCTTGTCGTCATACGGTTGTTTGACGTATCTTCCCTTCCTTCTAAAGAACTTTTTAAAGTCCCTTACCGCCATAGCATACTCCTCGTCGTCACTATCTGAAGAGGACTTCTCTTCATCGCTCGAGGCCTTTTTGGCTTTAAGGGCTGTTAGGAATTAGAAAATGCCATGTTAAAGTGTCGGTCACCCCAATTATGGTCAAGCATATGTTAGCTCGTAGACGTGTCGTTATTTACGTTATTTAGTAGTTAATTAGTTAGTTTGTAGCTTAGTTTAGTTTAGTGTAACACCGTGGAGGAAGGACGAGTCTTTACCCACTGTATGCCTGATCTACAGTCCGATAGGAGGACATAGTATTTGTAACTATAAATACCCCTTCCATCCTTGGAAGGGGTGTGGCTTCTTTGAATCTAGCCTTTCATTTTTATAAAGCAACTCTCTTTCAAGAACCTCCTCTCAACTCTCTTCATCTCTCTAATGGCTTTCTTATATCATCACAATCCTAGACCACCCGAATCATCAAACAACATAATATACACGATCCTACAATTGGTACCAGAGCCAAGGTTGTGTTGTTTTGATGATTTGCATGGTTTTTGAAGCGGTTTTGTATACGGTTTGGTTGATTCTTTGATGCGGTTTGATCCATGGTTTATTGTGTTGTGATTTGTTGTGGTTTTGGTATATGTGTTAAAAATGTTGTTAGTACTATTTTAATAGACTGAAATATTTTTCCTACATTATTGAAAACAATTTTTAACAATGTTTTAAGTACCAATGTGTTGTTACAATATCTGGTCTTTGTCATTTTTGTCCAAAACAGTGTTTTACAATCATTTTCTTATGAATTGTTTGTACCAACGTGAAATCTATTAGTGGTCAAATGGTCAGAGTTCTTTTGGAGGTCAAAACAGGTCTAAAAGGGAGCAGTTTGTGTGCAGTCTTTGGGTCAGATTGGTACAACTTTCTTCAAAGCGAGTTGTCAATTCTGTCCAGATGCGAGTTGAAGTGACTGTCCAGGTTCAAGGTATTCTGGATGAGTGTTGTACTTATTCTGGATGCGAGTTATGCTTAGTCTGGATGCGAGTTGTGCTGATAAAAATGCGAGTTGCCTGTCTGTGAAAAGCACAATATGCAGTTTGTCACCATGTCCAGATTCAGTGAACTAGTAAGCGAGTTGGGTACTAACTTAAAAGATGCGGGTTGACTATTTAGTCAACTGCGAGTTGCTTACTAAAGTCATAAGCGAGTTGTCACTTTTGCTATGTGAGTTGTCATGCTGCAAAATGATACGGTTATAAAGGATGCGAGTTGTTAAAACACTTTTTTGAAAGTGATTTGAGTTGGTAATGATGCGAGTTGGTACAGTTGCATGTTGTGTACTCGCATTTTTAAATGCGAGTTGTTTTTTTTGAACTAAGCGAGTTGTTGTCCAAAAACTCCAAATATCAAGACTTACCAGTCAACTTCAGGTTCTCAAACCCTCATCAGTCAAGTGCTAAATGAAAAACTCAAAAGATGTTAACAACATCATTAATCACAGCAACAACAAACTACCATCACATCTCCTCATAACATGACTCAATCTATTTAATACAAGTAAAACATATCTCAGATTTGATTCAACTCTTTCTCCAATCTTTATAAGATTTTTTTTTGTTGATCAAATATCATCACAGATCGAATACCATATGTTTAATCATACACTTATTGGATCTCAGTCACACTTTCGCTTTATTAAGCCTATTGAAAGCCATCATACGAAAGTAAAAAACCATCATTGATCTAAGTAACAAAGACACTATTTGAAGACTATGCTTCTTGGTTATGTTCGAACTTCAAAAGAAAAGAGTATAACAACAATTTGTTATCCCCTTTGCCCCCGTTCGTTGGTTCAAAGAAACAAAAGAACACGAATTAATATTAATACCCTACCTGTGTTTGTCCGTATTGGATCTCGTTGCCAGCTCAAATACTCTAGCCATCCATGTGGCTTATTCGTCCTACCACATGCCATCCCTGTGGCTATGACGATGAGCCTCGAGCCAACCCTGTGGCAAGATCGATTGGAAAAAAATTAATGAAGGTTTGTGAGGCGTTTGGTATATGGATTGAGATAAAGGGAGGCGACTAATATTGATTTGTGAGTAGGTTTTTGTTTCCTGGAGTAATATTTGTCAAAGTTCTGATTAACTGATGGGGGGGAGCACTTTGAAGTAGTGTCATTAGGGTTTGTGTGAGGGATTTTAGGTGGTGTGGGTGTAATACAATGGTGTTAAATACACAAATGATTAGGGTAAATTGATAAAAGGCCGAACGTGCATATGGATCTCCTTTGGGTCGGTTTGTAAATCATTGTGTTGTTGGGCTTTAAGCTGAAATTGATTTGGGCCGTAAGACTTGAGTTTGAGATTATCTATTGGTCATGTATGACATTTGCAATCACAAATAGGCAATCACAAATCTCGTATCTTGATGATTTTGGACGCTTGGGTCTGAGTAAGAATTTCAGTTGGTGGACCGAATGCTTAAGATAGATTACTATTAAGCTTGCTATTTGGTGAATTGGATATTGAGGTACTATGGATTATTGAAGTGTGCTAATGATCCCAATTTAACATAATATTTGATCTATATTGGGGTTATTCTTTTATGAGCCAAAGTCGTTATGTGCTAAATTGGACTGGTTGTGTGATATTTGGATATGTTTATCGACCGGGCCTAGAAGTGCTATTAGACGTTCCGACGTTAGTAATTGATATTTGACGAAGGCTTGGAATATGTCAACAGTACATCTACTTTGGAATTTATGATTATACACACAAGTAATCATGCTATCATTGGTGTTGAGTTAATTTCGTCCGTAGGCCGTGTTTTTTTTAATGGATTTTGTTCTTGGATATAACGGATATAGTGGGCTATTAATTGGACCAAGCTTGAATTTGATATGTGATGAATTGGGTTTGGATGATGGTCAGATGAGCTTTTCGAAATTGGATTTTATGAGACTTGATTAAAATGAGAATGTGTTGAAAAGATTTGATGATGTGAGTTGATGAAATGATGAGATTCGTTATGATGTTTGGAAATTTGGTATGATGATGATTGTTGTTGTGGTATGAGGGTTGATACTTTGGTATATACATTTTCACGATGATTATTATGTCACGGCTTGGCTTGAATCGATTAAGGTTGACTACGGATTTGGTTGTATGGTATTTCTTATTTGACTTTGAAGTGAAGTTTTTCTGGGCGCGGTTACTTATTTCGTCTTCTTTCTTTCTACCCTTCCACGAAGACGACTTGTTTGGGCATTTATTGAGTATGATAAAGACTTGGCTATTTAGTTACATTTGTGATTCTTTCTCGCTTAACCTACAACGTAGCTATCACTTCGGTGTCTCACTCAGTTGAGAATGTCAAGAGTTTTTGTACATTGGGTACACCGTTTCTTTTCCACAAGGTTGAGTACAAGTTTAAGTAATAAATCTGAGGAATTCTACTTCATGATCAAGTCTGGTATATCGGATTTACTTCACCAAGTGGTCACAACAATAGCCGAGATATTACGTGAATGGTGTGCTTACCAAAGTGTTGAATGGATGAGATGTGATCAGAAATTCCCATGAGATATTGTGAATGTTTAAGATACTTCACAGTCTAAGCAATTTTTTCAAGAATCCTTAGTGTCTTTCATGACTCCTCAAGATGATTGCTTATGACAAGAACTTCTCGTGCTAGTAGTCGTACACGTTATGATGCTTCCGAAAGTTCGAAACCATCATGGGGGAGAAACGTGTACTTTGGTGTGTTACGGTCAACCTCAGGGGGAAGTAGCTTATACTACTCGACTTAGTATGGTTTGTGAAGTTGTCTACATATGGGTATAGAATTGTTGATGATGTTGTTGATGTTGGAAAATGAACCGTTGATGAACCGCTGCATGTTCCCCTAAAACAAGATATTCACCGAAACCACAGTTGTCATAACACATTCAAGTTGACATTGTTTACGGTTTTGTCTTGATTTTGTAAAATCCCGCGAAAGAATATATTTCTCGGTTTAAATCATAGACTTGTAAAATCTCGTGACAATGGAAACATCCTGGTAATAGTAAAGTGCACTTCCGGATCTATCTTACGGTTTATTCTTGGTTTTGTAAAATCCCGCGAAAGAAACTATTTCTCGGTTTAAACTATAGAATTGTAAAATCCCGTGTTGATGGCATCATCCTGGAGAAAGGGAAAGTGTAATTCTGGATCTTTTCTGATGCTGGTGCTACGGTTTCTAATTCAAAGAAGGTATAAAGGGTGTACTTCATAAATTGGATGTGTGTTTGTATATTCGTCATGGCAGTTTGGTTATTACATGGTTTTACGGGGTTATGTGCTTTTAACCATGGTCGGGATGGAAACCCTTATCATAGTTCACTTAAAAACGTCAAAGGAGGCTAGACTTGAGCTTTTAACAAGATGATACGACAACGGCGTTAATTCACTATTATTTATTTGAGGTTGAAGTGAAATATCACGGGCGAGTGTACTTAGTATCTGAAGGTATCGGGGATGGTTGGATGAAGATTCTTCAAGATCCTTGTTCGAGCTTATTATCAAAAACGAAGACTTGGAAATCTAGCTATTGTTGGGTGTCTTTTACCTTTTCTTTTACCACTTGGGGGAATTGGGCTCCCAC
This sequence comes from Chrysanthemum lavandulifolium, assembly GCA_022545495.1. Classification (NCBI taxonomy): domain Eukaryota; kingdom Viridiplantae; phylum Streptophyta; class Magnoliopsida; order Asterales; family Asteraceae; genus Chrysanthemum; species Chrysanthemum lavandulifolium. Next base: position 162,257,923 of record CM040242.1, read on the forward strand.
CACCACAAAATAACTATCACTTTAAGGAGTTACGTTGTAGTGCTCAGTGTCACATTCAGTTGTGGATTTTCAAGAGGTGATGTACGTCTTATACTTGATGGTTGGTTGGGTGAAGAGTATAGAGTACTTAGAGATGCTAATGGAAATCGGCACCGCTCTTTGTTACATATGTGCAAGTTTAAGTCACGAGTTCGGGTTAGTTTACTTCAAGGTCAAATTCATCATATTGGGTTATCTCCATCAGCTGTCACGACAAAGAGCCTACTGAATGATAATGGGATTGATAATGGGATTTATTACAAGTTTTGCCAAGAGATGATGAAAAGAGAGAGATTATGACGTTTGAACACAACAGTTCAAGCCTCGTTCTCTAAAGAAAAGAAATGTGTGCGTTTGAAGATTATCTTCGAAGAAGAGAAATCTTCTTATGACGTTTGAACACAACAGCTCAAGCCTCGTTCTCTAAAGAAAAGAAATGTATGCGTTTGATGCGCATTATCTTCGAAAGAAGAGAAATATTCTTATGACGTTTGAACACAACAGTTCAAGCCTCGTTCTCTAAAGAAAAGAAAAGTGTACGTCTCAGTGCGCTTTATCTTGGAAAGAAGAGAAATCTTCTTATGACGTCTGTTCACATCAGTCCAGGCCTCGTACTTCATGATTATGGCGTCTGCAGATAACACTTCAGGCCCCATACTTCACAGAAAAGAAAAGTGTACGCTTCAGTGCGCTTTATCTTCAAAAGAAGAGAAATCTTCATGTTTATGACCATTCTCGTCGACATTCTTCATCAACATGCTTCATGCTTTTTCCATGCGCTTCAGTCATCAAGTGAAACAGACTACTGATAATTACTCTTATTCCACTTGCTCAATATAATGAAGATGGCGACATCATGTGCTAATTAGACGGGGGAGAAGTGTGAATAGAATACATTTGGATGATAATCACTTGTTTAATCAAGAATGGCATCTCCGTATGCAATTCTTGAGGGGGAGAAGAAGTGTGAATTTTTTGCATGGTTGATTGATATTTGAAAATATATAGTCAAACGGCTCCTAACTCATGTAAGAACCGAGCTTCTTCTTATAGGATCATCTTCACATGTAGTTTCTTCTAAGAGCCGTTGGTTGACATCTTCACACGGGCTGATATGATTAAATGACAAAGTGCTTCTAGTTGTCGGGTGATTTCTTTGATGAATATCTTTCGTTCTTGTTTGATTGAGAGGATTTTAATTAAGGGAGTTGCTATTTACAAGTTAACGGGAATGCCTTTGGTGTGAAGAAGATGTTAACTGTCTATTTCCCCATTCGGACAATCTTGAAGAAGGTCGAGTCTATAGTCTGTTCTACATTTTCTGCTACATGTTAGAAGTGTAACACCCCCAATTTCGTGATACGCAACGGAATTCAAACTGGGTGTTACTTCATGGCACAACAGTCATAACAATAGAAAACGAACTCTAATTGAGTCGTTTTAAAAGATTTATCATTCGATTTATATAAATATCAGAGTTTACAAAAATGAAGTCCCAAATGGTTCCAAGTTTACAAAATACATTAAATTGGTTTTCGAATGATAATAAAATTTATAGCCTTCTTGAGTATCCGTGCTCCTCCGTGCCAGCCTCAATCAATATGGACCTGAAATACATGCTTAAAACTGTCAACACAAAGGTTGAGTGAATTCATAGAGTTTAGGAAATCAGTTGAACACATAATATTTGTGTGGGTTACGTTGTTATACACCCATAATGTTGAAAACAAAACAGATGTTATTGCACTAAGCTCATGATAAAACCAAATTATGTTGGGTGCCACTACCCAAAGTTATGTTGGGTTCCTATTCCCAAAGATATGCTGGGTGCCTATACCCAAAGATATGTTGGGTGCCTCTTCCCAAAGATATGCTGGGTGCCTCTTCCCAAAGATATGCAACTATTTCTACGTAAGAAAATTAACTACCAGTTTCTAACTTAGGCAATAATAATATCATGAGAACAGTAAATAATTTCAAAGCAATGTGTTCGGTTTAAAATAAAGCATGTATCCCCCCAAGGGTTTGTAAAACAATTAAGTAATAGAAAGTGGGGCTATGAACTCACCTTAATAAATGATATCAAATGTATAATGAGAATGATGGATATGCCGTGAGAACTTCTACGAGAAACCTAGAATAGGATGGTGCGACTTAGGTTTGAAATAATGATGCTAAAGAAATAACAAACCTATATACGTTTCTATGTTGATCATGATGTAGTACATGGTTTTTGTGTATGTCGTTTTATAGAAACGGTCTAGTTGTGAAAATGAGTTTAGTTTATACATATCGTACTACCGTTTGGGCCATCACAATTCGTGAGGTCATGTAGTAATCGCTCGAGGAGCTAGGACACTTTAAATCGTAAATCCAAAGAACTCGTCGACACGCTTTACTCAAATGAAACCCCTCACATGAAGCTCCCTAGTTTTGTAGCACTTAGTAGATAAAACATATGTTTTGTTTATATATCATAAGTGTCATATGGTTTGTAAACACAAGTTACAAGGTTGTTTGGTTATGATTAGGAATCATAATGGTTATTACAAATATCGTCATAATTTATGTCACAAGTGTTTAAAGAAAAGTTTACAAGTTTCTAAATTGTAAAGTTGGTTATTACAAGTATAGTTTCATGGTTTATCGAGGGAGTAGATCCAAATTGTATTGTATACGTTTAGGTTTGTGAAGGCTAAAGCCTTTGGTTTACGGTCTCGGCTTAGGAAGCCTCGAGGCTTTAGCCATGGCCTTGTCGTGGCTTTGGTCTTGACCATCATGGTCTTGAGACTCAGCCTTGACCTTAGCCGTAGCCGTGGTCTTGGCTTATGGCCATTAGGCCTCTTGGTTTGCTTTTAGTTGTGACAAAAGTATAGTTATGAGACCATATAGAGGGCAGTTTCTGTTTTTGAAAGATAATGGCCTGTTTATGCGTTTTCAAGGTCCGAGCTTCTTTACCATTAAAGGAAAATGTCGTTCCGGACAACTTTCGTGTTTTAACTTTTTGATGATTCGGACCAGAAGTACCACTTTTTACACGACCAGACCCTAAACAGCTTCTACTTGGCAGTTTTGGCGTTTTAGTTTCGCTAACTTCTTTTGCCTATAACTTTTGACTCGTTTGTCCGTTTCAGGTGATTCAAGTTGCTATATTTACCTTTTTATCTTGTCTACCATAGTATGTAAATTAGAAAGTCCATAGGTTACTGATTTTAATGGTCTCAAATGTGTAGAATATGACTAGTTTACTAGTTTGTTACTTTTATGACGATATGTAAATTAAAACATGTGATTGAGTATATGTGCATCATGAATCAACATAGTAAAAATATATATAGCATGAAATAGTTAAGATTATGAATAATAAAGATGAGATGATGGTGGTGATAAGTTGCTTACAACTTTTGGCTTTCACTTAAGAAAGGAGTAAGTTAGTAAGGATAGGACTTTGATTGATTGCTTAAGACTTCGGATTGAGCTAGCTTTCCACACCTTGGAACCCTTGCAAACTTGAAGAGTTGGTGATGAATTACTAAGTGACTTGAGTGGATTTAAACTCAAGAAGATCACTTAAACTTGCTAGAGATTTGATGTAGTAGCTTGATCTTTGGAACTTTCTTGCATAAACTTGAAGTTTATAGATCAAATGATGGAAGATGTGTATGATTTGTGATATGAACGACCAAGAACAGAATATGAGGGTTCTTAGGATGTATTTTGCTTGCTATTTATAGGAGGGTAAGTTTGGTTAACCATATATTGGGTTAAATATTAACCATGGTTAAGTTAGGACACTTGTAATGATCTAAATGAACCATGGTTAGGATGATGCCACCAAAATGATGACTCCCCCCCTAGGTCGGCCATGAAGTGATGATAAGGCTTAGATGATAAGTCTTGGTCTTATCTTGAGTTTAGAGTAAGTTTTGGTTCCGTTATATGCCAACCGTAAGTTGTTAAGCCATAAAACGTAAAATCGGGTATTGTAAAAATATGAAACTTATAGGAATGATTAAACTCATCATTATACTCCATGTAAAAATATAAAATGGGTGATAAGTCTCATTGGGTGAAAAAACGCTTAAAAGCTGAAATACGGTCAAAACGCGTAATTGCAGCTTTATCGAAAAGAACGAAATTTCGTGGAAATGATCGTGAATTTATTTAGAGTAGACTAAAATTAGTCTAAAAGTGATATGAGATGTCAAAATGTGGTTTTCGTCATACGTGGGATAACTTAATAGTTATACGTGAAGTTTAAAAGTTACGCGATTTAAGCAAAACTAGAGAACGTACAAGGTTAATTTCTTTATTGTCAACGGAGGAGGGAAATATGTTTGACTTTTCCAAAAAATGTAAAAGTGTCTATATATCTTAGAAAACACAGTGCATGAATGGTTAAGTCTGGGTCTAAGTAGAATTGTTTAAAACGTAAGTTTAGTCTCGTACGACTCAGGGTTTATTTGGTAACATTTTTAAAATGAAATCTTAAAAATTCTCAAATTGATTATGAGTGATCTAAAAATTAATCTGATGTGAGGAAAATTGTCAGAGTTGATTTTCGTTATGCTGGATGTTTAAATGGTGTTCCGACCAAAACGAAACTTTAAAACGATGTTTTCTTAATAACTTTTGCGAAAATGATCTAACGATTGTCAAACTCAGGATATTACTAAAATAATATATCTTACGAGAATGTGAAATAAAATTTTTATGGGATGAATAGTAAAAGTGAATAGTAATTTCTCGAGGTGAATAGTAAAAATTTGAGAATGGATAGAAATCCTGAAAATGCGAATTGTTACAAGAAGGCTAAAGACGAATTGCATATGATGATCTAAAGACTTCTTCTTAATCCGGGCTGAGAAGAACATTTGAAAATCTTCGTCAGTTTAGGGGAGAGCACTAATTGGGGGAGATTGAAAAGCCAAATTTAATCCCCAATTAGACTTGCTTATATTCTTCAGCAAGTTGATTCTCGCAGATACATCTGAGCTTATGATGTTCTTCTCAATAGATTTCTAGTATACGGGCTTATTATGTGTTGCTGATTATGAATCATCAAAACCAGAAAGGGGGAAGGAGACACGCATCTAAACACAAGTAAACATTGATGAACTTAATACTTCTAAGTGATTGAAGATATCCCGGGAAGACTAATGTCCTTACCGCAGAGAAACTCCAGGTTTGACTCATGTCGTTTAGTGCTCTTATTCCAACTATGTGGGGGAAGAGATGGAAGAGTTAGTTTCTGAAGATAAAAGAGGTACACAAGTATGACATATTCAGGGGAGATAAATGTGTAACATAAGGGAGGTGTTATCAGTTATTCCTTCCTTGAGTATTGATGTACTTCGGATTCTTGAGCTTCATACACGATCATCAGGGAAGAAAAATGTGAAAATTTGGGAGGTGTTTTCATTCCCCTCATGATGTGTATTCGGGAGAGTTCTTGGGTATTGGTGTACTTCGGGTTCTTGAGCTTCATATATGATCATCAGGGAAGAAAAATGTGAACATTGGGGAGGTGTTTTCATTCCCTCATGATGTGTATTCGGAGAGTTCTTGAGCATTATACAAAGAGACCGATCGCATCAATTCAACTACTGGGGAATTGTTCTCTTGAAACCTTTGGAATGGATTGCTTGAGACTTGGTGGAAAAGGAATTTGAGAAGATTATTTAAATGTGGGATGATACGTTGTTGTTGTTCTATTGGATGATATAACCTCGAACGAAGAATCACAATGATCATTCTTAAAAGGAACAAAGAAGATCGATGATAATGGTGTGCTTCTTTGTGCACCGCTAAGGAAGCTTGAAAGAAAGCTTTGAATCTTCTCACTAAAGGATTTTCGGTTTGGGGAAGTCGCCAAAGTCTCACTTTCGACGGTTCAATTTCTTTCTTCAATTCAAGAGCTTGAAGCTTTGGTGGTGAAAGTTTTAGGGATGTTGACTTCTATCTTCTACAATGTGGTCGCTCGATATCCTTATCTCGGTACTCGTATCATCATCTTCTTAAACTATATCATCTAATCTATCGTGTATATATTTTCAAAAGCAAAATACAAAAATATAAAACCAACAAAATCAAAATAGAAAATTATAAAACCAACAAAAACCCATAAAAATCATAAAATTTAAAAATACCAAAAATATGTTTTCTAAAGACATGTCTTCTGGTATTGATAACATATGCGGTCTTAGAAATGTCATTCAACAATGGCACGGGACCATAGATGAACTTCGAGCAGAAGGTGTAAATATTTCTTTTCTAAACATGTCACAAATCAAATGGCTTACAGTTATTTCAGACTGTAACCCGCACTTCAAAAATGATGGCTTGCAGTTATTTCAGACTGTAACCCGTGCTTAAATATGGCTTGCTATTACTTCTGATAGCAGTCCGCTCTTCAAAAAGGAAAGTGTTGCGCTAAACCTATTTTCAAATATTTCGTGCACTTATCCTAAAACAAAATGAGGAAAGTATGTCGAAGGACTGCCGTTCTCACACAAATGTTTTTCCGTCTAAAAAATTCTTCAGAAAAATATTTGTTGTATTAAAAAATTGGTGGAAAATGAGTTGCTTTCAAAACAATCAGATTCAGAGTTTTTATAAAATTTGCAAACTCAATCAATGACTTCAGCGCTTTTAAACTTTTCAAAAATTGAGTCATTGATGGAGGGGGGGAATGTTTTCAAATCTATATCATCTAACGGGCTTTCTTAATTATCCTACATGCTTAATTAAAAATGATGTTAACCTACGTTGAAGGACGATGTGCCTAGGATATGATTGTTAGGATTAGATGATTAGAGTTTGATGAAAACATTATTCCCATGCCTTTACATGATCTGATTGAGATGTTGCATTGACTTTTATTAGTCGATTGCTGTTTGGGTGATGTCGACCACCATATATCAGTATGTGTGTTCACTAACGTATGCAGGTATATTGGTATATAAGAATGTTCCCGATCCGGATCCCACATATGAAGATGATTGGATGCCGTAAGAAAGGGTAACTATATCTTGGGTTGACAAATGAAGAAACGGAGCTTAATTTTACTTCTATGGAGAGTTGGCATGATAAAATGCAACGTAAGAGGTCTCACTGCATCAGCAGATGGTTTTCTTCATCGTCAAATGAAGAAACGGAGCTTAATTTGACCTTTATGGAGAGTTGGCATGAAAAAAGGCAACGAAAGAAGTCCCACTGCATCAATAGATGGTTTTCTTCCAAACCCTCAGCAACAACAACAAAAGTAGCTCAACCATCTAACGTATCTTTGTGCAGGATACCATTTTTTAAACAATTTTGAAAAAAATTGATTAAATTGTTTTGAAAATGGAAAATATTGTTTTGAAAATTAATTGGATTTAATTTTGAAAATCACCAGACTTCATTTTATCAAAACTTAAGTCACTCAATCATCGACTACTGTCATGGATTGAGGGGGAGAGTGATTTAAAATAAATTATTTTTAAACGACATTTCTTCACAAAAGGTCCGATTTGTACGAAATAAAGTGGTGATCTAAAGATTTAATGTTATGTCATGGTATTATTTTCTTTAAAACTCAAAGATCTTTCAAAATGAAATTTTTTCTGTTCTTGTTTGATTGTGAAATTGTTTTATTTTTCTTTAAAATCTCTTAAAACTATCATACCTGACACTAACAATCTTTAGTTTCTAAAATTGGTCCTTATCTGTCATTTTTCAAAATCAAATCTTGCCACGTCTTTCCCCAAAATTTTCTAAATGATTTAAATCTTTTGGGAGCACAAATCTCAAATGGTTTGAAATTTTTTTTGATCGGGGGAGAGATCATGATTTAAATCTCAGATCTGTTTTAATGGAATTGGTTTTAGTCCTTCAAAGGCACTCCTGCCTCCATGTGCCAAACGATTTCAATATACATAATGCACATGTTGAGGGGGAGCATTTATCCAAAAACAAGATGTGCTTTTAAATCAGGCACACTTTCTCCCATGTTTTCTAAACCTTATTAAATCACTTGAGATCCAAAATCTCAAAGGGTTTGATATTTTTGATCGGGGGAGAATTTGTGATTTAATAATGAAATTTGATAAAAGGTGATCGTTTTGATTCAATTGTGCAGGCTGCTCTCTCATATGTGCTAAACCCTTTCGAATCTCGAAGCACATATTGAGGGGGAGCATTTCAAAAGAAAATAAACTATCGAGGTACAAAAGCTTTTATGTTTTAACATAAAGTACCTTGATTGAGTTTTCAAATGGTTTTCTTAATGGTTTTTGTGATCGTGGATGTGCTTCAAAGAACTCCTGCCTCTATGTGATAAAATGATTTCAAATATCCTACGCACATATTGAAGGGGAGAATTTACCAAGAAAATCAAATGGCTTTTTCCATGGAAATTGTGATCAAGAATTTATTTTAAAAGAACTCTTGCCTCCATGTGCTAAACAATTTCAAAAATCATATGCACATGTTGAGGGGGAGCATTTCTAAATGATCAAAACTATTAAGGTACAAAATACTTTGATATTTTATCACCAGTACCTTGATTGATTTTCCAAATGATTTTTCAATTGGTTTCGAGAAGAAATGAACAATACCAAAAGACCGACCAATTTACTTTATGCATGGTGTTATAAGGATGGTTAGGTTAGGTATTCGTTCCCACGATCCCCCCAGAGCCGGAGGGATCTACCCAGGGACAATCCACTAGATAGTGTAGAGTCCTTAGGTATGATGAAAAAAGGAGAAAAGTGAGATATGGGAAGAGTGCGGACTGAGATAGAGCTAGAACTGGAATAAACCCAACAAGGTTCTAGTAATGAAGTCTCGGTAAGCATCAAGGGTTGAAGAATGAAAAGAAATGAATGTGAAAAGGGTGAAAAGAAATAGCCTCCAATAATTCAACCTTAGGGCGAAACCGGTTCAATACATATGCTACTTGGTGGTTACTAAGGTAACGCCAGATTGAAGACAAGACGTCATGGACCCAAGGACGACCGCACTACAACTTCCCAAGCTACTCAAGTTCCTCTTAAAAGGGCTTGTTTCATTCTCACGGAGAACCTACATAATCTATCGACTTTCTCTTAGAGATAGTTGATATTGAAGAAGGAGACCCTCTCCCTAGTCTCCGGCATAGGAACCAAATGTGCACAATTGAGTCTAGAGCCAAGAGATCATCCACAATTGTAACATATTGGGTTTCACAAACACATCAAAACATGATCAAATGTAGGCGTATAACTTAAGGTTTTTAGAGAGAGAAAGAGTTAGATGTTTGGGAACTTAGTGAGAGAAAATGAAAGTATTATTATGAGCTCCAACTCTCTACCTTGGGAGGTAGAGAGTATTATAGTCTTACATAAAACGCCACCTACGGGCTGTGGATCAGGCATACAGTGGGTAAAGACCCGTCCGTCCTCCACGATGTTACTAAACTAAATACTACTTAACTTTAAATAACTACGACTACGAGCTTTCTAACGATTACATATACTTGAGGTGACCGACACTTTAATAACCGGATTTACTAAATCCTAACAATCTGTTCCTAAGGGAGGTCACCTCAAAAATACATTGAATACAAACAGATATTACATTAAGATTGTTCTTGGATTCTTGTTAAAGTTCTTAGCTCTGAAGCTCGTAGTCATTGATTCTTCATTTTAGCATGAATGGATAATCCAAGTGGAGGTCTTTAACTGATCCACGTGATAATGAGTGTTGAGCCAGCTTTGAGATCATCGGCTACCATAAATCTCTGACTCATCCGTTGTAGTGTTGGTATTATGTGATGTTGTGACATTTGGACCGACATGCTCACATTCTGGATCATGATCTCTTCTCATCAGAGTAGCGGAAGCTTTTAGTTGATTCATGATATTTGCAGCAGCGTAGCAGAAGCATAGAGTGAAAATATCAGAGTCGTTGATGCACTTATCATGATTCTTTTAGAAATGAAAGTGTTGTGTGAGCATGCGGCTATGGATTGATCTCGCATTACGATCACCGCAAACGTCGGTATACCGCATACAACAGCTAGCAATAACGCCGCACGAGTGTCTTTGATCACTTCGTTGAATTGAGGTACACGCCCACGGCTCCCGTTGATCAAGACAAGTCTTTTGTGATCGTATAATTCCAAGGAATCTCCTTGACAGGTTTCGCAACTGCTCTAGCTGTTCTCAAACCGGAACGTCTCAAAGAAGACAACACGGAGTGAGTGAACCAACGAATTTGAGATTCACTGATTGATGAAAAATGATTTGAAAAACAATCGTGTATTAGATATAAAGATTTTTGCAATACAACAAAGGTTTTATGGAAAATCACTTATCAATCATAAATATCCTTTTTGATTTTGAAAACATAATACACAGTCAACGTGCTAACGAAAAGAATTTTTTAGCACACCGACTGGTTTTTCAAAGGAATCCGTCAATCCGTTTTTCTGGACAAGGAACAATTCAATTTTGAATCGCTCCATTGATGAAGTCCAGATGACACAACAAGTCTTGGCAATACCACAAGGATAATGCGTAGGACTCTCAAAATATATTCTCACATTCCTTATTGTGTGAAACTGTGAGTCTTCAAGGATGATGTGTCCTAATGAGATTTATAGATGATCTCGTGGCTCTAGACTCAATAGTGCACATTTGGTTTCCTATATCAAAGACTAGGGAGAGGGTCTCCTTCTTTAATATCAACAATCTCTAAGAGAAAGTCGATAGATTATGTGGGTTCCCCGTGAGAATGAAACAAGCCCTTTTAAGAGGAACTTGAGTAGTTTGGGAAGTTTAGTGCGATCGTCACCGGGTCCATGACGTCTTGTCTTTAATACCGTGTTACCTTAGTAACCACCAAGAGCATATGAATTGAACCCGTATCGCCCTAAGGTTGAATAATTGGAGGCTATTTCTTTTCACCCTTTTCCATTCATTTCTTTTCATTCTTCAACCCTTCATTGCTTACCGAGACTTGATAACTAGAACCTTGTTGGGTTTATTCCATTACTAGCTACATCTCGATCCGCACTCTTCCCATATCTCACTTTTCTCCTTTTTTTCATCATACCTAAGGACTTCTACACTATCTAGTGGATTGTCCTGGTAGATCCCTCCGTTCGGCGGATCATGGGAACAAATACCTAACCTTATCATCCTTATATCACCATACATAAAGTAAATTTGGTCGGTCTATTTGGTATTGTTCATCTGCCATTGGAACCAATTGAAAACCATTTGAAAATCAATCCAGATACTTGTGATATATTATCAAAGCATTTTGTACCTGAATTGTTTTTGATATTTTTAGAAAAAGAGCTCCCCCTCAACATGTGCATCATGTATTTGAAATCGTTTTGGCACACGGAGGCAAGAGGAAGAATTAACTTCTTTGATTACCATTTTCTAAAGGATATCAACATCACTTCCTTGATCAAATCAAGTAGATAAAGCATATTGGGGAAGGATGAGGTTTTCATAAGTTTGCTCCCCCTCAATATGTGCCTCGAGGTTTGAAAGAGTTTTGCACATATTAGAAGGAACCTGCACTTAGAGACAGATCAATCACGTTTCAATTATTTGTGGTTAAAAATAGGATGCTCCCCCTCAACATATGCATGGAAAATTTGAAATCGTTTGGCACATGTGGGAGGAGAGCTTGTAAATCATTATAAAACCATTTATCGGATTATCAGTTTAAATCCAATTTAAATCACAAATTCTCTCCCGATCACAATTTTCAAATCATTTGAGATTTGTGATCTCTGTAGATTTAAATTGATTTTGAAAGCTTTTGAGGAGAATAGTAACTTGCTTATGAAAACATTTTAACTGATAAGGATCGGATTTTGAGACTTTAAACTCCATTGATCAAACATGCATGAGTATCTTCTGAAAACAATTGCATGACAAATAACCTTTTGATTTAATTGAAATCATTCTCCCCCTTAATCAATGACATAAGTTGTTGATTGAGAGATAGAGATTTTGACAAATGTTAAGTCTAGATGATTTTCAAAAATTGAGTCCGAGTTATTTTTCAAAGCCATTAGTTTTCATTAGATAGCAAATATTAGTTTATAGAATCAGAGCATGAGATTTGAAAAACAAGATAAAGCATGGCTCTGTTCTTTCTTTAAAAAACGGGTTATAGACTGAAATAACTATAAGCCTTTGTTTCACTTTCTCCCAGAAATATTTTTTGATTTTTGTGACAACTCGTAATTTCAGGTCATTTTACAAATTTTGAAAATCTCACCATTTCATCGTTTATCGTAAACTAGGTTTACGAGTATCAAATTCGCGTAACCTTAATGGTTTAGCTGCGAATTCATGAACAATCATCGAGGGCATTTCATATAGACTAGATTTAGTCTACATATCATCAAAAATATCATTTCATATCAATTTATGCATGGGTTTGCATTTTCCATTAAACGTTTATTTTTCTATTAAATAAACGCTATCGCGTAAACATTTATTTTGTAATATTGATCCGACACTTCCAAAAATGATCATAATATATTTTTTATACTCATTTTAAGACTATAAAAATTATATTATTAGTTTACCCGATGTTTTCAATTTATTTTGTATATAAATTGTTATATTTATATAATTACTGACGTTTTCGTAAATTCAACACGATTAAATATTTATTCACTCAATACTTGTGAGAAATGTATTTTTATAATTTTTATGACTTCAATACATTTTATTTTGTCTCGTTAAAATTTACTTTTAGCTAACGCTACCCTAAATTGCTTGATTATATACACAAGTTACCATCTATTCTTAAATAACTATGCATTACTAGTATACTTATACATTATATTATACAAAGCAAGTGATTCATTTCTTTTTCTTTCATAAGTGTCGACACATATAGATGACACAACAAGTGATCATTTTGATATTTGCTACTTATATTGTTTTATACTCAAACATACAACACATACTTCTCATTATTCCCAAGTGTAAAAATCAAAATCCTCTCTTCTTCTTCCTTTCCACCATGGCCGGCCAACCCAAGAGATCAAGAGGAAGCCATAATTTTTCAAAATTTATGTGTTTATCAAGTCCTAGGAATAATCTTGTTAGGGTTTTGAAATAAAAACCTCAAGATTTTTAGGCATAATTTGCTCAAAAACTCATAATTCATTCAAGTAAGCCTTTTATGATTTTTATTACTCTTTCATACTCATATCTATGTTATATCATCATTTTTGTAAGAAAACATGCATGTTACATATGAATTTATACCACTTCTAATGTTTTTATTACATATTATTAGTTATAATTATCCTATAATTAATCCTTGAAACATATCACTTTTGATGATGTCTAGGAACCCATGACACCCTAAGAAGGTGTATGGTAGGTTTAGAATAGCTTTGGCGTTGGTTTGAATTGGTTAGAATAGGTTTTGCGCGAGAAAAACTCATTTCGACAACTATATTTAAAGGTCTGTCCATATTTGTGAAATCTGGAAAATCCGACAGTTGGTAAAAATTTTTGGGCTAGATATTTGGAAAATATACTTTAAAACGAAAACGTGGCCGCTTGAATGGGTTAAAACGGAGCTATAACGAAGAAGTTATGCTATTTTAAGTTTAACGATGAAAACTATTTGTTTCGTAAAATTCAAGATGTATTCTCGACTTTTACGAGTCAAAATGAATCTTAAGCGTTATTAAATGTGTCGACTTATCAAAATATATTAGTATATATTATCACAATTCCGTGGATATAAAGAACGAGAAAACGGACTTAAAACGAAGAAATTGTGGCCAATTAAAGTTTAACGAAACTTATATTTTTGACAACTTGTAAAATATATATGCCGATATAATTTTAAATCGAGGTTTTGACCCCTTCGGGTCCGAATTGGCTTAAGTGTAGGACTACGCGTATCCCGTGAAGGATATGCGTAACAAGGACCCCACGCTTAAGGTCAACTCTTACGAGTAGCCTTACGCGTAAGGTTAATATATGCCTACGCATAAGCTCTACGCATAAGGTCTCCTTTTCCCACGCGTAACATTTCTTACGCGTAAGTTAGGATTCTACGCGTAAGCTCACGCCTAAGCATATATCATACATCTCACGCCGTATCTTTGCCAAAACTACGCTTAACCCTCGGATTGACCTTCATGATGAATTGTTACTTGTACAAACTTGCAAATAAACTAATCATATCATCACGAATCCAAAATGTCACTAATAAACTTTAATCGTCGATATGTTGTGAAGCAATAAGTGATAAAATAAACTTTAAAACTTAAAGTTAACTAACTCACGAAACATTTCACGACATCATTGAATTATTGAACATACAAGTGACTTAGGACTCAGAACAATCATTGACACCGTACTTTCAATAACTAGACAATAAGACCTTCATTGACTAACATTATGTCTTTCGATATGTTGGTTCTTTTGGCTAATGTTATTTCGCATCACGACATGGTCGAACAAATGAATTTGGATGCACCAAGTTCTCTCCATTGTCGATATCTATCCTCATGGCTATCCAATGAAGATTGGAAAGAATAACCTCCGTGTTGACTTTGACACCCTCACTTGCTCTCGAATCCTCATGTCTTATTGCTATTGATATTCGAGGACTCATCCGTGTCGAACATGCTTACTCACTCGCAACCATTCCCGAGATCTACATCCAACAGCTTCGGAACACTATGGAACGGGTCAAAGGAAGGATCATTGTGACGGTGACTCAACCACAAACAAGTCACCATTACACTGCGCACTTAAGGGCGCTCTCCTTATTCTCAAGTCAATCCAACCAAACTTTATGCCTCACTGTGAAGAGTTAACTCTCCAATTCTTAATCAATATCGGTTATGATGAGGCTACAGGAGTAATCACCAAGCACTCTCATGTAGAGCTTAAGAGTATTCCTCAACCATGGAGAACACTCTACATGATCATCACCAAGTCTGCTTTCGGTCGTGATAGCGGCTATGAGCATCCTAAGCTCATAGAACGCAAATATTTTGGGCATTCGTCAACATGAAACACATCGCTATTGAAGCTCGATTTGGGATGACATGATGTCATTTCTCAACAAACTTGGCTCAAAGATTCCCTACATCGGATATACCAAACTGTTGATACAGAGAGCACTTGGACTTCATCCCGATATTCCCAAGAGGCTCAATGACCCCGACAATCACGACATGTTGACGGAACCTATTCTCTCGTCGTAATCAAGGAAACGTCCACAAAGAAACAAGGTGTTTGTCTTGCCGATTTCCTTCTAATCAAGATGTCGAAGCTCGAACGCATAAGAGATATCTGAAGCGCTTAGACAAGGCAAAGTTGGTCATCTTGATTTAAAAATCTTCGAACACCGTCAGAGAACCGAAGAGGAAGTGCAGAAGCACAACAAGTTCTCGTGAGTCAAAGGAAGGTACCTAAAAGGAAAGTTCCTTCTAAAAGGATTGTTCCGTAAAGGAAGCCGAACCTATTCCCACACTTGAACCTCAAAGACAACTTAGGATGAGAGCTCAAGATACCGAGATGATGAAGAGGTTCATTACTCTGCAATCGCAACCAAACACCGCCTCGAGACAAAACCTCCAAGTCCTCCATTTGTCCAAGAAAGGGAAGACTCCAATATTGTACCTTATGATGAGAGCTCAAGAAGAAGAAGAAGAGCAATTGGACAAATCATACAGAAAAAGTTTCACAATGTCCGACACATTCAAAAGGCACTGAATTTGCTAAAGAACAAATGGGTGGCCTCGGAGGATCAAGTGGTCTTGCCACTCTCTCCGGATCCCGATGCGGTTAATCAACCCGATAAGGGATCCGTGCCACCACTCTTCGCAACAACAACCGCTGTTGAAGACACTATTGTGTATGATTTTGAGAAACAGAAACCGAGAAAGAAAAGTCTAAAGATGACGAGGATGATTATACCAAGTTTCTTCTAGACAGTCCAACACACTCAAAGGAGAAAACCCGAAACTCCTAAGGACATGAAGTCTCCTCATGTCTCCTCATCATCGGATTCTTCGCCTCACTCATCACAACCACCATCAACAAAATCAACCGATCATCATCCAAATCGGTGAAGAAACCACCTAAATCTTGGATTTCTCAAACACATGCAAGAATTGTGAAAGTCACAAACAAGTTAGAAAGAAGGACATGCTCCATGAAAACTTAATTGGTATGTCAACAAATGCAAGACTTACATGATGAGAATGACAAGATGCGGAAAGATAGGAAAGCTATTCAGATTTCATGAAGAGTCATCGTCGAGGAACCGAATGAAATGATTGAAGGATACACTCAAAAGTATCTTCGTGGATATCATTCCTAAAGTCCAAAAGAAACCGGAGACGTCGAGAAGAGATCAAACCCACAAGTTTCTTCTCGACATCGTCCCGGTGTGACAAAAGAAGTATTTTCCGACAACTCACCCCTAACATCGTAGCATTGGTTAAACATACAATGGGCAAAGAAGTCGATCTCTCGAACTGAAAGTTAATAGCTAAACTTGTGATGCAAATGTCTAAGAGATCCGAACGCTTACTCGGATGAAGCTAAATTTTTCAAATCCTACTTGACTATCAACTCGGATCATCATGCAAGGAGTCACCATTCAATCCAAACGACCAAGAGATGACGATGATAAGGATAAGGACTCGCACCTAAACGTCGAAGCGATGCGGTCAATCTTCATCTATGCCACCTCCTCCACTTCGGACTTCTTCTCAACATAAGTCTCCATCACCTCGGTCTTCTCTTCGATAAACCTCGGGGCGATTCCGAGTTACCACCCCGACTCATAAAACAGTGACTACTTTGAGTACACGGGTGGTGACGATGAAGAGGTCCTTGAGCCCCGACAACAACCCACCTCACCTAAACAAGTGCGAAACCAAAATCATCATCAAAACCTTCAAAAGAAGAAGAAAACGACTCGAATGACGCCGTATCATGGCTTGATGACGATAAAGCTGCAGAATTTGATTGGTTTGCTACTCTTGTTAACGACACTCCCTACCCCGAAGAAGGTCAAGAATTGGTAGACGGTAGTACCTTGGAGCATGCAAAATCTTGCAAGAAAGATTCCGTGTGAAGAAGATGACGAACCGAGTTGAAGCGCATCAAGAATGACGATTCCTTCTTTTGAAAAACAATCGGAAAGTGCAATCGAGGTTGAATATCACCTTGAAAACATTGCTCGAGCCATGTCTAACAACATGGATTGGCTCAACCCGAAGCAAACATCGACTTCACTAAACGGAACAACCCTCCATATTACAATCGACCGACCAAACCTCTACCAACAATCGCCAACAAGATGAACCAAGGATTCCTTCAGATATTTCTTCAACAAAGACCGGAATTTCTTCTCCATGGTGGCGATGGTTCACGAAAATACGCTACATCATTGACTATTCCATTCCCAATGACTATTTACTCAAACCGCATAGCTATCGAGGAACGTGCAAATCACTTGTTTTCGACAACGCAAGCATACGACCAAGATGCATTGTATGGGATTCATCATTGGCCCGAACGCCAAGAATCTACTACGTGTCGCACGGTTCGAAGTCTCAACATGAAGTGTCTTGCTCAAAGGACATCGTGGCCATCAAACACATTGATCTCAAGTCTAAGTGGGACTACATTCTTGAAGAATATCATAGTCAAACGACAAGATGAACAGACTATGAATTCTCGAGGTCGACTTTGAGAACTTGTCCTCAACGACATCAAGACTTGTACCTTGCCAAAGTACGTGGTCGTATGAGACAATTCTCGATCAAGTTCAACGTGAATTTATCAAGTCGGTTCTCATCTTCATTAGACGATTGTGATCAAAGAACGTGTCAAGATATCCGGATGGTCGTTGAATCATATCGTAAACGTAAACTTCACTCCACCACGCTTGATCTTCCCGACATCAACCACTCAAACAACTTACGCCATCAAGAAACCTTTCGGCATTGTTTACCGCAGTGAACTCGCAGAACCGCTTAATGGCGTGTAGTGAGCTCCACAAATTCGGGATCATACCTTGAAGATGGTTAGGGATGGATTGGCGTCTGATTGAAGGATATACTGAAAGTTGGAAATCCTAAGCTACCGGAACTCTCGTGAAAGGAGGGATGTGAGAAGGATCATCACCATGATTGATGAACGGTTGTTCGAAGGGATCGCCTCGACGCTTGAAAGCTATGTTGGTGGTCGACCCAGAGAAACATCACCGCTTTCAACGCCTGCACACTCCGGGAACATCACCGCACTTCCTGGTACCCTTGAATTGTTTCCTTCATAAAATTTTGGATGTATGATTAAATATGTGAATGGCTTGTGCACACATAACAATGTACAACCCGTAATGGTCAAGAAAGGACCACGTGGTACGCCTCGCCACAATCCTTATAAAAGGAGCGAAAGCCTCTTATTTTTAGTAAAACCTATCAAACCTTTCATTTTCAAGGTTTTGCTCAAAAGACAAGTACTTCCCCATATGATTTCAAAACCTCAACCGCTTATATCACTAGTTGAGGGGAGTATTTGATGAAAACTTTGTTCACAAATTGTTCACAAGTGGTCACTCTTCCCAACACTCAAAATGGTCATATTTATTCTCAAAATGTTTCAAAAATAACATCTTATATGCCATTTTGAGGGGAGAAAATTATGTGATAAGAAATATGTTGTACAAAATGCAAATGAATCAGTACCTCGGACTTAACCTACGAATTGACAAGACTAAACTGTTAGTAACTCGAAAAGACTTGTCCCGGACGGGTAATAATTTCAAGCTAGTTCGCTAGTGATGTAAACGTGTCTCGCAAAGGACTTGTCCAAGTAGAAAGTACCATTCGAGAAACTCAAGATAGACATGAACTCGACGGGTATGACAACCTTCGAGGTTTGTCTACACCTTCAAGATAGTTATTAGAGCTAGTTGTCACCTAAAAGTCGACAATGTATCTCTTTAACTATTCAACGTAACCGTGTCTCGCGGAGATTGTCTATCTTCGATGAATCAATTCAAAAGTGCGCTCTTTCCTCACTTGTGCATTTAACCTTTAAAACTATTAAGCACATGTGGAGGGAGTATTTATGCAAAAACTTATCTCTCACCGTGGTTCAAACATGTTTTCATTTACAAACCCTTTGAGAGATATTTTAACTTACAATGGTTATAATGGCAAACATAGGATAGTCATGGAGTTATAAGGTGACTAAGGTTAGGAATAACTGTCCTATGATCCGCCAGAGTCGGAGGGATCTACCCAAGGACACTACCATTAGTTAGTGTTAGAAGTCCTTAGGAATGATTATAAAAGGAGAAAATGAGAATCGGAGAAAGAAGGAGTTGAAGAATCAAAAGAAATGTAAAGTAAAGGGTGAAAAGAAATAGCCTCCGCATTATTCAACTTAGGGCGACACCGGGTTCAATTCATATACTCTTGGTCACACTTAGTGACACCGGTATTGAAGATTAAAAGTCATCATGGACCCAAAGGACGCATGCACTAAACCTTCTTAGCCACTCAAGTTTCTCTCAACGAAGCTTGTTTCATTCTCACAGGAACCCTACATAAACTATTGGCTTTCTCTTGAGATCGGTATTGAAGAAGGAGACCTCTCCCTAGTCTCCGCCAGAAAACCAAAACGCACTAATGAGTCTAGAGCCACGAGATTCATCAAAAGATCTCTTAGGAACACTTGACATTTAATCACTTGTTGATCAACAAATAAGATCTTCATGATTCGGTGGTTCATATCGAGTCCTTCATGATCTTAGCAACTGTCGAGAACATTTATGAGAGGTTCACATCCGTGATCCTCGCTGATTGAATGGAAACTCCGCCGTGGTCAACATCAAACACCCGGCGGTCAGTCACTGGTAACTCCCGTGGATTACGCGGAGTGTGTCTCAAACGGTCTACGATCGTGAGGTGATGCTTGGTGTACCTCGGCGACTCATCGATCTGTAGATGTACTTGGCACATCGCGTTATCTCACTTGTGGGACTCCATTTCGAGAACGGCCTTTGTAAGAATTAGAGTTGTGTTTTCACACTATGTCATTAACACTCTCAAGTTCAAACTTGTAAGTCTTAGGAAACCGCTTATTACTAACCGCTTGAAATGTTTTCTTCTTATGGAAGCTCGGAGCGGGATGATCGTCTTGATTCTTCTCATGCTCACGCCAACATCATCACTAATGAAAGTTCTATTCGAATGCAACACAACAATGAATGATTCTTCATCAATCAAAGAATCTACAAAGTTAAAGACTTACGTAACTTCATCGAGATTGATTTCCAACGCCAAAGAGCGTGTGAGCATGTTGAAGAATGACGTGGAGACACTAGAGCAAATGAAGGCACTGAGGCATCGATGCGCATAACAACATACTATCACTTTCACCACAAAGAACAATGATCAAAGAACAAAGTTAAAGATGACGTCAAGCATAATCGCTCAAAGATAACGATCTCTACACTTTGGAGATTGTTCAATCAAGACAATTCCTCTCACAAGAAAGAAGAATGTCGAAGACGTCACATGACTACTATTACATCAACGCCTTCACCGCTTACATTCATATATACTTGAGGGGAGATTGTTGGAATCACTCCTAAACAAGATTTCAAGTATTTATATTTCATATGTAATAGGTAGCTTTATTATGGCCTTTATGTTTGTTTAAGGTCCACTTATGTAGAAGGCCCATAAGTTGAGGCCCAAGCCCAATAAGGAATAGGGAAGGAGAGGAGTGTTGCCCTAGCTCCTTGCCTATATAACTATTGTAAACCCTCATTTGAGGGTTGGTTGTTCAAGTTATTCTCTCATTCACTCTTGTTTCATAACCGGTCATACTATATCGTGTGTGTGTGTGTGATAACTTGTTCATCCGCCTTCATCTCTTTCTCTTATAAGCTTGTGTTGTAAAACTAGTGACCTAACAAGTTCTTCTCCACAACTGAAGCAAACCAAGCAACCTCTGATCTCCATATGTGAATCACCACTTCTACTGCAACGTTACTATGCTATCACGAATAGCTATTCAACGAAAGGTACCTTTAGATGTTTGCGTCGTCATTAATTTTCATTTCTTTCCACTTCAACCGAAAACCTGCATCTTCTCATTTAATCTCAGAATCTCAATTTGCATCTGAGTTAGAACAACAATTTCATTTTATTTCTGTATTTATGTTGTAAGATTAAGTCAATGAGTACAAGAATTTTGATGATAGAAGATTATGATATGAACCGCACACCAAGTGTTTGATTAAATGTTTCAATACTATTGCTATTTGATGCAAGAGATTATAAGTCAGAGTATCACACACCAAGTGTTTGATTAAATGAAGCACTCATTAAGTGTTTACTTTCCAAAAAGGCTTTACCTTTTTATTCTACTTCAAAGAAGTTTTTCATACCATTATGGCCTAACATCTATCTACGTGTATTGTTTTTCACCAAGACCTCTCAATCTGAGTATAGCAACTGAAATACAAATGCAAACCCGTTTGATTGAAGATATTGATAAAAATGGATATTTAGTCGACCACCAGAATGCAGAGTATGATTGTGAGAGACCAAACTATGATGAAGTTAACGATGATGATATTTGGGAGAAACCGAACGAAGACCGAGTGAATATTGGATGTGATGAAATTGAAATTAACGACGACAACATTTTGGGAAAGATTTTTAACACACCCGATGATGCATATACGTTTTATAATCAGTATGCCTTCCTACACGGGTTTGGTATACGTATACATTGGGATTATAAAAACAAGACGACAAATGAGGTTTATAGAAAGTTATATGTTTGCAACAAAGAGGGTTTTAAGAGACATAAGGGTAATAGTTCTAATGAGGTATCTAAGAAACGTCGAAGAGATGTAAGGACCGGTTGTAAAGCGGAACTCCGAATTTCTAAAACAAAAGACGGGAAACGGTGTGCGGATATCTTTAACGATACACACAATCATGATTTGACCCTTACACCAACGAAAGTAATGAAAAATCGTTCTCACAATAAGTCTCATCGCTCCATGGCTTGCAAATCTCTTATGGTGGAACTTGGTAAGTCCGGTTTGAGACCTTGTCAAGTTAGGAAAGCTGTAAATGCAATGAAGTCTCCAAATGAACCTAATGTAACGTCAAAGCAATGTGCTGATATATTAGCTGAAGAACGAAAACAATACAAAGGTAAGGAGTTTTATTCTCTTATCAAGCATTTCCAAGAAAAAGAAGCAGTAGATGCTAACCAATATTTTAAGATAGACTTGTTTGATGACGGGTCTCCTAGAAATATATTTTGGGCTGATGGAAGATCAAGAGATGCCTACTAAAATTTGGAGACGTTGTTGTGTTTGATGTTACATATTTGACGAATAAATTCAAGTTTCCGTTTGCTCCATTTGTTGGAGTGAATCATCATGGTCAATCAATAATTTTTGGTGGTGCTTTGCTAGAAAATGAAAAGAAGAGACCTTCAAATGGTTATTTAAGCAATTTTAAAGTGCATGTTTAACAAGTGCCCAAGTGCAATTATAACCGATCAAGATAAAGCAATTTGTAATGCGCTTAAGCATGTAATTCCAAACACTCGACATCGCCATCATGCATGGCACATTAAAAGCACGTGTTGAAACATCTTCACCGTTTAGAGTTCGTTATAGTGATTTCCAGGAATCTTTTAAGCAATGGATAAGAAGTGATACCGTCGAAGAATTTGAAAGCCAATGGGAATTTTTACGTGATAAGTATAATCTTGAGACTAGTAGTTAGATGATGGAGATTTATAACCAAAGGAAATTTTGGGTTGCTGTTTTTTTTAAAGATATTTTTCTTGCTGGCAAGACAACAAGCGGAAGAAGTGAGAGTATTCATTCTTTTTTTGACGGATTTGTGAATTCGAAGACCATGTTGAATGAATTTGTTATTCAATTCGATAACGCTGTCGACACTCGAAGAGCCGCCGAAGAAGATGAAGACTTTCAGACTTTTAACTCGACGCCAATTCTTTCCTCTGTTCATCCAATAGAAGCAAAAGCAGGCAAATTGTTACTATCCATTATGTTTATCATTAGCCACTATTCTGTGAACAAACTACCACATGCATGAGATTTTATATATTATTTATTTGCAGGTGCATGTTATACTAAAAAGATTTTTGAGGTATTTCAGAAAGAGTGGATAGAAGCAACCAGGAATTTAACTCACGAGACTAAAAGCAAGAGCGAGGAAAAATCTAGTTATTGGGTTAGGCAGGTGAATGTTGATAAAAAACATTGGAGAGTCATCAACTTTTGCTTCTTGGATAAATTGGATCTCACATGTTCATGTGCTATGTTCGAAACATATGGGATATTGTGCAAACATATCATGTATGTAATGAAAAAAAAACATGTTGACACCCTACCCGATCACTATATTTTACCTCGGTGGACACTTGATTGTAGGTACAAAGTTGGTAATGCTAGTATCGGAATCGAGGAAACAAATTGTGAAAATGAGGTTAGTGCGTTAGCTTTATGATATGTTCAAGCTAATTCGACAAAGGCAATTGAACAAGCAAGAGATGCACCTTCGGAAATAAAAAGACTAAACAATTTTTTGGTGGAGTTTTTAGAAGATCAAATGATAAGGAAAAAGCCAACAGAGATTGAGAATGCATGTAAAGATGCTCGTGTTGGAATTTCTCAAGTAGACATGATGCCTCAAATTACATTTCGAGATCCCGTTGTGCTTACTACCACTAAAGGACGTCCAAGAAATGCAACAAGAGTCAAGCCTCATATAGAGGTCAAGCAAAGAAGACCGTAACTTGTTCTTCTTGTAGGAATCGGTCATAACATCACTAGCTGCAAGAAAAAGAAGGCTGATTGCATGCAAGAAAAAGACTGATGCTTATGTTGTTATCCAATGTTTAGTTTTCTTTTCTGGTGAAAAAATATTGTTATTTTGCTTATCAACTAGAAGTTATGTTAAGTTATCATCTTATGATATGATGTTGCTGGTTAAAATTGCTCGAAAATGTCCGGTTTACATGGAAAATTGTTGCTGTCACAGTGGGTTAACGGGTCAAAACTAGATTATTATTTTATTTTTTTCAAGTTGCTGTCACAGCTAGTTTAGTCTTTTAGATATAGTTTCACTTCACTTTGATTTTATTCCAAATATTGGTGTGTTGGTATATTGGGTGTTTGGTTCAGTCTCTAAACGGATAAAAAATGAAGCGGAAGTGGGTCAAATGTGAGTGTTTGGTTCAGTCTCTAAACGGATAAAAAATGAAGTGAAAGCGGGTCTGCATTGTGTTTGGCATATGTTTCTGCTGCTTATTTTGTCTAAGGTCTGCAAGTGATTGTGACAGATATGTTTTTGCAAGTGATTGCATACCTTAATCCATTTGGGTCAAGGTTCTAAGGTCTGCAAGTGATTGTGGTACACGTTATAAGGTCTAAGGTCTG
Organism: Chrysanthemum lavandulifolium; assembly: GCA_022545495.1. Lineage (NCBI taxonomy): Eukaryota > Viridiplantae > Streptophyta > Magnoliopsida > Asterales > Asteraceae > Chrysanthemum > Chrysanthemum lavandulifolium. The sequence goes on from CM040242.1 coordinate 162,282,463, forward strand.
CACGTGGTAATACCAAGTCATGTGTAATTTGACTGTTAAGCATAACATGATTTCATGAACATTGAGCTAATTGATTATATTATTCCACAAAAGTGTTGGTACAAGAGTATTCGAATTCTATTACACCTTTTATGTAAAGCTTAAAAAAACATTAAACAAAGAATACATCCATGTATGTGAAGCTTAAAAAAACATTAAACCATAATGTCAAATTTGTGGCAGTCGACCACGTTTCGATCAAGGCTGACATGGTTAAGGAATGGCATATGTGAGTGTTTCAAGCTCTTCAGGGCGCCACATTGTCTTTTGCATACACAATAATCCATCCATACCCTTCGAGTAGGTTAATCGGACGTTCCAATGCATAGACCTCGACCTTTTCCACTTCATTTATAGTCTCAACATCATCACAAACAATAAGATTTCATACGGTCTCAAAGACTATCTACTTCATGAACCAAAGTGATGAGTGTGTAAATACTCATCATTTTTGTACAAAATAAACCGCAAAATCATCTCGAAAACACTCAAACACATCAAATGATCAAAATATCACAAATCGTTGTTTTATGTGTTTTAAATGCAAAAATATCAAAATCGATGAAAAACATATCAAATTTTCAAAATTGCGCTTTAGTCCCCAAGTTTCAAAAGTTGTCAAAAATAGTCCCCGAGCCATAATTTCAAAGAAAAGTCACCAAAGGTCTTTTAAAATCATAAATTGTCATATTTAGTCCTTTGGTGAAAAATCTAAAAGTTTTGAGAAAATTACATTTTAGTCCCTAAAAATCCAAATTGGCCAAATTTAGTCCTTGGGAATTTCAAAAATATCAAAATCAACCTTTGGACTATTAAACATTGGCAAAACAAACCCTTTGACTCATCTTCATAATTTACATGATTGGTCCCTTAGTTTGGAAGTATTGCACCTTTGGTCCTTGTGATATTAACTTAAACAAACCATCCGGACCTTATGATATTACCCCATGCCCAAAACAAACACCTTGGCCCAAATCTGTTTACCCAGTCCAGTATACCCATGACCCGACCCAAACCCACATTTCAAAACCAAACACACCCGCCCCCTAAACACTGTCTTCCCCGACAACTTGGTCTGCTACCCCCTCCTCTTTCCACCTCCCATAGCCACCCTACACCAACCTTTGTCTTTCCCCACCTCACCTACTTCTCAAACCACATTATATGCTTCCCCTTTCCCTGTCCAAGATGTGGAAACCATTTTTCCCGCCAAAAACAAGATTTATGGCCAAGATTGATTCTAGTACATCAATGGTTGAGATTGGTGCTGGGATTTGCTCAGAACAGGAGAGAGATGCACTTGGGAGTATAAAAGGGATGAAGAGAGAAGAAAAGAAGGGAGTTAGTTTTTTTTAGTGTAGTAGTCAGTTTTTAGTTTTTAGATTTTAAGCACTTTTTATCTATTTAACTTGTTGTATCTTTCATTTCAGTAAGAAACTCAGTAATTTGTATTTTTCAGTTTTTTGTAATTCCCACATTGTACTCAGTTTTAAGTTTTAATCCAAATTCAGTATTTGGTCAATTTCAAATATCAATTTAATTTCTGTTTTTAAGTCTTTCTATTAGCTTATTGAGCATTCAATAACATAAAGTTAGCTTGGTTACTTCATGTTTTCAGTTTAAGTTTATTGAGCAAAAGAAGAAAGAAAGTCAGTTTCCTAAATTTTTGCACAGTAGTATTAGTTTAAATTTGGCCAGGTCGAAAAATTATAAAAATAAAAATCACAAGTTTGATAGCTTATTTATCTGTGGTTAAAAGAAAAAAATTCAAAAAATTAGTTTACTAGGTCTGCATTTGGTTCAAAGTGGGTAAGTTGGAAATATATCTGTTCTGTGCAGTTGTGTGTTGTCCACAGGGATTTTTCTCAGCTTATTAATAAGCTGCACACAGCTTATTCAGGCAAGCATTTGGGGGTAAAAGCAAGTTGGGTTGGTGGACTGCTTAGGCTCAGAAGCTTATGTCTTAACTCTCACTCTAGCTTATCCAATATAAGCTCCCAAGGTAACCTCTTTGAGCCTGTCTTGCTGAATGTAACCAGCAGTTGAGTGTTCTCATTTGATACTTAGCTTATTTAAGATTTTTATCTTCCTTCAGTACCTTTAGTTAAATTAACTTTTGTTTAGCTTGTTAGTGCTTATTTGATCATTTGTAGGCTTAATCTCTATTTTTTTTAGATTTAGAAATCCCCTAGTTAGATTATTTAGCCAACTGCTTATTCTTGTAAGTCTAGTCCTTTTTTATCCCACTGCTTGTTCCCATAGCTCAGTTGATTTTAGACAAATAATCTCATGTCCTAAGCTTAATCCTCCCCCCCTACTGCTTATTTGCTTATTTGTGTTTAGGCTGTAGTGATTTGGAGTTTTAGTCATAATTTCAGTCTTGAAACCAGTGTTTGGATCAGACTGAGAATTTGGGACTGAGGTTAGTTGGTTGAGTAAGTATCATTGCAGTAAGATTAGACAGGGTAGTTATAGTCACATAAGGAATTATCTTGCATCCTAGAACAATCATAGTCAAAATCACAATCAACCTGTTCTTACACTCAATTCGCTTTGAATTAGTAGCTAAAAGTTTGCATACATGTTTAGAACTAGTTAGTTTAGCTTTGCACAGCCATTTCACCATAAAAATCAAATTCGGTTTATACATTGGATCAAAATCTCACAAAAGTCAACATTTCAGTTTTGATTGTGAAAGTCAAAACTGCACAAGCCAATTTTTGCCAAGACTTTTCTTACCTTTCATGAGCTCAGGTTTTAATTAAAATTATTGAAACTCTGTGAGTTCCTACTTCACCTGGTAAAGTGCTTAAAAATGATTTTTGCTTATTTTTCCAAAAATTCCTTGAGCTTCAAACAGGCTTGTCAACTTGGCTTATTTGCCTTGTGACAGAGCACAGTTGTCAGACAAGATTTTCCAGCTTTTTGCAGAGTTTGCACAGGGTCCATAACTGCTTATTAGGACCCCTAGTTTGGTTTATAGGTTCTTTGGTTGGTTGTCAAGAGGTCCCAAATTCTGATTTCCCATTAAGCTCTTTGGATAAGCCAGTAGATTAGCTTAAACTTAGGTGGTAAAGACTGTTTGGCCAAGAGAACTTTTATAAGTTGAATCATGGTTTAGAGCTTATAACTGGTTAGAACTAGCTGGAATAAGTTAGTTTTAGTTCATTTTAGTACATATGAGCTGCTGTACCAGTTTGGTAGCTGATAGCATCAGTTAGCTTAAGTCTAGAAGCTCATCCTCATTGCATTTACACTACAGATTCTTAATCTTACACATAATCTATTGTTTTTATATTTTTCCTAGATTTAGAATATTATTTTAGTATTTCCTTGAATTTTTCATATTTTTCCTGCACTGTTTGCTATTTTTCCCATTTTAAATCAGTTTTTAAGCATTTTTAAATACTTTTTAATACAAATAAATCAGAAAAGCCTCAAAAAAAATAATTTTTCATTTTTCTTAGGATAAGATAAATATAAAAAGACAAAAAAATACTTTTTCAGATTTTTCTTAGTTAAATTTGTATTTTTAAGTAATTTAATTAGTTTTTAATAGTTTTTAATTCCTAGAAAATCCAAAAATAATCAGAAAAATACAAAAATAGTTTTGAAAATTCTATTTTGATATTTTAGATTTTTCTAAGTCTTAATTTTATTTTTCTAGCTTTATTTCCTAATTTCTTGTATTTTAGGCTATTATTAAATAGTTAAAAAAATAGTTTTTAATTAATAATAATTAGAATAATAGTTGTAAAAATAATTTTCTTTTTCTATAAATTTTCTTTTATCATTAGGTTTGTAAAAATGTCATTTTCATATTTTTAGGACTTTTATTCCTTAGATCTCACTTTTATTTTGTACATTTACGTAATTTTATTTAAACGTAAGTTTTAAGTTTTAAGTTTTAAACGCTCATCATTTTAAGTATAGTGATAGCGTTTATTTAATAGATTTTATCTTTTAACTTTCTTTAATTTGCATTTTAGCCCTTGTAGTTTATGTCCTTTCTCCGTAGTTATAATAATTCCAAATCCTTTTTCCGCTCAAATCTCGCGATCACTAAACGTTTGATAATCCATTGCACATTCATTGGGACATAACGACCCGGGAGACCCTATACTCTTCGATCTTCATTGATTTCGTCTTTCAAGTGTTTTAAGTTTTCTTACGCTTGCGTGAGAGAACTTGACTTTTCTTGTAAGATCAAATTTTAGGCGCCACCTTGAGTCAGTGTGTGTCGATTGTCTTACGTGTAGCGATTAGTGATTTGGATATTCACTCTTTGTTCATACCATCCATCCAGATATGTTTGTATTTTCTTATAAAATTAAAAATCCAAAAGATTTTCGCCTTTGTTTTTGCATCATGTCTATCCAAAATCCAAAAATATCCATCTTTACCCTCTCACATCTTTGATTCTTCATCCCTACCCTCCGAAAACATTTGATTCTTTCTATGTCTTATCCTCACCCTCTTGGTTGTCAATGGTGTGGTGGTCCTTATAATGGTGGCAATTGCCCCGGTTGTAGCATGGTGAAATCGGGAAACGGGTCATCTATAACCAAGATCCCTATTCTTACCATAACACGATCGATTTATTCCATCGCCTACCACATTTGTGAGACTCAAGCAGCTTTCTTGTTGTGAGTACCGTGGTGGTTCACATTCCGCCTCGATTGTCAATCGGAAACACGCTTGTCTATGAGCGGGTTCACGATAACGATTATGACTACAACACATACCACTCACGGCCACATCGGTTTCATGTTGTGAGTATTGTGGAGGTCCTCACTCTAGCTCGGATTGTCAAACAGGAACCCATTTCCTTGTAACAATTACGACTCTTCAGATCATGACCAACCTCTACAAGACCGGCTGACCCACTTCCTCAAAATCTTCTCCTTAATCTTTTGGATTTAGTGAAAGATTTGAAGGAATCTAAACACTCCCAAGATAATCCAAATGAAAAATCCATGGAAGAATTGTTAGGTCAAGAACAGTCGCTAAATTAGATTCCCAGTTGCGGTGAAAACTCTATTAGGAATTAATTAAAATACAAAAGCGACCAAATCTAGCTCTCGATTCCGTTTATTCACGATGACGGTGATGATGAGGATACACTTGATATCCTTCAATTCTATAAATATTCATCAAGTTCATCGATGATATCCCACGGCTGAGATTTCATCTCAAACAACCGCTATCACACCCGAGATTCACACTCACTCTCTCGAATATGGGGGCGAGCATCTTGACACTGTTCACGAAAAGGAATCGGACGAATTCATAAAGTCTAGTGTTGAGGACCTTGTCCCAATCCCGTGAGAGTCACAGGAATTCTTGATCATGTGTGATATTCCTCCTCCTCTTGTCTTCCAAAATGATCATATTGAGATGTTATCCGATTCGATGATGATGATTCGTTATCTTGCGGAGACATCGTTTATGTGGAAGATTCACCTTCGAGCTTGTTAGCTTAGAAGAAGAGAACGATGAAGTTACCGACATCGAAATCAAAGATGAAGCTCTTCGAGCAACATTATTGAATGTCGGTCTTCTCATTTCTAAAATTGAGGCTTTCAAAGAGAAACCGATTTCATCTCCTATCCCCATTAAGGATAGTGACATTCTTCCGATGATTCTATTCCGGAAATGAAAGCCTTCTTTTGATACTATGGGGAGAAGATTAGTGGCGCATACACTTCTCATTCTCATAATTCTCTCACGATTATGAATCATTTACGAGAGAGGAGTTCGCGGTGAACTCACTCATATCAATTCGAATATGATTCATTCACTTTGAGGAGTTCTCCGTGAACTCACTCATATCATATCTCCGCGGAGTATGATAAATTCTACTTTGATCTAGACACTCCCGAAATTTGTCTTGATCACATAAGCTTAAATGATGAGATTCATAATCCCGAAATTATGGATCCTCCTATAGATGAAGATGAGTTAGTCATGATGTTTATCATGATTTTCATCTCTTCTTCACCTATCCCGTGACCTCTCCCTGTTCTTCACTCCTTCGGAATGAAGACATTATCTTTGATCCCGCATTTTCATATATCATTTTTGAGCCGGGTCTTTACGTGTATATCTCGTCGGTGTGGAACTTTCACGTGCTTCAATGTTTATCCAAACATCTTGAATGAAAGTCCGATGGAGATTGTATCTTCCACTTGCTTCCCATGAACCAATGAATTCGGGTCGAGTCAAGCTAGCGACTGAAATCAAAACAAGAGACACACCATATGGGTTTTCACCCATATTTCGCCTTCTTACCTCCTTCTACCACCCCAGTGTGGGGGTTGCCACATGTTTCAAAAAAAAAAAAAAATCTTTCTAAATAATGGCCGTAGTATTTCCCTTTTACGTTCTTTGTTTCGGCATAACCGCGGTACTTTGAATATTGAGGGCAATATTCATTTCTAAGTGTGGGGAATTCTCACTAATTTTATCATATAATTATATCAATTCCCGTTTTTGGCCAAAATTTTTTTTGGAGTAAGTGTTCTACACTTTCTCACTTGGTTATCATCCGCCATGTCTCAGAAGACAAAAGGATTAGCTAATCCAGAGCAAACGGCTCTTGGTAAAGATTTCTCAAATCCGCTTATATGGCTTGCAATTTGCCCAAAATTGTATGGTATTCGACTCACCATACCCTAAAAGTGAAGAGTTGGCTAGCCCGCAAGATTATGGCTTGTGGTAAAGGCGAAGGAAAAACCATAATTGGTATTCACTCACCAAAGATAATGTTGATAATTTATCTAAGAGTTGGCTAGTCCGTAAGATGCACGCTTCCGTAAAGACAAATCAAACCGTTGAAAGTCGGTGGTTTGCTCAAAATCACATGGTTATCGGTGTACCATGGTTCTTACTTGAACTCAAACATTTGGCTACCCGAAGTAATGGCTTTTGGTAAAGAGATTAAAATCCATTATGTTTTCTCAAATCATTGCTAGGGACTAGCAATATCTCGATGTGGGGATTGATGAGTGTGTAAATACTCATCATTTTGTACAAAATAAACGCAAAATCATCTCGAAAACACTCAAACACATCAAAATGATCAAAATATCACAAATCGTTGTTTTATGTGTTTTAAATGCAAAATATCAAAATCGATGAAAAACATATCAAATTTTCAAAAATTGCAGTTTTAGTCCCCCAAGTTTCAAAAGTTGTCAAAAATAGTCCCTGAGCCATAATTTCAAAAGAAAAGTCACCAAAGGTCTTTTTAAAATCATAAATTGTCATATTTAGTCCTTTGGTGAAAAAATCTAAAAGTTTTGAGAAAATTACATTTTAGTCCCTAAAAATCCAAATTGGCCAAATTTAGTCCTTGGGAATTTCAAAAATATCAAAATCAACCTTTGGACTATTAAACATTGGCAAAACAAACCCTTTGACTCATCTTCATAATTTACATGATTGGTCCCTTAGTTTGGAAGTATTGCACCTTTGGTCCTTGTGATATTAACTTAAACAAACCATCCGGACCTTATGATATTACCCCATGCCCAAAACAAACACCTTGGCCCAAATCATTTACCACCCAAGATACCCATGACCCGACCCAAACCCACATTTCAAAACCAAACACACCCGCCCCCTAAACACTGTCTTCCCCGACAACTTGGTCTGCTACCCCCTCCTCTTTCCACCTCCCATAGCCACCCTACACCAACCTTTGTCTTTCCCCACCTCACCTACTTCTCAAACCACATTATATGCTTCCCCTTTCCCTGTCCAAGATGTGGAAACCATTTTTCCCGCCAAAAATAAGATTTATGGCCAAGATTGATTCTAGTACATCAATGGTTGAGATTGGTGCTGGGATTTGCTCAGAACAGGAGAGAGATGCACTTGGGAGTATAAAAGGGATGAAGAGAGAAGAAAAGAAGGGAGTTAGTTTTTTTTAGTGTAGTAGTCAGTTTTTAGTTTTTAGATTTTAAGCACTTTTTATCTATTTAACTTGTTGTATCTTTCATTTCGGTAAGAAACTCAGTAATTTGTATTTTTCGCTTTTTGTAATTCCCACATTGTACTCGCTTTTAAGTTTTAATCCAAATTCAAGATTTGGTCAATTTCAAATATCAATTTAATTTACTTTTTAAGTCTTTCTATTAGCTTATTGAGCATTCAATAACATAAAGTTAGCTTGGTTACTTCATGTTTTCGCTTAAGTTTATTGAGCAAAGAAGAAAGAAAGTCGGTTTCTAAATTTTTGCACAAGAGTATTAGTTTAAATTTGGCCAGTCGAAAAATTATAAAAATAAAATCACAAGTTTGATAGCTTATTTATCTGTGGTTAAAAGAAAAAATTCAAAAATTAGTTTACTAGGTCCGCATTTGGTTCAAAGTGGGTAAGTTGAAATATATCTGCTCGTGCGGTTGTGTGTTGTCCATGAGATTTTTCTCGACTTATTAATAAGTCACACACACTATTCAGCAAGCATTTGGGGGTAAAAGCAAGTTGGGTTGGTGGACTGCTTAGGCTCAGAAGCTTATGTCTTAACTCTCACTCTAGCTTATCCAATATAAGCTCCCAAGGTAACCTCTTTGAGCCTGTCTTGCTGAATGTAACCAGCAGTTGAGTGTTCTCATTTGATACTTAGCTTATTTAAGATTTTTATCTTCCTTCAGTACCTTTAGTTAAATTAACTTTGTTTAGCTTGTTAGTGCTTATTTGATCATTTGTAGGCTTAATCTCTATTTTTTAGATTTAGAAATCCCTAGTTAGATTATTTAGCCAACCGCTTATTCTTGTAAGTCTAGTCCTTTTTATCCCAATCGCTTGTTCCCATAGCTCGCTTGATTTTAGACAAATAATCTCATGTCCTAAGCTTAATCCTCCCCCCCTACTGCTTATTTGCTTATTTGTGTTTAGGCTGTAGTGATTTGGAGTTTTAGTCATAATTTCAGTCTTGAAACCAGTGTTTGGATCAGACTGAGAATTTGGGACTGAGGTTAGTTGGTTGAGTAAGTATCATTGCAGTAAGATTAGACAGGGTAGTTATAGTCACATAAGGAATTATCTTGCATCCTAGAACAATCATAGTCAAAATCACAGTCCAACTGTTCTTACACTCAATTCTGTTTGAATTAGTAGCTAAAAGTTTGCATACATGTTTAGAACTAGTTAGTTTAGCCTGCACCAGTTTCATTTCACCATAAAAAATCAAATTCAGTTTATACATTGGATCAAAATCTCACAAAAGTCAACATTTCAGTTTTGATTGTGAAAGTCAAAACTGCACAAGCCAATTTTTGCCAAGACTTTTCTTACCTTTCATGAGCTCAGGTTTTAATTAAAATTATTGAAACTCTGTGAGTTCCTACTTCACCTGGTAAAGTGCTTAAAAATGATTTTTGCTTATTTTTCCAAAAATTCCTTGAGCTTCAAACAGGCTTGTCAACTTGGCTTATTTGCCTTGTGATGAGCACGCTTGTCGACAAGATTTTCCAGACTTTTGCGAGTTTGCACAGGGTCCATAACGCTTATTAGGACCCTAGTTTGGTTTATAGGTTCTTTGGTTGGTTGTCAAGAGGTCCCAAATTCTGATTTCCCATTAAGCTCTTTGGATAAGCCAGTAGATTAGCTTAAACTTAGGTGGTAAAGACTGTTTGGCCAAGAGAACTTTTATAAGTTGAATCATGGTTTAGAGCTTATAACTGGTTAGAACTAGCTGGAATAAGTTAGTTTTAGTTCATTTTAGTACATATGAGCTGCTGTACCAGTTTGGTAGCTGATAGCATCAGTTAGCTTAAGTCTAGAAGCTCATCCTCATTGCATTTACACTACAGATTCTTAATCTTACACATAATCTATTGTTTTTATATTTTTCCTAGATTTAGAATATTATTTTAGTATTTCCCTGAATTTTTCATATTTTTCCTGCACTGTTTGCTATTTTTCCCATTTTAAATCAGTTTTTAAGCATTTTTAAATACTTTTTAATACAAATAAATCAGAAAAGCCTCAAAAAAAATAATTTTTCATTTTTCTTAGGATAAGATAAATATAAAAAGACAAAAAAATACTTTTCCAGATTTTTCTTAGTTAAATTTGTATTTTTAAGTAATTTAATTAGTTTTAATAGTTTTAATTCCTAGAAAATCCAAAATAATCGTAAAAATACAAAAATAGTTTTGAAAATTCTATTTTGATATTTTAGATTTTCTAAGTCTTAATTTTATTTTTCTAGCTTTATTTCCTAATTTCTTGTATTTTAGGCTATTATTAAATAGTTAAAAAAATAGTTTTTAATTAATAATAATTAGAATAATAGTTGTAAAAATAATTTTCTTTTTCTATAAATTTTCTTTTATCATTAGGTTTGTAAAAATGTCATTTTCATATTTTTAGGACTTTTATTCCTTAGATCTCACTTTTTATTTTGTACATTTACGTAATTTTATTTAAACGTAAGTTTTAAGTTTTAAGTTTTAAACGTTCATCATTTTAAGTATAGTGATAGCGTTTATTTAATAGATTTTATCTTTTTAACTTTCTTTAATTTGCATTTTAGCCCTTGTAGTTTATGTCCTTTCTCCGTAGTTATAATAATTCCAAATCCTTTTTCCGTTCAAATCTCGCGATCACTAAACGTTTGATAATCCATTGCACAGCTCGCTGGGACATAACGACCCGGGGAGACCCTATACTCTTCAGATCTTCATTGATTTCGTGCTGAAGCTGTTTTAAGTTTTCTTACGCTTGCGTGAGAGAACTTGACGGTTTTGCGCGCGCATCACAAAGCCATCACGTTACATCTATAACACCAAATAAACAATAAGTACAAGATTAATCTCACAGGATATTTGGAAAAGAGAAAAGAGCACTTTAACTGTTGCTTAATCAAACTGCATCTTCTCATTTAATCTTTCAATGATAAAGATTTAAAATCATTACACATAGTATGTTTGCATTTTCATTTGCATCGAAGGTACAAAAAGCATCCAAAACTAAAACAGAAGGTAACAAAAGAGTATTTATGTTCCATGCTTATTCTCAACTTAGGATTCATAATACTTCGTACATGATTACAAACTAATGTACATTTTACATAGCCCTCCATCACAAAGACAAGAAACAAGGCTAAGCTGGAGATTTCATTGTGGCATTATCACAAACACTTTATGATCATTACAATTTACATTCTAGCATGGGCAAAAAATAAACTTCAACAATACAACATAAAAAAATTGGTACTACAGAAGCATCAATGAGAAATTAAATAATTTGTGCTCAACTTCATTCTTATCCTTTCCTAAGCATAGTCAACTATCACCCATGACTATCAATCCATTCCTCCAATCCAAGCGTAATGGTGATTTGGCACAAGCAAAGTTCAAATTCGATTTTGGATTGGACTGTGAAGCTGGATGGTTACTAATAACATGAATAAGGCAAACAACCGACTGGATCAAATAACTTGTCTTGGTATCCTTCAGTAGTTGGGGAGATGAGAATGAGATCCGTCCTTTTTTTGTAAGTTTTTAGCCAAACGACAGTGTTTTGATTGGTTCTATACCCAACCTTGGCTACAAGACAGCCACACACTCACTTTCCCTGATTATGTTATTGTAAAGTGCGATGTTATAAGCACTGTAGTATGAGCTTTATTGATTTAGTATCGAGGAGGCCACCTCGCTCACATTTAAAGATTGGAGTTGGTAGTTATGCCAACAGTTGGAGAAAAAAGGTAGTGTGCCCATCACGACGTCCTCTAAGGACACATCTACCTTGCATTTCATGATCCGGTTTCTTGACTTCTAAGCTTGAACTTTGGGCGGACGGTAAGTGGTGATGACTTGGTTATAGATTTAGACTACCTGCTTGTTTTTTATTTTACACCAATTATATATCCCATGTCTTATCCTACCTTTTAGTCATGAAGCGTGTCTAGGTGATGCAGCGAGCAATCTTTGGTGTCTTGGCCATGGATTTGGTCATGTATCATTGATTTTGTCCACTTCGTCGTGACATGTTAGTAATGACGAATCACCCCTTAACCTTTGTCGTGTCTACCCATATTGCCTTCGAGAATTGTTTAGCCCTTAACTCTAGTGGTGGAGATTTGTGTAACCGCCAAGCTTATGATAGAATACATGCTATAATCATGCGATTGGTGATCACCCGAAATTGACACTTACAATAGTTGAGAGATTTGAGTGGTTGTTCCCTTTCATGAGGTATTCGGCTTTGTTTTATTCTAGCATAAAGGATTTGTAAACTCATATTTTCCAAAGTTATGGGAGATATCTTTTAGGAATCTATCTAATAAGGTCTACTGAGGGCAAGTAGATTTCAAGTGGGGATATTTGATAACATCAAATAGTCCCGATTATTAAGTGTCAATTTCTCCCGATAATGCTCGTTATTTATATCATTTATATGGATTTACGCTTGTTTTCCATTGTTTTCCACTTCGGGTAAATTACTAGCATCGAGTCAAGAGACGCGAACTGAAACATATCTAAAGATTTATCACAAGATGTTATTTTGAAGAAGTTACGGCGAACTCATCTCTCACATTACGCCGTAACTATTGCGTGACTCAAGATGCCAACTTATCGAAGGTTACGGCGTAACTCCTCCCAAAGGTTACGACGTAACTACATTAGGTCAAAGAGGTTCCACGTCACGATACTTACGCCAGAACTCATCGCATCTCTTACGACGTAACCGAGTTTATTGAAGACTACGGCGTAACCACTAATAAGGTTACGCCGTAACCAAAGCAGATCTAGTGCATTTTACGAAGAAATAGAAGGTTACGGCAGAACTCCTATATTGGTTATGCCGTAACCCGATCCGCCTATAAATACCCCACTAATTCCAAAGATTTCTATTCATCCCATTCCACACACAACACTGAGAACGTGGGAAAAAGCTCAAGGCATGTCTAGAGGAGCATACAGAGTGCTTCCAGGGAGAAGTCACTCCACTACGATAAGCATTAGCGTTTTATATTTCTTTACTTTCAATTCATGTATTTCGTACCTTTGAATATTGAATTGATTTGCATGATTAATATGAGCTAAGCACCTTTTGGTGCAAGCCTAGTTATGATTCCTTAATTGTTTTGTTTGCATTTACCTTTACTTCCGCACAATTATTTCTAAGTGTATGCATGCTTAGTTCATTGGGAGCCACCCTTGGTTCGGTAGTTTTGAATGGCGGTGAGGCCAATTGCCTAGGAGATATGACCAACCCACCTAGGTGAGCGGATGAGACGGAAGGGTAAGATATGACCAACCGACGACCCTTTCTACTTGTGCGATTTGACCAACCGATCACCCATCGCTTGGATGAACTTAAGAATTGGGGTGTAGTGTCTAAGTTCCTAACGGCCTGACACTCACTATTATGAATCTAGCATGTAGCGGTACTTAATGACTTGGCTTAGGGACCGGAACAACAGACTTATGACGGTGCATCCGATTTCTCCTGTGGTGGCATCTTTCTTTGATAGGTTGTGGCGAATTGACCAAATGTTGTCCTCTCGAATTTGACCCCACCAAGTAATTGGAAGTAAGTAGACGTAGACATAACTAGCTAGGAGGATTAACTAGGTTAGCACCACTCTCTCTATTGATCTCCCTTTACCATTTATCCGCTTTTATTTACTTTATTATGCATTAGTAGTTTAATTAATTAAACCCTATCGAAACTATTATTCTGTGACAATTAGACTTAGTAATAATCCAACACACATAGCTCTTGGGACAACCTCGGCTTTACCGCTTACTACACTACACACGACCGGCACACCGCCTGCTTAGTGCACTAGGTGAACCATAGGTATAGCGAGACACTATAAATATTAAGACACAGTGCAGAACACCGCATCGGCATGATATATATTATTATACTAGCGGTATGCAGCGCTGCGTGCGTTGCGGCGGGCACTCGAAATAAAATTTTCCTGAATCACATAAATCGTCCTTGTGGTTTGGTAAAGTTACGGATCTTGTCAACGTGTTTTTTTAGCGGGTTTCGTCCCTGGTTTACAAATCTTACGGATCTTGTCCCCACGTCTCGACCGATCTCAAAAGGACCTCACTTGCAAATACTCCCTAACGTGACGGCTAACATTGTATTTTGGTTTTAACGATCGTTATACAAACCACATTGACGATTTATGTAATTTCCTCTTTAAAAAAGTTTTTCTTTTAATTTTATTATTCAAAATTTTTTAATTTTATTACGATTAAATTTTTAATAAAAAACCTTTTTTAAATTTAATTTTAATTTTATTATAATAAATTAAAAAAAAAAAATTTTAATTTTATTATAATAAATTAAAAACTATTTTTAATTTTTTAAATTTAAAAAAATCAAAAATTTATAATAAACTAAAAAAAATTAATTTTAATTTTATTATAATATTTTTTAAACAAAACTGTTTTTCTTTTAAAAATTAAAATAAAATTAAAAAAAACAAATTTTTTTTAATTTTATTATCAAGCGGATGAAGGCGATAAAAACGCTTTTACACGGTTTTGTCGTTTTACGTTCATTTGTTTTTATACGGTTTCGTTCGTTTTTGTATGAAAATGTATGAAAACAACGCACAAAAATGTATGAAAAAAACGTACAAAAATGTATGAAAACAACGTACAAAAATGTATGAAAACGTACAACAACGTTCATACGTACAAAAACAACGTTGTTGTACGTTTTCATCCGTGTTATACGGTTTCGTTCGTTTTTTTACGTTTTCATACATTTTTTACGTTGTTTTCATACATTTTTGTACGTTGTTTTCATACATTTTTGTACGTTGTTTTCATACATTTTCATACAAAAACGAACGAAATCGTATAAAAACAAATGAAACGTATAAAACGGACAAAACCGTATAAAAACGTTTTTTATACGCCTTCATCCGTTTTATAATAAAATTAAAAAAAACTTCTTTCTTTGTTTTTTTAATTTTATTTTAATTATTTTTAATAAAATTATTTTTTTAAAAGAAAAATAGTTTTATATATATATATATATATATATATATATATATATATATATATATATATATATATATATATATATATATATATATATATATATATATATATATATATAATATTATTAAAATTAATTTTTTTTTAGTTTATTATAAATTTTTGATTTTTTTAAATTAAAATAAAAATAAAAATAGTTTTTAATTTATTATAGTAAAATTAAAATTTGTTTTTTTTTTAATTTATTATTAAAAATTAAAATTAAATTAAAAAAAAATATTAAAAAATTTAATCGTAATAAAATTTAAAAAATTTTGAAAATAAAATTAAAAGATTTTTTTTTTTTTAAGAGTAAATTACATAAATCGTTCATGTGGTTTGTATAACGATCGTTAAAACCAAAATACAATGTTAGCCTCACGTTAGGGAGTATTTGCGCGGAGGTCCTTTTTAGATCGGTCGGGGCGTGGGACAAGATCCAGAAGATTTGAAACCGCAGGACGAAACCCGCTAAAAACCACGTAGACAAGATCCAGAACTTTACCAAACCACAAGGATGATTTATGTAATTAACTCTTATTTGTATTAGTGACAGTTGATGCATTAATTGTGTTTAATTTGGCTGCACAATATGCTTGATAATTTGTATTTGTTATGTAAGGATATTTTAATAAGTGTATTAAGTGTATTTATCGACCAAGATTAATCGACTACATTAAATAAAGATTAATGTGGTGTTTTATTTTTTAATATGTGTATTAAAGTGGTGTCGCTATCTTTTTTCAGACGCCTAAAAATTATGTGGATTAAAGTGTTGTACACTACGCTTCTTTTCTTGTAAACTTACTAAGTATTTGGCGTAGTAGCTTCATTAGATTGTAAATTGTGGTTGAATAGTTGTATTTTTTTGGTGAAAGAGTATTTTTAATATTGTATTAATTGTATTAAATGAATGAGTAGTTGTTTTTTTAGTTTTATTTGTGCTTTGTGTATTGTACAATAAGTATTATGACTTGTAAAGTAAGATTATAAGGAGAGAAATTAATTCATCTATTATATGTAATATAGATTGGTGTTACATCAAGAGCCTAAGGTGTCATAACACCATAACATCAAAAAGGTACTATCATCTCAACGACAATTCAACTTTAACATTTTAAGACTAACAAACTCAAAATACCTTTTTATTATAACATGATAACATCACATAACAGCACCTTTTTTAAACACATTTTTTTTTTCTTTTCCATTTATTTAAACAAAATAAATTTTCATTTATTAAATAAAAATGCTTTCATTTATTAAATAAAACTAAAAATATCATTAAAAAAGAGTGTAAACTACACGGTTCGTCTTTGTGGTTTGCGTTGACCGACGAATTTCGTTATTTGACCGACGAATTTCGTCATTTGACCGGAAAAAATGCATCATCCGTCCCTAAATGCAAAATGTTATGTATCGTTGGTCCTTCACTTCTAACACCAGTTAAGTCTCCACATGTGAAGGTATTTTAGTCTTTTTACCACCTCATTTTTAACATCATCTTCTTTCTTTATATATCTTCATACACCATCTTCTTCCATTTACCACCTCTTTTAAACCACAAACAACTTCATATCTAACCTCAATCCTAAAATCACATATTACAATTATAATCTACACAATCTCCACTATTTTATAACTTGAACTAATTTTATTCTTCCATCCAAACCACCCGCCCAATAAAACACCATATGCCACAATCGTAATCGGATTACAGATCTCGTTTTCTTATTCTACTGACCTCACCTCCTTTCATTTAGGGTTTTTTTTTTTTTTTTTTTTTTTTTTTTTCTAAATTACTATATTATTTAAAACAAGACTTTGTAATTCTAATTATTGGTAGCATCACACATTCAAACTTCGCTTATTGTGATAAACTTATGGTTTGTATTACTACTTTAATGTCACTACAATCTGGGCAACTAGCTACATAACCCTTCTCGTTTCAAATGCATAGTACAATGGTTTTATCATTCGACGCTACTAATAAATCATCATCATCATCATCATCATTCAACACGTCTTCTTCAAACTCCTCACTATCATCCAACTCATCTCTTACACTGACTGACTCCAAATCGTTGTTTGACGGCGCATGGTCTTCACTCGCGGTGAGTTTTCGTTTGTGGAGTGATGACATGGTGGAAGCGGATGTGGATTGTGATGGTGACGGTGAATTTTCGTTTGTTTAGATGGATCTTGGATCTTGGGTTAGGTCGTTTGGTCGTATGGTGGTATTGGAGGGTTACGGTGAAAGCGGTGAATCTTTATAATGAAGATTGGTTTTGAGTGTTTGTGTTTGTTTTTAGGGGTTTCTAATGAAGATTCGTTGTGAATCCTTATAATGAATCGAGTATTTTGATTTGATTTTGTGTGGGATCTGATTTAATTTTAGTTGTCTGTGATTTTATGAAGGATGATAAATAGAAGGAGATTGTGGTTGACTGGTAAGTGGTTAATGAAAGATGGATAAATAAAAAAGAAGAAATTAAAAATGAGGATGAAAAGACCAAAATGCCCTTATGTGGGTACCAACTTTAGCCACATAACAAAAGTTAGTAAGCGCCGTTAAAGCAAAAGAACAATGATACATAACGTTTCACATTTAGGGATGGATGGTGCATTTTTTCCGGTCAATGCAAACCACAAGGACGAATCGTGTAGTTTACTCTTAAAAAAAAATATAGAAGAAAAAACCTACCATCATCTTTCTCATCACCCACACCATGGACTGAACCACATGTATGCCGGGTGTAGCACGTGCTACACCCAATTTTAGGTTATGAAGTGCAAAAAGATTTCAAAACGGCCGTTTTTGTGGTATGTGCAACCCCCAAAATATTTTTGCTACTTTCGTTTCTTACGGTGTAACTTTAGTCAGCCTAACATTTTTTTTTGTGCAACACCCTCTTAAAAATCCTGGGTCCGTCTCTGCCCCACACACACACTAACACACACCAAAACAGAACACACACGCCAAAAATGTTGTTGTGGTAACTTGGTAGATAACGTCATTGCTCTTTTAACATCGCCGATTTCATGACACCCACCAACTCCGTACCACATGGGCATAACGTCAGATGGCGCGTTATGAAACCCAGCCCTCTAAAGTCGGAAACGCGGATGTTTTAGATGGTAATGTGAATGTCTTAATGCAGAGTTGCAAAATCGCTAGCGAATAGGCGGGCGGCCGGGTAGAACTGTGATTAATCGGTTAGCGATTAACCGGGATTAATCGGATTGGATTTTTAAATATAAAATTATAAAATTTTGAAACTATATGCCCGATTGGCCGATCTAGCGATATTTTTTCGATTTGGCGATTTTTTCCGATTTTGCCGATTTTTTCCGATTTTGCCGATTTTACCAGAATCGATTTTTCCGATTATCCGATTTTCTCGATTTGGCCGATTAATCGGCGCCTAAGCGATTAATCCGATTTTTGTCAAGAATCGATTAATAAAGCCGATTAATGAAAATCGGATCAGCTAATCACCGCTTAATGATTAATCTACCGCTTGCACCGATTTTTGCAACAGAGCTTAAATGATATGTACTTATGTCTATAGATTGGAAAAAAAAATTATAATAATTAAAAAAAACAAAAAAAAAAATTTTTTTTTGTAGCTTTTAGGCATGTAACATCGCCTTTCCAAAAAAGTCAAAATTTACTGTGTCGCTATATAAAATTCATTGGCAATTAATATGATGCCAATTTGAGGTTGATCTGGACTTAATGTTACATACACGTATGGTGCATGAGTCATACAAGTATGCAACCATACAAAGTATTAACTCCAAAAATAGCACCATAACATAGAAGAGGGCAACTTGAAAAGAGTAGAGCTAAACACGCTTTTCTTCATTAACCACGTTTTACGGTAATAATGTTTGGCACGAAATAATTACATGGTGTTATGGGTGATAATATATGAATGGGAAATGCTAATAATAGCTCTAAGGGTTGTTGTTAACAACCAAATCTCCACAAATATGTTGATTTTAAGACATAATAAAAGACAAGTTTCACATTTTTCGCTAATATAACTAATAAGAAGAGTGTATCGTATTTTTATTTGAGATATTTTAGCAAATTGTTAGTGATTTTGAACATTGTGTAATGTCCGAATATAAATTTCGGTAATTAGTTGTTAACAAAAACCCTAAAGGTTGTTGTTAGCAAAACCCTATATGAATAGCAATTTCACGTCTTCCAAATTATTTGCTCACAAATAACTTTTTAAAGATGAAAATAAAAAGAATCAAAAAATTACCACATAGATATCTCTATGCACTTTTGAAATTAAAGAAAAGATCACCGAAACGTATTTCCTATTACTTTTTTATAGGAGTGTTCATGGGCGGTTGGTTCGATTATTTGGAATATTTAAATTATTTATAGTGTGGCGAGAAGTTTATTTTACTACCTATAACCGAATCGTACTAAACGGGTAACCGGACAAGCGGTACCCGAAATAAGTGGTTACCCCGCGGTTTGGATCACGATTAAACTTTTTCGACGTTTAATCGAGTTTAACAGTATGAATAATAACATGATTTAGAACGTAAAATTTCATTTTCGTACAATTATGATACATTAAAAATTTCATACATTTTCGTTAAATTAGGATATACTAAAAAATTTATACTTGCGACACAATAGTTGCATTCAAATAAACATACATATAAATTAACAAAAAATATTTTATAGGTTATGATCAAGTCAATTAATGTTCTAGATATTTTGTAAATGTTCATACTAAAAGCAAAAACTCATTATACAATAAAAATAGTGCAATAATATAATAATACTTATACTATTATTAGAATATTATAGTTAAAAGTCTTCATGTATATTATACATAATACGGTTTAGTTAACCGTGAATATCTAAAAATAAAAACCGAAACCAAACCGTGATAAACGGGTTTTTTTAGTTTCGGTTATTTTCGGTTTTGGTTGTTGGAAAATTTAGTGCACTTGTAGGATTAGTTCACACCTTGTAATGGGTTAGGAGGTACGGAGTGTACACCCATAAGGTCCATGAACACCCTGACTCTTGTAGTGGTTTGTATTGGTAGTGCTAGTGGAAAGTATCGCCAGGAAAGTACCGCATGTGGTTTCCATCGATAAGCGGTGTTCCATCGAAGCTTATGTTTCCATCGAAACTTGTGGATTCCACCGAAGCTTGTGGATTCCATCAAGCGATATATCAACCGATAGCACTATGAAAGTCCGATGAAAGTACCGCTTGTAGCAGCTTTGACCTATTCAAGTGGCGGTTTAACCGCTTAATGACCACGCTTAATTGGTCATGTAACCACTAACGGCTATAATGAGGATAACTATGAGGCTATTAATGGGCCGATTAATACTCATAATTCCATTTGATTAGCTTAGAGTAAACTCCTATAAATAGGATATCTGATTATGCATGAAGAACACACAGAAAACACAAAACACTTCTAAGCGAAAGGGTTATTGAATTGTGCCTAATTCTATAACTGCATTTGGTCTTATCCCAAGTAGATATTCGTGTAACCCAGGCATTAGGGTCGAATAGTTTACTTTGGAAAGTGATCACACGATTCCAAGTGATATCCGGTAACCACCTAGCGGTATTTGTTACTGCTGACCGTTTGTTTGTTTCTGCTGAATAGTTGCACATTTCTGCTGAAGTTGATTATCTAACCCTGCTGCTGGGAGCTAGACTCCAACAATCAAAGTAAACTATTTTGTGATAATCAATGGCAACTGCTGCAATGAAACACATGGCTTCAAACTTTGCTAAGCTGGACAAGTTTGAAGGGTGGACTTTAGAGGTGGCGGAAGAAGATGCACTTCTTCCGCAAGCATGAGTGTGGTCTATGTCCGACTACTCCAATTCACGATGATGGTGATGATGCTACCGTGGGCGGATCGGGAGGAGGAGCAAGTGGGAGAATGATGACTACATATGCAGAGGTCTTATTCTCGAATGGTATGTCGATTCTTTGTTTGATATTTATCGAACTTTGAATCTTCCAAAGAACTGTGGGATTCCTCGATGCCAAATATATGGTCGAGGATGCATCAAGTAAGAAGTTCCTTGTTAGTAATTTCACAAATTACAAAATGACCGATTCAAGACCGCCATGGAACAATACAATGAACTTCTTGGAATACTGGAAGGTTTACACAACACCAAATGAACATGGATGAGGCTATCAAAGTCTCTTGTGTCATTGACAAACTCCTCCTTCATGGAAAGATTTCAAGCATACCTTGAAACATATGAAGGAGGAGTTAACTCTTGAGTTGGGCGATCATCCGCACATTGAGGAATCTCTCAAGGTGCGTGATAATGACAAGCCAAAAGTAGCAATGTCTATCGACCATCTCGTTGTCAATATGGTGGAAC
This sequence comes from Chrysanthemum lavandulifolium, assembly GCA_022545495.1. NCBI lineage: Eukaryota > Viridiplantae > Streptophyta > Magnoliopsida > Asterales > Asteraceae > Chrysanthemum > Chrysanthemum lavandulifolium. The sequence goes on from CM040242.1 coordinate 162,303,929, forward strand.
ATAACAACTCCACCGTACAATGACAACAAAGGCAAACGCAAATATCATGATAACACAAAGGCGATCTTAACAAGAAGGCTACACCTACTTGTTGGAAATGTGGCAAGACCGGTCACATTAAAAGGGACCGCAAAGGTGTTAAAATTGGTGGTAAAGCCAATGGATCGTGCACTAATGGTTCGTGGAGTGGTGGTTCACCAACTCATTGAAAGGTCGAATATGTTTAATAAGTCTTTTCGATTTATTATGTTACATATGTATCTGAATCTTTTATGTGCGGGATGATGATGTTGCGTGGTGGGTTGACTCGTGCAACAGTTCATGTGTGTAAAGATAGAAGTCGGTTCAAGACTTATGAGTCACTAAATGATGGTTCTATTCTTCACATAGGAAATGAGTCAATGACCTTGATGCATGGTCGTGGTTGTGTAGATCTTAGGTTTAGTTCTCGAAAGATTGTAACTTTGTTTAATGTTATTCATGTTCCCGATATCAAGAAGAACTTGGTTTCAAGTAGTGTTTTGAATAATCATGGATATAAACAAGTTATTGAATCGATAAATTTGTTCTTTCTAAATGTGGTGTTTTTATTGGTTTTGGTTATTTATGTAATCAAATGTTCAGCTTAATATTACCACCGATGTTATTTCACTTTTGTGACCACATATGATCGGACCGATTCTACCCTTTGGCATGCTAGACTTGGTCATGTTCACTATAAAAGAATGCAAGATATGTCTAGGGATGGTTTAATCCTGCTTTTGACATGGACACTCAAAAGTGTAAAACTTGCATGTTGACCAAGATAACCAAGAAACCCTTTCATGGTGTTAGTCGTGAGACTAAGATCTTGGAGCTTATTCACGTGGACTGTGTGATTTGCATGCCACTCCTTCTTTGGGGAATAAGAAGTACTTTGTGACATTTATTGATGATGCTTCTAGATTTTGTTATGTCTATCTCTACATACCAAGGATGAAGCATTAGATAAATTCAAAGTGTTTAAAACGAAGTTGAATTACAACTGGGTCTTTGATCAAAAGATTAAGGACCGATAGGGAGGTGAGTACATGGATACTCAAGACTTTCATCTGTTGGAATAATCCATGAACGAGCCCTTATACTCCTCAAGAAATGGTATTTCCGAAAGGAAAACAGGTGTCAAGGAGATGGTTAATTCCATGTTGTCCTATTCAGATCGAGTCAAGGGTTCGGGGTGAAGCTATGTTAACAACTTGCTATTTGCTAAATAGGGTTCCCAACAAAAGGAACAAGGTTACCCTTATGAACTCGGACTAAAAGAAACCCAACTGAACTATCTCGTGGTCAGGGGTTGTAGAGGTTGTAAGACTCCCGATCCAAAGCAAAAGACTTTGGGTGAAAGAGGCATTGATCGCATCTTTGTTGGATATGCCGAGCATTCCAAGGCTTTTAGGTTCTATGTTATTGAACCTAATGAACATGTTTCAATTAACACAATAATTGAATCAAGGGATGCGATTTTGATGAGAATAGATTCTCATCGGTCCTAGACCAAGTCGAGGATTCATAATGGAACTCATGACATCGGTGTATCGAGGTCCTCGATGATGAACCATCGCTGGTCCTCGATGAGGTTGTGGTTCAACAACTTCAACCCGTGCTCGGGAAGAGCAAAAGGGTCGACTCCAAAGTCATTTGGACCCGAGTTTCAACTATACTTAGTTGAAGGTACTAGGATGAGGTCTCGCATCAATACTCCTATTGCTTCATTGTTGAGGATGACCCCAAAACATTTGAAGAAGCAATGAAGTCCCGTGATATTGCTTTCGGAAAGAAGCAATCAATGATGAGATGGATTTCATCATGGGCAACAACACTGGTGTTGGTTGATCTACCTCACGTTGCAAACCTCGGGTTGCAAATGGATTTTCAAAAGGAAAATGAAGGTAGATGGAACTATTGAAAAGTTCAAGGCTAGACTAGTCATTCAAGGCTTTAAACAAAAGTCGAATAGACTATTTCGATACTTATGCCCCCGTGGCTCGTGACGATTACCATAAGACTGCCGATTGCTATGGCATCTATTCACAACTGTTATTCATCGATGGATGTGAAAACAACTTTCTTGAATGGTGAATTGGAAGAGGTTTATATGAACCAACCTCGTGGCTTCATCATGCACGGTAATGAAAACAAGGTGTGCTGGCGATTAAGTCTCTTTATGGACTTAAGCAGCACCTAACAATGGCATCAAAAGTTTGATGAAGTGGTTTTGTCTAGTGGTTATGTTCTTAACCAAGTCGACAAATGTGTATATAGCAAATTTGATGAGTCCGGTAAAGGAGTCATCATTTGTCTATATGTTGATGATATGTTGATCTTTGCACCGACCAAAATCAGTTGACCTAACAAAGGAATTTTTGTCATCAAGGTTCTCCATGAAAGACATGGGGAGGCGATGTTATCCTTGGTATAAGGATTAAACATGAAAGTAATAGAATTTCTATCTCGGTCTCATTATATTGAGAAGGTACCGAGGAAATTCAATTACTTTGATTGTACTCCAGATGAGTACACCTATGGATACTTGTGAGAAGTCGATGCCTAATCATGGCAAAGTCAGTATCTCAACTTGAGTATTCTAGGTAATTGGTCGCTGATGTATGCCATGACTTGTACAAGACCCGATATTGGTTTTGCGGTGGGAAAATTGAGCGGTATACTAGTAATCCTAGTGCTCATCATCGCAAGCAATTCGGAGGGTATCAAGTATTTGAAGAGAACTATGGATTATAGTCTCATATATTGGTTACCCATCGTTGTTGGAAGGTTACACCGATGCAAGTTGGATCAAGAACATCAAGACAATTCGCTCTACCGGTGGTCGGGTATTCCTACTTGGTGGAGGTGCAATTTCTTGGGCATCCAAGAAACAAACTTGCATCACCGCTTCAACAATGGAATCAATTTGTGGCTTTAGCATTTCTTTGGTAAAGAAGTCAATGGTTGAAAAACTTGCTTCTTGAGATTCCATTGTGGCTCAAACCTATAGCACCTATTTCTATCCGCTTGTGATAGTGCGGCTACATTGGCTAAGGCTTATAGCCGATGTACAATGGTAAGTCTAGACACTTAGGTGTCGTGCATAGCATGATTCGTGAGATTATCATGAATGGGTGGTATCTATAGAGTTTGTTAGATCTCAATGTAACTTAGCCGATCACTTGACGAAGGGACTGCTAGAGACTTGGTTATAAAGTCTCGCTAAAGGGATGGGTTTAAGTCCAACTTAGTCATCGAATGCTAGGACACCTAACTCCTCATGAGGAAACTTAGGAGCTGAGTTCAATGTGGAAAGTCGAACATTCAAGGGACTGGAGCACATGTTTTATCTACATCCCAAGGTTGTGCTCGAACTCGCCGAAAGGAGGATGAAGTCTTTACTTAATGGTTAATTTTCTTTGAAAAAGTGCTTGGCGTGAGCATGACTAAAGAGGAACCACCTATGTAAATGTTGAAGTTTTGCCGCTGTGAAGCTTTGGATTTTAGCTTTTACAACATTTATGAATTTGGATATGGACACATGGCTTGTATAGTGTCGGGAGCTTTTAAGTGTTTGAAAACTTGTGTGTATTTTATCTTCGTATTCAAATGGGTTGAAGGGTTCAATTCTTAGAACACCACGATTCTCGAATATTTGAACGTAATTTACTAAGATGGAAATTCAACCTCGTGACATTTTCGTTTATGCACATGTTTTGCTTGATGTTTATTTTTCATGCAAAGGAAGTGAACTAAATTTGGGGAGGATTGTTGGAAAATTTAGTGCACTTGTAGGATTAGTTCACACCTTGTAATGGGTTAGGAGGTACGGAGTGTACACCCATAAGGTCCATGAACACCCTGACTCTTGTAGTGGTTTGTATTGGTAGTGCTAGTGGAAAGTACTGCTTGTGGAAAGTACTGCTTGTGGTTTCCATCGATGGCGCGTGTTTCCACCGATGGCGATGTTTCCACCGATAAGCAATGTTTCCACTGAAGCTTATGTTTCCACCGAAACTTGTGGATTCCATCAAGCTTGTGGATTCCATCGCGCGTGTATCCACCGATAGCACTATGAAAGTACCGATGAAAGTATTTGCTTGTAACGGTTTTGACCTATTCAGTGGCGGTTTCAACCGCTTAATGACCACGCTTAATTGGTCATGTAACCACTAACTATTATAATGGGGATAATTATGAGGCTATTAATAGGCCGATTAATACTCATAATTCCATTTGATTAGCTTAGAGTAAACTCCTATAAATAGGATATCTGATTATGCATGAAGAATACACAGAAAACACAAAACACTTCTAAGCGAAAGGGTTATTGAATTGTGCTTAATTCTATAACTGCATTTGGTCTTATCCCAAGTAGATATTCGTGTAACCCAGGCATTAGGGTCGAATAGTTTACTTTGGAAAGTGATCACATGATTCCAAGTGATATCCGGTAACCACCTAGTGGTATTTGTTACTGCTGACCGTTTGTTTGTTTCTGCTGAATAGTTGCACATTTCTGCTGAAGTTGATTATCTAACCCACACCACCAACGGAAGAATAGCTCACCGCTGGCTCCATCGTGAAATCGTGGATCATACTCACGTTATCACCCTCACTTCAAAAATGGTTTATTAAAATAAACCCTAAAACTGCCCTCGATGCTTGGCAACATGTCGAGAAACTATTTCAAGATAACAAGCAGACCCGTATGGTTGCTTTAAAAGGTGAACTTCGTATGCTTAACATGGGAAACCAAACTGCTGATGAATATTTCTCCAAAATTGAATCTCATCACATTACTAAGTGACCTTGATTCAGATGTCAGCGAGGATGATGTGGTCACTTATGCCATTAATGGCCTAAGTGAAAATATGGAAGTCTCGCACAAATAATCGCCCACAAGGACCAATTTCCTACTCTTGCTATCATGCGATCCATGGATATGACGAAAGAAATGAGACTTCGGTCTAAGCCTGCCTTGCCATCCACCAACATCTCGGCGAGTTCACCACAGGTCATTCTCGCTGAAGCCAACCCGACTCAAGGTACTACTAGTCGAAATAATCGCGATCGTGATACGCGTAACAACACCCGTACCGAGGTTTATCGCAACTTTGGACGCGACTTTTGTCGTCAGGGTGTGAGTTCTCGGTACATACACGAATCCAACCGAGCTACAGCCCCTCGTTCTATAGGTTCCATGCGAAACCCTAACCAAAATAATAATATGCGTGGAGGATCAAGTAACATGGGGCTTGACTTTTCAGGTCAATAACAACTAATCACTTGGTTACGGGCTCAGCAATCACTTCTAGCCCAATATGGGTTGAATGCAAACACTGGCCCAAACCAGCTCCACCACACTAACAGTCGAGTACAAGTCTCACCCGGGTTTCACTTGGCCCAACCACACCAACCGGCCCAATAGTTATTTACTCCTCAACGGCAAGCACTTTTGGCATCTATTGTTCATGGCGCGGGTTCGAATCAGGCCACCTCTCATGCTACGGAGACGTACTTGCCACACGCACTTAATACTATGACTCTTCAAGATCTTGCTAATTCCAACTAGAATATGGACACTGGTGCGTCATCTCACCTTAACTGTTCCACTAATAATTTGAAGTACTATTTTTAATTCATGTATGTATCCATATGTTCTTGTTGGTGACAGAAAATCTATTCCCGTCACCAAAATGGGCCATAGCACTATATCTACTCCTCATTGAAAACTTCATTTAAATAACGTACTCATTACATCTAATATAGTCAAAAAATTAATTTTGGTCAGACAATTTGTTTGGGAAAATAAATGCACTATTGAATTTGATAAGTTTGGTTTTTCTGTGAAGGACTTTTGGACCCGTCAAATTCTACTCCGATGTGATAGCACGGGTGATCTCTATCCGGTCACATCTCCGTCTTATCCTCAAGATTTTTTGGTCAGTCAGCATACGTGGCATCAACGTTTTGGGCATCCAGGAAGTGACGTGTAACGTAATTTAGTTTCTAGCAATTTCATTTCATGTAATAAGACTAAGTATCCTGTGCTTTGTCATGCTTATCAACTAGACAAGCACGTGAGACTTCCTTTTTTCGCTTTCTGAAACAATTGTTGAGTCACCTTTTGACATTGTTCATTCGAATTTGTGGACATATCCACTTCCGAGTGTTTCAGGCATTAAATACTATATTTTGTTTTTAGATCTCTATTCACAATATTTATAGGTGTATCCTTTACGAAATAAGTCTGATGCGTTGTTTAAATTTATTCATTTTTCGTGCTTTTGTTAAGAATCAGTTTAAACATGACATTAAATCCTTGCAATGTGGCCATGGGGGTGAGTTTGACAACAATGCCCTACAACAATTATTTTCCAACAACGGTATTACCATTCGTTTATCTTGTCCCAAAACATAACAACAAAATGGTAAATCCGAACGAATGATACGTACCATTAACAACCTCATTCGCACTCTTCTATTTCAAGCACACCTACCACCTACCTTTTGGGTTGAAGAACTTCATATGACTGCATATCTTTTAAACATCTTACCCTTCACCGCTATTAACAATGAGATACCTCACACCCGTTTGTTTAAGACCACACCAAATTATGCGGACCTCCGTGTTTTCAGTTGTCTTTGCAACCCACATGTACATACCACCTACAAACTTGAACCACGAGCTACTCCCTCAATATTCCTCGGATATCCTACCAATCACCGCGGTTATCGGTGTCTAGACTTAAACACGGATAAAATTATCTTATCTCGTCATGTAACGTGTGACGAGACAGTTTTTTTGTATGGGCCTATGACTCCTAATGCCCCGCCACCTTATACCTTTTTAGACTACTCTCCTAATATCATACAACAACACATACTACAAAATATTAACTCTCCCACTTTACCAACACCACAACCATCTGCTAATTAAAACACGCCTATGTTAGGTTCCCATTAATGTAACACAAGCATCAATATAAGAAGTATACATGAAGGAGTGATCGGTTGAACAAAACACACACACACACATACGATATAGAGAAAAGTTATGCTTAGGATATATGTGAAATGAACAACCAACCTTCAAATGAAGGTTTACATGAGGTATTTATAGGAGAGGGAGCTAGGGCAACACTCCTAGTCCCTTCCTTTCCTTATTAGTCTTGGGCCAAGGCTTATGGGCCTTCTACATAAGCCTTAGCATAATAACAAACATAAAGGCCTAATTAAGCTAACCATTACATATTAATTACTAACACTTGTAATATAGTTTAGGAGTGATTCCAACAATCTCCCCCTAAGTGTTGGTGATTAATGATATGAGTGATAACGTTGTAGGTGCTGATGTAATAGTAGCTATGACGTCTTCTGACATTCTTCTTTCTTGTGAGAAGAAGTGTCTTAATTCCAACAATCTCCCTAGTGTAGGGATCTTGTTTGCTTTGAAGTTTTTTAGCTTTGACGTCTTCATTATCTTTGTTCTTTGATCTTTGTTCTTTGTGATGGTAGTGATAGTATGTTGTGGTTATCTACATCAAGTCTGCTTCGTTGCTCCAGTGTCTCCACGTTTTTTTCCAACATGCTCACACACTCTTTATCGTTGGATTTCAGTGCTGATGAAGCTCTCTTAGTCTTTAAACTTTGTAGATTCTTTGACTTTGACGAAGAATCATTCTGACTTTGTGTTGCCTTTTGAGAGAACTTCAGTTAGTGTTGTTGTTGGTATGAGCATGTGAAGAATCTGCACGATCTTTTCCACCCGCGAGCATCCATAAGAAGAAAACATAAAATATGTGTTAGAAATAATCCATCACTTACAAGTTTGAACTTCGAGTGTGTTAACAGCATAGTGTGAAAACACGTCTCTAATTCTTACTAAGGTCGCTCTCGAACTGGATTCCCACAAGTGAGATAACGCGATGTACCGGAGTACACCTCATATTCGGTGAGTCGTGAGGTACACCAAGGATCACCCCACGATCAGACCGTTTGAGACACACTAAGCGTAACCCACAAAGAGTTACCGAAGCGACTGCTTGTCGGGCGTTTGATGTTGACCTCGGCGGAGTTTCCATTCAATCACCGAGGATCACAGTTGTGAACCTCTCATAAATGTTCTTGACAGATTGCTAAGATCTGTGTAGGACTCGATAATATATCACTTGTGTTCTTATTGTTGAACAACAAGCGATGAATTGTCAAATGTACCTAAGAGATCTTTTGATGAATCTCGTGGCTCTAGACTCAATAGTGCTGATAAGGTTTTAAAATGTACCTTTTTGAGGGGTCGTTTAAGCCCTTATTTGATCACTTTTGTATCCGTTATTACTTAATATCGTTCCTTTTCACTTTTAGGTCTCTTGAAGGCAAATTGTCAGTAATGGCACTTATTTGGACGAAAAGGCGCGAATATACGAAGAAAATGGCCAAAGTCAAGAATCGAGACACTCAAGTCTTTGAAATACAAGGTGGCGGCGCCATCGCTTAACTATGACGCCGTCGGAGTATTTTGTGACGACACGAAGCCAAATTTCTTATTTTCAAGTGACGGTGTCGGGCTTTAAAAGAGTAGGCCGTCGCAACTCGCACGACCTAGATGTGATCCAGACGGCGTCGGTCAAGAGGATGGCGTCACAAGCACAAGGTGACGCCGTCAGAAGACTAACGTGTCCAAGACGAAACCCCAATGGCGACCCGACGGCGTCACAAATCATAAGGTGACGCCGTCGATTGTAATATTATATATAGAATCCGAATTTTTCAAGATTGAGTGTGTAGTATTTTGGAGTAAAACCTAAACCGAACCAAGGCGTCTTGTACAAGATTTTAGGGTTCCAAACCCTATCTTACATCAAGATAAGTGTTTTACTTCATTAATTCAATTATGTCTTTGATTATTTGTGTGTATGCTTGCATGTTCTCCATGTCCGGCTAATTTACTTGTGTGTTTGCTTAGGGAATATGAAACTTAATTATTAAATATTAATTGGTTGTCTCTTATCTTAGTTGATTAATGATCTAGTAATGCGATAGGTCATTCGTTGTGTAATTAATGCTTGATTAATTTTTGTGAACCTTAGGCTATAGCACTTAGAGTGGTTGTAGGCTAAATCATCCAAAGAGGGCCTTAGAGTTAGAGTTTATAATCCCTAGAGGGTTTTGTAGACGAGACCCTTTGGTAAGTTCAAAGAGTTAGGGATAAACGCATACCCTACGAATTTAGACACACAACGCGATTAAGAATAAGGACGTGACAATTCAACCATCAATAGGAGATAATTAAGGAGTAATAAAACCTAAGTGAACACATCTTTAAACTATCATAAGAGCACACAATAATTAGACATAGACTACATACACCTTAGATTAGATAATTAGATAATTAGATAAGTAGAGTAATCGGTAGAAATACCAACCCCCAAATCCAAACCCCGAGATTCGTACCTTTCCATTTCCTAAAAAAACATAAAAAGATAAAAAAATAATCTTCCTCAACCCCAACCTTAGCATAGTAACTTCTCACTAGCATTCCTATTCCCCTAGAGAACGATATCAATACCCGTGGCTTACCCTAATACTACACTACAACGATTAGGTTCACTGCCTAGGGTGTTATAAAACTTGCTCGAAGAAAAGGAAGTTCCTTTGACCACGAATGACGCGTGTAGCGTTATCAAGTGTGCTTTGGTTTTCCTGAGCGAAGACTAGGGAGAGGGTCTCCTTCTTCAATACCATCAATCTCTAAGAGAAAGCCGATAATTTACGTAGGGTTCCCTGTGAGAATGAAACAAGCTTCTGTTGAGAGAAAATTGAGTGGCTAAGAAGGTTTAGTGCATGTGTCACTGGGTCCATGACGACTTTAATCTTCAATACCGGTGTCATCAAGTGACAACCAGTAGCATATGAATTGAACCCGTGTATGCCTAAGTTGAATAACTGGAGGGCTATTTCTTTTCACCCTTTTCTTTACTTTTCTTTTAATTCTTCAACTCCTTCTTTCTCCGATTCTCATTTTCTCCTTTTATAATCATACCTAAGGACTTCTAATTCTAACTATTGGTGGTGTCCTTGGGTAGATCCCTCCGACTCAAGCGGATCATAGACGGTTATTCCTAACCTTAGTCACCTTATAACTCCATTGCCATAAAACCAAATTTCATGAAAATCTCTCAAAGTGGTTATGAGTAAAAGCATTTAATACCACTATTGAGAGTTTAAGATTTTGCAGAAATACTCCCCTTCCACACGTGCTTAAGTATTTTGACAGAAATCTGCACGGTGAGAGAAGAGCGCGCACTTTTTGAAATGATCGACTTAAGATAGACAATCCCCCGCGAGACACGGTTACGTTGTGTAACACCCCCAATTTTTTGATACGCAGTGGAATTCAAGCTGGGTGTTACTTCAAGGCACAAAAGTTATATCAATAGAAAACGAACCCTAATTGAGTCATTTTAAAATATTTATCATTCGATTTATATAAATATCAGACTTTACAAAATGAGGTCCCAGTGGTTTTACAGTTTATTAAATACGTTTTCGAATGATAATATAGCCTTCTTGAGTATCCGTGCCCTTCCGTGCCATCCTCGTAAATTATGAACCTGAGATAAACATGCTAAAAGTGTCAACACAAAGGTTGGTGAGTTCATAGAGTTTATAGATAAAATAGATGAGTTCAGTAGTTTCGAGTTTGAGTGATAATCGTAATAAATACAGATATCGATAAAATAAGTAGTGGGATACGTTGTTATACACCCATAGTTCATTTGTTTAGAAATCAGTTGAACACAAGTTTCAAGGTTGGGTCATGTTTTTGCACCCATAAATTCAATAGTTGCAGCATTTGTATCATTGCAACATAGTATATATTGCCTTAAGTCTCATGAACGCAAACCTTAACACGAACGCGCATAATAATGACGTAAGTTACAAACATCATAATAATGATGTGAGCAACAATGCCCTCTGGTAGGAGTTTGCCATTCTCCTAGTATTCTCAAATAAAGTGCATTTGGTTACCTATACGGCTAACACAAATGGGGCGTCAACTGCCAATAGATCTATTCACGATATTCGCGTTCACTCGCAAGTGATTAATGGTTCATGATATGAGGGACTTTTAGCATCGCATACAGATAGTACTTGTGTTCAGGTTTGTAGCAAAGCGTATAAAGTGTGATTATGAACTCATAGTAGTATGTAAAAGCTTTAGAGTACTTGTGAAAGTAAAAACGAGTAGTTAAGCATGTATCTCCCCCAAAACAGTTTAAAAGCAAGTAAAGGTAGGGGCCATGAACTCACAGTAATATGTAAAAGTTTTTAGAGTACTTATAAAAGTGAAAGCAATTAGTTGAGCATGTATCTCCCCCAAAGCATTAATAAACAAGTATAAAAACGGGGCTACGAACTCACAGTAGTATGTAAAAGCTTTAGAGTACTTGTGAAAGTAAAAACGAGTAGTTAAGCATGTATCTCCCCCAAAACAGTTTAAAAGCAAGTAAAGGTAGGGGCTATGAACTCACGGTAATATATAAAAGTTTTTAGAGTACTTATAAAATAAAAAACGAGTAGTTAAGCATGTATCTCCCCCAAAAATAGTATAAAACAATTAAAAATGGGGCTATGAAACTTACAGTGATATTTAAAAGTTTTTAGAGTACTTATAAAAGTGAAAGCATGTAGTTGAGCATGTATCTCCCCCATAGCTTTAATAAACAAGTATAAAAACGGGGCTACGAACTCACAGTAATTCGTAAGAGTTTAAAAGAAATGTAAAAATATCAAGCAATATTTGAGCATGTATTTCCCCTAAAACGTTCAAAATAAGGAAAAGAGGGGTTATGACTCACCTCGATGTTACAGTAGTCTGGATGGATAACAAATTAAGTAATGTGAATAAACTGCTCCGACTCGTTACCTGAGTTAGTATCTCATGTTTTTAGTATTCGAATTCAAGTTTATGCGATGATAATGCTTTATCGGTAATTGGGTAAACATGAAGTCTCTTCAAAAATTAGTAATACTTATCATACTTATTTTTATGGCTCGGATGATTGTTAATAAATTTTATCGAAACCCAAGTTGTTAAATATGATATGTTTCCAAAATGTTATAATTTACAATTTTAAATATTTATGGTTTTTACCCTTGCACTTTCAAAAATGACACTTGAAACCCTCAACTATGGGTTATTGACAAAATTAGCCCTTGTATAATTAACTTTGAAGAATTTACATTTTGAGCCCAAGAAAACTTTATCTTTCAAAAATTACAATTTTCATACTTGTAGTTTTATAAGAAAAGTTCACTTGTTTTAGGCCTAAATTGACAAAAGTGAGGGTAAATATAAGCGAGGCCTTAAGAGGTTTTTATTACTTTCTTGATCCCTTCAAGAGTATGTCGGGTGGTCTTTCTCATGGTTTAAACTAGAAGTCTTAAGCTCTTACGGTTTGGTTGCAATGATTTCTCAAAGTAGAGGGGTTAGGTGCCTTATGTGAAAAGTGTTGGTTTTGGCGATAACAGGCCCAAATGAGGACATATTATACACGAGGAAAGCCAATGTTTTTACAACACAATTGATCCTTTAAACACTTTACTGTAAGCTCTTCAAAAAGGTATAGGTCTCATATTCTAGTCATCTTTGGTTAGAGAGAAACAAGCCCGTGAACATGGTCACTTGGCCACGTCGCGGTTTTAGAAAAATTCATTTTTGACCCATTAACTTTTACGGTATAATCTAGGGACATCCTAATAGTTAATTAACTCATTTTAAGTCATTCTCTATCATCCTATAGCTCATAAGACTCAAATTTTGAAAAATGCACGCAAGAGTTATTTATGAAAATCTTTACGAGTTACCTTCTTTTTGATTGATTATAAAAGAGACCATAAGAGTTTTTAAAGGCGTCCTTGGGGTTTTAAAATCCTTGCAGCGATCTCTTTAAAACGGTGTAACTCTCACACTTTACAACTCTTTAATTAGCGAGATATTAATTATTGAAAAGGGCTACTTAAGCTAGTTTTGACAAATTGAGAATCTCGTTTTCAAACCATAAAACTTTATAACTCTTGCATGAAACCTTGTGACATGACGTTTAACTTATTTTTAATGTTTCTAGAGTAGCTCAAGGTCAAATTTACTAATAATAACGAAATTCTCAAAATCAATTATATAAAGGTGTGTTTGGTTTTGTGACATGCGACCAAAAAGAAAAGTAGAATTAAAGCGAGATATAAGGGCTTCTTAACCAGTTTATGGGGGCAATTTGTAGTATCCTAGGAGCTTGTTGAAAGGGTTTAATGGTTGGGCTTAAGGTTTGCGGCTTCTAGCTTTAAAGTTGGGCTTAGGAGAGGTGCTTGGCTTGATTTTATAAAATGTATATAACAGCTGTTAAGATTTTGATTAAAATTTGTATTCGTTTTGCGTTTTCAGGACCCGTGCACCCAAGATTTTGAATAAAACGTCGTTCCGGATAACTTTCATGTTTTAACTTTTTAATGAAACGGAACAGAAGTGCCTCGTTTCGCGTGCCCGACCCTTCTGTCCACAGAAAGTTTTTAACAACTTTTTGGTAACTTCGTTTGGTCATAACTTTTGATTCGTGTACTCGTTTTAAGTGATTCAAATTGCCATGTTTTCCTTATAAAATCCTTTTTAACAGCATGCAATTAATATTAAAAGTGATAACGAAATTTAATGATTTTAATAGACTTACAAATTGTTGGTACTTAGTGAAGGAAAGATAACACCCAAGGGACTTCTTAAATGGTGCGTAGGTTTTTCCAAGATCCCAGACTTTTGTACAAGCTCCCTTCTCCTGATCTTAGACTCAATTTACAGCAAGTTAAAGTGTGTGAGGGTTTAGTGAGATAGACTCCATGGGTTGGTGAAAAAGAAGTACATGTATGGTTGTATATATAGAGGGAAATAAGGTGATGTGTAAGTGGTTCTAATCACTTATATCTAGTGAATTTGAATGGAACACATAGGAGCTTGCATTCTTTGACCATAGTATTGAAGATGTAGAAACATGGTGATGTAGCATGCATGGTGGCTTAATTTGAGCCTAGTTAGGGTTTAGTTTGTTATGGAATTAGATTAGGTTTCTTAGTTAAGTTTAGGTTAATTTAACTTAGGTAAGTGACATGTTTAACATATATGCATAAAATACTTGTACCACAAGAATTGGAGAGTTGTACCTTACACTTGTAAATTTGGAAAACTAGAAGGGGGGTTGAATAGTTTTGCCGATTTTACGTTAGTTTCAAAAACTTTAGATTCGTTAATATGTGAGATCTTATGGATGTAGAGAAAGTATAGATCTAATGATAAAGCAAGTAAATAAAGTAAAGCGTTGAAGGAAAGAAAAGACACAACCGATGTATAGTGGTTCGCCACAAGGACACCTTCCTTGCCCTACTCCACTCCCCGAGTCACCTACTCGAGAGTTCAAGCACTATGTCAACAAACTCCTTCACTTGGCGGAGAAGCCTTCACAACGTTGCTTACACTTTTTCCGGACAAAGCTAGATACCGAGTCCGTAACACGGTGGACCAAACCAACACGACTATTACACAACAAATATGTGAAATATCAAATACAAGATCTTCGCTACGTAAATCTTGTGGAGTGACAAATCAATCAAGGACCCTTGCTTGGATGACTTGTAGAATGCTCGTGATCTCGCCTTGAGAAGGACCTATATGAGGATCACAATAGAAAGAAAGAAGAACAACTCTCTAGATCAAGTGATCTATATGTTAGAAGAGAATGAGAGTGTTTGAGAGATTTAGTAAGAAGAGGGTGAGTTAGAATGAAGAAATGGCTCTCTATTTATAGGCAAAATCTTCACTGCTCCCGGATCCCACGGATCCTTCCACTGGGATCCGCTCTAGTGTAATCCTAGGGATCCGTGGAACGCCCTCTTGCCCATGGGTTTTTGGTTATGGGTCATGGGTTATGGGTTGGTCCATGGGTTTTCTTTAGATTCAATGTATCTAAGTATACATTGTATCTAGCCAACTTGGGTATGGGTTAAGATCCATGGGTTATGGTCCATGGGTTATGGTTTTACCCATCCTAATAAACTATTACAACAAATGCTTAATTACTACATTTTGTATTTAAATGGCTATATGTAAATGCTTTACAAAAATAACATGTATCCTTATAATTATATTTAAGATAACATTATATTTGTTATCAACAAAACACAAAGAGATCGCAAAATATTAATAAACGCTTTTACGGTTTATTTGTATTAACAATCTCCCCTTTTGTTGATGACAAAACATAATGTTATGATGAGTAAAACTTAAGAATAGATGTAATTTTGAAAGCCCTAAGTTTTACTTCTTCTCCCTTTTGTCGAAACAAAAGTTAACCCTTGGAAGAAATAAACGCTAACTCCCTCGACGGTAGCTCCCCTTGTTTGGGGCCAAGTGAAGAAAAATAAAATCCTACAAAAGAAAGGTTAGTAACATGCTTAAATAATCTTGTGATTGACGAGAATCAAGATTGGGAGCCAAGGTATGTAAACAAGACCTTGTAATAAAACAACAAATTGTAGTGGTATTTATGCCACGACAAGATGTAACAATAAGAACAAGACTTGTTCTTGAAAATGACTTCAAAAGAAAAAAATACTAAAAATAGAAAATAGTAGTAGTGATTCCTTCCATGCTTGCATAAGGTTATGGATGGAGGTTTTGATGAGTGATGGTATTGATGCGATCAAGGATGAGGTTGAGTATGAAACGCATTTCTTCCCTAACTTCTATTGCGATTTCCTAGTGGATTGGCAATGTTCACAATGTAAATGATGTGGGTAATGAGTGCGGAAGTTTTCCGGGTTGTTTTGATTTGAGTTATGCGGAAGATGTGGTGGAAAAATAGGAAAATATGGATCAACATCCGAATGTTTGTAAATGGTGGTGGAAAAGAACCTAGACGTTCTTGTAATGTGATGGGAGCTAATGGTGGTGATGTTTCAAGATCTTGAAAATAGTATTTGGAGATGTGGGGGTGTTGAAAAGACTATTTCTTTTTTTAGGTTGTTTAGATCTTGTTGAGTCTTAAGGAGTTCCAAAAGAGTGACTTTAGGTGGTGATGAAGTTGGTGTACTTGTTGGTGATGAGGAGGTGCTATAAAGGAAGCATCTTGTGGTGAGTTGTTTGTTGAGGAAGAACCATTTGAGGTTGGTTTTGCTAAGCAACAAGATCGGATACTAATCCGCATGGATATCCTAGAGTTTGATTGTGGTATTTTGGATGGTGGTAGTACAAAGGTTTGGGTATCATGAAGATGATTGTTTGTACTAGGTGATTCATCTAAAGGGTTTGTGGATGACATGGTGTATTGTGTTTGTGAGGATGAGATGGATTATGCAAGCATTTTGGGAGTTCTATATATAGAAAACAAAGCATTGTAATGAATGCTTGACCCAAAATGTGGATTAAAATCTAATGATTAGATATGAATTTAAGGCATGTGATCATGAGAACACAAGCATTAAAGAGCATACTCCAAAAATAAAACAAATGTGGATTTTTCATCCAAAGTGAGAAAAATAGAAGGTAAAAACAACTGTCTCACGGATCCCACGGATCCTTCCCTTGAGGGATCCGTCCAGCATGAAGGCTGGGATCCGTGGGTCTGGTGATTCAGCAAGACAAAATTTTCCTTTTGGAAACATTTTTGCCTATTGTGTGCCTATATGCAAACTATTTGGAGTTGCGGTTATCTCGACCTCTAAAAGGAAAAATAAACTAGAAGTAGAAAAGCATCCTATTGAGATAACCCGAAAACACATATTTAGTACATAAGTACGTAATTGAGTGTTATCAATGCTCCTAATTCATTGTTGCTTAAATGAATGTACCCGAAAACACATATTAGTTATGTGTCCCCTTTAGCATTCAAAAGACATGAGATGCAATGAAAACGGGTTTTTACTTTGTATTAATAATGAAAAAGCGATTTGTCCTAGACGTGAGAAATTGCTTTTGTGAAATTGATACGGGAAGGTATCATTCTTTTAGAAAACATTTTGAAAAGAGTTTTTCTTTGAAAATGTGTATGTGTTTGAAAAAAAAATAAGAAAGCTATAAGTCAAAAACTTATCTTGGGTTTTGAAAATTCCCGTATTGTTTGTGAGTTGTGCGTGAAATAGAGATCCTAGACTCATAAAGAAGAAGGCTAGTGTTTACATACCTTGTAGAGTCAAATAAGTTACGACGTTTGTTCCATTAGACCAAGACCAAGACGAAGTAGGTTGAATTGTTCCCGCTCAACGGTTTGGTGAGGACGCCGGCTATGTTGTCTTCGGATGCTACCTTCTCAATAGAGATGTTCCCTTTGAACATTGTCTCTTAAGAAGTGATGTCGAATCTCTATATGCTTTGTGCGAGAATGCAATACCGGATTCTTGCTTAAGTCGATGGCACCTTTGTTGTCACATAGGATGGCTATGTCGCTTAGATGAATGTCGAGTCGACTAACGCTTGTTTCATCCATAGTGCTTGTTGGCATGCTTTGCGGCGGAGACGCACTCGGCTTCGGTTGTTGATATTGCTAATGCCGCTTGTTTCTTAGAAAACCAAGATGTTAAACAACATCCCATGAAAGTACATACCCCACTTGTACTTTTTCTATCAACGTAATCACCGCATGGTCGAATCTGATATACAATTGTTTCTACTCCCGTGCCTTAGGATACCATAATCCTAATTGTGTTGTACCCTTAATGTATCTAAATATCCTTTTACGGCTTCTAGGTGTGATATTTTAGGGTCTTCTTGAAACCTAGCACATAAGCAAACACTAAACATGATATCCGCCTACTTGCCGTGAGGTAGAGAAGACTACCTATCATGCCACGATATTTAGTATTATCTACGGATTCGCCGCCTTCATCTTTTGTGAGTTTGGTGTCGGATGACATTGGTGTCCTAATTGGTTTCGACTCTTCTAGACCGAATTTCTTTAACATCTCCTTTATGTATTTAGATTGATTAAAGAAGATACCATCTTCTACTTGTTTAATTTGTAGACCAAGAAAGAAACTAAGTTCTCCCATCATACTCATCTCGAACTCGTCATGCATGATTTTAGAGAAATCATCACACATGTCTTGACAAGTGGATCCGAATATAATATCATCTACATATATTTGCACTATGATTATATGTGACTCTCTTTTCTTAGTAAAAGTGTGTTGTCAACTAACCCCATGGTATAGTTGTGTTTAATTAAAATGACTTGAGTCTATCATACCAAGCTTTTGGAGCTTGTTTAAGACCGTAAAGGGCTTTCTTTAATTTATATACATGTTTGGGTTTTTCAAAATCGATGAAGCCCGGAGGTTGAGCTACGATACTTCTTCATTAATGAAACCATTTAGAAAAGCGCTTTTGACATCCATTTGATAAAGCTTTAGATCATTAGCACAAGCATACGCAAGAAGTATTCTTATAGACTCTAATCTAGCCACGGGGCATAGGTCTCATCAAAGTCTATTCCTTCTTGTTGGTTATACCCTTGGGCAACGAGTCTAGCCTTGTTCCTAGACACTACTCCGTTTGCATCTAATTTGTTTTTATAAACCCATTTGGTTCCTATTATGGTTTGATTACTAGGTGGAGGGACAAGCGTCCAAACATCATTAGACACGAATTGATTTAGTTCTTCTTGCATAGCCATTACCCAACTCTCATCTTTTATGGCTTCTTGTGTATTCCTAGGTTCTATGGTTGAAACGAAACAAAACAAGCTACTTTGATTTTGAACTTGAGACCTTAATGTTCGCTCGCTTAGCTTTCCTATGACTTTATCTACGGGTGATCTTTGGACTCTTTAATGTTTATGATTTCATTATTTAAAGGTTCTTCTTCTTCATTTATCTTTTCTTTATTACTATAGCATCACTTTCTATGATCTCGTCATCGACAAGAGGTGGAGAGGGTTTGGGTGGACTTTCATCAAATTTTATATTTAATGACTCTTCTACCTTCATTGTTTCTTTGTTTAATATGACGTAAGCTTTGCTATTTGGCTAATAACCTAGAAAGATACCTTCGGTTGATTTAGGATCAAATTTTGTAAGGTAATCTTTAGTGTTAAGAATAAAACATTTGCTTCCAAAGACTCTAAGGTGATTTAACGAGGCTTTTTGCCTCGGAGTAACTCATATGGAGTTTTACCTAAGATTGGTCTTATTAAGACTCGATTGAGTATGTACGTTGAAGTATCAACGGCATTACACCAAAACTTTTGAGGTATGGATTGTTCATTAAGCATTGTTCGACTCATTTCTTGTAGGGTTCTATTCTTTCTTTCTACTACCCCATTCGATTGTGGAGTGCGTGGAGCCGAGAAGTTGTGAGTAATACCATTAGCGCCACAAAAGGCTCCAAATTGCACTTCATTATCGAATTCCTACCATGATCCGTCCTAATGGACACTATAGGACTTCCTAGTTGTCTTTGGATCTTTTGCTTAATATTTCAAAATAATTAAAGGTTTCGCTTTTGTTCTTTAAAAATTTTGTCCATGTATACCTAGAGTAGTCATCCACTATGACCAAAGTGTAGTAGTTGCCTCCATAACTTTGGATAGCGGATGGACCAAATAAATCCATATGTAGTAATTCTAGACACCTAGTTGTTGACACCATGTTTTTAGCTTTATGACTAGAATGAGCTTGTTTTCCTACATTACAAGCATCACAAAAGTGATGTTCATATTTTAACTTAGGTAGATCTCTTACTAGATCTTTGGATGATAGCGATTGAAGAAGTCGATATTGGCATGACCCAATCTTCGATGCCATAAGGTCAAGTATCATCCATAGAGGTAAGACAAAGTTTGTCTTTAGGTTCATTACCAATTTTAATGACATAGACTCCATGTTTCCTAATTCCTCTTCCTATGGTTATGCCATTTTTAGTATCTTACTATCGGTTTCGTAAAAGTACATTGCACTTTTATCACATATTTGTCCTATACTTAAGAGATTAAAGTTTAGGTTTTCTACGTGACACACATCGTTAATGGTTAGAGATTTGTTAGAAATCGTACCTTTACCGATGATTCTACTTTTGCTATTTCCAAACACCACATTACCTCCATTTACGGATTCATATGTGGAGAATAGATCCCTATTGCCGGTCATGTGCCTCGTGCACCCGCTATCCTTGACCCATTCATCGGGGTCTAGATCGACCTTTAAGCACACCTCGTCATTTGCCATGAGACAAATTTCTTCGTCCTCCTCGTCGCTCATTCCCCACGTGCCGCTCACGAACGCTTTATGATCATCCCGTTTGGGACACTTACTAATAAAGTGGTTTGGGTCCCCACATTTAAAGCAAGTACGATCATCCTTTGGCTTCTCGTCCTCTTTGCTTTTCCGAAAGCCTTTCTTATCGTCATATGGTTGTTTGACGATCTTCCTTTCTTCTAAAGAACTTTTAAAGTCCCTCACCGCCATAGCGCACTCTCGTCGTCACTACTCAAGAGGAGTTCTCTTCATCGCTTGAAGCCTTTTTGGCTTTAAGGGCAAGAGATTTGTGTTTCTTTACCTTTGAGGCTTGAGTCTTTGGCAAGGACAAGCTCGTAGACTTTTAGGTTGCCTATGAGTTCATCGAGGTGAGGATTGTCAAATCTTTTGACTCTTCGATCGGCGTCACCTTGGATCTCCACTTGATGGAAGTGCCCTTAGATATCTCCTAACATGGTTACGGCTAGAAAAAGATTCATCAAGTGCTTGTAACGATGTAATAATAGTATTAAAGTTAGCAAAAGAATGATCTATAGTTTCCTCATCCGATATTGAAAATTGTTCATATTGTTGAACAAATAAATCAATTTTATTATTCTTAACTTGTTGGTTGCCTTGATGAGTTACAACTAAAGAAGTCCAAATTTCTTTAGAGGTTTTAAGCATAGAAATTCTTTCAATTCCTTTTCGGTAAAGCATTATATAAAACCATTTTGCTTCACTATTTTTAGAAAGCTTTTTCTTCATTTCATCATTTAGTTTATCATGAGGTATGTTAACTAAATTCCTTTATCGCCTTTTGAGGTAGCCTCAAAGTCGCCTTCAACAATAATGTACCAAAGATCAATATCTTTAGATTTCACATATGTTTCAATCTATTTTTCCAATATATAAAACCATTAGTTTCAAGTAGTGGTGGTCGTTGCATAGATTGCCCTTCCTTATAATTTTCGAAACCCATAGTGATCGAAAAGTTTTAAAATACAATTTTACTTTAAAACTTTTATAAACTTAGCTCTTGATGCCAATTGTGGAAAACTAGAAGGGGGTTGAATAGTTTTGCCGATTTTACGTTAGTTTCAAAACTTTAGATTCGTTAATATGTGAGATCTTATGGATGTAGAGAAAGTATAGATCTAATGATAAAGCAAGTAAATAAAGTAAAGCGAAGGAAAGAAAAGACACAACCGATGTATAGTGGTTCGCCACAAGGACACCTTCCTTGCCCTACTCCACTCCCCGAGTCACCTACTCGAGAGTTCAAGCACTATGTCAACAAACTCCTTCACTTGGCGGAGAAGCCTTCACAACGTTGCTTACACTTTTTCCGTACAAAGCTAGATACCGAGTCCGTAACACGGTGGACCAAACCAACACGACTATTACACAACAAATATGTGAAATATCAAATACAAGATCTTCGCTATGTAAATCTTATGGAGTGACAAATCAATCAAGGACCCCTTGCTTGGATGACTTGTAGAATGCTCGTGATCTCGCCTTAGAAGGACCTATATGAGGATCACAATAGAAAGAAAGAAGAACAACTCTCTAGATCAAGTGATCTATATGTTAGAAGAGAATGAGAGTGTTTGAGAGATTTAGTAAGAAGAGGGTGAGTTAGAATGAAGAAATGGCTCTCTATTTATAGGCAAAATCTTCACTGCTCCCGGATCCCACGGATCCCTTCCACTGGGATCCGCTCAGTGTAATCCTAGGGATCCGTGGAACGCCCTCTTGCCCATGGGTTTTTGGTTATGGGTCATGGGTTATGGGTTGGTCCATGGGTTTTCTTTAGATTCAATGTATCTAAGTATACATTGTATCTAGCCAACTTGGTATGGGTTAAGATCCATGGGTTATGGTCCATGGGTTATGGTTTTACCCATCCTAATAAACTATTACAACAAATGCTTAATTACTACATTTTTGTATTTAAATGGCTATATGTAAATGCTTTACAAAAATAACATGTATCCTTATAATTATACTTAAGATAACATTATATTTGTTATCAACAAAACACAAAGAGATCGCAAAATATTAATAAACGTTTTTACGGTTTATTTGTATTAACAAAATTATTAATATCGAAAAATTTGAATAAGAGAAAGTTTTGATTTTATTTGTATTAACATAAAATATGGGGTAATAGCATTATGTTAGGAATGTTGAAATAAATTTTTGTTTAATTTGTGTTATTGTGTAATCGTATGCGTTAGCATTTATTGAGTTGTGGTCTTGTGTTGGTTGTTGGGTTGAAACCCAATACGCTTAATGGTGTGTTTGTTTATGTAATCTAGGCCGAGGCCCATTTTAATCTAAATGTGGGTTGTGTTTTATTGTTTTACTAACGGGTTAAAGCCCACTTTTTGTATTAAAAAGGAAGCGTTTAATATTGTTTATAGATTTTTCAAGATTTTTATAGAGTTACGTCTCTGGTTATTTCATTCACCATGCTTAATAACTGATTTATATTTATTATACAGAATAATCAAGATCCTGCATCCAGTCATGATTCTCGCTATCCTAGGTGTGGTGGTGTTTTTCATTAGCTTGGTGGATTAGCCAATTGGCGATACCATACCTTATTTGGTGATATTTGTAACATTAGCACTACCGATGCTAATTATATCATTATGTATTAATATTCATGGATTAACCAATTACATTATTTGTGTTTGCCATATATCTTTGTGAATTTTTGTGATCCTCGAGTTTGTACTTATATCATTTCAGATACAAATAAGCCCACTTATTTATAATTCATTATTTACATAGAGAGGCGTCTCAAACATTGTAAGTAAAGAAATATAAACTTATGATTCGGTGATTCACAATTTCTTTATTTAAATAAAAAGGAGTCCCAATCCATTCAAATAAAGACATTGTAAGTCATCCTACTTAAGAATTTCTGAATTAACATTCGTACTTAACTGACGAGTTACAAGGAGATTTGGGTGTTCTGGAAGTACATAAGGAGTGTTTACACTCATCGTTTAGAGATAGGAGTAAGAAAATCAAGGAAAGTTGACATATTATTCAAAATAGTAAGTATATGAGGTAAGAATTGTGTAATCCCCAATGTCTTAGGAAGGTTTCATAAATTTTGTTAGATCTTAATATTTATGTTGTTTGATGATTCGGGTGGTCTAGGATTGTGATTAAACAAGAAAGCCATTTTGATAGATGAAGAGAGTTGAGAGGAGGTTCCTTGAAAGAGAGTTGCTTAAACAAATGTAAGGTTAGATTCAAAGAAGCCACACCCCTTCCATGGAAGGAAGGGGTATTTATACTTACACAATACACGACCTCCTATCGGCCTGTGGATCAGGTATACAGTGGGTAAAGACCCGTCCTTCCTTCACGGTGTTGCTCTAAACTAAACTACGCTATAAACTAACTAATAAACTACTTAATAACGTAAATAACGAAACGTCTACGAGCTAACATATGCTAGATAATATTTGGGGTGACCGACACTTTACTATGGAATTTTATAATTCCTAACAATCTCCCCCTAAGGGAGGTCACCCCATGTTTTACATTTCAAATCCTAGCATTCTATTCTTGACTTTGTTCTTGAGCTCGTAGACTTCAATTCTTCAATTCTGAAATATTTGTGCTTAAGCAGAGATTCTTTAAAGTCCGCATAGTTTGTACTTTAGTGGAGGCCTTTCAACTGATCCACATCTTTGATGATTTTTGAGCTTTCATTGAGATCATCACCACGATAAATCTACGGATCACCCTTTATTGTGTTGCCATCATGTGAAGTTGTGACTTTTGGACCGACATGCTCACACTTTTGAATCATGACATCTTTCCATCGAGTAGCGGAAGCTTTATGGCTCATGATATTTGCGGCAGTAGCGAGACATAGTATAAAAATATCGAGCCGTGTTTTGTAGATATGCACCGTCATGATTTCTTCAATTAAGTGTGGATCTTGTGAGCATGCGGCTTTGGATTGACTCCTCAATTCGATCACCGCAACCGTCCAAATGTACCGCAAACAACAACGATTAGCAATAAAACACACGAAAGTGTCTTTGCACACTTCGTTGAATTAGGTACACGCCCACGATTCCCGTTGATCGATTACAAGTCGCTCGTGATCGTAGGATTCCTAAGAATCTCCTTGATGGGTTTCGCAATTGTTCTAGCCGTTCTCAAACCGAACGTCTCAAAGAAGACAACACGGAGTGAGTGAACCAGTGAATAGAAATTCACTGATTGATGAAAAGATATTTGAACAACAATCGTGTATTGCTCAATAGAAATTGTTTTGCAATACAACGAAGGTTTTAATGAACATCAATTATCAATCATAAAACACCTTTTGATTTGAAATATCCGTACACGGTCGATTTGCTAAAGAAAAGAGTTTTTAAGCACAACGACCGGTTTTTCAAAGGTATTCGTCAATCCATTTCCTGGACCAAGGTTGATTCACGAGTGAATCGCCCCATCGTTTCTATCCAGTTGTCACAAGCTTGATCTTTAGAAAAGATCTCACATGTCACCCACCAAGAGCTTGTATGATGTTGGCTCTAGAAGGATTTCCATCTTCATCGTGAATATTTTTACATATCACTCGGATGTTCTGGCAATACCACAAGGATAATGCGTAGGACTCTTAATATATAATCTTACTTTCCACGTTGTGTGAAACAGCAAGTCTTCATTAATATAGTGTCCTAACGAGATATTGTGGATGATCTCTTGGCTCTAGACTCAATTGTGCTTATTTGGTTCTGTGTTCGGAGACTAGGAGAGGTCTCCTTCTTCAATATCAAAAATCTCTAAGAGAAAGTCGATAGATTATGTAGGTTCCCGTGAGAATGAAACAAGCCCTTTTAAGAGGAACTTGAGTGGCTTGGGAAGTGGTAGTGCAGTCGTCCTTTGGGTCCATGACGCCTTGTCTTCAATACCGGTGTTACCTTAGTAACCACTTAGTAGCATATGTATTGAACCCGTTATGCGCCTAAGGTTGAATTATTTGAGGGCTATTTCTTTTCACCCTTTCCTCATTCATTTCTTTTCATTCTTCAACCCCTTCATGCTTACCGAGACTTCATTACTAGAACCTTGTTGGGTTTATTCCAGTTCTAGCTCTATCTCATCCGCACTCTTCCCATATTCTCATTTTTCTCATTTTTCAACATTCCTAAGGACTCTACACTATCTAGTGGATTGTCCACAGGAAGATCCCTCCGGTTCGGCGGATCGTGGAACTAATACCTAACCTCACCATCCTTATAACTCCATACATAAAGTAAAATGGTCGGTCTTTTGGTGCAGTTCATTCTTCCTTGAAACCAATTGAAAATCATTTGGAAAACAATCAAGGTACTTGTGATACGAGATCAAAGCATTTTATACCTTAATAGTTTTGATCATTTAGAAAACCTCCCCCTCAACATGTGCGTAGGATATTTGAAAACATTTTATCACATAGAGGCAAGAGTTAATTTGAAGCACATCCACAATCACAAGAGCCATTAAGAAACCATTTGAAAACTCAATCAAGGTACTTTATAAATCACTTTAAAAAGCTTTCGTACCTCGATAGTTTCCCCCTCAAAATGTGCTTCAAGATTCGAAAGCGTTTAGCACATATGAGCGAGCAGCGTGCACAATTAAATCAAAACGATCACCTAATATCAAATTTCATTATTAAATCACAAATTCTCCCCCGATCAAAAATATCAAACCCTTTGAGATATTGGATCCCAAGTGATTTAATTAGGTTTAGAAAACATGGGAGAAAATGTGGCCTTGTTTAAATACTCATCTGGTTTTTGGATAAATCCTCCTCCTCAACATGTGCATTTAATTTGAAATCGTTTGGCACATGGAGGCAGGAGTGCCTTTGAAGGACTAAAACCAATTCCATTAAAACAGATTTGAGATTTAAATCACGATCTCTCACCCGATCAAAGATTTCAAACCCTTTGAGATTAGTGATCCCAAAAGATTTAAATAATTTAGAAAATTTTGGGGAAAGACGTGGCAAGATTTGATTTTGAAAAATGACAGATAAGGACCATATTTAGACATTAAAGATTGTTAGTGTCAGATATGATTGTTTTAAGAGACCTTTAAGTAAAATAAAACAAATTCACAATCAAACAAGAACGAGTAAAAATTTCATTTTGATGATCTTTGAGTTTTAAAGAAAATCATACCATGACATAACATTAAATCTTTAGATCACCACATAATTTCGTACAAGCGGACTTCTGATGAAATATTGTTTGAAAATATTTTATTTTAAATCACTCTCCCCCTCAATCGATGACCGAAGTCGATAATTGAGTGACATAGGTTTTGATAAAAAGAAGTTCGGTGATTTTCAAAAATTAGTCCAATATATTTTCAAAACAATATTTTCCATTTTCAAAACAATTTAATTCAATTTACTCAAAAATTGTTTAAAAATGGTATCCTGCACAAAGATTTGTTAGGTGGTTGAGCCGCTTTTGTTGTTATTCTTTGTAGGGTTTGGAAGAAAACCATCTGGCGATGCGATGAAGACTTCTTCTTACGTTGCATTTTGAATGCTAACCGAGGTCAAATTAAGCTCGCTTTCTTCAATCACTTAAAGAAAACCATCTGCGATGCGGTGAGACCTCTTACGTTGCATTTATGCCAACTCTCCATAGAAGTCCAATTAAGCTCCGTTTCTTCATTTGTCAACCCAAGAAATAGTTACCCTTTCCTTTCGGCATCCAATCATCTTCAATTGTGGGATCCGGATCGGGAACATTCTTATATCCATGATATCTGCATACGTTAGTGAACACATATACAGATAAATGGTGGTCGACATCACCCAAACAAAAATCGACTAAATCAAGTCAATTCAACATATCAATCAGTTCATATAAGGTATGGGAATTATGTGTTCATCAAACTCTAATCATCTAAACCTAACAATCATATCCTAGAAACCTAGTCCTTCAACATAGGCAATTATATATTTTAATTAAGCACGTAGGATAATTAAGAAAGTCCGTTAGATGATTTAAATTTGAAAACATTCTCCCCTCAATCAATGACTCATTTTCCGAAAAGGTTTAAAAGCGTAAAGTCATTGATTGAGTTTTCAATTTTTACTAAAACTCTGAAACTGATTGATTTTCAAGCAACTCATTTTCCACCATTTTTGAAAAACAACAAATATTTTTCTGAAGAATTTTAGACGGAAAAACATTTGTGTAGGAACAGCAGTCCTTCGACATACTTTCCTTGTTTTGTTTTTAGGAAAAGTGCACGAAATATTTTGAAAATAGGTTTAGCGCAGGACTTTCCTTCCTTTAAAAGAACGGGTTGCTATCTGAAATAATAGCAAGCCATAGTTTTAAGCGCAGGTTACAAATCAAATAATCGTAAGCTATAATTTAAACACGGTTACATCAAGTAATCGTAAGCCATTTAATTTGTGACATGTTTTGAAAAGAATATTTACACCTCCGCCGAACTTCATCTATGGCCCGTGCCATTATTGAATGACATTTCTAAGACCGTAGATGTTATCGATACCGAAGACATGTCATGAGAAAACAATATTTTGGTATTTTCAAATTTTCGATTTTATGGGTTTTGTTGGTTTTATATTTTTCTATTTTCTTTTCTTGGTTTTATATTTTCTATTTTGTTTTTCCGGTTTTATATTTTTGTATTTTGTTTTGATAAATATATACAAAGATAGAAGATGATATAGTAAAAGAAGATGATGATACGAGTACCGAGATAAGGATATCAAGCAACCCGTTGTAGAAGATAGAAGTCATCATCTCTTAAACATTCACCACCAAAGCAAATCGAGGCTCCGAATAGAAGACATAACATGAGCCTTTGAGAAAGAGAGACTTTGGCGCTTTCCCCAAACCGAAAATCCATTAGATGAGCGATTGAAGCTCTATTTCAAGCTTGCTTTAGCAGTGCACATAGAAGCACACCATTATCATAAATCCCACTGCTCCTTTTAAGAACGATAATCTAGATTCTTTGTTCGGGGTTATATCATCAACAAGAACAACAACGTATCATCCCACTCTTTAAATTTCTTCTCATATTTCATTACCACTGAAGTCTGAAGCAATCCATTCCAAAAGGTGTCAAGAGAACAATTCCATCAAGTAGTTGAATTGATGCAGTCAGCCTCTTTGTATAATGCTCAAGAACTCTCCCAAATACACATCATGAGGGGAATGAAAACACCTCCCCATGTTCACATTTTTCTTCCCTGATGATCATGTATGAAGCTCAAGAACCCGGTACACCAATACCCAAAGCTCTCCGAATACACATCATGAGGGAATGAAAACACCTTCCCATGTTCACATTTTCTTCCCGATGATCGTGTATGAAGCTCAAGAACTCAAAGTACACATTCCCACCGAAAGAATAACTGATAACACCTCCCTCATGTTACACATTTATCTCCCGAATATGTCGCACTTGTGTACCTCTTTTATCTTCGAAACTTTCTTTTACATCACTTCCCCACGTCGTTGGAATACTAACACTAAAAGCCTTGATGAGTAAAACCTTGAGTTTCTCTGCGGTCATGACATTTGTTTTCCAGGATATCTTCAATCACTTAGAAGTATTAAGCTCATCAAGTTTACTAGCCATGAGTCAAACCTTGAGTTTCTCTCATGTAATAACATTTGTTTTCGGGATATCTTCGCCACTTAGAAGTATTAATTTCATCAAGTTTACTCGCTTTGTGTTTAGATGTGTGTCTCCTTGCCCTTTCGGTTTTGATACTTGAGAATCAACAACAAATATAAGCCCAAATACTTGAAATCTTTATGAGAAGAACACTTGAACTCTTGTGAGAATCAACTTGTCAAGACTCTCTCGACTATTTTTATCAACCCTTATGTAGACAATTTGAAGTGACCAGCGATGAAGAAAAATCGATATACCCTACTTGAAACGAAGTCAACTTCCCACATTTGTATCTTAAGCTTGCACCTAATGATGGAAGAACGGTGTAGAGAATTTATGCTTCAAGCAAATCTCTAAGTACTCACTACCCAAACAAAGTATGAGACATTAACACCTCTTGCGATTATCCACACCGTCATATGCGTGTGACACTAAGTAAAACAAAGTAGCTCCTAATAGTGATAGTTAACCAGGTCTTCAACCATCCACCTCGAATGCTGGTAACTAGATAAACCAAGTCTTCAACTCAAATTCTTAAGCCCGAGCAAGTTATCAAATAAGAACACGCCTTTGTGAAAGTCAACTTCAATCTCAAATAAGTGATAAATGATTAACTCAAGTAATCAACTTGTGTCAAATGTCCAATACGAAATAGTCAATAACAACGTCTCGAGGAGTCATCGCTAAAGAATATGAGCAAGTCTAATTGGGATTGAATCGACTTATAACTCTCTCCCAATTAGTGCTCTCCCTAAACCGACAACTGTTTGATAGATGCCCATATTAAGAAGAAGTATTTAGATTGTTAAATGCAACTCGCCTTTAGTCTTCTAACATGTAGCGTAAAATGTAGAATGATGTAGACTCGACCTTCTTCAAGATTGTGCGGTTGGGGAATAGATAGTTAACATCTTCAACTCACACCAAAAGCATCCCACCAAAAGCATCCCATTTAACTTACATCTTGCAAATCCCTTAATTAAAATCCTCCCAATCAAACAAGAACAAAAGATGTTCATCAAGGAAATCAAGAATCGTGCCGCAACGAACACACAAGATGGTAACACCAAACTACCAATCACATCAAACAAGAACAGATAGATTGTTCGAATCATCATGTTGATGTATACGTGAAGCATTAACCGGAAGCACTTTGTCGATAAACTCATCAATCCGAGTGAAGATGTCAACCAACGGCTCTTAGAAGAAAAACTCCATGTGAAGATGACCCGATAATAAGAAGCTCGGTTCTTACATGAGTTTAGAGCCGTATGACCATTTAAATTCTCAAATATCAATCAACAATGCAAAAATTCACACTTCTTCTCCCCTCAAGAATTGCATACGGAGATGCCATTCTTGACTAAATAAGTGAAAATCATCCAATGTTCTATTCACACTTCTCTCCATAAAATAAGCACATGATGTCGCCATCTTCATTATAATCGAGCAAGTGGAATGAGAAAACAATCAGTGGTAGCCCGATTCACTTGATGACTGAAGCGCATGGAAAAAGTATGAAGCATGTTGATGAGAATGGTCATAATGAGAATATTTCTCTTCTTCCGAAGATAATGCGCACTGAAGCGTACACATTTCTTTTCTTTAGAGTACGAGGCATGAACTGTTGTGTTCATACGTCATTATGTTGAAGTACGAGGCCTGAAATGATGTGAACAGACGTCATAAGAAGATTTCTCTTCTTTTTGAAGATAAAGCGTACTGAAACGTACACTTTTCTTTTCTTTAGAGAACGAGGCATGAACTGTAGTGTTCATACGTCATAATCTCTCTCTTTTCATCCTCTTTTGGCAAACTAATAATCAACCCCATTATCATTCAGTAGGCTCTTTGTAGTGACAGCTGATGGAGAAAATCCAATATGATGAATTTGACCCTGAAGTAAACTACCCCGAACTCGTGACTTAAACTTGCACATATGTAACAAAGAGCGGTGCCGAGACTTCATCCTCCATTGAATCGCTAAGTACTCTATACTCTTCATCCAACCAACCATCAAGTAATAGACGTACATCACCTCTTGAAAATCCACAATTGAATGCGACACTGAGCACTACAACGTAACTCCTTAAAGTGATAGTTATTTTGTGGTGATAAGACCCCAATTTCCCCACGTGGTAAAAGAAAAAGACAAGACTCCCAAAAATAACTAGATTTCCAAGTCTTCGTTTTTAATAATAAGCTCGAACAAGGATCATGAAGAATCTTCATCCAACCATCCCCGATACCTTCAGATACTAAGTACACTCGCCCGTGATATTTCACTTCAACCTCAAATAAACAATAGTGAATTAACTCCGTTGTCACATCTTCTTGGTTAAAAGCTCAAATCTAGCCTCCTTTGACTTTTTAAGTGAACTATGATAATGGTTTCATCCCGACCATGGTTAAAAGCACATAACCCCGTAAAACCATGTAATGACCAAACTGCCATGACGAATATCCAAACACACATCCAATTCATGAAGTACACCCTTTTATCCCTTCTTTGAAACAGAAACTGTAGCACCAGCATCAAAAGAGATCTCGAAATACACTTTCCTTTCTCTAAGATGGTTCCATCATTACGGGATTTTACAATTCAATGGTTTAAACCGAGAAATAGTTTCTTTCGCAGGATTTTACAGAACCAAGAATAAACCGTAAGATAGATCCGGAAATGCACTTTACAATTACCAGGATGTTTCCATTGTCACGGGATTTTACAAATCTATGATTTAAACCGAGAAATAGATTCTTTCGCGGGATTTTACAAAATCAAGACAAAACCGTAAACAATGTCAGCTTGAATGTGTAATGCCAATTTTGGTTTCTGTGAATTTCTGTTTTAGGGGAACATGCAGCGGTTCTACAACGGTTCATTATCCAACAACAACAACATCATCAACTCTTCAACAATTCTTAACCCATACGCAGAAAACTTTACAAACCATACTAAGTAGAGCCGTATGCACTACTCAAAGAACACATTTCTCCCCCATGATGGTTTTGAACTTTCGGAAGCATCATTAATGTGTACGACCATTTGCACGAAAAGTTCTTGTCATAAGTAAACATCTTGAAGGATCACACAAAAGACTCTTGAGAAAATTTGCTTAGACTGTGAGGTATCATAAACGTTCAGAATATCTCATGGGAATTGCTGATTACATCTTATCCAACCAACCCTTTGGAAAATACATCATTCACGAATTCTGTCGGCTGTTGCAGTGACCACATGGAGAAGTAAACCCGATATATCAAACTTGAACATGACGTAAAATTCCCCAGATTTGTTACTTAAACTTGTACTAATACTCGTGAAAAAGAAACGGTGTACCCAATGTACAAAACCTCTTGACGTATCCTCAATCGCGTGAGACACCAAGTGATAGCTACGTTGTGGGTTCGAGAGAAAGAATCACACCCGTAACTAAATAGCCAAGTCTTTATCACCCTCTATAAACGCCCAAACAAGTCATCTTCGCGGAAGGGTAGAAAGAAAGAAGACAAAATAAGAAAACGCCTCCGGAAAACCTCACTTCAAGTCCCAATAAGAAATATCGTACAAACAACCCCGTAGTCAACCTTGTTCAATTATCAATTCAGGCCGAGATAAAATATTATTCGTGAAGGTGAATAAACCAAAGTATCACTCCACATCTCAACAAGTCACATCATCACACCAAATCATATCGTCCAACCTCATAACATAAATCTCAACAAATTCAAATATCTTCAACAAGCCGCATATAATCCAACTCTCATAGATATGATCCAATATTGAGAAACCCATCCGCAACTATGAACCTGATCCAAAACCCGATCAATTTAAACAGTATAAGGCCCATATACAACAATGCACATATTCCGGTTTACTCAATCAAGGTTTTACATAGGTCGGGTTCAATATCAAAAATAATCCATAAAACAAAAATATACTCCAACTCAAATATCAATGAAACAGATCCCATGATAACCATATCTCTTAATATCCATATTCGCATTCAACATAGAGCAAATGCAAGAAATATGACCAATCTAGTTACACCGGCCCACGTCCATCAGTTAGAGAATCACACGGCCCACATTTTGCGTCCAACTCATAACTTCATAAAGCCCATGTAAAGAATCGTTGATATCCTACCCTAATATCACGTGTATAAAAGAGCCACAAAACTCAATTCATACCTTAATCCCTTAAAATATGCGCCCCCTTCTCTGTAACTATCCAAACCCTAATACATCTCATCTCAACACAGCAGCCACATCAAACTCTCATCAACCCATATATTACATCACTAAACTCCGCCCCCCTTTTCACAATCTGCTATTCACCAAATAATCTCCCCATAACACTCTCACATCAACCATACTCCCCCATCATCAAGCTCTCAGGACCAGGACCATTAGATGCACATAACATGCTCGCCACAGGGATGGCTTGAGCAATAACGAGTAGGCCACAGGGATGGTACGAAATGATGTGAAGGCTTTTCGATGTAAGAGTAACCCCAGGTAGGTTTGAAAGACTTGATTAGATGTTATGTATAAGTATCTTAATCTCGAACAAATGAAAACGAGTTAACATGATTGTTAAAATCGTTTCATATGTCGTACATCAATCATGAAGTAAGACTTCAAACAAAAACCTTTTGATCTATGATGTAAATTTATTTCGTGATTTAGACTCTAGATAGTCTTGATGATACCATTAAGTACCACGAAATATTTAAGCTGAGATTGATTTAAGTTAGAGTCGAGATTCAGTGATGATGAAGACTCGTTAAAAGATAAATACTTGAAGGTCGTGAGTCATTGTGTCAAAACCGAATATGAGGTTTGGATGAAACCGTAATAGGTTTTGTTCATTCTTCAGTTTACATTCGGATATTATCAGAAATCATGGATCAGTGATAGAATTGTTTTTGTGTGTTGTTTCTTTGAATTTCATGAAGCATTTGTAAACACATGAGATAGACAAACATGAGATCCTTAATAGTTGCATATAATATTAGTAGTGATGGTAGATATGGTGATGATAGTGATAGGTTTATGATTTGTAATAGTTGAAGGTCAAGGTTTGATAACGATTGTTGATGACTTGTGTTTTAAGTAGTTGTTATTTGTGGTAGCCAAGGCTGATGATGGTTTATAAACAGCCTAAAAGTCATGAGATGTGGTCTTTTTGGTTTTCTTCTTCAACAACTCGCATTGTTTATCATCTTCGTCTCCATTTAAACCAAGTCGCTTCTTAACCAGTCTAACTCGCTTTCATTATCTGGCAACACGCATACCTGAGTCAAGTCGCATATCTTATCAACTCGCTTAATGACCATAGTTAACAACTCGCATTAAGTAATGCAAGTAGACAATTCGCTTTAGATTCTGACTCAACTCGCATCATTTGGGCAGCATGACAACTCGCTTTTGACATTAAATCAATAGCAACTCGCTCAATAGCAAAGTGCAACTCGCTCAAAAGCAAGTCAACATAACCTGACCAACTCGCATGTAAGAATAAGGCAACTCGCTAAGATGAAAATTAAACCGTAGTTGACCATACCAACTCGCAGTTGACTAAATAGTCAACTCGCATCCTTAAAGCTAGTACCCAACTCGCAAAGAACAAAGACGAATCTGGACATCACCTTGACAACTCGCTATTAAGAATACCACAACCAGCATGTACGAATGAGTGCATTAAAACCAGTTTACACAGTTAGCAGCTTCTTACTGCAAGTAAATACCAGATTTTGAACAGTTTTATCTCATGTAAATGATATCAAAACGGTTAATAGCTTAAAACAGATTTTATCATTGAAAAGGAAAAAATAAGACTGCTCAAAACATTATGTAACACTAGAAACCGCATTATGACCACGAGAACAACATAAACCATACTCAATAACCATATTCAAACCAACATATGACCCATTCATAAAAGCAGATTCAACAAATTTGTAAAGCAAATAAACAGACTTCACAAACAAGACGCATCAAACATGTCAACCCGCATACAAAACCGAAAGCAAAACCATACGAATCATCAAGAACAACACAACCTTGGCTCTGGTACCAATTGTTAAGATCCAATATTTATGTTGTTTGATGATTCGGGTGGTCTAGGATTGTGATTAAACAAGAAAGCCATTTTGATAGATGAAGAGAGTTGAGAGGAGGTTCCTTGAAAGAGAGTTGCTTAAACAAATGTAAGGTTAGATTCAAAGAAGCCACACCCCTTCCATGGATGGAAGGGGTATTTATACTTACACAATACACGACCTCCTATTGGCCTGTGGATCAGGTATACAGTGGGTAAAGACCCGTCCTTCCTCCATGGTGTTGCTCTAAACTAAACTACGCTATAAACTAACTAATAAACTACTTAATAATGTAAATAACGAAACGTCTACGAGCTAACATATGATAGATAATATTTGGGGTGACCGACACTTTACAATGGAATTTTCTAATTCCTAACAAATTTGAAAAAAAATGTAGAAGTAGGTACATGATTAGGAAAATGTTATTAAGCCGTAATACCTTAGAATAAGCATATGCAGATATATTTATTTTGTGTAAAGTGATTAGAAGTATATATTAGTATACTAAAGTGTTTGTGTAGCATAAACTGTCTAGAAGTCACATAATTACCTAGAGGATGGAAGGCACGGAGAGCGAAAATGCTATAAAATGTTTTTGGGAAAAAGTAGTTATAGTTTAGGTCTCAATTAGACCCGTTTCTCTATAACTGAGGCTCTGATACCAATCTGTAACACCCCCAATTTCGTGATACGCAACGGAATTCAAGCTGGGTGTTACTTCATGGCACAACAATTATATCAATAGAAAAAGAACCCTAATTGAGTCGTTTTAAAATATTTATCATTCGATTTATATAAATATCAGAGTTTACAAAATGAGGTCCCAGTGGTTTTACAGTTTATTAAATACATTTTCGAATGATAATATAGCCTTCTTGAGTATCCGTGCCCTTCCGTGCCATCCTCGTAAATTATGAACCTGAGATACACATGCTAAAAGTGTCAACACAAAGGTTGGTGAGTTCATAGAGTTTATAGATAAAATAGTTGAGTTCAGTAGTTTCGAGTTTGAGTGATAATCGTAATAAATACAGATATCGATAAAATAAGTAGTGGGCTACGTTGTTATACACCCATAGTTCGTTTGTTTAGAAATTAGTTGAACACAAGTTTCAAGGTTGGATCATGTTGTTGCACCTATAAATTCAGTAGTTGCAACATTTGTATCATTGCAACATAGTATATATTGCCTTAAGTCTCATGAACGCAAACCTTAACACGAACGCGTCATAATAATGACGTAAGTTATAAACATCATAATAATGATGTGAGCAACAATGCCCTCTGGTAGGAGTTTGCCATTCTCCTAGTATTCTCAAATAAAGTGCATTTGGTTACCTATTCGGCTAACACAAATGGGGCGTCAACTGCCAATAGATCTATTCACGATATTCGCATTCACTCGCAAGTGATTAATGGTTCATGATATGAGGGACTTTTAGTGGCAACATTGTATAACTTAGGCAATAACAATTAGGATCGCATACAGATAGTACGTGTTTTTAGGTTTGTAGCAAAGCGTATAAAGTGTGATTATGAACTCATAGTAGTATGTAAAAGCTTTAGAGTACTTGTGAAAGTAAAAACGAGTTGTTAAACATGTATCTCCCCTAAAACAGTTTAAAAGCAAGTAAAGGTAGGGGCCATGAACTCATAGTAATATGTAAAAGTTTTTAGAGTACTTATAAAAGTGAAAGCAATTAGTTGAGCATGTATCTCCCCCAAAGCATTAATAAACAAGTACAAAAACGGGGCTACAAACTCACAGTAGTGTGTAAAAGCTTTAGAGTACTTGTGAAAGTAAAAACGAGTAGTTAAGCATGTATCTCCCCCAAAACAGTTTAAAAGCAAGTAAAGGTAGGGGCTATGAACTCAAGGTAATATGTAAAAGTTTTTAGAGTACTTATAAAATTAAAAACGAGGAGTTAAGCATGTATCTCCCCCAAAAATAGTATAAAACAACTGAAAATGGTGCTATGAAACTCATAGTGATATTTAAAAGTTTTTAGAGTACTTATAAAAGTGAAAGCATGTAGTTGAGCATGTATCTCCCCCAAAGCATTAATAAACAAGTATAAAAGCAGACTCTGAACTCACGATAATTGTAAAAGTTTAAAATAAATGTAAAAATATCAATCAATATTTGAGCATGTATCTCCCCAAACGTTCAAAATAAGGTAAAGAGGGCTATGACTCACCTCGATGTTACTGATGTCCGGATGGAAAACAAATTAAGTAATGTGAATAAAGCGCTCCGACTCGTGACACGAGTTAGTATGTCATGTTTTAGTATTCAATTCAAGTTTATGCGATGATAATGCTTTATCGGTAATTGGGTAAACATGAAGTCTCTTCAAAAATTAGTAATACTTATCATACTTATTTTTATGGCTCGGATGATTGTTAATAAATTTTATCGAAACCCAAGTTGTTAAATATGATATGTTTCCAAAATGTTATAATTTACAATTTTAAATATTTACGGTTTTTACCCTTGCACTTTCAAAAATGACACTTTAATCCCTCAACTATGGGTTATTGACAAATCAGCCCTTGTATAATTAACTTTGAAGAATTTACATTTTTAGCCCAAGAAAACTTTATCTTTCAAAAATTACAATTTTTATACTTGTAGTTTTATAAAAAAAGTTCACTTGTTTTAGGCCTAAATTGACAAAAGTGAGGGTAAATATAAGCGAGGCCTTAAGAGGTTTTTATTACGTTCTTGTTCCCTTCAAGAGTATGTCGGGTGGTCTTTCTCATGGTTTAAACTAGAAGTCTTAAGCTCTTACGGTTTGGTCGCAATGATTTCTCAGAGTAGAGGGGTTAGGTGCCTTATGTGAAAAGTGTTGGTTTTGGCGATAATAGGCCCAAATGAGGACAAATTATACACGAGGAAAGCCAATGTTTTTACAACACAATTGATCCTTTAAACACTTTGCTGTAAGCTCTTCAAAATGGTATAGGTCTCATATTCTAGTCATCTTTGGTTAGAGAGAAACAAGCCCGTGAACATGGTCACTTGGCCACGTCGCGGTTTTAGAAAAAAATCATTTTTTACCCATTAATTTTTATGGTGTAATCTAGGGACATCGTAATAGTTAATTAACTCATTTTAAGTCATTCTCTATCATCCTATAGCTCATAAGACTCAAATTTTGAAAAATGCACGCAAGAGTTATTTATGAAAATCTTTACGAGTCACCTTCTTTTTGATTGATTATAAAAGAGACCATAAGAGTTTTTAAAGACATCCTTGGGGTTTTAAAATCCTTGCAGTGAGCTCTTTAAAACGGTGTAACTCTCACACTTTACAACTCTTTAATTAGCGAGATATTAATTATTGAAAAGGGCTACTTAGGCTAGTTTTGACAAATTGAGAATCTCGTTTTCAAACCATAAAACTTTATAATTCTTGCATGAAACCTTGTGACATGACGTTTAACTTATTTTTAATGTTTCTAGAGTAGCTCAATGCCAAATTTACTAATAATAACGAAATTCTCTAAATCAATTATATAAAGGTGTGTTTGGTTTTGTGACATGCGAACAAAAAGAAAAGTAGAATTAAAGCGAGATATAAGGGCTTCTTAACCAGTTTATGGGGGCAATTTGTAGTATCCTAGGAGCTTGTTGAAAGGGCTTAATGGCTGGGCTTAAGGGTTGCGGCTTCTAGCTTTAAAGTTGGGCTTAGGAGAGGTGCTTGGCTTGATTTTATAAAATATATATAACAATTGTTAAGATTTTGATTAAAATTTGTATTCGTTTTGCGTTTTCAGGACCCGTGCACCCGAGATTTTGAAGAAAACGTCGTTCCGGATAACTTTTGTGATTTAACTTTTTGATGAAACGGACCAGAAGTGCCTCGTTTCGCGTGCCCGACCCTTCTGTCCACAGAAAGTTTTTAACAGCCTTTTGGTAACTTCGTTTGGTCATAACTTTTGATTCGTGTACTCGTTTTAAGGGATTAAAATTGCCACGTTTTCCTTATAAAATCATTTTTAACAGCATGCAATTAATATTAAAAGTGATAACGAAATTTAATGATTTTAATAGACTTACAAATTGTTGGTACTTAGTGAAGGAAAGATAACACTCAAGGGACTTCTTAAATGGTGCGTAGGTTTTTCCAAGATCCCAAACTTTTGTACAAGCTCCCTTCTCCTGCTCTTAGACTCAATTTACAGTAAGTTAAAGTGTGTGAGGGTGTAGTGAGATAGACTCCATGGGTTGGTGAAAAAGAAGTACATGTATGGTTGTATATATAGAGGGAAATAAGGTGATGTGTAAGTGGTTCTAATCACTTATATCTAGTGAATTTGAATGAAACACATAGGAGCTTGCAATCTTTGACCATAGTATTGAAGATGTAGAAACATGGTGATGTAGCATGCATGGTGGCTTAATTTGAGTCTAGTTAGGGTTTAGTTTGTTATGGAACTAGATTAGGTTGCTTAGTTAAGTTTAGGTTAATTTAACTTAGGTAAATGACATGTTTAACATATATGCATAAAATACATGTATCACAAGAATTGGAGAGTTGTACCTTACACTTGTAAATT
Source organism: Chrysanthemum lavandulifolium (assembly GCA_022545495.1). Lineage (NCBI taxonomy): Eukaryota > Viridiplantae > Streptophyta > Magnoliopsida > Asterales > Asteraceae > Chrysanthemum > Chrysanthemum lavandulifolium. The sequence goes on from CM040242.1 coordinate 162,343,602, forward strand.
ATAAGAAAATAAAATTTAAAGGCTTGTGCATTATAGGGTTGTACCTTGTGCTTAAAAATAGGTACATTAAGGTTTATAATATAATTTATATAAGTATTAAGCTTGTATGCATTAAAGACTTGTACATGTGCTTGAAAGACTTGTACATTAGTATTTTGAAAATATATCATGCACATAAAATCATAGAGTTGTATATTAGGACTTGTAATGGAAATTAAAGTATAGCTAGGTTCCGTGCTTTAATGACTTGTACTCTAGGTATAAAATGTTGTACTTTAGTGTTGATGGGTTAGTTCATGAAATCATAGTTATAATAAATTATGGTTTCGGAAAACTCCAATAGATAGAAAGCGTTTAGTTTGAATGTTTAATAATCGTACATTTATGAAATAACGTAAGGTGGTAAATAAAAGTTGAAAACTTTTATACTTGACGTATAAGGAATGAACTTAAGACATTCTGGTGTTGGTGTGTATATTTATTAAGAATGTGAGTTACGTCATATTAGTTAGTTTTTGTGATTAGATAAACTGATAATGTTTAAAAAAAAATTAGACGTGAAAAATGGATAAGTATTCTTTAGTTAGAATATCTTACAAGTGGAAATTTACCGGTGGTTACAGTCTTACCCCCCTTAAGTAGAATCTCGTCCCGAGATTCAGTCCGTGTTAAGTGTTGAGGATGAAATGTGGTTTCACTTGTGAAAGCTTATAAATTAGAGTTTATTGTTTTACATGTGAAAAACATTATTCCGAAAGTCATATAAACTTAAGAAATTTTTTATTTTGAATGAAGATTGTTATTTTATAAGGTCTATCATGTTTTAGTAATTAATTTTAAAAATAACATGGTTCATAATGGCTTGTGAAAATCAAATTATTAATATCGAAAAAATTTCGATTGAGAGAATGTTGTTGAACTTCAGCTTTTGTAGATGATGAATTAGTTTGTTCCTTAGTAAGGTGAACAATAATTTCAAACGGTCATGAACAGTGACCCAACGGTCGTGAACAGTGACCCCCAACGGCTAGTTTTTCTTTTTATAAATACCCCATTTTAATCCTCATCCTTTCATACTAACTTTTCCACCTACATTTCTCTTATCATACTTCAAAATACCGCACATTATTACCATTGTTGCACTCGTGTATGTTGTAATATCTGCTATCTATTTAGCCAACGTCCCGGATGAAGATTACGAATTCTTAGCCGTGGTCTTTGTGATTCTTGTACCACTCGTGGTCCTAGCCATTGGCGTGGATAAAATATGGGGGTAATAGCATTGTGTTAGGAATGTTGAAATAAATTTTTGTTTAATTTGTGTTATTGTGTAATCGTATGCGTTAGCATTTATTGAGTTGTGGTCTTGTGTTGGTTGTTGGGTTGAAACCCAATACGCTTAATGGTGTGTTTGTTTATGTAATCTAGGCCGAGGCCCGTTTTAATCTAAATGTGGGTTGTGTTTTATTGTTTTACTAATGGGTTAAAGCCCACTTTTTGTTATAAAAAGGAAGCGTTTAATATTGTTTATAGATTTTTCAAGATTTTTATAGAGTTACGTCTCTGGTTATTTCATTCACCGTGCTTAATAACTGATTTATATTTATTATACAGAATAATCAAGATCCTGCATCCTGTCATGATTCTCGCTGTCCTAGCTGTGGTGGTGTTTTTCATTAGCTTGGTGGATCAACCAATTGGCGATACCATACCTTATTTGGTGATATTTGTAACATTAGCACTACCGATGCTAATTATATCATTATGTATTAATATTCATGGATTCTAGTGTAATAAAACTTTACGCTATTTGTGTTTGCCATATATCTTTGTGAATTTTTGTGATCCTCAAGTTTGTACTTATATCATTTCAAATACAAATAAGCCCACTTATTTATAATTCATTATTTACATAGAGAGGCGTCCCAAACAATGTAAGTAAAGAAATATAAACTTATGGTTCGGTGATTCACAATTTCTTTATTTAAATAAAAAGGCGTCCCAATCCATTCAAATAAAGACATTGTAAGTCATCCTACTTAAGAATTTCGAATTAACATTCGTATTAGCGATGAGTTACAAGGAGATTTGGGTGTTCGGAAGTATGGAAGGGTGTTTACACTCATCGTTTAGAGATAGGAGTAAGAAAATCAAGGAAAGTTGACATATTATTCAAAATAGTGAGTATATGAGGTAAGAATTGTGTAATCCCCAATGTCTTAGGAAGGTTTCATAAATTTGAAAAAAAAATGTAGAAGTAGGTACATGATTAGGAAAATGTTATTAAACCGTAATACCTTAGAATAAGCATATGCAGATATATTTATTTTGTGTATAGTGATCAGAAGTATATATTAGTATACTAAAGTGTTTGTGTAGCATAAACTGTCTAGAAGTCACATAATTACCTGGAGGATGGAAGGCACGGAGAGTGAAAAGGCTATAAAATATTTTTGGGAAAAAGTAGTTATAGTTTAGGTCTCAATTAGACCCGTTTCTCTATAACTTTGGCTCTTATACCAATCTGTAACACCCCGATTTCGTGATCTGCAGCGGAATTCAAGTGGGTGTTACTTCATGGCTAACATTATATCAATAGAAACGAACCCTAATTGAGTCGTTTTAAAGATTTATCATTCGATTTATATAAATATCGGACTTTACAAAATGAGGTCCCGGTGGTTTCTGAGTTTATTAAATCGTTTTGAATGATAATATAGCCTTCTTGAGTATCCGTGCCTTTCAGTGCCATCCTCGTAAATTGTGAACCCGAGATAAACATGCTAAAAGTGTCAACACAAAGGTTGGTGAGTTCATAGAGTTTATAGATAAAATAGTTGAGTTCAGTAGTTTCGAGTTTGAGTGATAATCGTAATAAATACAGATATCGATAAAATAAGTAGTGGGCTACGTTGTTATACACCCATAGTTCGTTTGTTTAGAAATCAGTTGAACACAAGTTTCAAGGTTGGGTCATGTTGTTGCACCCATAAATTCGATGAGTTGCGACATTTGTATCATTGCAACATAGTATATATTGCCTTAAGTCTCATGAGCATGAAACCTTAACACGAGCGTCGTCATAATAATGACGTAAGTTACAAACATCATAATAATGATGTAAGCAACAATGCCCTCTGGTAGGAGTTTGCCATTCTCCTAGTATTCTCAAATAACATGCATTTGGTTACCTATCCGGCTAACACAAATGGGGCGTCAACTGCCAATAGATCTATTCACGATATTCGCGTTCACTCGCAAGTGATTAATGGTTCATGATATGAGGGACTTTTAGTGGCAACATTGTATAACTTAGGAAATAACAATTAGGATCGCATACAAATAGTACTTGTGTTTAGGTTTGTAGCAAAGCGTATAAAGTGTGATTATGAACTCATAGTAGTATGTAAAAGCTTTAGAGTACTTGTGAAAGTAAAAACGAGTAGTTAAGCATGTATCTCCCCCAAAACAGTTTAAAAGCAAGTAAAGGTAGGGGCCATGAACTCACAGTAATATGTAAAAGTTTTTAGAGTACTTATAAAAGTGAAAGCAATTAGTTGAGCATGTATCTCCCCCAAAGCATTAATAAACAAGTATTAAACGGGGCTACAAACTCACAGTAGTATGTAAAAGCTTTAGAGTACTTGTGAAAGTAAAAACGAGTAGTTAAGCATGTATCTCCCCCAAAACAGTTTAAAAGCAAGTAAAGGTAGGGGCTATGAACTCACGGTAATATGTAAAAATTTTTAGAGTACTTATAAAATTAAAAACGAGTAGTTAAGCATGTATCTCCCTCAAAAATAGTATAAAACAATTGAAAATGGGGCTATGAAACTCACAGTGATATTTAAAAGTTTTTAGAGTACTTATAAAAGTGAAAGCATGTAGTTGAGCATGTATCTCCCCCAAAGCATTAATAAACAAGTATAAAAGCAGGACTCTGAACTCACGATGAATTGTAAGAGTTTAAAATAAATGTAAAAATATCAAGCAATATTTGAGCATGTATCTCCCCAAAACGTTCAAAATAAGGAAAAGATGGGCTATGACTCACCTCGATGTTACTGATGAGTCGGATGGAAAACAAATTAAGTAATGTGAATAAAGCTGCTCGACTCGTGACTGAGTTAGTATGTCATGTTTTAGTATTAATTCAAGTTTATGCGATGATAATGCTTTATCGGTAATTGGGTAAACATGAAGTCTCTTCAAAAATTAGTAATACTTATCATACTTATTTTTATGGCTCGGATGATTGTTAATAAATTTTATCGAAACCTAAGTTGTTAAATATGACATGTTTCCAAAATGTTATAATATGATTTATATAAGTATTAAGCTTGTATGCATTAAAGACTTGTACATGTGCTTGAAAGACTTGTACATTAGTATTTTGAAAATATATCATGCACATAAAATCATAGAGTTGTATATTAGGACTTGTAACGGAAATTAAAGTATAGCTAGGTTCCGTGCTTTAATGACTTGTACTCTAGGTATAAAATGTTGTACTTTAGTGTTGATGGGTTAGTTACGTGAAATCATAGTTATAATAAATTATGGTTTCAGGAAAACTCCAATAGATAGAAAACGTTTAGTTTGAATGTTTAGTAATCGTACATTTATGAAATAACGTAAGGTGGTAAATAAAAGTTGAAAACTTTTATACTTGACGTATAAGGAATGAACTTAAGACATTCTGGTGTTGGTGTGTATATTTATTAAGAATGTGATTTACGTCATATTAGTTAGTTGTTGTGATTAGATAAACTGATAATGTTTAAAAAAAATTAGACGTGAAAAATGGATAAGTATTCTTTAGTTAGAATATCTTACAAGTGGAAATTTACCGGTGGTTACACGTTGCATAGTTAAAGAGTTACATTGTCAGTTTTTAGGTGACAACTAACTCTAATAACTATTTTGAAGGTGTGGACAAACCTCGAAAGGTTGTCAAACCCGGCAAAGTTCATGTCTACCAAGAGTTTCTCGAATGGTACATTCTACTAGGACAAGTCCTTTGCGAGACACGTTTACATCATTAGCGAGCTAGCTTGAAATTATTACCCGTCCCGGACAAGTCTTTTCGACATTTAAGATCTCGTCAGTTCATTGGTTAAGTCTTTTTAGCCCGACGATTCATTTGCAATTTACAACATATTTCTTATCACATAATTTTTCTCCCCCTCAAAAATGGCATATAAATGTTATTTTTGATGAAATTTGATATCAAATATGACCATTTCGAGTTTTATGGGAAGATTACCACGAAGAACATTTTTGTGAACAAGTTTTAAGCAAATACTCCCCCTCAACAAGTGATATTAACTTTTGAGGTTTTGAAAATCATAAGGGGAAGTACTTGTTCTTTTGAGCAAAACTTTGAAAATGAAAGTTTTGATAAGTTTTACTCAAAAGTAAAGCTTTAGCTCCTTTTATAAGGATTGTGGCAATCAAGCGTACCACGGGGTCCTTTCATGACACGAGCGGGTTGTACACTTTATTATTTGTGCACAAGCCATTGTCGGTTAAAAACACACATCCAAATAGTTAATGAAAGAAATGATCAAGGGTACCGGGGTCTCGGGTATTCCGGCAATAACTCGGTGAATGCGTTACGGGCGTTGATAGCCCGTGAGAGAAATGCTTGGGCGACCACCAGCGAAATCTTTCCAATGTTCTGATCTGATCCCGCCTAAACAACCTTTCATCAATGCGCGTGATGATCTTCTTAACATCCCTTTTCTCTCTCGAATTCCATCTCTTAGGTGACCCAATGCCGTCATGAATCTCTTTCAACCTGTATGCTAGCCCATCCCTAACTTTCTTCAAAGTGTGATCCCCAAACTTATGAAGTTCTTTACACGCCATGAAACAGTTGTGGTGTAGTTCACTTCTGTAGACTACCCCAAATGGTTTCTTGATGAGTGTGTATTGAGGAATTCGGTTGATGTCGGGGAGGTCTAGTTGAGGTTTTGTGAAGTTGACCCGTTTTTGATAAGATTCCACAGCAAGCTGAATGTCTTCTACCCGTTCTTGGATCACGATGCTTCTAATGAAGATTAATAATGACTTGATGTACTCGCGTTGGATAGTTGTAGAGGAATGTCTCATTCGTCCTTGAACCTTAGCGAGATACATATCTTCAATGTCATTTAGTGACAGTCTTGGAAAATCTGCTTCACAGAAGTCATATTCCTCTTCGTCTTGACGTTTGACCACAATGTTCTTGAGGAATGTGTAGTCCCACTTTGACGACAGGGTAACATGCTTAATAGCAATGATCCATTTTTCACTAAACACTTCCTTTTAGACTTGAGAACTGGCGCTTCTATAGAAGATTCTTGACGTTCGGGCCAATGATGAATCCCATACTGTAGCATCAAGGTCATACTTTTCCACTTGATCGGCAAACATATGTGTGGCTTCTTCCTCGATGGTGGATTGTGAGAGTAGATTCTTGCGGAAAGGAAATGTGAGTGATGTAGCGTACTTCCTTGTCACATCGCTACCGTGTAGAAGAAACTCGAGGTCATTGTTGAAGAAGTAGCGGTATGGAATTTGAGGTTGATCCGATTGACCAATTGTTGGTAGGGGTTTGGTCCAATCGGTGTAGTAGGAGCCTTGTCTTGTGAAGTTGATGTTAGCTTGAGTTGAGCCAATCGATATTGTTCGACATGGCTCGTGCAATGTTGTCGAGATGGTATTCGACTTCAATTGCACTACGAGTTATCTTTAAGCGGTTGGAAGGCATCATTCTTGATTTGCCTTAGCTCGTATAGTCATCTTCTTCACTCTAAACTTTTCTTGAATCGACTTCACATGCTCCATAGTACGGCCATCTACCATTTCTTGACCTTACGGTAATGAGGGAGTAGCATCAACAAGTCTAGAAAACCGATCGTATTCTTGGTTTGTGTCTTCATCTAGCCATGAGAGAACATCGGTCTTCTTCTTCATTTTCTTTGGCTTTGATGATGATTACGGTTTCTTTGTTGTTGCGAGAAGAGGTGGGTTGTTATTGGGGCTCGGGATCTCTTCATCGTCACCACCGGTGTATTGAAATGATCACCGGTTTTCTCTGTTGATGGTGGTAACTTAGAGTCTGAGGTTTATGCATGCGTGAGCGTGGAGGAGATCTTCTTTCGGTGGGAGTCCTTTGGGGTGGTGGTGGCATAGAGGAGGATTCACGGACTTCTTCTTGCGTTTCGACTCTTTGTCTTTATCCGCATCATCATCGTCTCTTGGGCGCTTTGGGCTGATTCGACTACCGCTCTGCATGAAGTTTTGAGTTGGTAATCCGGCAATCGTCAAGCAGTTTACCTTCATCGAGGTAAATGTTGCGGATCGTTTGACATTTGAAGTACAAGCTTGAAACCAATTCTAAATCGAATCATGTAGGCTCGAGTTGGGTTGATTATGCTCATAAAAGGCGTTGATCTTATTGTTTGCTTGGCCAACTGCATGAGATTCGGATAGAGTTGTCGGTGAACATTTCTCTTATCACGCCGAGGGCGATGTCGAGAAGAAACTTGTGAGTATATTCTCTGTCATCTGTTCATTTCCACAATAAATCTCTATTAAGAAGTTGTTGGATTTGTTCCTTTCTCCCAACATCTCGTTTATCACTTTACGAAGTAGATTGATTCTATCCATGGTGATCTAGTTTCTTGTTGACCACATTCTTTTCTTTGCTTGCTTGATATCTTTAACAATCTTAGACTTAGCTCGTGATGCCCAGTGTCGGTGGGTTTCTTTCACGGTTTGGATCTTGATCTTGTGCTATCCTTTGATGTTGGTGGTGATGAATGAGAAGAGAGTCTGATGATGAGTTGTGGCTCAGAAGTTCGTTCATGTGTATGTGCGGGACTGTCAAGAAGATAGTCTTTGGCTTCCTTTTCGGCTTGAGCCTTTTCTTGACGACCTTGACCCTAGCTTCTTCATCCGCATGAGCTTGAGCTTCTTTTACGCTTTTCTTTAGCTTCAGCCTCAACATCTTCATCAGGAATTTTCTCAGGCTTTTCCTTTTCTGGTTCCTCAAAGTCATAGACGATAGAATCCTCAAGTTGCCGTTGTTTTTGTTCGTGGGTGGTAGTACCAGTTCCCTTATCGGGGTTGATTAACCGCATCGGAAACTGGTGTAGATAGTGCACCACCACTTGACCCTCCGAGGCCACAAGTTTGTTCACGGGTGAATTCCTGAGCAACATGTTGAAGTCTGAGGTTCTTGAGCTTCTTTTTGTAGTCTCTGTCTTCATCCAGTGGTTCTTCATCGGAGCTCTCTTCTTCTTGCTCAAGCACTGGAGTTTTCCCTTTATCGGCCTTAGGACTTGGAGGTTTTGCAACAGTTAGTGGGTCATCAATGGGAGTTTCTGAGTAGGTAACCTCTTCATCGGTGTCAGTCTCCTCTGAATCCTCGTCCATTAGTTTCATCGGTTCTGGTTTGGGAATAGGGATGGCTTCAGTAAGAGGAACTCTCTTCTTGAGTGTGTGAGTTCTCTTTGGGTACCTTCTCGTACTCTCAGTGCTGCAATACTTCCAAAGACCTTTCCTCTCTGGTCTTCCTAACGGTGTGCTGAAGACTTACCATCAATGAAACCTACTTTCCCTGCTTCAACTGCTACCAGATATCGTTTGTATGATTGAAGTCCTTTGATTTCATCAGAGAGAAGATAGTCTGGCAACACTACACCCTGTTTCTTAGTGGTTGATTCTTTGAATCTTACCATGTTGAGTGTGGGTTCAAGTAGCTCGGAGTGATGGTTGGGGTCTTCAAGTATTTGGGGAATATCAGGATTGGTTTCAAGAATCCTTTTGATCAACAGTTTTGTATATCTGACATAAGGGATCTTTGAGCCAGGCCTTCTCAGGTAAGTCATAATGTCGTCCCAGATCAGAGCAGCATATTCAATATGTTTCATGTTGACCATGCCCTAAAAAATTTGAAGTTTCATGAGCTTTGGGTGCTCATATCCATTGTCACGTCCGGATACTGATTTAGCAATCATGATGTACAGTGTTCTCCATGGTTGAGGGATGTTCTTGAGATCCACTGAGGAGTGTTTCGTGATAACCCTAGCAGCTTCATCATAGCCGATGTCGACCATGAATTGGAGAACAATCTCTTCCGTAAAAGTAGCAGAGAGATCAGTAGGCTCGACGATTGGTAGAAGAAGAACAGCCCTTAGATCTGCAGGAGTGATGGTGACTTGTTTGTGATTGAGCGTCACTGTCACAACACTTTGACCTTTGACCTTTTGTATCGTGTGCCAGAATTGGTGAAGATAGATCGCCGGCACAGTAGCAGAATTTGTGAGGATGTTCTGGTATGGATGAGTCTTCAGAATATCCACTGCAATCTGACAAGATGACTCAGAACAAGTGAAGTTGTCAAAGTCGACTATGAGATTATTCTTTCCAATCTTCATTAGGTAACCGTTGGGAAAGATGTCTTCAATTGTGAGAACATTTGGTGCATCCACATTTTCCATTTGAACGTCCATATCGTGATCTGAAAGATATTTAGCCAAAAGAACCAACATATCGAAAGACATTACGTTAGTCAACAGTTGATTTTATTGTCTATTTATTGAATGTGATATGTTAATGATTGTTACGAGTCCAATGTCACTTGTTATCCAATAGTCCAAAGACGTCGTGATAAGTTTCGTGAGTAGATTAACTTTGAGTTTTAAAGTCCAAGTTTTCACTTATTTTCTCAACTTATTAAACATTTAAGCTTATTAGTGACATTTCGGTTTCGTGACGTTATGACTTATTTATTTACAAGTTTGCACGCGTAACAATTCACAATTTTGGTTAAAATTAGGCTTAGGAGTAAAATTCCAAGCTTATGCGTAAATAGTAGTAGTTATACGCGTAAGCATAAGCTTATGCGTAGGATCTTGACTTACACGTAAGAAATGTTACGCATAGGAAAAGATAGCCTTAGGCATAGAGCTTACGCGTAAGCGTATGTGGAACCTTACGCGTAAGGCTTACTCGTAAGAGTGAACCATATGCATAAAGGTTACTGTTTACGCATATCCTTCATAGGATCGCGTGGTCCCCTTTGTAGAACCTTCGCGTAAAGGTTAGCGTAAGATTACTCTTCGCGTAACATTCTACGGCGTAAGGTGATCCTTATCGTAGAAGCTCAATTAACCTTGATTTTGAATATTTCACGTAATAACCTAAATAAAATGAATCATAACACATTCATTAACATCACATTCAATCCCTTTCGGTTCTAACATGAAGTCTCAATCAAAGCGATTCTGGCGTAGGATATGCTTCGCGTAGAACTTAAACCCTAAGATTCAAATTTTACGAGTATGAAATCTAGCCATAGGATTGACACCAAATCTTTTCTGTGATATATTAGAGGCCTAATGGGTTGTCCTAAACAAGTTTTAACACCAAAATTCTTGTGAATCCAAAGTACCCATTTCGTATGAGTACCCTAAATTTCAATTTATCAACATTTGTTGTTTCTGGGCATGATTCAAGTATGGATATGGTCAATTAAACATATAAGAAACATAACACAACCAACTAATATACCATAAACTCTCCCAAATGAAAACGCCCAAATCTATGCATAAACCCTATTTCTTTAATCACTATTAAATCGTTTTATGGATGGATTCTAAGGTTGGAAATGTTTACAACACTTGATTTCAAACATTTTGACACAAAATTAATCATCAAAAACATCCAATGATGATTTAGTGTTCATACGCATACGCGTAGAACACCAAATCTTCCCAAACTTAAAAATTAACCGTTGGATGTTTATGAGATTAAAAACACTTGTTTGTAATGACACGAAGATCATAAAAACACTTACACAATTGAGGATTAAAGCAAGGATTTGAAGATGGATTATTGGGCGTAGGATTTGGTGGTTGGGATAATAAATGAGAGAAGTAAATGTGAAAAATAAGTTGGTGGAGGAGTTTTGTAAAAAATTAGTTTAAGCTTTTGACAACATCAGTCCCTCCACCTTAACCATTTTCATCCCACGCCCATAACTTCCATTTTAGTTACGTAAAGACTGATATTTGGAAAGAAACTTGACGACACTCACCCTCAACTTAAGAAATAATGAAATTTTATAAATTTGAGTCCGGGGAGAGTCATTAAACCAGAAATGTGACCACCATTATCAAAGAAACAATCGAGATAAGATAACATGCAAGTACAAGGTTTTATGAAACCAAAAATATTTACTTTCTCTCCCTCAACACTTGACCGAGAAAATAATAAATTTTGAAAGAGTAAAGTGTTGACGGAAGATTTGTACTTGCCATGTTGAAAGAAATTTGGATAGAAGAATATTTTTGTATTTTGTTTTTGAAAGTATTTACAAAACAGGTTTTGGTGTTTGACTGGTTTTAATAATGTTTTAAAAGTTCATCCAGTTCCTCTGGAGTCAAACACCGCATACCAATCCGGTGGACCAACTCATTAAACCTAGCGAGGAGCTAAGGCTTTGGTTAGAAGATCGCGGTTGGTATTCGCACCCACAAAGTATAATTCAATAGTACCCTTTTCCACGTGCTCCTTGATGAAATGATATCGAAGATCAATGTGCTTTGATTTCAAATGTTGAGCGAGTTGCGAGATCGCAATGGCACTTCGATTGTCGCGATACATCGGGATTACATCAAATACATAACCATAGTCTTTGAGTTGTGTTCTCATCAAATGACTTGAGCACAACACGACATGGCTACATGTTGGGATATGAAATCTTGAAGATTGACGAGTGTTCTGAGAAGGATAAAATCTTGTAAACTATAAAATCTTGGAAAAGTCAAAGAGTCAAAGTACTACTTAATGATAAAGTCAAAGTCTTGCATACGAGGTCAAAATCTTGCAAGATCAAAGAACTGTTTTATTCGTTTATAGAAAGTCTTGTAATTCTAGAATATTCTATGTTAGATTACTTGACGTACAAGGATACATATTGTAAACCGACTAGGGTATCCTTGAGCCTATAAAAGGACCCTAGATTGGCATAATCGTGCGTGATTTTATTAGAGTTTTAGAGAAGTTCGATATTATTAGAGTTGTTAAAGATCTACATAATAAGCGAGTTAGAGTTATTAATAAAATGGTTCATTGTTAAAGTTATTCTTCTTAGCTTTGTTAAGTAAATTCCACATACTTAATAGAGTTTGCTCGGTGTTTCTCTGTTAATAACTTAGGATTTATCAGGGTTATTAAACCTTAACAAGCTATTTAAGTTAGTTTGGTTAGAGTACATCGATCCGACAAGTGGTATCGAGCTTGTGTGGAAACTCGACTAAGAAGAAACCCTAAAACCTACTACAATGAACCTAAAGATGTCGGTGATTACATTCCATCACCTTCCATCACCTCAATGAGGATTCACAGTAATCAAAAGGCGAATACAATCTATGGTGTATGAAGATGAGGCGTTACATTGCCATTCTGAGACCATTCTCTATGGAATGTAATTGTCGATGGCAATGAAGTAGTTCGAACACATAGATGTTCTGGACAACCCAAGCACCTAAAGCGGTTTACCATCAAGAACCTTAAGGAATCAAGAAGGCACTAAATATTCTCTTATGCGCCATTCCGAGATGGTCATCTTCTCAAGTTCCATGATGCTAAAGATGCTAAGCGACTCAGGGCTGCTCTCGAGACCATATTTGGAGGAATGAAGCATCTAAGAAGATGCAAAATCTGTTGAAACAGCAGTTTGAAACTTTCCTTGTTGGTGAAGAGAGAGTCTTGATCTTGCATATGATAGATTTCAAAATCTCCTCAATATGTTGGAGTTATACCAGCGAAGTATCGAGTTGAAGATGGTAATTTGAAGTTTCTAAGAAGTTTGCCATCCATGGCATGTAATTGCTACTATGATCGGAGGACAACCGGGCTTGGATGTCATGGACTTTGATGATCTCTACAATCATCCGAAGGTCTATGAGCATGAGATGAATAGTCAACCAAGTTCTAAATCTCACAAGATTGCTTTTCTATCATCTCGAAAGAGGCGATACTTCCACTAAAAGTCTTGCTTCTCGACTCAATCTTGTCTCATATCTTGCTCCGCTATGCTCGACAAACCCCACCACCTACTACTATGCATTCAGATGAAGTTATATGTTCTATCTTTGCACAACAAGCTTCTTTACCTGTCGTTTATGAAGAAGATCTCTCCCAGATTGATGAGGATGCTTTAGAAGAGATTGATATCAGGTGGCAAGTTGCTTTGATCACTGCAAGGATCAAGAAGTACATGAAGATGGAAGAAGTAGTTGAAGATTCGGTAGAAGAGTTGGACTGGAGCACTGTTTTTGATGAGGAAGTTGATCATGCTGCTTTGGAATCTGGAGATGGGTTTGGAGGATTCGACTGGACCTTGGAGTGTAAAGATGATCCTGTTCTACTAGCAATGGTAGCTACTTCACCAAGTTCACCCCCTATCTCTGAGGTATGCTCCAATTGTCATGATTTCTATCAAAAACTACTAAATAATTATGTGTTTGAAAGAGATAATTGTATTAAGGCTAGGTCTGAGGTGGCTGGTTATCAAATTACTTTAGATTCTATGGAAGCTAAAATTATAACACATGAAAATAATGAAATGGCTTGGGGTGAAAAGTATGAACAACGGGATTACCGGTTAAAACTTAGTGAATGGAAACTAAAGCGAAAAATTCTTTGAAATTGAGAAATTAACTAAGGAGAGAGATGATCATTAGAAAAGTTTCTTTGCTGGAGCAGAATCAGTGCATCACATGTTACTTATGTTGAAAAACAAAGACGAGCATACATTAGAACTGGATTAGGTTTTGGTATGGACATTGATAACATAGAAGAAAACACATCTAGTGATCAGGGTGATTTTAAGGATGTAACCACTAGTGATGATGAACTCATTAATTATGTAGACACATCTAGTAATGAGGATTTAATTAGTGAGCCACCTCCTGAGTATAAGAAAGACAAGGGATATAATGCTGTCCCACATCCCATTAGTCATCAACCCATAATACCTGATGTTTCACGTTTTGGTGTAGACAGTCTAGAGTTTAGGAAAAAGCTTCTTGGTCAATCTAGGTCTGAAACTCCAAAAGAAACTGTTGAAAACAATTTTCAAAGTCAAGCAGTACCTTCTACTCAAAGTCTTGCTCCATAAGCATACCTTCAGAAAACCTTTTAAAAGCAGATCTTGCTAAACCTTTTGGGATAATTTTGGTCAAAACAGGTTTAATTATTCACCTAGAAGGCACAATAGTTTTGGTCATAGACATAGAAGAAGTCATATTGGGAGTATGGGTGAAAAGCGTGTTTTGTGTGTTTTAGTCCTAATCATTTAATCAAGGATTGTGAACATCATTCATAATATCTTAGGAAATTTTCAAAGAATAGGTGCGCTAACGAAACCTAGAGAGAACAAACCGGTTTGGAATAATTCTAATAGGGTCAATCACGACAATTTCTCACGGATCATAGGTACCCCACCGAGAAGACCTTTTTCTAAACCACGGTACCTTCACCAACAGTGCCTTCTCAAAGTCTTTGCTCGGACAAACCAAGGTCTGCGAATACCACTTGGCACATAAATCCTAGGAGATCTCATTACTATCAACCTAGAAGGTACTACAATTCACATAGGGATCTAGATCACGGGAACCAAGTGTTAAAAGCGAATGGGTTAAGAGAGAAATCTGGCGAGAGAGACAAGCGATCGTTCAACAAAAAGTGAACGGATGTTTTCATAATACAAGAAAAAGAGAATGATTTTACAAAAGAGAGTTACATTGAAAATCCGAGAAAGTTTTGAAAATCCACATGCTAAAAATCAAAAGATAATCTGGATCATGTTTTGAAAAGCGATTGGAAATTACATACTCAAAGAATTTGAGTTTGTAACTCCACAAGGGAACCAAGTCGATGTGGCTTGGGTTCCTAAAAGACTAACTTTCTAAATCTTTGTGCATGGCAACCCAGAGGAGGAGCTTAAAGATCATCTTATTGTGGATAGTGGTTGCTCTGGAAGTATGACAGGAGACAAGGAGATTCTGTCAGATTTTAGATCTTTTAGTGAAGGATGAGTTGCATTTGGGAATGATCCCAATGGAGGAAGAATTATAGGGAAAGGAACTATCAAAGCAGGGCGAATAGACTTTGAGAATGTTAGATATGTGAAGGAGTGAAGTTTAACTTATTGTCGGTTTCTCAAATCATGTGACAAAAGCATCTGTGTTATTCATCGACACGAATGTCTCATCCTTTCTTACAATTGAGTCCATTGATGATAACTTGGTGGTACTTTCAGTACCAAGGACAAATGATGTGTATAGTGCGGACATGAAGAGTCTTCACTCTTATGGAAGAGCCACATGTTTAGTGGCAAAAGCATCAACTGAAGAAGCACATCTGTGGCATAGAAGATTGGGCCATGTAAATTTGAAGAATATCAACAAATTGGTCAAAGGCAATTTAGTTAGAGGTTTACCTTCAAATACTTACAAGAATGAACACTCCTGTTTGGCGTGTAAAAAGGGTAAACAACACAAAGCTTCATGCAAGAAGCTTGAGGAGAGGACAATTAGAGAACCTTTGGAGTTATTACATATGGATATGTTTGGTCCTGTCTCTGTGGCAAGTTTAAACAAGAAAAATCTTGCTTAGTTATTACGAGATGATTGCGATGAGATTCGAGTTGGGTATTTTTCTTGGGATTTAAAGATGATACTTTTGATGTTATTCGGACATTAATAATAGCTTTGGAAAACCAATTGAGACTCAAGGTCGAGGTATTAGATGTGACAATGGAGCGAATTCAAGAACAAGCTTATGGATGAATTTTGTGCTAACAAAGGAATCAAGAGGAGTTCGATGTTGCAAGAACACCACAAGAATGGTGTTGCGAGAGGAAGAATAGGACTTTGATTGAGCGGCTAGAACTATGCTTGCGGACTCACAACTACCTATTCAATTACGTTTGAAGTCAAATCTTGCTTGCTATGTACTCAACAGTATCGCTTACAAAACCACGGATGAAGACACCTTATGAGTTCTTGATGGGTAACAAACCCAACATTCATTTTATGAAGCCTTTTGGATGCCCTCTTACTATTTTAAACACAATTGAAAATTTGGGAAAGTTTGATGGCAAGTCCGAAGAAGGATATTTATTGGGTTATTGTACCAACGATGAGGGATTTAGAGTGTACAACAGCGTCACTAAGAAGATTCAAGATTGTCTTCATGTTGAGTTTTAGAAGATCAAGACAATCGGAAGGGTAAAGGTCTGATTGGATGTTTGATCTTGAGGTTTTAACTCCTTCTATGAATTATGTACTGTTAGAGAGAAAATCAACTTTGAACATGATGTAGAAGACTCACGATGTTGTTCATGGAGTTCACATTAGACCCGATGTTGTTCACGATGCTACAAAGAAAATCTTGAAGTTCCAACACAGTCTTGATGCACCAAAGAATAATCTTGATGAACCAAAATCTTCACTATCTGCTGAGGATCAAGATATTCAAGAGACACTTAATCAGATGCTTTTACAAGATTTAATGGCACATTCTTATTCGATGAACAAAGAAGAGCTTATGAAGAAGCAAAGAAAAAGACTAATCTTGCGAGTATTCTCACGATTACTTTGACAATGCTTCGACCAAAGTACTCTTGCACTGATTAATGATGCTTTAGATGATTTGGATGATCCTACCATGCGGATTAGAGGAAACCGATGATGAGTTTGCGGATGAAGGTATTTTCTCGATTCCAATGAAGATCTTGATTTAACTAACTTGGATGATGCGTATGGGTTCCACGGTCTCCAATCTTAAGGATTCATAAGAATCGTCTTCTTGATCAAATCATTGGTCCTTCTACTACGGGTGATGACAAGACACAAGGCTAAGAGTTTTACTAAACCTCATAATGCTTTACTTAGCTTTGTCTACAAGCGAGCAGTGAATCATAAGGACCATCAAACATGTCTGCTTACTTGCTTTATTTCTCAAGAGGAACCCAAGAATATTGCTCAAGCATTGACAAAATAAAGTTGGGTTGAAGCTATGCAAGAAGAACTGCTACAATTCAAACTTCAAGAAGTTTGGGTATTATGTGATCTTCCAGATGGGAAGAAAGTTATTGGAACCAGATGGGTGTTCAGAGTCAACAGAGATGAAAGAGGTAATGTCATCAAAAACAAGGCAAGGTTGGTAGCTCAAGGCTACAGACAAGAAGAAGGAGTAGATTATGATGAAGTATTTGCTCCTGTAGCAAGAATTGAAGCTATTAGAATATTTCTTGCATTTGCTTCATATATAGGATTTCAGGTTTACCATATGGATGTCAAGAGTGCCTTTCTCTATGGCACTATAACAAAAGAAGTTTATGTCAAACAACCTCCTGGTTTTGAAGATCCTAAACATCCAAACAAAGTCTACAAGGTGGTTAAGGCTCTTTATGGCCTTCATCAGGCTCCTAGAGCTTGGTATGAGAGGCTCTCCACATTCTTATTACAACATGGTTACAGGAGGGGAGCTATTGACAAGACTTTGTTTATCAAAAGAGACAAGAAAGATATCATGTTAGTTCAAGTCTATGATGATGATATTATCTTTGGAGCTATCAAACAGTCTATGGTTAAGGAGTTTGAGCAGCTGATGCAGAAAGAATTTTAGATGAGTTCAATGGGTGAGTTAAATTTCTTTTTGGGACTTCAAGTTAAGCAATCAAAGGAGGGAATTTTCATAAGTCAAGACAAGTATGTATCTGACATACTTAAGAAGTTCAATTTTGATGATATGAAGTCTGTCACTACACCTATTAAATCACTTAACTCATTGGGCAAGGATGAAGATGGACACCTGTTGAAATCAAGTTATATAGATCAATGATTGGGTCGTCTTATGTATCTTCTCGCATCTAGACACGATATCATGTTTGCGGTTTGTTTATGTGCAAGATATCAAGTCTCACCAAAGATTTCTCAAATGAATGCGGTGTATAGAATTTTACATTATTTGAAACAACAACCTAAGTTAGGGTTGTGGTATCCCGAGGATTCACCTTTTCACTTGGAGGCTTTTTCGAGATAGTGATTATGCGGTGACAATTATGACGGAAGATCAACCACGGTGGATGCCAATATCTTGGAAGAAGATTAGTTTCATGGCGATGTAAAAAGCAAACAATTGCGAAACATCATCTCTTGAAGTCGAATATGTGGCTGCTTTGCAAGTTGTTGTGGACAAGTTACGTAGATGCGTAATCAACTATTGGATTATGGGTTCAACTTCAAGAATACTCCTATCAATATTGATAATGAGAGTACTATCTGTATTGTGAAGAATCCAGTCTATCATTCCAAGACCAAGCACATTCAAATTAGGCATCATTTTATCAGAGATTGCTATGAGCACAGGCTCATTAATGTGGTCAAGGTTCACACGGATGATAATGTAGCTGACTTACTCACCAAAGGCTTTGATGTTTCAATATTTAATCACTTGGTGGTAAGTATTGGCATGATTAACTACTGAGTTACATTTAAGGGGAGGACTATTAGTATTAGTATAGTCACATGTATTGTTTGAGGGAGGATATTTATGTATACTTAGCTTCTACGAGGGATTTTGGAAAAATCTTGTTTTTTTATGAAAGTCTTGCTTGGAAATCTTGCTTGGGAATGTCTTGCACACGTGGAAAGTCTTGTTTGTCTTATTAAAGTCTTGTTCCAACGGTAATATTGAGGGGTAATCCTACTAACGGTAACTTTGTTATTATAGGTTGTGATTTTTCAAATCTCACCTATAAATAACTACTCTCCGATTTTCCCTCTCATCTTGATATTATCATATCTTTTCCATATTTCTCTCACCATCTCTTTATTATTCGATTCTATCTTTAATTGTGCTTACATACTCAATAATGGCGAATCGTCCTACTGTTTCAAAGCACAATATGGTGGCGAATTTAGATAAGACTGACAAAAATGAGGTTTTTCATGATATTATTGATTATCTCACTAGGTCGCCAATTAGCTATGCTCTTTTAGTGGAGCCGGATATCATTGAACCATGGATTCAAGAATTTTGGGCTACTGCAAGGGATAATATGGAGAATGATGAATTTTATATTAGGGCTACAGTTGTTGGAAGAACTGTGAAGATTATTGAAGCATCTATTCGAGAGGACTTATTGTTTAATGATGCTGAAGGGGCTATTCGTTTTGCTAAGGAGTTGATTTGGGAAACTTTTGGGCATTTTGGTTATGAAGGGTCTTTAACCGAACAAACTTTCAGGAAACAACTATTTTGTCCTCAATGGAAGTTTTTAATACATGTGTTGCTACATTGTATTAGTGCTAAAAGTACTTCATGGGAGCAATTTGGGTCAAATATAGCATCTGCTATGGTGGGATTAGCTACGAGATCGTGTTTTTATTTTTCAAGGTGATTACGGATGGCATGCTTTCTCGCATCAATCATGGATCCAAATGGTTAATGTATCCCGGGTTTATTCAAGTTTTTCTAAACAAACGACTTTGTCGATGTACCAAAGCCTCTGATTTACTTCTGTTATTATACAACAAGCAAAAATTTTATCTTTATGGCGAGAAGGGTGATCTATTCAGAGGTCGGATACTCCTTTAACTACTTCCATGATGGAAGTTGTTCAAGCTATTAGAGGCGATCTTTGAAGATGATGAAGACGGTGTGATCACACCGCAAATCTTGCATCTGCAAATCTTGCATCTGCAAGCATCGCATCTGCAATCTTGGTTCTCATAGTGCTGCATCTTCTCAAGGTGTTGCATCTCAAGAAGGTACTGCAACTCAAGGTACTGTTTCACCAAGTATTGAAGTTCAAGAAGAAGTTGCAGGATCACCTTCTCCATCTCCACAACAATCTGTTCATGTTTCTCAACCAGAGGAACATTCACCAGTTCAAGGAGATGCTTCTCATACTATCTCATATGAAGAGTTAACATTGGATAATTACGTTTTGACAAGGGAGTTGGTCAAGTTGAGAAAGACTACTGAAGCTCAAGCTAAACATATTAAGAGGTTGATGCTCAGGTATAAGAGGTTAAAGAATTTTGTTAAGCCTTTTATTAAACGTTATCGCTTATGGGTTAAGGAAGAACACAAGCGTCGAAGGCAATATAAGAAGAAAACCAAAGGCAAAAAGGTTCCTACACCATCTTATGTCCAATTGGGAAGGAATTTAGAAGAAATGAATTTGAAAGAAGATGTTGGTAAGGATAAAGAACCTCAAGGTACTGGTACTGAAGAACATGTTGTCATTCAAAGTACTGAAGAAGAAAGGTCTGATGATCAAGGTACTGAGCAACAAAGTACTGCTTTCACTGGTACTCACAGACAAGAGTTGGTTACACCAAGGGTATTAGATTTTGAAGAGGAAGCTGGTCCTTCAACTATTCCTCATGAAGAACAAGTGGTCCTCAACAACCGTTATACCGTAAGAAGTCGATACACCTCATAGAGTACATCTTGCTAGTGATGATGAATTTATTGCAACTATTCTACACGGTCTATCAAAGCCAAGGGCTGTTTCTATTCCAGGAGTGCAAGAAGAGGAACAATCAAGAGTTTCTCAACCTGCTATTGATCCTAAGGATAAAGGAAAAGGTGTTTTGGTTGAAGTTAAGAAGAAGAAACTAACTTTAGCACAGTTAAGAGCTGCTCAAGATGCTTTTAATGAACAAGCAGCTAGAAAGATTCAAGAGGAAATAAATGCTAAAGATAGAGAAGATAAGGAAGTCAAGAAGCTCGAATAGAAAGCGACTAAGAAGTTGGATGAGGAATTAAATCTTGAAGCTAGTGAACATTTAGAGTCACTGTTCTGTTTCTTTTATGCCTAGAAAACCAAATCTTGCTAAAGAAAGGAATGCAATGATGGCATATTTGAAAAGCGAGAGGATATAAAGGATTGCGAAGTTGAAGCATGTTGATATGAAAAGATTATATGATCTTTGAGACGAAGCTTATAAAAGGATGTTTCAAGTATCAAAGACTATAAAGATGAAGCTACTTGGATGAGCGAGAAAGAAAGAAAAGTTTGAAAGAAAAGGAAAAGCGAAGTTGAAGATAAGCAGTTTTCAAAGAAAGAAAAAGTTGAGCTAAGATGCGAAACTAAAGATGAATTAAGAAATTATCTCGAATAGTAGATTTTGAATATTCCAAAGAAGATGATGACATGAAGATGAGCAGGATCTCGATTACTACTTTTGAAGTTGTGGATTCTAAAGAAGGAAGCTATCGATGTTTCATAGAGAAGATGGAAGTTTCGAGTGTTCAATAGATTATGGGATTTATTGCATATCATAGATAGAGTGGATCTATTCTATTTATATCATGTGGTGAAAGAGTATTTTGAACATCATCCTTTAGAAGGAATTGGTTTAGTTTCTTGGGAGATCTCACAACTGCATGGGAAGCGATGAGCGAGTAGTGATGAAATTTGGAAAAATCAAGAGAGTTGGGAAATTGTTTCTTTGGAGATTTTTGAAGAATCTGGAGTTCATGTTCTAGAGTGGAAAATGGCACAATGATTCACATGTTTCTTGATAGAAGATATCCTCTTCTGATTGATCTAATGAGGAGGATGCTAGAGCATGGAATGGAGGTTGAAGAGGATAATGAAATTGCTTGTATGGTCATCAATTTGTTTATCAAATGGACTACTATTGCGAAGATAATGAATAAGCGGTATGAGACTTAATTGAATAAATTATTTTGATAAATCGGTACTTTATTCAAAATCTGGCGATCAACGATACTTTAATCAAAATCTTGCTTGCGACTTTAACCGATTAAGTGATTTTGAAGAAAAATTTTGTTAAGTAATAAATATTTTGAAACAAAGGTTGAATAAATGGTTTTGAGATGATAACATCTATAGGTTATCAATCCACTATGGTTACAAAAGGATTGACTAATCCATGAGCAAGCGGCTCGGTAAAGATATATCAAATCCGTTTTAGTTGACAACTTGCTAATCGTTGGATGGTAATCAACTCACCATATCGATAATGTGAAGAGTTGGCTAGCCCACAAGGAAATGGCTTGTGGTAAAGGCGTGGAAAAACCATTATATGGTAATTAGTTCACCATGATGAAAGAACTAACTAGTCCGAAGGGTGCGACTTTTGGTAAAGACAAATCAAATCATTGATAGTGATGATTTGCTAAAAATCATATGGTTATCGGTGTACCATGGTCTTACACACCAAAACATTTGGCTACTCGAGTTAATGGCTTTGGTAAAGAGATCTAAATCCATTAAATTTTCAATGATTCACCTCTCACAGAGTTAACACACTTGGAAGTGATGAGAATAGTTTGCAACTTAAAGCGAATTAATGTACAAATTGTCATATGTTCTTTGTGTTCTTTGAAAAGATGGAGTTCTTGAATGATGCTATAAGAGAATATTTCTCTGAGATACTTTTACTATGCACGAAACTACAAAGATACAATCTGTTTTCAAAGATGAAGGCGATAAAGATTTATTCACAAAGGAACTTGAAGTCAAACAAGTAGAATTCAAGTTAGGGAGGATTGTTGGGATATGAAATCTTGAAGATTGATGAGTGTTCTGAGAAGGATAAAATCTTGTAAACTATAAAGTCTTGGAAAAGTCAAAGAGTCAAAATCTTGCTTAATGATAAAGTCAAAATCTTGCATACGAGGTCAAAATCTTGCAAGATCAAAGAACTGTTTTATTCGTTTATAGAAAGTCTTGTAATTCTAGAATATTCTATGTTAGATTACTTGACGTACAAGGATACATATTGTAAACCGACTAGGGTATCCTTGAGCCTATAAAGGACCCTAGATTGGCATAATACGTGCGTGATTTTATTAGAGTTTTAGAGAAGTTCGATATTATTAGATTTGTTAAAGATCGCATAATAAGCGAGTTAGAGTTATTAATAAAATCGTTCATTGTTAAAGTTATTCTTCTTAGCTTTGTTAAGTAAATTCCGCATACTTAATAGAGTTTGCTCGGTGTTTCTCTGTTAATAGCTTAGGATTTATCCGAGGTTATTAAACCTTAACAAGCTATTTAAGTTAGTTTGGTTAGAGTACATCGATCCAACACTACATATTACCTTGATTGAGGACGATGTACAATCACGCTTCTTCGATTGCCATGACACGGTTTATCACCAAGAAATTGTAGAGCTCTGAAGTACTTTTCCGAGAATCTAAGCAACTGCGTGATCGTCGTCTGAAAAAGCTATTAGTTCAAAACCGAATCCTTGGATACGGATCCCAGTTAATGGTTCCCTTGATGTATCGGAGGATTCTTTTAGCCTCGAGAGGTGAGTTTCGATTGGTCTCGATGATAATGGGAGCAAAGATATCTGACAAAGACAATGTCGGGCCCTCTTGGTTGTTAGATACATGAGGGACCCAATAATACTTAGGTCTTTGGTAGGGTCGACCAATTTCCCATGCAAATCACCGTCGAGTTTCTTGGTATGTGCCATTGGAGTGGCATAGGTGTCCTGATTTGCATTCCATGTTTGTTTAAAATTTCAAGGGCATATTTGGGTGACTCAAGAAAATACCACGGGGTGATTGATGAACTTGCGGTCCTAGATAGAGCGTAAGTTCACCCATCATGAACATTTCAAAATGTTTTTCATCGGTTTTGAAAATCGTTTGAGTACTTTAGATGTGTTGACCCAAAATGATGTCATCCACATAAATTTGAGCGATTAAAATGTGTGCCCGTGATATTGTATGAAAAGTGTAGGGTCGACCGAACCTTTGGCGAAATTATTGGCGATAAGAAAGGATGATAACTTATCATACCACGCCCGGGGGCTTGTTTGAGGCCATAGAGAGCCTTGTTCGACTTGTAGACATGGTTTGGGAACTCGGATCAACGAATCCTTACGGTTGGTGACATAGACCGTTTCTTCGGTTTTCCATTGAGAAAAGCCGTTTTGACATCCATCGATAAGCGGTGATGTTTATGTGAGCCGCAACGCCGGAAAATCCGTCTGACCTCAAGGCGAGCAACCGGAGCGAAGGATTCTTCAAAGTCAATACCTCTTCCTGTCTATAACCCTTAGCCACGGACGTGACTTATTTACGATTACGGTTCCTTGACATCAATTTTTTTCCAAATCCATTTGAGACCAATGACGTAGACCCTGTTGGTTTTAAACCAATTCCCATACTTCAAGACGTTTAAAGCGATTGAGTTCTTCTTGCATGGATTCAATCCGGTTGTCTTTTGTCATTGCATCTTTAATGTTTTTGGTTGATTAGCGAGCGGTGAGTGCATACATGCAATGTTCACCGTCGTGTGAAGACGTTGTCTAGTTACTCTTGGTTGATTTGGGTTACCAATAATGTTCTCAAGAGGATGGTCTTTCGTCCAACGATGTGTGAAAGGTTGATGTTGATATACATTCTGCAGTTGGGAGGATTCAAATGGCTTGTGGATGATTCCGAAATCGGATATGGCGATTCATTAGCAAGCGGGTTGAAGAACGCATTTGGATCATAATCTGCGGTGGGGTACATCATTGTCTGAAGATCATCGGTGGTTCGGCGTCATTGGATGCGGTTTGTTCGACTGTTGTGGTAGAATCAACTGGTGGTGCTTCCTCAACAGTAGTTGTTGTAGTAGGTGTATCAGGTATTGGATTTTGATCAGGTTGAGCATCGGAAACATTGGATAACATGGTGCACGTTCATCAATATCATCATAAAACAGAGGAGCAAATAGCTATTCCATTTGACGTCGAGTAAGTTGTAAACTTGGTTTAGCTGATGATGGGGTTTGAGGGAAGTTTAAACGGTTATGACTGGGTTCCAAGCTGTTATGCTCAGAAGCCATAGTGAGTTGATCATCAGCTGTGTCATTGTTTTTGGAAACGGTTTGATTTTCTGATATCGGAAATTCGATTGGAGGTGCAGCTACAGCTGTTGTAGATTCAGGATGTATCAAGAATTAGAATATGATCAGGTTGTGCAGCGGAAACATTCGATACATCTGAAGCACGACTTTTGAAAGACTCTTTAACCAGAGGAGCAATCAATGTTTCCAATTCTTGACGATTAAGTACAATTTGTGATGCAGCTGATGGATCATGATTTTTTTTACGATGAGAAACGGGTCCTAAGTTGTTGTACTTAGAAGCCATTGCTGTTGTACCTGTATAGAAAATAGAAGGGGGGGCAAGAAAGAAAAAACATGGATCCACAAGTGTAACTGGGTTCCAGATGTTAGAAGCATAAAGATGTAGTGTCAATTATTTTCTTGACACCTGAACATGCTATTTTGATGATTTCCTTTCCTACCTCAGGGATGAATGTAGAGGGTTTCACACTTGTTATGGTGCAACTACTTAGTATCTTGCCTGTAGGAATCCACCTAAGACCAACAGTTTTGAAGACTCTACCCGTTGGTATCCATCTAAGGTTAGATCTAGGGAATGTTGAAACTTCTTTTGGGAAAAGTCTGCGTCCTATATTGATCCACCTATTAGGTTTCCGAAATTTTACTTTTAGATCAACGGGTTTATTTCTAACTGTTTGTTGAGTTAACTTAGGTTTTGGTTTGCTACTACAAGCGGTGTTCGATGAGTACACTAGAAGGTGATACATTAGGTCGTGAACCTAAGATTCCATCCTTTTGGAGTAGTGCCTCTTCCTAGCCTTTTCTAGATCATAGTTCTTGTCTGCGTCATGTGAATCATATGAATTTTTAATTTCTTGCTCGGTTTAGACACGGTGTTCGAACTAATCCTAGACGGGCGGTGCAATAGAAGCAGATTTAATAGAAGCAGGTTTAACGAAGCGAAGCATTTTTCTTAGGCCAAGAATGTGGAGAGCGGTTTTGACGAAGATTATTCTCAACAACTTGGGAGGCAAACCGTAGTTTTGAAGATTTAGAACGTTCGGTTTAAAATGCGTTGGTTGTCTAACTACTTGATTGTTTTACGAAAGGTTGTAGAGCGATTTCCCAAGATTGTTGGTTTTGCAAAATTAGTATCCACACTCTTGTCAGTTAATCTTCTCGGTTTGTTTTGTAAAGCAACATGTGCAAGCCCCTTTGCTTGAATTTGAGCCTTTAAATGCTCATTTTCTTTTACTAAAGTATCCACATGATTACTTTGTTCATTCAAAGATTTACTATTCGGCTCTGAGTTTAAAATTTTGTTTTGCATTTTAAGTTCAAGAGAGATGCAATGAGACTCAAGTTTTGAAAAATCTTTTTGAAACTGAGCAATGGTCTTTTTGAGAATAGTGTTTTCAGATTCAAGAGTTTGATTAGACGTTTCAGTTGACTTGTTAACAAGTAAGGGCTCAGTCATGAGATAGTTGTCTGGACATTGTGCAACACACTGGTCAACCTCTCCTTCATTACTGAATTCAGGTTGATCAGTATGTTGTGTCGCATTTGCAGTCAGAATATGATCAACAATAGATAGTACCTCAACCATTTGTTCTTTGTGTAAGTTCGGCTCTGTCAGGACCGATTACTATAAGATTTATGTGGTTTGGAGGCCTTGGTTGGTGAAAGTAGATGAAGAACATCATCTTGCTTAGTGAGAGAAAGTAGAGAGAGGGAGGAGAAAAAAAGGTTTTATTAAGATAAGAACAAAAGAATACAATGACCAAATGATTCACCTCACCCTCATGGAGAGTCATGAGGGTATATATAAACCCTAACTTTGCCACATAAGCGATACTAGTCCCTAAGGGCAAAGTATACTACGATCTAGTCCAATTCACGTAAGTGGCGCTATCTTTAGAAAAGCGAGGCTAACAATCTCCTCCAAGATAGCGTCACACGTGAATGGTTACAATGAGACCTATAAATACAAAACAAAGTAAATTACAATAGTAACGAACAATGTTGACTTTCTTGAAGTGCGAGTCTCGTAGTCTGAATCTTGAGGCAAACTTAAAGTTCTCCTTCCGATGACCTCGGCAAATGATCTTCTTGTAGCTCGAACTTCAAGCTGTAACGGTCTAGTTAGGTTATTACTCCCTCCTAACTAGTGAGCCTTTTTCTTTCTATGCTCCCTCCTAAACCGACAACACTCTTCCAACACATCTTTAATCTTCGACACGCAATGAGAAAGTAAACTCTTGAAGCACAATGGTTGTCGCTTAAGGAACATCGTAACAACATAACTCACTTAGTATTGCATCCAAGTTGGTAAAAACCCCGATGTACACCACACTACTTCTCCTTCTTGAGGCTTAAGCAAAAATCCTTCGTAATCCAATCACGGAAGATGAAATACCAACTTCTCCTCCCGATGGTTGCGAGCTATCGGAATCATCATAATGTTGCGTACATGCCGTATTACCTTCTTGATGCAATATTAACATCATAGCTTGATCAAAATTCTGCGAGAATATGTCATAAAACTACTCTCAATATCGTCTCTCAAACCAACCTTTAAATCGAACCTCCTTTGAATTCACCGGCTAAATGTAATGACCACATATGGAGATAGCCCGATCGACTAACTTGAAAGGAAGTAAGCATCCCAACTTTGTGACTTCGCTTGTTCTAAATTTTGAACAATCCACAACTACGTGTGACACTGAGCACAACAACGTAACTCCTTAAAGTGATGGTTACACACTGTGAGCACTACAACGTAACTCCTTACCAGTTATAACCAGATTTTCAAATTTCATAATGTGCTCCAACAAGTTATCTTGAGACATGCATCCAACCAACCATCGTCTCAAAGATAAAGAAGTACACCCGTGAAATGTCACTTCAATTCCGCATCAATAATACCGTACAAAAACTCCGTAGCCATTTTTCACATCTTCGCTTAAGCCGTGAATATTGTATCCTTCCGGTGAAAATATACCATAAATACCACTCGGTTTTCCAAAATTAAAAATTGGATCTCAAAATTTTGTAACACAAAATTTGATAACAACTTCCTTTATACGCATTTTGAAATTAAACCGTATATGTCAAACCAATATGATCAAACGAGCAAGCTATTATATTAGATCATATAAAAATACGATCCATCATCCAAGTCCAAGCATACATAGGCCCACTTCCATTTGGTGATCACGATCCATAACAATTTATTCCCGGCCCAGTCCAATACTTAATACAAATAAGTACCCGATCCAAATTTATACACCTTAAAACCGGTATATAAAGAACACTTGAAGACAATATGACCTAAACCTAATCATATTCTGCTTATAGAGTACGCCTACCACATAAACGATCCTCTCAAAAATAGATCTGAGAAAAATGCATACATACTTCTCTCCCATCTAAACACTTCTTACCACATATCAATCATCTTATCTCACACAACTCATATCTCAACCGCACCTTTACCATTATATTTCCATTGTGGTTCGAATCAAGAAGATGACTTCAAGATCCTATGGGTCTCGGGTAGGTTTATGTGTTGTAGATTACGTTTTCATTTTTTATTTCATGAACGAAGTAAAGCAACGAGATAACATAGTTGTTATACTCATTCTTTGTCTTCGAATAATATCACAATAAGATCGATGAAGAAATTGATTCATTTGAAATAATCTTGAAAAGATTACAAAAAAAACGAATCAAAACTGAGATTACTTGTATATTTTCTTTTTGAGTTTTGATTGAATGAGAGATGGGGAGTGATGAGAGATGGGGAGTGATGTGAGGGTCCTTTGGTGAGTCTAGATGTAGGATTGTGGTTGGTTTTGTTAGTTTCGGACTGAAGATGGTTTGGTAAATGGTATTGGTATGTTGTGGTCATGGTCAATTTTAAGCGTAACATTTTCCCATTTCTGCTCATTAATTTCTTACGCGTAACATGCTTATGCGTAGGCATACGCGTAACATTGCTTATGCGTAGCCTATTCTTACGCGTAAGCCTAGGCTTATGCGTAAGAGCATATGCGTAACTTTTCATACGCGTAACTTCACAGCTACGCGTAACACCTTTGTAGATTCCCCTTACGCGTAAGTTTAGGGTTTTGACCCTTTGACTTTTTCCGGCGAGTTTTTCCGACCAAAAAATATGTTCAATCTTCATACAAAACCCAGAAAAGCATATAAAACTGCTTCTTTTTGTCTGTTTGACCATGAGAAGATAACAGATGACCACTTTTGTTTCACAGGATGATGTTTGGTACAAATAATAGCAACTTTGGTACTGTTTGGACAAGATATGACCCAAGACAGATGTGTAAACAAGAAAGACCAGGACTTGTTAAACCAAAAAAAAAGGATACTAAAACATGGTTTAAACTGTTACCCACAAATCGGAAAAAAAAAATTCAGACCCACAAATATAGCACAAAAAACAGTTAAAAACATGTGTAAAACCAACATAAATCAACACAAGATAACCTTGGCTCGTTATACCAATTGTCATGACCGAAAAAGATATGATTTATGTGGTTTGGAGGCCTTGGTTGGTGAAAGTAGATGAAGAACATCATCTTGCTTAGTGAGAGAAAGTAGAGAGAGGGAGGAGAAAAAAAGGTTTTATTAAGATAAGAACAAAAGAATACAATGACCAAATGATTCACATCACCCCTCATGGAGAGTCATGAGGGGTATATATAGGCCCTAACTTTGCCACATAAACGATACTAGTCCCTAAGGGCAAAGTATACTACGCGTCTAGTCCAATTCACGTAAGTGACGCTATCTTTAGAAAAAGCGAGGCTAACAGGCTCTGTGTCATAGATGGGTAAGATATCTTCCTCAACCATTTGTTCTTCGTCAAAGTTGGGCTCGGTGTCATAGTTAAGTATGATATCTTCTCCAGATCTGTTGTTGTCATCCTGCTTTTCCAATGCTACAACCTCATTGTCCGCATTACTGACAGATGCAGTAATCACAACATTCTCAACATCCCTTTGAGCATACCTTCCATGTACATCAATCTTTCACCTTATACGACTGCAGGATTTCGGGAATTTGATGATGTCTGACGCTTGGAATTGTTAATCATTGAGTTCAACATCTTAGACAGAACCATCCATCCTTCTTTCAACTCCACAAATGCCTTTTCATCTTCAGAATCATCAGTAGCAAGGTTTGGTGATGAAGGTTTTAAGCAGTAGATGGAAGGTGAGGAGATTTGTGAAGTCATCATACTTGAAAGGCCGATATAGTGATTTTCAAATTTTCCCTCCAAAAATAATTTTGAAAAATTTTCTCTCCCAAAATTTGAAATTCACTATAAAATCCAATTTTAAGATTGTAAGAAAAATTTGAGTTTTGACAATTTTGACGCCAAATTTGACCCGAAAAATTTGAATTTGTCCCAAAAATTTGAATTTTTGACCAAAATTTTCACAGTTAAACAAAAATTTGAATCTCGCATAAAAATTGAACGTTTAGTCCCCCTTAGAAATTAAATTTTACTCAAATTTTCCGCCAAAAAACTTAGGCGTAGACAGATGCTTAGGCGTAGACAAGTACCTTACGCGTAGAAAGAATCTTACGCGTAGAGAGAAGCTAACGCGTAGAAAGAAGCTTCACTGCGTGAGAAAGCTTCTGCGTAGACTTGAGATAAAAGCTTAGCTTAGGCGTAAACCAAAGGCTTAACAAGAAGAACCTTATCGTAAAATTTCCTTAGGCATAAGACAAGCTTATCGTGAAAATGCTTATGCGTAAGATGTTTACTAAGTAGCTTTTATGCTTAGGCGTAAAACTAGGGTTTTACCCAAAATCCTTTACACTTATCCCAGTGTAAAAGATATCCAAAGTCGAAGTATTTTCAGGCTTATCCAAGCAAGAAAACACTGAGTAAACCAATAGCACTGAAGATCACACGTTGAAAAGCTTATGCGTAGGATTTGAATTCTTACGCGTAAAACTAGGGTTTGCTTACGAGTAGAAAGTACCAACAATAGCCAAAAACTGATTTTATGCCCGAAAGTGTTTATAAACCTGATTTTAATGATGAAATAGCTTCAATATCACCAAAATAACAGAAAAGTATGAAACTTGATGATCCAAAACACTTTTTCACCTTACGCGTAGAAAGTAGTACACGAATGAAATCAAGCTCAAAAACAATGCTACACACGTAAAGTTTCAAACTTTATGCTAAAAACTGAAACTTTAACACTAAATAAACCTTAAAGTACAAGAATCTTGAGTTTTTAAGTGAAAAAATCAAAGTTTTATGCGTGAGAAAGGTTAAAAACGTGAAACCTTACGTGTAGACTTTAATAACTTCAAAAACAAGAAAGTTTCACCCAACTAAATGGCGAATGATACCACTGTTAGGTTCCCATTTATGTAACACAAGCATCAATATAAGAAGTATAGATGAAGGAGTGATCGGTTGAACAAAACACACACACACACATACACGATATAGAGAAAAGTTATGCTTAGGATATATGTGAAATGAACAACCAACCTTCAAATGAAGGTTTACATGAGGTATTTATAGGAGAGGGAGCTAGGGAAACACTCCTAGTCCATTCCTTTCCTTATTAGTCTTGGGCCAAGGCTTATGGGCCTTCTACATAATCCTTAGCATAATAACAAACATAAAGGCCTAATTAAGCTAACTATTACATATTAATTACTAACACTTGTAATATAGTTTAGGAGTGATTCCAACAGCCTAACACTCTACCTCCAACCACCCAATCCAATTCGGCCCAACCACATACCACCCCTGTCTCTCAACACCACCCAACTTCTCCTACGCAAGCTAGTACCACCAATACTACCGGCCAAATTCCGCAGCCCATAAATTCACATGTACAACAACCCATGCCTATTGTTCCTGCCATCGTACCACAAGCCAGCCCCAATCCCCCCTTGACTCACCCCATGGTCACTCGCTTTTGTGTTGGTTCTAATCGGCCTACACAACGGTATACACAACGATATAGTGTTATGCTTGATGAATACAATGCATTAATTAAAAATAATACTTAGATTTTGGTGCCGAAACCTCAAGGTGTGAATGTTGTTCGTTCTTTATTAATGTCGATGGCATGCTTAATCATTACAAGGCTCGCCTTGTTGCAAATGACAGCACCCATCTTGCAGGTGTTGATGTTGATGTTCTCAGCCTTGCTATTTCTCGACATTGGCATGTTCATCAGCTTGATGTCAAGAATGCCTTTTTTCATGGCTCGTTATCTGAGACTGTTTATATGCAGCAGCCTCCTGGTTTTTTAGATTCACAGCATCTTGATCATGTGTGTCTTTTACAAAGATCACTTTATGGGCTTAAACAGGACCCTGGATCTTGGTTTCAGCGGTTTACAGCCTATGTGTTGAATCCGATCTAGGCTTGACTAGGATTATTAATAACATTGAAAAAACATTGCACATGGGAATAAATCAAAGGATAATGTTATTTACAAGGTTTCTCATCATCATCTCTACCAACTATTACAAACTCGATAAGCTCTAATTATACCTGATCAATGGTAGAACGGTTACTCAACAATAACAGGAATCAAAAGATCCTTGAGGCTTATACCAACACAAACCTAACCTAGGCGTTTATAGCACTACGCTTGGTATAACACACACACCTTTGGTGTTTACATCTTGACACACATTAAAACATAAGACTTGTATCTCTTTATATAATAGAGAATTAGGTTTACAAAAGGACTTATAACCGTATATTCTGTAATCTCCATCTTTCTGTAGAATTTCCTTTTTGTCTTTTTAGGTCCTTCAAGTTTCATTCTTGTTTCATTCTTCCTTTGTGGTTTTGTTCTTATCATGAATGAAACAATCTTCCCCTTAAGCTCACCTCGTGAACTTAAATAACATGTACCACCAAAGATATTCAAGTTGCAATTCTTCTTTGTAAAACTTCTACCCCTTTTTGTATTATCCACTAGGGGACTTTAAGTAGATGCAACTTTGATTTCGACAACCCCAAACCACTATCATACTTCCAATCCAGTCTTCCAGTGTATCGAATTACCCTCCATTAAGAACATCAAAAAGCTTACTATAAATGAACTCAAGACAAAGGAAACTTAAACCAGCATTAGTAATAACGACTAATAATAATAATAATAATAACAATAACAATAACAATAACAATAACAATAACAATAACAATAACAATAACAATAATAATAATAACTTACAATAAAAACTAAGATTGGCTTTACTTGAGAGATGTTATTTCAATCTTAATAACTTATTTAATAACCTAATTAGAAAGGGTAGTAACTGAGTTGCAATATAATTGGTCCTTTTCTTTTCTTTTGATCGAAGCCCCATCAGTGGGTATTCTCTTTTTGTTTTTTTTGTGCATATAATTTTCTTTCACCTACATGATAAACTTAATGCTTGGTTTACTCAGAAAAATAGTCAAGTTTATAAAAAGTGGTTGTGTCTTGTTTTGTATCGAAGGATTTGCTCGATTCCAATAGTAAATATGATGGTTACTCATTTGTCTCACAAGCTAACTTCAAAACAAAAGTAACCCAATTGTTAAACTTTTAATCTGTTGAAATTGAGAAATCATTTTTGGGTTGTGTTGTGACTGAATTATTGCCGAGTTCCAACCGAGACTCAATAAGGGTGTCGTGGTTTGCCTTGTTGCTACATCGAGTCTTCCTTCAAGCTAACAAGGGTCTCGTTTGTATTTCAGTGGTCATATAAGAATATGTTTTTGATTTTGGCCTACCTGTGTGTCAACTGCTCCCCAATATGTCAAAGTCTATTTTGTGTTAAAATGTTTTTGGGCCTCTGATAAGGTTTTAAAATGTACCTTTTTGAGGGGTCGTTCAAGCCCTTACTTGATCACTTTTTTATCCGTTATTACTTAATATCATTCCTTTTCACTTTTTAGGTATCTTGAAGGCAAAATGCTGGAATGACACTTATTCGGACGAAAAGGCGCGAATATCTGAAGAAAATGGCCAAAGTCAAGAATCGAGACACTCAGTGCTTGGGCCGAAGGTGGCGTCGAGCACAACTAGTGACGCCGTCGGAAGATGTTTTGTGACGACTCAAGTAGCCAAATTGCTTATTTTCAAGTGGCGGCATCGGGTTTTAAAAGAGTAGGCGTCAACTCGACGGCCTAGATTTGATCCAAACGACGCCGAGATTGAAGGGACGGCGTCACGAGGCATAAGGAGACGCCGTCGCAAGACTAACGTGGCCAAGGCGAAACCCTAATAGCGGCGACCCGGCGGCGTCACAAATTAAAGGGTGGCGCTGTCGCGGTTGTAATCTTATATATAGAATCAATTTTTAGTTTTCGATGTGTAGTCTTTTGGAGTAAAACCTAAATGAACCAAGGCATCTTATACAATATTTTAGGGTTCCATACCCTATCTTACATCAAGATAAGTGTTTTACTTCATTAATTTAATTATGTCTTCCTTTGATTGTGTGTATGCTTGCATGTTTCCCATGTCCGGCTAATTTACTTGTGTGTTTGCTTAGGTAATATGAAACTTAGTTATTGAATATTGATTGGTTGTCTCTTATCTTAATTGTGATTGACCTAGTATTGCGATAGGTCATTCGTTGTGTTTGTAATGCTTGATTAATCTTTGATGAACCTTAGCTTATAATCGCCTAGAGTAATTGTAGACAAGTCATTCAAAGAATACCTTAGAGTTAAAGTTTATGAATCCTAGAGATTTTTAGTCATTAACCTTTGGTAGCTTCAAAGAGTTAGGGATAAACGCATACCCTACGACTTTAGAGACACAACGCATTAAGAATAAGGACGTGACAATTCAACCACCAATAGGAGATAACTAGGGAGTAATAAAGCCTAAGCAAATACATTTTTAACTATCATACGAGCACACAACAATGCACATAGACTACATACACCTTAGTTTAGATAATTAGATAAGTAGAAGTAATCGGTAGAAATACCAAACCCCAAATCTAAACCCGAGATTCGTACCTTTCCATTTCCTAAAACATAAAAGATAAAAATAATCTTCCTCAACCCCAACCTTAGCGTAGTAACTTCTCACTAGCATTCTTATTCCCTAGAGAACGATATCAATTCCGTGGCTTACCCTAATACTACACTACAACGATTAGGTTCACTTGCCTAGGGTGTTGAAAAACTTGCTCGACGAAAGGAAGTTCCTTTGACCCGAGCGACGCGTGTGGCGTTATCAAGTTTTTGGCGCCGCTGCCGGGGAATAGAATAGCTAGTTAGGAGTCCACCTCATTTAGGTTTCCTTGCTTGATTCCTATCAAGTAAGCTTTTTTTTTCTATTTTTAGCTTCCTCGTAGTCTATCCCCCTTCTGCGTGACCTTTGTTAGTAATCCCATCACTTCTCATCATGAAAGGTGATTGCTCATCAATCAACAACCCACCACCAAATAAACCACTTTCAATCAAAAACCAACCCGATAACCAACACAACCGCCAAAACCGTTATGTGAGTAGAAACACCAACCTTCAAGACTTGCAAAAGATATTTGATAGTACAATTAGGGATGCTGTTGAGAAAGTGGTCAGCGCCTCTGTAATTGGCTCCATGATCGATAACAATTTGGAAAATGGCTTAGTGAATAGAAACGTGAATGAGGAGGATAGTGCTTATTTCAATCTTTACCCCACTATTGAAGAGGTTGCTTACCATCAATACATAATCAATAATCCCCGATCACCCATCATTAGGATATGTCCAAAGATTAGGAGAGGAAATCCTTGGAACCTCAAAATTCCTTGTATGATTGGATATAGGAATGTCGAACATGCTTACATAGATACGGAATCTCCCATTAATGTGATGTCATCATATGTATACAATGACATTATGAATGAGCGACTTAAGATTAGGAGAGACCTTAAGTATCTAGGTGGGGTTTGCAACTTTGTGGGAAGGGTCAAGAATGTACACGTCTTTATAGGAAATTTCACCTACCTAGTTGATTTTGTAGTCCTAGAAGACATTGGATGTGTCATTGACTATAGCTTATCCCAAGTAGTGCTAGGAAAACCGTTTGTTGAAACATCTAAAATGAGCCATAACAAATATGATGGAACGGTTAGGTTTAAGGAAGGGAAGGAGGAGATCACTTATAGGATGCCTTGGAAGGCGAATGAATATGGCCATCTATCCCTTTTGAGCGAGACAACATTAGAGCTTTTGAGGACAAAAGCAAGGACGATGTTGAGAAAGGTTTTAAGTTCATGTGGGAAAGAAGGAGGCTTTATTCTAAGGATTGCTTGACCTAGGGCCTAGGTATAAAGTCGATGAAAATTTTGTCAACATGATAGAATTCTCATTGAGAATGCAAAACGAGACCACGTGAGGGCACGACTTGAGTCTAGCTACAAGACTCATAAAAAAGAAAAGCGCTTGTGGGAGGCAACCCATGCTTAATTGTTTGCTTGTTTGTGTGTCGTGTATCTTTTATTGATTGTGTATTCTCATGTTTAAATTTGTAAAAATGTTTTATTTTGTCTTTAACCTCGTCTTAATTACATATAAAGGTATTTTACATAAGGGATAAGTGTAGGGAGGATTACACACGTTTTCTAAAGAAACGTAAACATGAGAATTTCAATTAGTTAAAAGATATACATGTGTGTTTATTTGGGTCAAATGCTTGTATCGAGTCATAATGGATGTTTTGCGGAAATTTTCCGATTCTAAAGATGTAAATTTTCGAATTTTTCGAGAAAATCGCAGACCGGTTTTGTCGGGATAACTGACGGCGTCGAAGGAGCGAAACAATGATTACTTTTCTCGTTTTCGAGCTACTTATAAATTTTGGAATTTTTCGGTCTTAATTTTTCAGAAATTCTGTAAACATCCATTCCACAAGCATTATATCCTAGTTTAGTAGAGTCCTATATATATTATTACCGCCAATTTTACGCGAAGGTTTCATTTGTTTTCTTCAAGTGTGCCGGTTTAATTTACCAAGAAGAAGATACATAAGATTGGAAGGAGCTTTTCACGCAAACATTCTTCTTGAAGAAAGATGTAACCACCGCTTCACACGGATCCTACCGAGCTAATCAGGGGAGTACTAGTTTCTTTCTTTGTTAATTACCTTCCATTATCATAACTTTGATACTTTCGGGGAACATTGGGGACAATGTTCAGTTTAAGTGTAGGAGGAAAATAAAGCGGAACTTTGAAACTATGCTTATCCTTGAATATTTGCTTTGTCCAATTGCATTTGTGTAATAAACCATGAGAAATATCGGTTAGGGTAATTTTGGCACCAAATTTAAAAATTTTCATGACATATAGGAGTGGGCCATTAGTCTTAATAAAGCGTCTCATGGATAGGAAGTTATATGACTAGCACAAAAAACCCTTTACCACTTAAATTCCACCCAAAATGTGATGATCGCCCTTAGATTAGTAGGAATTAAAGCATTCAT
This sequence comes from Chrysanthemum lavandulifolium, assembly GCA_022545495.1. Classification (NCBI taxonomy): domain Eukaryota; kingdom Viridiplantae; phylum Streptophyta; class Magnoliopsida; order Asterales; family Asteraceae; genus Chrysanthemum; species Chrysanthemum lavandulifolium. The sequence continues at coordinate 162,380,990 of CM040242.1, forward strand.
CTTTAATGCTTAGAGTGTGAACCGGTAGTATAATAGATTCTAGAACTTGTTTTGTGATGCATCTCGAGATCGCTAGTAAGACTACACTTGTGTAGTTAGGAATAACTAAATGATAAGAGGCATTAGGATAACCCTTGTTTGATACCTGTAATATAATTACTTCTTCCACATCGGTTGAGTAATTCCCGACACCCTGCGTTGTACTCATCTTTAGTACACGATACCCCTAGTTAACCCCTCAGAGCCTATCCTTTTCGCGGTTCTCGTGATGTTTCGGTTTTCCGGAATATCAATGAAGAGAATTGTTTACAATCCACCCCCAAATGTACACCCAAATCGCCTTAGCCTACCTTGTATGCACTCACTTTTAGTGCATTATTGTTATCACACTAAACCCTTAGTTCAATTATCTAGTTGCTTGCATAAGTTCCTAAGTTGAGTCATATCCTTTGTACATAGTTTTGGGACGATTGAGACTCATGGGAAAAGTTAAATTTTATGAAATGACGGGAAGGGAACTTTAGATTCAAATTCCCTTTATTTACATAATAATGTACTCCAAGTGTTTTGATCTTTTCAATTCGGGTCAAATTAGTGTTAGAGTAATAAAAACTCAAGTGTAGGGATGTGCCTATAAATCCCTATCATTTTGATGTTATCGTAGAGGATGGTAGAGTAAAAGTGTATGAAAAAAAAATCGAAAAAAATAGAAAAAGAGAAAAAGAAAAAAATTGAGTGTAAAAAAAATTGAGAAAAACATACGGGCTACCATCCTACATCTATCTTTTAATTTATGTTTGTTTGTTTCAGTTATCTAGAGTTTAGAGTGTCGAGTCTTGGCTTAGCAACGCCATTCTTCGCATGCTTGTAACATAAAGATTTTTGACTTGCCACTACTAAATAGCCTATCCCACCAAACCCTTTGTTTCCCTACCGTAAGCCTAACATTACAACCCTTTAAAAGACCTCTTGGATAGTCTTTCCTAGGTGCTTACGCCAAAGCGATGGATGATCTAGTCTCAAGCCTATGGTAACCTATGTACTAGGACCGTTTAATGAGTGTTTAACTTCCATTTCCAACTTGTTATATTTCATATACACCCGAGAGATGTGAGTATCCAAACACCCCATGTGAGGTGCTAGTATGTAATTTACGTGCTTGTTATGCCTTTTGCGGGGCTTATATGTGTTGTGAATCATTCTAAACTAATGCTTCATGACCTCTAACTTATAAATTGATTGGCTAAAAGCACATTCGCTTGAGCACAAACAAATACCAAGTGTAGGGATATTTGATAAGGTTTTAAAATGTACCTTTTTGAGGGGTCGTTTAAGCCCTTATTTGATCACTTTTGTATCCGTTATTACTTAATATCGTTCCTTTTCACTTTTTAGGTATCTTGAAGGTAAAATGTTGGAATGACAGTTATTCGGATGAAAAGGCGCGAATATACGAAGAAAATGGCCAAAGTCAAGAATCGAGACACTCAGGCTACTGGAACTGAAGGTGACGGTGTCAGGCACAACTAGTGACGCCATCGGAAGATGTTTTGTGACGACTCAGTAGCCAAATTGCTTTTTCAAGTGACGACATCAGGTTTTAAAAGAGTAGATTTGATCCAGACGACGTCAGAGACTGAAGGGGACGGCGTCACAGGTATAAGGTGACGCCGTCGCAAGACTAACGTGGCCAAGACGAAACCCTAATAATGGCGACCCGAAGGCGTCACAAATTAAAGGGTGACGCCGTCGCAGTTGTAATCTTATATATAGAATCCGAATTTTTTAGTTTTCAGTGTGTAGTCTTTTGGAGTAAAAACCTAAACCGAACCAAGGCTGTCTTGTATAGTATTTTAGGGTTCCATACCCTATCTTACATCAAGATAAGTGTTTTACTTCATTAATTTAATTATGTCTTCCTTTGATTGTGTGTATGCTTGCATGTTCCCCATGTCCGACTAATTTACTTGTGTGTTTGCTTAGGTAATATGAAACTTAGTTATTGAATATTGATTGTTTGTCTCTTATCTTAATTGTGATTGACCTAGTATTGCGATAGGTCATTCGTTGTGTTTGTAATGCTTGATTAATCTTTGATGAACCTTAGCTTATAATCGCCTAGAGTAATTGTAGACAAGTCATTCAAAGAATACCTTAGAGTTAAAGTTTATGAATCCTAGAGATTTTGTAGTCATTAGCCTTTGGTAGCTTCAAAGAGTTAGGGATAAACGCATACCCTACGACCTTAGAGACACAACGCATTAAGAATAAGGACGTGACAATTCAACCACCAATAGGAGATAACTAGGAGTAATAAAGCCTAAGCAAATACATTTTAACTATCATACGAGCAAACAACAATAGACATAGACTACATACACCTTAGTTTAGATAATTAGATAAGTAGAAGTAATCGGTAGAAATACCAAACCCCAAATCCAAACCCCGAGATTCGTACCTTTCCATTTCCTAAAACATAAAAAGATAAAAATAATCTTCCTCAACCCCAACCTCGGCGTAGTAACTTCTCACTAGCATTCCTATTCCCCTAGAGAACGATATCAATTCCCGTGGCTTACCCTAATACTAAACTACAACGATTAGGTTCACTGCCTAGGGTGTTGAAAAACTTGCTCGACGAAAAGGAAGTTCCTTTGACCCCGAACAACGCGTATAGCGTTATCAGCCTCAAGCCCATATCTCTTTTAAAATCCACCTAGTCGTTCTGTTGGGTTAGTAGATGGCAGCCCATTTCTAAGTCTGTTGTTGGGCCAAGGCCCATGTAGTTTTCAGCGTGGGTTGGCCACTAGACTCAGTTCATCCCGCGACAAAGTTCCCGATCTCATCCACCTATCATGCTACTTGATAAATCATATCATCAAAACTAATGAAGACTTAAGTCGCGAACCAATTGATATAAACTTTAGACAAATTAAAAACCACGTTAGTCACTAATATGAGTTTATAAGATATAAACGAATATTGTTACAATACTTATAACCCTACTTCGAATACTTAAAAATTTATTATTAGACTTTGATATTAGTCATCTCGGGCAAATAAAATATATACTTGAGTCATACTCTATTTTACCAAGATATATATATATATATATATATATATATATATATATATATATATATATATATATATATATATATATATATATATATATATATATATATATATATATATATATATAAACTTATCAATTTATTTGTATACATGAGTCATGCCCAACTTGCGTCAAAATATAATTAACTTGTTATATTTTATAATAACCAATATAACTTATTATATTTTTATATAATAACCATCAATGAGGAGTTTTATTCATAACTTGCACCATCAAATTATTTAGATACAAAGATATTAAGTAAGGCTATTACTTAAATATTCCTACATTAACCAATGAATGTGATACATAGAAATATTTGTACATGTGTGTACACTTAGTAATGTTAGGATCCAAATATTATTGTGTTGATGATTCGGGTGGTCTTGGGAGATCAAAATACATGTTAGCCATTAGAGAGAGAAAGTTAGAGAGTTGGGTGTTTTCTTGGTAGAGAGTTGGTTCTCAAAAGTATGGAATATTAGATTGAAAAGCACCACCCTTCCATGGATGGAAGGGTATTTATAATTACAAACATACCGTCCTCCTATCGGATGTGGATCGTGCATACGGTGGGTAAAGACCGTCCTTCCTCCACGGTGTTACACTACACTAAACTACGCTACTAAATAACTAATAAACTACTAAACCACGAAAATAACGACACGCTCACGAGCTAACTTATGCTAGATCATACTTGGGGTGACCGACACTTTAACATGGAATTTTCTAATTCCTAACAATCTCCCAAAGGAGGTCACCCCATGAAATACATTTTGCTTCCTAGCATTCTATCTTTGACTTTGTTCTTGAGCTCGTGACTTCAATTCTTCAATTCGCAATCTTTGTGCTTAGCGGTGATTCTTCCAAGTCCGCATAGATTAGTACGTTAAGTGGAGGCCTTTGAACGATCCACATCTTTGATGATCTTGAGCTTTCATTGAGATCATCACCATAGTAGATCTCTGGATCACCCTTTATTGTGTTGCCATCATGTGAAGTTGTGACTTTCGGACCGACATGCTCACACTTTTGAATCATGACATCTTTCCATCGAGTAGCGGAAGCCTTCTCGGTTCATGATATTTGCGGCGTGAAGCGAAGCATAGTATGAAATATCGAGCCGAGTTATGTAGATATGCACCACCATGATTTCTTCAAATTAAGTGTGGATCTTTGTGAGCATGCGGCTTTGGATTGACTCCTCAATTACGATCACCGCAACCGTCCAAATGTACCGCAAACAACAGCTAGCAATAAAACACACGAAAGTGTCTTTGATCACTTTCGTTGAATTGAGGTACACGCCCACGGTTCCCGTTGATCAAGACAAGCTTTTGTGATCAAGTAGGATTCCTAAGAATCTCCTTGACGAGGGTTTCACAAATGCTCTAGTGTTCTCAAACCGAAACATCTCAAAGAAGACAACACGGAGTGAGTGAACCAAATAATTGAGATTCACCGATTGATGAAAATTGATTTGAAAACAATCGCGTATTGCTTAGAATAAAGAGTTTTGCAATACGATAAAGGTTTTATGAGAAAGATCAATTTTCAATCAAAACACTTTTTGTATTTGAAAATAGTACACAATCGACGTGCTAGTGAAAAGAAGAGATTCGCACATCGAACGGTTTTTCTAAAAGTATTTTTCAATCAGAGATACTTTTTTGAATTTTGAAAACATAAGTACACATTCGACGTGCTAGAGAAAAGAAGATTTGCACATCGAACGGTTTTTCCAAAAGTATTCGTCAATTCATTTCCTAGACCAAGGTTGATTCAAGATTGAATCTCCCCATCGTTTCTATCCAGTTGTCACAAGCTTGATCTTTTGCAAGATTTCACATGTCACCCACCAAGAGCTTGTTAGATGTTGGCTCTAGAAGGATTTCCATCTTCATTGTGAATATTTTACATATCACTCGGATGTTACGGCAATACCACGGGGATAATGCGGGACTCTTAATATATTCTTACTTTCCACATTGTGTGAAACAACAAGTCTTCATTAATTTAGTGTCCTAATGAGATATTGTGGATGATCTCTTGGCTCTAGACTCAATAGTGCACATTTGGTTCTGTCTTGGGAGACTAGGAGAGGGTCTCCTTCTTCAATATCAACAATCTCTAAGAGAAAGTCGATAGATTATGTCGGTTCCCGTGAGAATGAAACAAGCCCTTTTAAGAGGAACTTGAGTGGCTTGGGAAGTTTAGTCTGATCGTCCTTTGGGTCCATGACGTCTTGTCTTCAATACCAGTGTTACCTTAGTAACAACCAAGAGCATATGTATTGAACCCGGTTTACGCCTAAGGTTGAATTGATGGAGGGCTATTTCTTTTCACCCTTTTCACATTCGGTTTTTTTCATTCTTCAACCCCTTCAAGCTTACCGAGACTTCATAACTAGAACCTTGTTGGGTTTATTCCAGTACTAGCTCTGTCTCAGTCCGCACTCTTCCCATATTCTCATTTTTCTCCTTTTTTCATCATACCTAAAGACTCTACACTATCTAGTGGATTATCCCTGGGTAGATCCCTCCGGTTCTGGCGGATCGTGGGAACAAATACCTAACCTCACCATCCTTATAACTCCATACATAAAGTAAAATGGTCGGTCTTTTGGTACAGTTCATTCTTCCTTGAAACCAATTGAAAAATCATTTGGAAAAACAATCAAGGTACTTGTGATTCGAGATCAAAGCATTTTGTACCCTAATAGTTTTGATCATTTTAGAAAACCTCCCCCTCAACATGTGCATATGATTTAGAACTTGTTTAGCACATGGAGGCAAGAGGACTTTGAAATATTTTCTTTGATCACAATTTTCATACGAAAAAGCCATTTGATTTTCTTGGTAAAATTCTCCCCCTCAATATGTGCATAGGATATTTGAAATCATTTTATCACATAGAGGCAAGAGTTCTTTTGAAGCACATCCACAATCACAAGCGCCATAAAGAAACCATTTTAAAACTCAATCAAGGTACTTTATAAGTCTCTTTTAAAAAAACTTTTGTACCTCGATAGTTATGCTCCCCCTCAATATGTGCTTCGAGATTCGAAAGCGTTTAGCACATATGAGAGAGCAGCCTACACAATTAAATCAAAACGATCATCTTATATCAAGTTTCATTATTAAATCACAAATTCTCCCCCGATCAAAAATATCAAACCCTTTGAGATTTAGGATCTCAAGTGATTTAATCAGGTTTGGAAAACATGGGAGAATATGTGCCAGGTTTAAATACTCATCTTGTTTTTGGATAAATCCTCCTCCTCAACATGTGCATTGTATATTTGAAATCGTTTGGCACATGGAGGCAGGAGTGCCTATAAAGGACTAAAACCAATTCCGTTAAAACAGATATGAGATTTAAATCACGATCTCTCACCCGATCAAAAATTTCAAACCTTTTGAGATTTGTGATCCCAATTGATTTAAATCATTTAAAAGAGTTTGGGGAAAGACGTGGCAAGATTCAATTTTGAAAGATGACAGATAAGGACCATTTTAAGACATTAAAGATTGTTAGTGTCAGGTATGATAGTTTTTAAGAGATCTTTTAAGTAAAACAAAACAATTTCACAATCAAACAAGAACAGAAAAAATTTCATTTTGAAAGACCTTGATTCTAAAGAAAAATCATACCATGACATAACATTAAATCTTTAGATCACCACTTATATTGTACAATCCGGACTTTTATGAAGCAATATTGATTGAAAATAATTTATTTTAAATCACTCTCCCCCTCAATCGATGACCGAAGTCAATAATTGAGTGACTTAAGTTTTGATAAAATGAAGTCCGGTGATTTTCAAAATTAAGACCAATTTATTTTCAAAACAATATTTTTCCATATTCAAAACAATATTTTCAAAATTTGTTTAAAGATGGTATCATTTACTACTTTTCCTGCACAAGATACGTTAGGTGGTTGAGAAGCTTCTGTTGTTGTTGTTGTAGGGTTTGGAAGAAAACCGTCTGCTGATGCAGTGAGACTTCTTCTTACGTTGCATTTTGAATGCCAACTGAGGTCAAATTAAGCTCCGTTTCTTCAATCACCTAGAAGAAAACCATCTGCTGATGCAGTGAGACCACTTACGTTGCATTTATGCCAACTCTCCATTGAAGTCCAATTAAGCTCCGTTTCTTCATTTGTCAACCCAAGAAATAGTTACCCTTTCCTTTCGGCATCCAATCATCTTCAATTGTGGGATCCGGATCGGGAACATTCTTATACCCAATATACCGCATCGTTAGTGAACACACATCTGAGATATATGGTGGTCGACATCACCCATAACAAAGAATCGACTAATTAAAGTCAATTCAACATAACAATCGGATCATATAAGGCATGGGTTTATGTGTTAATCAAACTCTAATCATCTAAACTTAACAATCATATCCTAAATTCCTAGTCCTTCGACACGTGCAAATATCATTTTTAATTAAGCACGTGGGATAATTAAGAAAGCTCGTTAGATGATATAGATTTGAAAACATTCTCCCCTCAATCAATGACTCATTTTTGAAACATTTTAAAAGCGCGAAGTCATTGATTGAGTTTGCAAATTAATCTGAAAACTCGATTCGATTGATTTTTCAAGCAACTCATTTACCACCATTTTGAACACAACAAATATTTTTCTGAAGAATTATAGACGGAAAAACATTTGTGTAGGAACAGCAGTCCTTCGACATACTTTCCTCATTTTGTTTTTAGGATAAGTGCACGAAATTTGTGAAAAATGTTTAAGCGTAGCACTTTCCTTCCTTATAAGAGCGGGTTGCTATCTGAAATGATAGCAAGCCATTTTATAAGCACGGGTTCTGATCAAGTAATCGCAAGCCATTTTTGAAGCGCGGTTACTGATCGAAATAACTGTAAGCCTTTGTTTGTGACATGTTTAGAAAAAAATATTTACACCTCCTGCTCGAACTTCATCTAAAGTCCCGTGCCATTATTGAATGACATTTCTAAGACCGTAGATGTTATCGATACCAGAAGACATGTCTTGAGAAAACATATTTTTGGTCTTTTTCAAATTTTCTGAATTAACATATGTTTGTGACATCTAAAGTCTGAAATAGGTACACCCGACGTTTGCAGCTGATCAGAATTAAGTGGTCAATCCATAGCCGCATGCTCACTTAACACATTCATCTAAAAAGAAATCATGATTAGTGCATCAATGAATCTGATATTTTCACTCCATGCTTCTGCTACGCTGCTGCCAATATCATGATTCAACAAATGCTTCCGCTACTCTGATGAGAAGATATCATGATCCAGAATGTGAGCATGTCGGTCCTAAAGTCACAACATCATATAATACCAACACCACAAAGGATGTGTCGAGATTTTAATTGTCGATGATCTCAAAAGATGGCTCAAAATTATTATCACGTGGATCGGTGAAAGACCTCCACCAAGTAACCAAACATGCAATGTGAAGAATCAATGACTACGAGCTTAGGAGCAAAGGACTACATCAAGAATGCAAGATCAATTGTTAATGTAATATCTATTTGTATTCAATGTAAGTTTGGTACATGATTGAGGTGACCTCCTTAGGGGAGATTGTTAGGAATTAGAAATTCCGGTATTAAAGAGTCGGTCACCTCAAGTATATGTAATCGTTAGAAAGCTCGTAGTCGTAGTTCTTTATGTTAAGTAGTATTTAGTTAAGTAACACCGTGGAGGACGGACGGTCTTTACCCACTGTATGCCCGATCCACGACCCGATGTGTGGCGATTTATGTAAGACTATAAATACTCTCTACCTCCCAAGGTAGAGTTGGAGCTCATACTAATATCTTTCACTTTCTCTCAAAAATTTTTTTTTTTTTTTTTTTTGATTTTTTTTTTTTTTTTATAAAATTCGAACAACATCTAAAGTCCGTGTCATTCTTTGAATGACAACATCAAGACCGTAGATATTATCGAATCGAGAGAAACATGACAAAATGACAATATTTTTGAAGATTTTTTGAATTTTTCAAATTTTTATGGATTTTGAGAGTTTTATATTTTTCTATTTGATTTTTGAAGGTTTTATAATTTTGTATTTTGTTTTTCGAATAGATATATACAAGAGATAAATTAGTTTAAGAGAATGATGAAATGAGTACCGAGATAAAGATATCGTTCAGCACGTTGTAGAAGAAAGGAATCAACATCTCTTAAACTTTCACCACCAAAGCATTCGAGGCTTTTTAAGAAAAATCGTCTGAACATGAGCCTTCACAATTTGAATCTTTGGTAGCTTCCCCCCAAATCGAAAATCATCGAATAACAACCATTTCCCTAAGAAGTAGAAACGAATATAAACGGTCTCATTAAATGAAGCTCAGCACCTCGAAAAACACGAGAACACCGAAGTAACAAGTTGAAGCATTGATCGTCTCAGTGATTATCAAATCCGGAATAACTGATGAAGTCCGATCACATGAACCTGTTGTGCATCCCCAATGTGCACATTACTCTTCGAGATTGACCAGTTGTCTATTCAGGGGAACAATACATCAACATCTTCATTTTACCAAGTGCATTCCAGTTATCTCCCATATAACCAATCAGTATGAAGTCCGATCACATGAACCTGTTGTGCATCCCCGATGTGCACATTACTCTTCGAGATTGACCATTGTCTATTCGGGGAACAATACATCAACATCTTCATTTTACCAAGTGCATTCGGTTATCTCCCATATAACCAATCAGCCCATAATGTACACACGCACCCAACCGGAGTAGAGACAACGACATCACAAGAATCGTTGAATCATCGATCTCCTCTGCGGATGTAAACTCCGGAATAACTGATTAGGCTCGATCATGTGAATATGTTGTGCGACCCTGATGTACACATATCTCTCCCCTGATGGTTGCAATCTCATCAGAATAATCATTACATAGTGTACATGAAGCACTAACCGGAAGCACTTTATCATAAATCATATAGATGATGTCGATCAGCAATATCATCTCACGTTCCAAATATTCTTCTCATATTTCTTCCTACTAAGAGCTAAGATAACACATACCAAAAGTATCCAGAGACCACTTCCCCCAAATGGTTGGAATAATACATCCTTCCCCCAAATAGTTGGAATAATATATCCTTCCCCCAAATAGTTGGAATAATACACCATAAGCTATGAGTAAACACTGAGTATCTCTACGGTTATGACATTTATCTTTCCCGGGATTACTTCAATAGAGAAGAACACAATTAGCTCAAATATATCTCGTGAGAATCAACTGCTACAGAAACTCTCTCTGACTATCTTTATCAACCCATAATCAACCCATATGAAGACAATTTGTAGTGACCACTGTTGAAGAAAACCCGATATACCAAACTTGAAACTGAAGTCGAATTCCCCGCATTTGTGTCTTAAGCTTGCACTTAAAGATGGAAGAACGATGTCGAGAATCTATGCTTCAATCAAATCTCTAAGTACTCACTACTCAAACAAAGTATGAGACATTAACACCTCTTGCGATTATCCACACCGTCATATGCGTGTGACATCGAGTAAAACAAAGTAACTCCTAATAGTGATAGTTAACGGTCTTCAACCATCCACCTCATTGCGGTAACTAGATAACCCAAGACTTCAACTCAAATTCTTAAGCCCGAGCAAGTTATCAAATAAGAACACGCCTTTGTGAGCGTCAACTTCAACCTCAAATAAGTGATAAATGAGTAACTTCAAGTAATCAACTTGTGTCAAATGTCCAACACGTGAATAAACATACAATCGGATGTACATTGACCCATCGATGAACCGAGCAAATGATTCCTCAACATCAATGCATTCTTCCTTAAGGTATACATGTAGAAACTGATCTGGAAGATTTACCAATAATGTTTTTAAGCGGATGAGGAAGTCATTTTCCTTAATGTTCATGTGGTTGATTTACAGAGTGCACATTTGGAGAAGAACAATGAAACAATGATCCGTGAAGATTTGGCAAAGGAGTACCAAAGAGCGGATCACTATTCATGAGTGCAACTGCAATGATAGTCATTAACAACGCCTTGTGAAGTAACTGAAGATAAGGTTTCTTGAGAATTCCAAGAAGTACTTCTTAGATGGTGAACTAGTTGAGTCAATAGAAACCAATTATCCTTAGTAAGTGAAGCATTAGGCGTTGGAGGAGAGTCATCAAAAATCAAAACAATGAATCCCAGTTATCCTTAGTATATTCACTCTTCATCAAAAGAATATACACTCATCATCATCAAAATTAAGTCGATAATCATTATTCAAACATCCATCATCATGTAGTATATTCACTCTTCTCCCCCTCAAAAATTGCATCCGAAGTTGCCATTTTTGATTAAACAAGATAATAAGAGTATACACCAATGAACGTAGATCCACTTGATGACTGAATGAGCGTGGAAAAACATGAAGCTTGTTGATGAAGAATGTAGATGAGTATGGCCATTCATGAGAGAATTTCTCTTTAGTTGAAGATAAAGCGCACAGAAGAGCGTACACTTTTCTTTTCTTTGAAGAACGGGGCCTGAAGTGTTATCTGCAGACACCATAATGATGAAGTACGAGGCCTGAACTGATTTGAACAGATGTCATAATCTCTCTTTTTTACATCTCTCTTGGCAAAACATGTAATCAACCCATTATCATTCAGTAGGCTCTTTGTAGTGACAGCTGATGGAGATAACCCAATATGATGAATTTGACCCTGAAGTAAACTAACCCGAACTCGTGACTTAAACTTGCACATATGTAACAAAGAGCGGTGCCGAGAATTCATGCTCCATTGAATCTCTTAAGTACTCTATACTCTTCAACCAACCAACCATCAAGTAATAGACGTACTTTACCTCTTGAAAATCCACAATTGAATGTGACACTGAGCACTACAACGTAACTCCTTAAAGTGATAGTTATTTTGTAGTGGTAAGAGCCCAATTCCCCCAAGTGGTAAAAGAAAAGGTAAAAGACACCCAACAATAACTAGATTTCCAAGTCTTCGTTTTTAATGATAAGCTTGAACAAGGATCTTGAAGAATCTTCATCCATCCATCCCCGATACCTTCAAATACTAAGTACACTCGCCCGTGATATTTCACTTCAGCCTCAAACAAATAATACTGAATTAACGCCGTTGTCTCATCTTCTGAACTGCTCAAATCTAGCCTTCTTTGACATTTAAATGAACTTTGATAATGGTTTCATCCCGACCATGGTTAAATGCTCATAACCCCGTAAAACCATGTAATAACCAAACTGCCATGACGAATATCCAAACACACATCCAATTCATGAAGTACACCCTTTTATCCCTTCTTCAAAGCAGAAACCGTGGCACCAGCATCAAAAGATCCAGAATTACACTTTCTCTTCTCCAAGATGGTTCCATCATTACGGGATTTTACACCTCTATGGTTTAAACCGAGAAATAGTTTCTTTCGCGGGTTTTTACAAAACCAAGAATAAACCGTAAGATAGATCCGGAAATGCACTTTACTAATACCAGGATGTTTCCATTGTCACGGGATTTTACAAGTCTATGATTTAAACCGAGAAATAGGTTCTTTCGCGGGATTTTACAAAATCAAGACAAACCGTAAGCAATGTCAGTTCGTGTTCAGACAAAATTGGTTTCGTTGAATATCTGTTTTAGGGGAACATGCAGCGGTTCGTCAACGACTCATTATCCAACATCATCCATATCATCAACCATCCAATCAACACAATGGTAAACACATCATTCACGCATTCTGTCGGCAATTGTAGTGACCACATAGAGAAGTAAACCCGATATGTCAAACTTGATCATGAAGTGAAAATCCCCTGATTTGTTACTTAAACTTGTACTAATCCTTGTGAAGAAGAAACGGTATACCCAATGTACAAAACCTCTTGACATTCTCAACTGAGTGAGACACCGAAGTGATAGTTACGTTGTGGGTTAAACGAGAAAGAATCACAATAGTAATTAAATAGCCAAGTCTTTATCACCCTCTATAAATGCCCAAACAAGTCATCTTCGCGGAAGGGTAGAAGGAAAGAAGATGAAATAAGTAAACGCGCCCGGAGAAACTCACTTCCAATCCAAATAAGAAATACCGTACAACAACCCCGTGGTCAACATTGTCCAATAAACACTTCTAGCTGTGACATAATATTCTTTGTGAAACTGTATACCCCAAAGTATCAACTTGCACATCGCAACAAATCTTATCATTAACCCAAATCTCATCATCAAAATAACTCAAACTCGTTCCAACAACAAAATTAACCTCGATCCATCCTGAATATCTGGTCCAATTCAAGTTCATATTACATTAAGCCAATAATATCCGGATCTCATGACACACAGATTGCCTCAAAACCATCAAACGTACAACTTCACAATGAGGTTCAACTTCTCAATAGTAATATCACAATGATTTATGATAACTCATACTTTGAAAAAAATCTTTTATGTGATAATCTATGATAACATTATTGTTATAAGATTTAAGACCCCATGTACTACGTTAATGTTCATGAAACCAAGTCCTTAAAATTCACGAGGCCAGAAAAAAAACTTACAACTCGTTAGGCCCAAATCAGAGTTTCATATTACCAAGTAATCATATTCGGTTAATCATCACGAGCCCAAATCATTCTGATCCACAATGCCCAAATCAAATGTCTGATTACAGCCCATGAGGAAACCAGACCAAAGCAAATGATACGCTAATATCGTGGGGATATAAATCAACATATCACACACTTTACCCTAAAATCTCTCAAACCAACCCTACTCTCTCACTTGACAAATCCGCCCCCATCTCATTCACAGCTCTCTCTTTTATCAAAACCCTAATTAACTCACACAAATAATCCGCCCCTCTTTTACATATCACGAACAATAAAAAATCTTGCAAACTCCTTAAATCACAACTCTGCTTCAAACCAAAACCATATCAACGAATCCATTCATTCTCGCATAGCAGCCATCATTCATCATATGCACAACACGATTAGAACTTGCTCACCACAGGGATGGTTAGAGCAAATTATTAACGCCACAGGGATGGTGAGAACATGTATTCGGAATCAAGGTTGGTACTTTATCTTATGTAATCCCTTATGATTTATACCAAACGTGAGTGACAAATGAAATCCCAGTGGATTTTTTGTTTGTTTCATCAATTTTCGGACATAAAAACATTTGATTTATTGATTGATGATGGACATGAACTCAAACAAAAAAAAATTTTAAGCAAAAGATTAGTTTGAGTTACTTCTGAGATCGCTTGTGTATTCACTTACAAATTAACGAACGAATCTTAGTCAAAGAGATAACATAATTGTTAATCTCTTTTTCTTAATTTTCGGACAAATTCAGAGTTAGATCAATGATGGTATAGTTATTTCGTGTAAAAGACTCTTTTATAGTCTTGGTGTATCTTAATGAGAACCACGAAATAAACTACTGAGATCCCTTTATTAATCCATTTGAAACATGATTGTTTGAGAGTTGAAGAGTGGTGAGGGTCCTTTGATTGGTGAGTCAAAATTAGGGAAATTTTTGTTGGATTTGATTCGAAGTAAAGGTTGTTTTGCATTTGGCCAGTTTATAACATTTTGATATGGACTGCTGATGAATGAGTATAACAGAGGTCTTGAGATGTTGGTAAATGGTATGTTGTTTTGAGTCAAGGTCTGAGTCAAAGTCTTTTCCTTCTTCTTCCTTTCTTGTCACCAAGTCGCTCAGGGTCATGAGTCTAAGTCGCTAGATCTTTTTTTTTTTTTTTTTTTTAAAAAACTCACAAGTCGCTACTTATAAATATAAGTCGCTACATATCATTTCTTTAAGCAATTCGCTAGCATAACTCGCTACACTTATGCAATGAATTTAGACGACTTGTAAAGACAAGTCGCCACGAGTACATGTAACAAGTCGCTAGGAAGAGAAACATGACGATCAAGTCGCTAACATGATTTGACCATTTGATTTTTTTCGGTGATGTTTCCGACCATGTTCCGACCATCTTCATATTAAACCCAGAAAAAGTGACATAAAATTCTTACTTTTTGCCTTGTTTAGACCCTGTTTGACCATGTAAAGATGACCACTTGGTTTCACGAATTTGGTACCAAAAAGAACATCATATAAAGATTGACCAAACTGTTTGGACACAGTTATTGACACAAGACACGCAAGATGTATGGACCATATGATAATTTTGTTTGACCAAGATATAAGATACATCAACCCAAATTAAAACAGTTTACCATAAAAATCAGCTGAAAAAGACATTCCGACCACATACAAAAAAAACACAAACCAGTTTAAAACAAGGTACGAACGACCAACATAAATCATCAAAACACAAAAACCTCGGCTCTGGTACCAATTGTTAGGATCCAAATATTATTGTGTTGATGATTCGGGTGGTCTTGGGAGATCAAAATACATGTTAGCCATTAGAGAGAGAAAGTTAGAGAGTTGGGTGTTTTCTTGGTAGAGAGTTGGTTCTCAAAAGTATGGAATATTAGATTGAAAAGCACCACCCCTTCCATGGATGGAAGGGGTATTTATAGTTACAAACATACCGTCCTCCTATCGGACTGTGGATCAGGCATACAGTGGGTAAAGACCCGTCCTTCCTCCACGGTGTTACACTACACTAAACTACGCTACTAAATAACTAATAAACTACTAAACCACGAAAATAACGACACGTCTACGAGCTAACTTATGCTAGATCATACTTGGGGTGACCGACACTTTAACATGGAATTTTCTAATTCCTAACAAGTAAAGTATATACCTTTGAAATAATGATTACATAATCCATTAACATCTAAAATCATATGTAATTAATTTCGTACATCATCTTCCTGTTGCCATCAAACCAAAGGCTCGTTCGTCTTTGGCATCTTCCTATTCCCTACTTAAGGAATTCCAAGAACCAATACTTAAAAACAATTGGAAAACTATTCCAAACTTAAATGATGTCACATAAGCAACAACAACAACAACATAAACATTTAAAATTTATAAAGTTAGTTAAACTTTATCGAGTCTTAAACATAATTGAAGACTAAATTGCCGTACTAAATTAGGTTGCGTGTCGGAGCCGTGCACTACTGCTAATTGATTTAATTCCCTTTGGACTACTAATTGACAAGGTGAATTTCATAGCCCCTACTTTTACCTGTTTTCATAACTGTTTTGGGGGAGAATACATGCTTGTTTTCACTTAAACTAAATACTTATTTTACCTGAACAAGTGAATGGTTTACTCAAACTATGCTGATTGACTGAATGTATTATGTGTTTACTTGCCAATTACTTGACTACTTAAATGCATTCTAGTGTAAAGTTAATGCTTGCTTTTACATATAGACACAAGTACTTGAAACTGTTATGCCTGTATGACCGAGTGAACTGGTCACATGACCGATTGTACTGGTCACATTTGCTATATACATACATGACCGAATGAATGGGTCACATTGCCGAGTGAACTGGTAACATGATCGAGTGAACTGGTCACATAATGAAATGTATAAAATACTAAATCTTGTGGTCCATAAAACTTTTACAACTAAAATCTATGAACTCACCAACCTCGTGTTGACACTTTTTAGCATGTATTTTCAGGTTTTGAGGTGATAGTTTATCTTTGGGGGCGCAAGGCAAAGGCATGGCATGGTCATAGACGACTCTGATTTATGTATTGGGACCACATTTTGATAATGGGCCATTTTCCGCACTAATCAACAATGTAAACATTGTTTTCAAGAAATGAATAAAAGTTTCTTTATGAAAATCAGTTGTTCTATGCTTATGTTGTGATATCAATTTAGTAGCACCCCAAGACTTGTGTGCTTTTGCTGAGCCATTTTGGGGGTGTTACATATATACTCTGAAAGGTTCAATCTCAGCGCATCTACTTATCTTTCCAATAAGAATCTTTACACCCAAGAAACATGATGCACGGATAACAAATAAATAGCAGTCATGAATGGAGCATCATTAATAGTAGACGGACAGTAGCTAACAGTATAAAATAATTCATGAACCCCTAACTGTTGCTCGATTTAACCATAACCAACACCTTTACATAGCAATTAGGGTTAATAATCAAATAAGACCTAGTACTTTCTACAAAATGTTGTTCAAGTACTGCTACAGTTTCAATTATCTCTTCAAGTGTAAAGCATTGAAAGCATGTAGCAGTACAAAATATTGAGAGCAGTAGTAATTATACGAGCAGCATAATCAGCAGCATACTAAAGTTCCCAACACTCAGCAGTACAAACCAAACATAGCAAGATTAACTTGGACGAGCAATACTAAATGTCAACAAACCAGTAGCAGTACTAAAATCCATAGCCAGCAGTACAAAATAACTTCGAGCAGTATTAACTGATACTGCTTCTTCTAGCAGTACTAACTGCTAAATCGTACATAAGTAGCATTACTAACATGTGAGGGCAGTACTAACATTTGAGCAGCAGTATAAACTGAAATCACAAGCAGCAGTACTAATTGAGTAGGGATAGCAGCAGTACAAACTGAATTCACACAAGAGCGTAGTAGTTGTAAGTCTGAACATAGAGAAACCCTTTAAGAGAATAGGGTTTGCACTTGTCTTATCACCAATAAATTACAAAACTGGTAGCACTTCGGTATCACAGTCACACCAAAAAGGAGAATTTCTCCAAAGGCTAGTAAAGTTACACCTAATCATAGCTCGAACACCATTCTTCAAAATGTGTTGCCAACATTGAGGGTTTCAAATAGATGAAGATAGCAACAACAATTGTTAATGAGATTCCAAACAGTTCAGATGAGAACATAAACCATAGACATTAGGGTTTGTATACGCCCCGACAATAATCTTTCTAACAGAATAAGACGTTAATTAAGGTTTATTAAGAAATTATCCTGATCGCAGTAGCTTTAAACATTAAACTGTCATTCATAAGAATTAAGAGCATCCAGATTGAAAGTTAGTATTACAATCTTGATCGCGATAATAGCAATAATAACAAAAACCTTATTAACTGATCATACAACCAAAATCAATCAGCTTCTTGTGGATCCAATACCCTTATTTACCAAATCAAAGTCTCCTAACCAACTTCATAACGAATGAATCCAACAGAATAAGAAACCAAGTAATATTAAAATCCTAAAACCCAAAAAATTCAAAAAATTATACCTTTCTCTGCAGCAGTTTTCACGAATTAATATCTTACAATCTACAGCTCAGATTGAAGATCCCTCCATTCAGAATGTTCCTTATCATACCAAGAACCTTCAATAAAAATTTTGTCCCAATCCAACGGTTAACGAATGAGATATCGGCTTTGAAAAACATCCCTGCAGAAAGATACGAATTTTGAAAACCTAATTCAAAGTTTTTATTCTTCAAAAAAAACCTTGTAGATCCTAGATCGAGAGCCACCAGGCCCTTTATACCACATGTTGAATCTGATCTAGGCTTGAATAAGATTAATAATAACATTAAACAAACATTGCACATCGGAATAAATCAAAGGACAATGTTATTTGCAAGGTTAATCGTCATAATCTCTACCAACTATTACAAACACGATAAGCCCCAATTCTACCTGATCAATGGTAGAACGGTTACTCAACAATAACAGAAATCAAAAGATCATTGAGCCTTAGACCAACACAAACCTAACCTTTAACCAATGGGGGTGATTCAATGGTAAGGGCTTAGCCTCTTAGGACGAAAGTGCTTAGAGGTCTTGGGTTCGAACCCTGGGGAGAAAATTAATCCCCCATTGGCCACGGAGGTTCACCTGCGCCGACTCGAGGTTATCCAAAAAGGGTAGTCTCCCTGGGATTAGTCGGCTCGCAATGTCGAGTCGGAAACCCAGGTATAGCAAAAAAAAAAAAAAAACACAAACCTAACCTAGGCATTTAGAGCACTACTCCTGCTATAACATACACACCTTTGGTGTTTACATCTTGACATACATTAAAACAAAAGACATGTATCTCTTTATATAATAGAAAATTAGGTTTACAAAAGGACTCATAACCGTATTCTGTAATCTCCATCTTTTTGTAGAATTTCCTTTTGTATTTTTAGGTCCTTCATGTTTCATTCTTTTTTCATTCTTCCTTTGTGGGTTTGTACTTATCAACTAAAATATATGACCCAACACTATGCTGTTGGGGTTGGATTTTAGCACATTCGCTGTGACACGTCACTATTTATTTACAGACAAGGGACGGATACTGCTTACTTGCTTTTGTATGTTGATGATATTGTTTTGACTGCATCTTCTACAGATTTTCTTTGACGTATCATTTCTTCTTTGCTTGCGGAGTTCTCCATTACTAATTTGGGACCTCTTAAGTATTTTTTGGGGGTTTCTGTAACACGTAATACTTCTGGGATGTTCTTATCTCAACAGAAGTATGCCACTGAGGTTCTTGAGCGTGCTGGTATGCTTACTTGTAATCCATGTCGTACTCTTGTTGACATGGATTCCAAGCTTTTAGCTGATGGTGATCCGGTTTCTGGCCCTACTTTATATCTCAGTCTTGTAGGGGCCTTACAGTATCACAGTTTTACTTAGCCTGACATCTCTTATGCTGTACACCAGTTTTGTCTCTTTATGCATGATCCTCAGGAGCCTCATTTCTCCGCTCTTAAAAGGATCTTGTGGTATGTTCGTGGCACGTTGACTTATGTTTTGCAGCTCTATTCATCTACGGCATCCTCTTTAGTTGCCTATTCAGATGCATATTGGGTTGGTTGTCTCACTACACGACGGTCTACTTAGGGTTATTGTGTGTTTCTTGGCAAAAATCTTTTATCTTGGTCTTCGAAGAGACAATTTACACTCTCTCGTTCCAGTGTTGAAGTTGAGTGTCGTGGTCTTGCCAATGCAGTTATTGAGACTTGATGGTTGCGTAATCTTTTACGTGAGCTTCATACGCCACTATCTATGGCTACACTTATTTATTGCGAAAATGTGAGTGCGGTTTACCTCTCTTTTTTTCTCGTGCAACATCAACGCACGAAGCACATTGTGATCGACATTCACTTTGTTCGTGACTTAGTGGCCACCGGTCACATCCAGGTTCTTCATGTCCCGTCTCGTTACCAGTATGTGGATATCTTTACCAAGGGATTACCTTCCATTTTATTTGTTGAGTTTCGCACCAGCTTGAGTGTTTGTTCCTCTCCCGCTCAAACTACGGAGGTATGTTAGCGGACATTAATATTGGCCCAAAGGCCTTGTGTGTATATTGGATGTATTTCTTAGGTTTAGGCCCATTTGTATATGATATATTGACATCACACTGTAACTATTATAAGAAATACAAGGGTTTTACAGCTAGTTTGAGGTATAGTTGTTGTTTTCAAACATTCACACTCCTTAACTAGTTGGTGAGATATTATCGTGATTATTCCACAATATAAACGAAATGAGTCGAGCTTTTGTCAAGTAACTGAAGCTTGAACCAAGAAAATGAACACAAAAAATTTAACAAGTCGATATCGAGCTTATGTAGACTCGACTTGAGTTATTGTCGAGTTTTCTAGTTTCTAATTGATATATATATATATATATATATATATATATATATATATATATATATATATATATATATATATATATATATAGGTAGGTTAAAATGAAAAGTTTCTTATAATGAAAAGAATGAGAAGGCATGTGGAGGTGACATGTGTCACCTTTGCCACATCATCATGCCATGTCATG
Source organism: Chrysanthemum lavandulifolium (assembly GCA_022545495.1). Taxonomy (NCBI): domain Eukaryota; kingdom Viridiplantae; phylum Streptophyta; class Magnoliopsida; order Asterales; family Asteraceae; genus Chrysanthemum; species Chrysanthemum lavandulifolium. Next base: position 162,401,876 of record CM040242.1, read on the forward strand.
TGACATGTGTCAACCCCCAAAAAAAAATTTTTCCCGCCAAAAAATTTTTTGGGCAAAAAATCCCGCTAAAATTTATTATTGCATCACAATTATAAAAATCGCATCACAATCATAATTGTGATGCGAGAACTTATAATCTTAATGCACTAAAATCATGATTATGATGCGAGAACTTTATAACCGTAATGTAGTAACTTATAACCTTAATGCACTAATAAATTTTGGTGCATCTTTATTATATGTTATTGCATCATAGTTAATAGTTAAGTGCATCAACTATGATGCACTAAAAATCAAGGTTATAACCTTAATGCACTAAAATCATGATTGTGATGCAAGAACTTTATAACCGTGATGCAAGAATTTATAACCTTAATGCACTAAAATTATAATTGTGACGCAGTAACTTATAACCTTAATGCACTAATAAGTTTTGGTGCATCTTTATTATAAGTTATTGCATCATAGTTAATAGTTAAGTACATCAACTATAATGCACTAAAAATAATGTTATAACCTTAATGCACTAAAATCATGATTGTGATGCAGTAACTTTAAAACTGTGATGTAATAATTTATAACTTTAATGCACTAACATCATGATTGTGATGCAGTAACTTTATAACTGTGATGCAGTAAAAAAATTTGGCAGGAAATTTTTGGCGGGAAAAAAAAAATTTGCCCAAAAAATTTTTGTGGCGGGAAAAAATTTCGGGGAGGGGGGTGTGGGGTATGGTGATCTGGCGTGATGATGTGGCGAAGGTGGTGTCACGTCACTCCACACGCTTCTCATTCTTTTCGATCTAAGAAATTTTTCATAATAACCCAAACATATATATATATATATATATATATATATATATATATATATATATTAGAGATATAGTGAGAATATTAGTTAAAATGAGAAGAATAAGAAGTAATTTTAACCTTTAGATGAGAAATCAATGGATATGATCAAATAGTGGCATAATGGTAATAATCAATGGAATAAACTCTATTTATTAGATCCATTGGAGGGTAATAACGTAAATTTTATCTACTTCAAATTTTCAAAGCACTACTAATCAGGACCTCCCTCGTTTGCACCTCCGCTCATATATTTTATATTAATCGTTGTTATTTAACGTGATTACTAATAATCACCGAAATATTCGATCAAAGCATGTGAATTTCTTTTTCCTTTTTAGCTGTTGCACCTTGGAACTTCTTAACATTTTTTGCATCTTATATAATGACTTTTTGATGCTCTTTGCATGATTTCGATCAACAAATGATTATTTGATTACATGCATGGTTTTCATCATGTGCGTGATCTTATTAACGCATTTGATTATAAAGTATGTTTGAATATAGAACACAAATAAAGCATCTATTTGTTTCATCGATGCACTTATATATGCTCATGTAATCTATGCATCTAATAGATGAATATCTCATATCTGTGTCATCTTTGACGAACATAGATGCATGTAATTGACGCATCAAATAATATCGATGCATATTTTTTTCTTTGACGAACATGGGATCACGTCCTCTTAAAAGCCATGCATCTAATTCTTGTGTTGAATATTCGATTTGGTCATCGGTTTTATACGATAGATGCTACTATAAATGTTCATTCAATCAATGCATTTAACCATATCGATGCATACCGATTTTGGAACATAATGTATGGGCATCATGTATAGTCACTCATGGACACAACCGGTTTTGAACATGATGCATCTAACCATATCGATGCATCTTGATTACCGATTTTGAAACATAGTAGATGCATGTACTCAATTTTTGAACTTGTGTGAACATAGTAGTTGCATCTAAATACAACTGTTGATCACTGAATATAAGTTGAAGTAATAGGCGATAATGCATCTGGATATTCTCAATAAATTTGAACCGGTCTTGTATAAATTTTTGATCTTGCGTTTAAAAGTGTTCATGCTTAATAAACATTAATAGATTCAAACATGTTCTTCCGTTCCCTATAGAAAACTGCATCTGAAAATATTTGATAATTAACTAATAATAATGGAAATTAGAACAGATGTTAAATGACGATACGTGTCTACATAAGGTTAAGGAAATATAAAAACTTCTTGAACTTGCATCGATGTCATGTTCTGTTATTTAATTTGATTTAATTTGATATAGGTTGAAAATTAAACAAAAATAGATCTTCCAATATTTTAGGCATTCACATAACTAAAACACCACCAACTAATGACAAATATACCCTTTAAGAATATTTTAAAATGATTAGTTTATATTACTTCTTATCCTTCTTATTATAAAATATCTTCTTATTTGATCCTAACTATATATATATATATATATAGAGGTTGGTTCATTTAAAAAATTGATCTCGGTGGAAAAGTGAGAGAAGTGATCTCAACCATTAGATCACCCCTCTTCCCCCTTCTTCTTTTTTTCTTATAACTATAGGGACCTGATTGTAACTTTCTTTATTCTTTAAGGAAGTGTTTTGTAAACTTGCACATTTCATATATAATGCCTAAATTTCTCTCACTTTTTCTTTTTCTTCATTCTATCAGTTCACACACCGATCTTTTTTCTCTTTTTTTATCTTATTCCAGTATCAGTTCCAGATTTATCAAATCAAAGATTAATGAAATCATATTAACGATATCATCTCATCACGAAATCCTATCGTGTTATCTGATAAGATATCATGTTATCAGATTCACAATATCATCCCATCATAATTTATCAAATTAAAGATCAAATTAAGATATGTAACTGATTTCTATTATAGTTCTGTTATTTTTGCTAATTGAAATCAACTATAAAGGTTATATATGTGATTATTGTTGTTTTATCTATACGAATTGTTGTTCACATTGAGTTAGCTTTTTGTTTTTCGTGAAATTTGGTTCGTTAATCATCATCTTTTTTATAGGTGTTACGATTTTCATAGTTTATTGACATGATTCATTGTATAGAATAGTTATTTTGAAACGAAATTGAGAAATAAATACATCGAAAACATGTTTACAAAAAACTGTGCAGTAAGTGTTTGATAAAATGTCTGAAAGGGATTTTATAACTGTGTTGCACTAATTTTACACTGTGATGCCTTAATTCTTGTGAATAGATCTTAGATACACCGTGATGCCCTAATTTTTCATGAGTGAAGTAGCAAACTGGAACTTACTAGCTTTGATAATCAAATTAACAGTTTTTCGTATGTACCCTTTAGCTGTGCAACTGTCACTTTGGTAATGCTGATTACCAATGAAATTTAAGGGTAATGTAATTAGAATCAGATATTGAGTCTTTAAATAATATCAAAAATTAAAACCAATTAGTGTCTTGCTAATAATAAGTAGATATGAATTTCAAAAGCAACAAATATACGAATGAGATTAGTTATGTAGTAACAAATATATGAGTGAGGTTTGTAGGTTGATGATATATACACTTTTGAGTTGATTGGTGGCGGCACTCGAGTACCAAAGTTGCAGGTGTGTTGCTATTTCTTTTTTATTATGTTTTATACATGCTAATTGAAAGTTCTGTTATTCACATTATATTCGTTCGCAAGACCGTGATGAGGTGCCATTTTTTTAAGCAACAGGAACCTCAAATAGATATGAGAACTTATTAGAATGTTTTGGATTGCTTTTTCTATGCATCTATTCTTTCTCTTTTTCTTTTTTTTTCTACCTTTACAAGTTGCGTTTTTGCGATGCAACTTTCTCTTACCACTAGTATTGATGTATTTTTTTTCACAAGCTAAGCTTCAAGAATTTCTTGGGAGGAGTGATCTTGACATACATCTAGATGCAGACGAGGCTATAGTTTTAGGTGCTTCGTTGCATGCTGCAAATCTAACTGATGGAAATAAATTGAATCGCAAGCTTAGTATGATTGACCGTTCTATATATGGACTCATGATGGATCTAGATGGTCCTGATCTTGTAAAAGATGCAAGCACCATACATTTACTTCTGCCACAGTTGACTAAAGTTAGTTATCAAGGAAAATATTAATTAAGAGTTATAGTCTTTGTACTCCGTGATAATCAGGTAGAGCTTCTTTTGCTTTATGTCTATAATTCATTCACTTGACTAAAGTGCCTAAAATAGATGCACTAAATTGCATCAAACAGCTGCACTAAAGTTTTAGCTGAAAATGAACACAATCATTAATGCAAAGGATAAATAAATGCAGTTGCAGAATGTAATGGATGTGTTATATTCAATTGTATGGATGTGTTATTATTATGGGAAGAAAAAAATACATGAGGTTCTTGTGACGTTACATTCGAGGAGTTCTCGAAGGCACCCTCAGATGGGTCACATGTAATTAATCAAACGCCTAAATTCGACATAAAGGGTAAATGAGAGAATAAAATAGGTATGTAAGATTGGCAAGTTACTATTATTTTCTTTCGAATTATTTTTACTAGAAAGTTGTAATGGTCGAGTATGATTATCTTTCCAGGTCAATGGATATCAGTACCAAAAATCCAGTTGGAAGATTTAGAGAAATCTCAGGCTCCTAAAAAGGTTAATAATGCTATATTTGTCATTATATTTTGAACTATTTCATTTTCAGTTTAGATTTTAATTTGTAACCTATAGATTTTTCATGCTAGTTTCTTAAGACATAACTTGAATTTGAACCTGTATCTTATATCTTGCAGGTTACACCAAATGACCACACAGATCCACTAAAGTGTCTCAAACAGATGCATTAAAGTTCATCAAACAGATGCAGTAAAGTTGCGTCATGTTTTATCATGTTTCTCTTTTGTGTGTAATTGTCGTTTTTACGGATGTTTGGACATTTGAGCTTGTAATACTTATAATTGATTAAAACAAGTGTTTGTTTGAGGTTTTATGTAATATAGACATGCATGTTTTTAGCCATGAGTGGCCAATCTTTTTTTTTATATGGTTACATTTTAAGTGTGTGGTCTTGTTGGTTTCCTTTTTCTCAGTCCGTTTTTTAGTTCGGTTAGCACATAAGTAATAAACAGATGCATTGTTTTTATACAAACTGATGCAGTGTTTTTTTACACAAACTAATGCACTTAATATAAAAAAACAGATGCACCAAATGATGCATCATAGCTATAAACAACGCACATCATAGCTGTATTAACATGATGCATTTGCTTTATGTAATCTTGATGTGTCATCTTGTTGTGATATCATTACTTTTTTTCTTACTATGATGCAGTTATTATTTGTAATCATGATAAACACATCCATTAATATAAATAATAAAAAAATGCACTGAGTGTAATGGAGATGAAGGGATAAAGCTGTATATTTAAAAAGAATACATTTATTGTGCGATTGGGAGTAAAAAATATCAACCGAAAAATATAGTTGAACAAAAAATATCAATAAACATACAAATAAATAAGCAGTCATGTTATGAACGAATTAATCTTATTATAAACTTAACTTGCCAATCAGAATACAAGAGATGCATTTTGCATTGATGAGTGATGCTACAATAAGAATACAACATCTCCTAAGATATAGTAAGTTAAACAAAAACTGGCAAATAATATTTTTACAAGCTAAGCAATGACTATCTTCAAATTCTTGCAAATTCTGAAACATCCAGAGAAGCCTCTCAAACAATTTACCTTTTGATGCCTATAAAGTCGTTACCTTGTAACAAATCATCAGCGTTCAACCAAGAAGAAATTTCATATTCTCGTCTGACAAAATCATCTTCGTCACTAAATTCATCCATTCTAGTAAGTTGCAGATGGGGACAGGTCAAATGTATATTTTTAAATAGAACCTGAATAAATTGAATATTAATTATGAGTTGAACAATCATTATGTAATATTCCATACATATGCCTTATTTTTTTAATACATATGCGATAAAATGTACACAAATTAGTATATTGCCAAACACCGCTTAATAATCATCATGCAATATTTCATAAAGATGCCTTATTTTACTAATATAGATGCACTAAAATTGTATAGAAATTATTATATTGCCAAACACCCCAATGTTTACTACATAACTGAATAATCGTTATGCAATATTAAACAATTAACTTATAATATTGATGCACTAATGTATAACAAATATGCAATAAGATATTACCCTTTGGCAGTCTTGATGTGAGTCCACCAATGCCCATTGTTAAAGACTATAACGTGAGCATTATAATCTTAGTATTCGACTCCCTTTTAATAACGTAATTAAAAAGAAAAGAACTTGTCAAGATACCTCAAGAACAGTTGTAACTTGAAGTTGAGCATAAGGCAAGTCGATTGAAATCCATTCAAATTTAAATCTCATCAATAGAACATTTGCGTCCTTAACACAGTGTATACCTGACACCTCTACACTATTTGCAAGCATGTTGTGTAGACATATGAAAAAATCCTCTTGCATAACGTAAAATAATAATTTTTATCAAAATGTTGCATTTCCATGTTTTCTTTCCTAAGTGTATGCCAATAAATGAATTAAACAGATGAGATGACAAGTCACTGTCAAAATGGCGAACCACGGGCCAACACAAAGAGCATCAATGTCGTATTCTGCATTATTTAGCTACACAAGTTTTGAAGAAAAATTAGAGCCAAATAAAATCTTGCTACAGCCAAAAATGAAAAAATAAGTAACATAAACATAAACTCACGCCAAGACCATAAGATCCATATGTCAATATAGTTGTTGAGGCGGTCTATCAGACCCACCACTTTTTATAACTCTATAAAGATTTAAAATTGTTGCAATACCTTTAACTCTCTATTGTTAAGCTCTTTAATGGCGGAAATAGCAGCCAAATCTTGAAACCTGAAGGTCACAAAAGCATAGCCTTTATTCTCATTTAAGTCCTTACCTTTCATTATCTGGACCTATTACACGTTAAATAACATTAAAATACATAATAGCAACATAATTTTCTATAAAATAGAGAGAGAGAGAGAGAGAGAGAGAGAGAGAGAGAGAGAGAGAGAGAGTTACCTTGGTGACTTCTCCAATAGATTCACCAAACTCTTTCAGAACATATTCAGACGCATCCAGAGGAATTACACCAAGCATACAAATATACGCCCAAGTATTTCCTATGACGCACTAAACATACAAATGGATGCCCTACTATGACAACCGATGCACTAAACATACAAACGAATACACTATAAAAATATACAGATGCCTTAATATCTTTGAGATGCACTAATCATACTTACTGATGCCCTAATATGTTCATAGACGCACTAAACATACAAGTATATGCTGAAGTATTTCCAGCGATATACTAAACATACAAATGGATGGCCTACTATGACCAACGATGCACTAAACATACACACTAATATCTTAATATGTCTGATGATGCACTAATCTTACTCACTAATGCAATCATACTCGCTGATGCTCTAAGATGTTCAATGATGCAGTAATCATACTTATTGATACCTTAATATGTCCATCGATGCACTAAATATACAAATAGATGCCCAAGTATTTCCAAGAATGCACTAAACATACAATAGATGCAGAAGTATTTCCAGGAACCACAAACACAGATGCACTAATACAATCTGATGCCCTAACTTGTAATTTTGATGCTGCAAATATACACACAGATGCCCTCAGATGTCATATAATTCAATATTAAGCTCATATACTGAAAATTAGTGCATCACAGCTTTAAAATCTTATTCAAACATTTTATCAAACACCTAGTGTGCAACTTTAATAAACACATTTTATATGCATTTTTTCGTCAAATTTTGTTCCAAATCTTGTATAGAACATGATGATATGGTTATAAGCATTCAACCAAACTTAAAAAGTCATTACATCATAGTTTAAAATTTACAGATTATGTACACTTAAAAGTTACCTAATTAAAAACTTACTCTAATTGCTGAAATTGATAACTATAAACAATTATATTATGTTTAAATAAATAATATGAACCATAAACATTAAGTTAAACAAATGAATGGGAAGATCCATTCGTAAAGAAAACAAACATGATTGAGAATTGATGGTATGATGTTGTGGTGGAGGAATGGTGTTGATACCGTTGTGGTGCGATGATGATTGGTGGCGGTGCGGTAGCTGTGTGGTGGTGGCGATGGAGATGGTGAATGAGAGGAATCACGATTGTGTGTGTTTGAAATAATAACTGTGTGTTTGCATCTGATGGTTACCAGTTACTCCATATTTGTTTGCTTTGTTTCAAAATTTATCCTGAAGTTTGAGATGTTTGCAAAATCTACCCTATAACTTTTTTCATCACTTTTCTATCTAATTAAACTTTTCTCTAGAACCGGACTATATATATATATATATATATATATATATATATATATATATATATATATATATATATATATATATACTAGTGTCAAAACCGTCCGATGGACGGGTATGACTTGTGGTTTAAAAGTTAAATGAAAGTACAAATAATTTAAAAACATATTAATTTTTAAACATATTACATTTAATGAAAAACATATTAATTTTTAAAACTTATATTTATTAATATATTTATTTTTAATAATTTTATTATCATTATCATTAGATTATTTTATGAAACTATATTCTTAAATTTATTAAAATTTATAAAATTTATTTATTAATATTCTTAAATTTATTTATAAAATTATATTCTTAAATTTATTTGTAAAATTATTTTAGTTTCAATTAATATGTATTTAGGTATGTTCATATTAAAAGCGGTATGCATGAAAATAACGGTTACTGAGTTTCGTAAACTATAGAGTATAGATAGAGGAGTCAAGAGTGGTGAGTGTACCTTGGAAAGCAAAATGAAACTTTCAATCTTTACTTGCTCCTTGACACTTGAAGCGGCCTATATACTTGTGAAATAGCATAAATTTATGAATTTAAAACTCATCATACCTTCGGTTTGTGGTCGATACTCTTGACGTGTGTTCGTGTGAATGAGAATTGTTCGTTGATTTCTTCAAACTCTACTCATCCATCTACAAATATTATGACAAATGAGCTAAAACTATTATCTATTTTCATAAAATAATAATACATTACTTTCGTTGTTCTCTCGTATAAATACTATTAATTGGTCTACAATTTGTTTCATGTTATGTGTTTGCTCATTTATCACGTTGAAGAGCTAAAAATATATTAAGATGGAGATGGTTCTTATTAATTACATTGCATGATTATGTTGTTACTCTTCTTTGTTGAGTATCCCTAGCTCATGCACTTTCGAAGATATATAGGCGGTGTAGGGTGACACGTACCTCATTTGTTGCCTTTGTCCGGTGTCACGGCAATAGAAGCCTAACCATGTAACTCGGCCCGTGTAGTACCAAGGAAAAGGCATTCATTTAGCATTTATCGGTTACAAATATCATACGAAGAACGAAAAGCAAGTTACCATGAGATCGATAAGATACCACTTGCTCTTGGACGTGTCTTTGTTATCTATAGTAGGTCGAAGTTTTGAGTGTCCAAATGGGTTTTTCCGTGTCGAACAACGATACTTACTCAACATCTAACAAAACACATTTTCCACCTAAGACACAACCTAAAATATATATTCATGAATAGTGTAACACAAAAGATCTAATTCATATTTATCGAATTAGCCTCATACTCCACAATAAAAGAACTAAACACGAACTAAACTCACCTTGTTCATGATTATTAGTTACATTAACATTTACGTTTGAATCTGTTTGTCTTACGAAAACAGATACTTACCTCTTGTGATACCCTCCTCACATAGGCTGCAATACCGACTATTAACATGCCCGATTGCACAACCGCATCAAAGAATTTGGTAAGGCCACCCAGAATTGAGACTATGTCGGCGATATTAATCACATCGAGAGGTTGGCGATTGAGATGCTACTAACGCTCCACCAACCAACACCGCCTTTCCAAGTTTCTTTTGTCAAATTGTAAGTAACAAAAGATGTTATTTACCTTTGTATTGACGATGGTGTCTTTCGAAACTTGGCGAAGACTCTTGAAGAGCTTTATATGAGAGCTTATGAAGGACGTGTTATTAAGTTTACAGATGCTAACTGTCGTGCGAACGGAGATACTTTCACAACATCTTTTGCATTAGAGATGGAGTTCGTGAGAGTAAGGCCCAACCTAAAATGTGTCTTTAAGAAACTTGAAAGGTTTAGGATATAATCTATCGAATGTAAATTATCACACAATAAATGGCCTTCATTCATAAACGAATTATATCTTAAGGTCGATCGCAAAGAACTTCGAAGGCAAAATGAATGTGCTATTTCGAAAATGAAGAACTTTTATTGCAAGTGGATAATATGCATCATCTTGGAGATATGCATCCTTCTCAACACTTTTACCATTTGAGAGTCCTTCGTGTTAATGAATGTCAACACCGCATACCTCTTCACATTTCAAGCGGCAATTGGGTTGAAGAAACGGAGCACCTCATAGTTACCGTGTGCCCACTTCTTGAAGTGCTGGTTGGTGGGAATAGTGTGGTAAGCAAAAAGAGTAGAGGCGGAGGATGAAAGGGATAGTCAACCACCTTTCGGATTTCAACTTCACAGCTTAGATGAGCTCTTCCTCGTAGGCCTGCCATGTTTCAAGGGTATTGGTGGTACGAGGGATATGTGGAGTATCAGCTATAATACTTTAACCAGTACTACTACTTCCGTCAATAATCAATTTCAGGTATGTATGCTTTCCATTCTATGGAGTATAAGATGTGACTTTTATTCTAATTATGACATACTACCTTCTATATTCACTAACTATTTATAAATGTGTCAACAATTTTGGACTAAAAGTATTATGCAACGGTGAGCAAATACAGTCCGAATCATACTAAATAACCTGTTACAAAAACCACCTTGGGGAAATCAAGCAGAAAACTTGAGCAGTTAAGAATGTATTTACCAGTCGAGTTCGTCTGCAAAATTGACTCCATTATGAAGATGAATAGAGAACTCAAGAATATGTGAAACTAAGTCCCTTGTGATAGCTCTTTCCATGTCTTGGAAAAGAAGTGCATACATACAAAAAAGAAAGCTTTTATGTCAAAAAGTGAAATTCAACTTAATCCTGGAGTTGCATATCTTACGTGCAAAAGTATGTGAAAATGACTATGTTCACTTATCCACATAGATAACAATTTGATCAAAAAAGTATGCGAGTAATTAAAAAAAGAGGTTATAACTGTTAAAAAGGCTGTGGTGAATCTTAAAACGAGTCCTGCTAAGAAACTTATCCCCATGTCTACCCAAATATTTCTAAAACATTTTAATCGTGAACCCCAAATATTTTAACCGGATTGTGCAAAGGAGTTAACTGGTTGATCTAGTATTATTAGCCTCTTCCCGACATCTCACCTCAATCTCAATATCAATACCATCATTTACTAAATTACCCTTATACTCGTCTCCCTTTTGAATTTTTGGTTTAGTAGTAAGATTATTAATCGTGTTCTCAATATTTGAGAGATGAATCGAGAAGAGGTTGTGTCATCATCATTAGACATGTCCTATACCGACCTCATATCTAGAAATCGGGCCAGGAGTGAGTGTCACGTCATAATTACCCTTCGTATATTTGGTTCAAAGCCCGGATTTTTCCTTGTGTTCTCCGTGAATCGAGAGTCGGATTGGAGAAGAGTATGTGATATTGTAAGCGCCATTGTAGGCATGAATATCATCTTCTAGACCGTATATCAATATCGCTTTGCGAATCAGCATCGCATCGTAATCATCTTTCTCCTGGTCCTTTTTTTGAATATTTGGTTCATGAGTCAGAGTTTTGCTTGAGTTCTCGTTATATGAGAAATTGAGAACCAAGTTTAAGAAGAGAATGTGTCGTTGTAGCTACTGTTATAGGTAGATGTATCATCGTCTTGACTTCTTGTGTCCATTACATTTGAAGAAAACACAAAGCAAACTTAGTAGAGCTTTATTCTTGTTTCAAGACAAGATTGAGATAATTTAAACCAATAGTTGGAACATCTAGACGTAAATTGAAATGAAAGATTTCCAATAAGACATGAAATGCGATAATGATGTACGTAGTGTAACCAAGATAATTTATATAAAAAACTTTACGTAACGAACCTGATAAGTAACATAAGTAAGGTAGAGAGACTTAATTGCTAAGTTGTGATAGAAGTTTTACCCGATTCACTGTAATTTCATATTGAAGCAAGCGCGCATTGATTAGGCCTTCATTAGGAATGCTTATTGCCTCTGGAAATAGGACCACATGATCTAATTTGATTGCGTTAGACTATCAGTGTGTCAACTGCGCACTTAAGGTTTTGTTTGTCCTCTCTTTAAGTCTTAAGTTCATGACTAATGGGATATCTGAACAGAACGTGCTATTGATTGTGCTTGATCTAATACGGCGGTCCAAAAATAAATGTGGATACCAGTCTATAAAGTTGTATTATGAAAGACCTTTTAGGTTATTATCATCATTTTGCTGCAAACTTGTAGTCTAACATACTGGTACAAAATTTGTTATTGCTTTGCGCCTAATGCAAATGATTTTTTTGTAAGGTTTGAAAATGTTTTGTTTTCCACACAATATCTATTAATTCATATTTCAACTTCATCCCTCATGATATCACTTCCTGTCATCCACACAAGTTCATTTGTGCTACTCCAATAAGATTATTAATGGAGATTACAATTATAATTTATAAATTTGATTATCTCATAACAAACAAAAAATCATAAAAAAATATGTAACGAGTGAAACATGTAAAACTATATTGTAATGGATGAAGATTAATTTATTTGCTTATTGCAATGTGTTTTAAGCAAATCTCAGTAGCCATTTTTCAGGTACATGACAATGCAATATATAGAAAACACAATCGAAAAGCGAAAAAGAGAGTAACATACAACCATCTTTAAGTTCAATGGTATTAATGTTGGATAAATGCTTCTTGAGTTCTGCCCAGAAGATCAAATGCATTTTGTTGTCATCTGTGCGTTATTCCTCATTTACCTGCATTCAACAAAAAATCACTAAGTTGTGAAACAAAGCAGACGCAGGAAAAAAGTGGGTCGGGCAGGCTGATTGAGTAACTGTTTGCTATCTTTAATGAATGTGAGAAATAAAAATGTAGATGTTGTGTCACGGAAAACATGCATAAAGAACTTAAGAATGAAAAAAAGTTTTTTTTGGGCAACCTAACCTTGCCCATACTAAAAATGACCCATTTTGACTCGTTACCCAACCCGCCCAAATAATGATTAAAAAGTTGAATGAGGTATACTTGTTTTTTATAATCTGAAAACAAAGAAGAAACGCCCACAACCCTTCAAATGGAGTAGATTTGCCCAAACACGATCACCACCTACAAAATCAGGCTCATGCAGTGCATCATCGCTTAAGCAAACAGAGACACCCTAATTAAGAGCCTGCAAGTGACAAACAACATGAAGTAATCAAACTATAATGGTAATATTTAGTATCAATATTTATACCGTAATCAGGCATAGATAGTGTACCTTTCCACTGATATCTGGAATAGATAATGAGCCAGTAAGTTTTTCATTTTCAAAACAAAGTGACAATATAAGATGCAAATGAATCATTTTCAGAGTTACATAATGCAATATAGACCAACATGTGATGAAGATTCTAAATACCTTTATGGTTCCATAGCTGTAGAATACTGTAAAAAATATGACAAACCTTATCATGCACATAACAGGTATATAAATGCGACTTGTTAGCTTAATCTGATTTACCATACATACATACCATTCTGCATTGTATTCTGTGACAAGAAAGTTGTACTTGTTAGCATAATCTGATTTACCATACATACATACCAGAGCAGCGCGTCTCCTTCTATTTTCATAAATTGTTGCTTTGGATGTTTATCTCTTTCTTTGAATTCGAGTTGAATCATTTGTTTCTCCAGTAAATCTACATGCTCTTCACATACCTTCTCATTTTCTTGAAGTGAGTTATAAGGCTTATAATACAACCTGTATCTACAAAAGCATATGCTATGTTATGGTTCCAAAAAAGATAGAAACAAAAAACTATAAGAAGATAGTGGTTAGATAATTGTAGAAGACATGACCTCAAAGTTAGTTGTTTCTGATGTAACTCCTTGTGAAGTTCCTCAAGTTTTGCTTTCATAAAGCGTTCAATCTTTTTAACTTCTTCTACATCTTTCTCCATACGTTGCTTAATAGCTACATACTAAAAAAAAATTTAACAATCAACTCAATATAAACCAACTAAAAAAATCAATATCTTATGTTTGCATGTTATTAGTATCAACGTATAAGGAAAATTAATATTTAGAGTTGCTTATTTAATTAAATTAAGAAGATATACTGAAAAAATTCCAGGAACGTATGTATCCAAAGTTAACATCGTTCCAAGTGCGAATCCTATAACGTCTTATTTAAATTTATGTGTGCTAATGGTCGTGATACTTAAATGAAAAAGGTCTGAACTAACTTGCAGAAAGAATTGGGAGTTAACTTTCATAACAGCAGCCTTAGTTACAGCTCTTGAATTGTCATGAGCATAATGAATAGAACATTGTTACCTAATTACTTTACAGATGAATATCATAAAGTTGAGAACATATGTTGATTCCGATATATATCTCAAAAAGTAATATATTTTCAAATGGAGGGAGTATATTGGGACCTTTAGTTTTTTAGTAGTTTATTTAGTTTCTTATACTGTATTGTTTTTCAAGGTCGTGAACCAATCAAAACAAATAGCAATAGAATAATCTAAGAGGTAATGACATAACGTATATGTAAAATGAAAAGAAAAGGAGAAAGATGACATACCAACATAATTGGTAGAAAAAGTACAATTTAATGTTGTCTTTGCTTAGTGTGAAAGGAGAGAAGTTATAATCCATGCATAAACCAAAAATCAAAAAATGGTGGGCAAGTGTGATCAGATAAAGATAAACAAAACAATAATCGATCAGTAAGAAGATTAGTACGTTAAGTCCAACACTTGTAGAGTTCTTTGTCATCTTGTTTTATCAGCACAGCCCATGTAGTCTAATCTATAAATGTGAAAGCAACTGATTTTGCTGGACTAAATTCCTCATTTGCAGCAGCTTGGAGCTCTAGGCCAGCTGCTATTGCATAACTTCATCCAAGCCTTCTTCCAGTTTATGATGGTATAAACATAAAACAATATAGATGACACAACTTGTTTCTCCATTTAACTTTTCCGCCTGCAAATTTATTTAGCCACTTTCTAAATGCAACCACATTTGCATCTGATTTGGTAGGTGGACATATGTTTGGTAAGTTGATGTTGTGTGCAGTGGAAAAGATTTAACAATTCGGGTTGTGATGCCCAAAAAGTTTCATGATCTAGTCCTCATAAGTCTCCAGCAGCCCATTATGCAAACACGTGTCTTCCTTCCCATCAATAACGAAGAGGCTCCCCAAGCATCTATTGTTGAACCGATAATAAAACAACATAACTAACTAACACATATAAAAAAAATGTAGCAAATATGGGTAAAAATAGTTTACCTCGTTTTGATCACCGCATGAAGCGCTCATGAACCGAGAAATAAACATTCTCGGGTCGATGGGTCTTGGACTCAATTTTCTCAATCGCAAGATAAATCCCTCGTCTGGGACCACCTTAAAAGGTGCCTCAAATCCATCAACATAAATGTGGCAGTGCACTATATGGTATCTGAAACACAATTTCTAATTAAAATCGCCACTATTTGGTACTATTCACCGCCTACAGGCTACAAAGTTGCAAGACAATGTAACACTATTGAATTCAAATAGTATAAAACAATATTCTGCACATTTTTAAGAGAAAGGCCCAAAACAACGCATAATAATAGCCAATAATCTTATAACATCATGATTCGAAGACTATAAACCTATCATCACAACATATTTTTAATGAGGAGCATGCTATGATAAACTGAGTAGCCCAGTAGCATCCGAATAAGTGGAATAAAATTGAAGCTGCTATGTGAGGTGTGCATTGGATGCTATAGCTACAACAATTATCACACCTAACCCTTTTAGCTTTAAGATCATAAGCACAACAATTTGTACGGCAATCATTGCAGACTATTGGACCCGAACTAAAAGATGGAGGCGTACCGACAACCAAAACATGTAAAAACCCGCAAGGATTAGGTATGGTATGACCGGAAATATTATGAGAGCATGAACTTCTCCAATGACCTTTGTCAACAACCTACGGTAGATGAGACAAATTAACTTTTATATATATCATTAAGGTATAGGCGCCCACCTTAAGTACCGAAGTTGTCATGAGGATCCGCCTTACAATAGCTATGGATGATAAAACAACAATAATCGTCACACATGTCATAAAAAAGCAGCATTACGGATATGATGTTGCTCCTAAATAAAGTCAATTCATAAATATATAGTAATGAATATATTCAACTCATTATGAATATATTAAACTCATATTTGTGAGTAACTGTGTGAAGGGACTGATCAATGTAAGAACATACCCTCGAGGCAACTCAGTTATATGTAGTCACAATTAGGCATTGTTTGAGTATTTGAATTTATATAGAAATAGGTATAATATGATTGAGTTACCTTTAAATTCCATCACCTGTAAGTTCCATCAGTAAGCTTGTTTGACTTGTTGATACTCTTCTTGAACCAAACACATCATCTCATCAAGATTCTCGTTCCCTGACCCTAATGATTCAACACCTGCATAATTTCACCTATAAAGTATAGATTAATATCATCTCGTAAAAACACACACTCTGTTAGGATTAGCTTCTCTAAACATTGTAATTAACCAAGATTCTCGGTTAACTTCTCTAGCAGCTAGCAAGATTTGAGGTCAAGAATTTTCAGATATTTCAAAATGCAAATACTTAATAATCATACCTTTGTCAAACTCATTCCAAGATCTGCTTTAATTGCATATTAGAGATCCACCACTAACCAAAACATATGAATCCCAAGGCCTTTGTGTAGTCTGCTTCATGGTTCAAGCTAGTACCTAAACACCAATATACCACAGAAGTTAAATATTAAAATTACATAGAAAAGGGACCTAAAAATATCTCCTTTATGGAGCTATTTCATAAAGTCTATGTAAAATCATAAACCAAAAGTGGTTGCAAAGAAAATGTACGGGTTCTATGAGCTTGAATTACATCAGAAATTCAAAATGTTCTGTCAAGCTGCATGAATAAACATTAGTGACACAAAACTATTAGAAAGTATGTACCATCTGGTACATAAATAAACGTTAGTACGCTGCAATCATTGTATTTAGGTCTATTCCAACACATGCGTAGAAGAAAACCTCATCAGTCCCTTTAGTTGTGGGTACCTAATTACGCCTAACTATTATCACTGTGCACACATCATACGACCACAACAAATATACAACATAATACAAAACAACTCATCCTGCATGAAGAGGTCATAGACAATAAAAGTGACATTATCAAAAAGTGTCTATAAATCTAAAAACACACAAACACATCGTTTACATAAGCATAACACGATATCTTAAAAAAAATATATTTATCATTAGGGTTATGAGAAAAGGAGGCGTATCTTTTCTGTTACCTGGTTTTTTTATCTTTATAATTAACAATATTATTATTAAGCTATATTTATATGAATAATCTATTCCTTAAATATAGCTTAACAATATTAATGTTTTAAGCATAAGTTAATTACTTTGTATTATAAATCACAAAAAATGAGTTGGTCTAGTGGTTGAAGCATTTGTATGTGAGTTAAATGACTCAGGTTTGAATCTTGCAAAGGTATATTTTTTAAACAAAGCCGGAATTAATTAAATAAAAACGGATTTTAACTAAAAAACTGGCATTAAATTATAAAAACCGAATTTTATACCTTTAAAATTATAAAAACACTATAACATATCCGAATTATATAAATTTAAAATTGTAAAAACACTAAAATCAAATCAAATTTTTAAAAAAAATGCCACATATTCAATGATGACATGGAATAATGTACATATATTAATTAAAATGCCACATGTCATTTAAAAAAATATAAAAATGCCACATAAATATAATGATGACATGGAAATATGACTTGGCATTATGGGATGCCATGTGGCATTATGACGTGGCATGCCTCTCTTATATATACGTAGATATATATATATATATATATATATATATATATATATATATATATATATATATATATATATATATATATATATATATAAGGGATCGGTGCGTATTCAATTTTAAGTAGGATGGTGCGGATAATATCACAAGCTTTTTTTTAAAAATCAAAAGAATCAAAAATTAAAAAGTAAAGAGGATTATAAATTATTAAGAATCGCTTAAAAAATTTTAAAAAAATCGATTTCTTGATTAAAGGTATTGTGATATTAAGGTCGATTTTGACTTTTTTACAAAAGTCAAGATCTGATCTTAATATCACATAAATCTTTTTTATTTTAATACAAATTGTTAAAATCACACTAACTTTTTTTGATATCACACTACTTTTTTGTTTTTTTACTAAATATTATTAATATCACCGTTACTTTTTTAATAAAAAAATGTTAATATCACGGTTTCTTTTTATTATCACATGTACTTTTTTTCTTTTTTTAATATAATTGTTAATATCACCGTAACTATCATATGTTTTTTTAATAAAATTGTTAATATCATAGTAAATATCATATGTTCCTTAATATCACGGTTCAATTTTACATGTAAAAAAGCTTAATATCACATTTGGTTTTATAATATCACCATTTTATAATATCACAACTTCTTAATATCACAATAGAACTCATAATATCGTTAATATCACGGTAGGACTCATAATCAAAAAACTAAAAAGTGCTCAGAAAAATCTGTAAAAATAAAAAATGAAAGAAGATAACACAAGTAAGGTTCGCTCAAAAGGAAAAAAATTAAAAAAATCGTTTACATGGTCAATTGCTACCGTGAAGTTAGCGCAGATCTTGACTTTTTTACAAAAAGTCAAGATCAGATCTGAAATGGGCGGTCCAGATCTATCCGTACGTCCGCACTAAAATTAAAAATCCGCACATGATCCTCACTCTATATATATTGTTAGCCTTAATAGTTTTATTAGAAGTGATGGTCGTTCACGTTTAGGAACTTTGTAACGTGTGTTAGATATCGTGCTAGAATAGTCAACGGGCTCGTGGATTGGACTAAGCTAAATGGGTATTAGTTTAGTTAAGCTTGCCTTATATCCAATCCAACCCATGTCCAAGCCCACGAAGCCCATAGAAAGCCTTTTAGGGCATCATGTATTTCAACTATAAATACCCCTCAAATGGTCATTTGAGGGGTGTGCTTGAAAGTGTGTGTGTGTGTGTGTTCTTCCTTTGCAATAAAACATATATTGTTTTCATCTTTATCTCCACATACATGGTTTGTATATAACATCAAGTCACCATCTTTCTTATCTTTATTTCTTTCTTCTAAGCTTAACGTTTGTGTTTGTGTTGAACGTGTTCTACGCGTAGCGTGGTTTCACGTGGTGATACTTGTGTTTGGTAAGTGGGTTTGTGATAAGGTTGATAAAAGTAAGGTCCAACAATTGGTATCAATCGCCTAACAATGGTTTATGAGTGTTTTGGTTGAAGTTTTTTTTTTGACGTGTTACGCGTAGTAGTTTTTCTCAAGATTTACGCATAAAACTTTTATTTTTGCACTTAAATCTTCAAGATTCTTATGGTCTAAGGTTTATATAGTGTTAAAGATTCTAGTTTTGGCAAAAAGTTCAAGCTTTACGTCTTTTAAATCGTTTTTAATCTCGTTTTGATTTCGTTGTTCATTTCTACGCGTAAGCACAAAAAACATTTTGGGTGTTTTTGGTCAAAACAATCTTGGTATTTGCGTGTTTTTAAGGCTATCTGTGCAACAGAAATCGAGTATATCATTGGAAATTTTTTACGCGTAAGTCAATACCCTAATCTTACGCGTAAGAAAGTCAAAACCCTAGTTTTTCTACGCATAACTTTTTGGTAACGAATCTTCGTGCAACAAAGGTGACTCGCTGCTTCCTCACTTGGATAAGTGTGTGGAACACTCGACTTTCGAATATCGCTTACCGTGACAAAGGTAAAGGATTTTGGTTTTAAACCAACTCTTACACATAAGCATAAAGCTTACGAGTAAGCACTCTACGCATAAGTTAACTCTACGCGTGGTACTCTACTTCACGCTTAACGCTTACGCATAAGACTTACGCTTAACCTTAAGTTTACGCGAACTTGGATTTCTACGCATAAGGATTTCTACGCCTAAGCTCTTTACGCATAAGGACTCATACGCATAAGATCCTACGCATAAGCACTCATCTCACGCATAAGAACAGGTTTTACGAGTAAGATTGTGATCAAAACTTCAAACGGCTATAACTTTTGAACCGTAACTCCGTTTTCAGCGATCTACCCATCAAAACGACCGTGAGAACGAGGAGAATAGACTGCCGAATTAACTACTAAAGTTCATTCGGGTCAACCTTCAAGTCCTAAATACGCTCCGAAAAGAAGTTATTGAGGTTTTTAAGTTTTTAGACCAAATTTTCACTACAACAACCGAGCTTAATCTTCTTCAACCACAATTCTTTTATCGTTGAATCGATCCTACATCAACTTTATCAGATCATACCTTCATCAATGGCAACTCAACAAGATATTCATGCAGCCGGTGCCGAAAACCGTCCTCCTATGTTGGAAAAAGGTGGTTATCTTCAATGGAAAAGTCGTATGCTTCGCTACATCAAGACCAAACCTAATGGAAAACTCATGATTAACTCCATTACGAATGGACCCTTCAAGCCTCGACAAATCCTAGACCTCGAACTCCCGACGTCCCACCATCTTTTCATACTCAAACCGAATCAAAATACATCAAGAGGATCAAGCAAGTCGATGCAGATGACATGGCAATTCATATTGTCCAACCGGGTTTACCAAGAGACATATTTGTCATGCGGTGACAGTTGTGAAACTGCTTTCGATATGTGGGAACGTGTTAGACGGCTTTGTCATGGAACATAAATTGGTCAACAAGACATGGAGAACAAGTCGCTAACGAATGGGAAAGGTTTACTTCAACACCGTGAGAATCCATTGAATCCTACTATGGAAGGTTTTGCACTTTGATGAATGAGCTTATCGAAACAAGTTGGCACCCGTAACTATCGCTCAAAACATCAAGTTCTGAACAATCTTCCGTAAGAATGGGGACGATATGTCACTATTGTCAACCAAACAAAAGACTTACATCGGTGAACTTTGATCAACTAAACGATTTTCTCAAACAAAACCAAGTCAAGCGAATGAAGTCGAAAGAAAGATTGGCAAAGAATCATGATCCATTGGCTCTTATTGCAAAGACTCAACCTTCAAGAATACACAACAACAACCTTCATCATCTTCCAACAACAACAACTTGCAAAAATACATTCCACAACCACAAGTCGTTATCCTCAACAACAAACCTATCCACCGTAACAACAACATTACCAGAACAAGGAATCACCGATCTTGAAATGGAACCCAAGAAGCTTTGTTACAAGTATTTTCTTTATTGGGTAAAGCATTCAGAGGTCGCTATTCCACACCAACTAACAACAACCAAAGGATTTCATCAAACACTCGCAATGTGCAAATTGCACACCGGTGTGAATATGGGTAATCAAGGACAAACGGTTGAGTTATTGGGAATCGAGGGATATGCTACCGGATTTCGTATGGGTAATCAAAGTGTTCCGTATCGTAGTCACTGGGTCGAATGTTGGAAATCAAATGGGACGAATGTTGGGAATAGAGCGTTGGTAATCGAATGGGAATGTTGCAGCCCAATCGTTGGGAATTATGGAAATGTGAATCGTGGTAATCGTGTTAAGTGTTATAATCACAAGGAGTGGGTCACATGGCACGAAGTCGTCCCACTAAGCCACACAAGAAGAATGTTGAGTTTCTTCGAAAGCTATGTCATAGCACGTAAGCAAGCAGGGGATGCGCTTAAGTCTCGAGGAAAATGATTTTTCGCTATTCGGATGATTTGGAAGACCTCGAGGAAATCAATGCAACCGCATCTTCATGGCAAATCTTCGTGAGACTAAGTACGACATCGACTGACGCACCTCCCGCCTATGACGCCAACGCAGATCCGAGGTACCAATCATTGATCCATGCTATAACAATGTCATATTTGATGTGTTTACTCATGACGAACATCATTCTCGCGACGCCAAGACCTACTTATGATACATACCGACAATCCGAGTTGTAGCAATACTAACTCAAACTCCGTATGTGGATCCTAGTGGAGGTCGTGGTACAAAATATCGAGATCGATGAGGAAACACGTGCTTACTTTGAATCATTAATCAATAATCGTGGCATTGAAATTGAGAAAGTTAGAACGGTCAATCGCGGTTAAGGCCGCGAATGTTAAATTAACCACCGAGCTTGAGAGTTACAAAGAGAACGCCAGAGCCTATGAATTTCATACAAACAAAATATCGAATTAGAAATTGGTTACCGAGATTCTGCTTTTAAGAGAAAACAATTGCAAATCAAGTATGATACACTTGATGTGAATCGAACTTGAAAATAAAATCTTTAAACAAGGAAATTTCGAACTAAATGACCAACTTTCTAAACAAAAACACTGCTTTTCGATCTTGAAAAGAGAAGAAACAGTTGATTGTCGATTTTTCAAAACGAGAAGATTCTCTTCTTGATGAAATTCGATAAAATGAAACTATCAAAAATTGGATAATTTACTTCTTACAACGGTCATTTCGCTAAAACAAACAAGATGCTTTCTAATCAAGTAAATTGATTTTCATACTACACATAAATGGTTTTGGTAACTCACCTCCTTGTTTCCTCAAGAAAGCTCGTAAACAACGGAATGTGTTGAACAATGGAAAACCTTTGCATGAACCCATAATTGTGCATGATTCTCTTGAAACGTTGGAACTATCTCGAGGAGAGTAGATCAAGAATGAAACAAAACATCCGGAAATCAAACCAATTGACTATAACAAATGGAACAAAATTAATGGTATTTCGTTTGTTTCACATAAAGAACAATCAAAGTTTTCCATCACACCGCTTCAAAACCGCTTCAAAACCAACAGCAACTCCTCAGTAGTTGTCTCAAAATCCTTTCAAAATCGAACAAATGTCTTCAAATAATCCTTTTAACACAAGTGATGCCGTAAGCATTTTAGACGATGTTAAAACTAGAATTGGGAGACTTCAAGAGACGTTAAAACTAAAACTCATATTACAACCAACATCCGGTTTAATAGTTTTGATATTGAACAAAAAGTTTTTGAAATCGAATTGCCCTCACCGAATAACATCAACCTGTGGTAATTTATTTTGAACAAGCCTTTTGAAAGAAACAATGACTTTGTCAAGGACCATAAATCCGGTAAAGCAAGCTAATGAAAGTGTTGAACACATCAAAGTTTTGGAAAATCTAAATGATTCACTCTTCAAGATGTTCGACTCATCGATATTATGTCCATCATTTTACAAACATATTATGTTGAAGATCATGAAAGACTCAGCCCGAGACCTCCAAAATTGTTTCAAAATATGAAAAGCTCTTGAAAAACTTGAAAAGAAAATGTCTCATATTTTAAACAACTTGATCGCAAAACCGAGGAATGCAAGTATGACAAACCGTCAGATGAGCGTGCCTACAATGACATGAAAGCGAAAATGATCTTTGAGGGCTCACCGAAAGTCAAAAGGAAAGGCAAGTGGATACCGTGATTAAAAACCATTGATCATGGAGAAAGCAAATGTTCCCAAATCCGCCTTCAAACCAAAATGTCTGCTTCTATGCCTCCTCCAAAAGTCAATGATAAAATGTTTCATCAAAACCACCACCCACCGCCATACCTAAACATAATGTTGATAAAGGAAAAGCGGTTATCGAGAAACCAAAAGTTTTAGCACCGGCCTTTTAAGATGAGTACCACTAATGCGTCGCTCCACATCTAAAACATATGGAACAAACGACATAAGTTTAGAAAAGCACTCTAAAGAGACTAGGAAAGTCGAAACCAACTCCTTCATAAAATGTGAATCCTAATGCGTGCCTTTACCTTCTACAGACTAGAAAGCACCTCTAGGAGCAGCAGACTAAAGCCTAAGAGCAATACAAGGAACAATAGAGTCTCGACTGCCTCTAGGAGTAGTAGCTTGAATAAAGAGAAGAAAGTAGAAGAACACCCTAGGAATTTACCGCTTTTGAATAAAAAAGACATTTCATCTGAATGTACTAAACCTATGAAACTTGCTAAGTATAATGAATGTGTTGAATCTCTTTGTTTAACTTGCAAGAAATCTTTAATTAATGTTCAAGATGATTGTGTTTCTAAGAATGTGAATGATAAGCCTGTCAAGAAGAACGTCCCAAAAAGATCTTACGCTAAACGAGTAGGAAGACTAGTTGCAAAACTTAGGCTTTTCACTCACCGACAAGAACCATAGTGTTTACTTTAGGGATGATATTTGAAACCTACAGTAGAACTTTCACACCCGTAATGGTACAATGAGTGCTAAACCAAGATTCCCTCAGAAAACCTCTTTGAGTGTGATCGGATTTTACCTCTAACCCAAAGGAACCTAAATCAAAACGGTTTCCACAATATTCTTTTTCTCACATCGGCGTGTTATCGAAATTTGTCTTTGGATCGTCGACTGGGTTGCTCCAAGCACATGATCGAATTTGAAGTCACGATCAATTTCGTCTGAAATTCATGGGAACCGTACATTTGGAAATGATCATGTAGCAATATCATGGGTTATGGAGATCTACCTTTGGAAATTATTTGATCACTCGGGTTTACTATGTCGAAGGGTTGGGACACAATTTGTTTTCAACAGGCGCTTACGTGATGCGATTTAGAGGTTGCTTTTAGGAAAAATGTTTGCTTCGTTAGAAACTTGGATGGCACTGATCTCTTAACTGGGAATCGTGATACAAACTTGTATGATATCGACATCAATCAAATGGCCTCTTCATCACCAATATGTCTTATGACACGAGCATCTGGAACACAGTCCTGGTTGTGGCATAGAAGGTTATCCCATCTCAATTTTGACACCATCAACTATCTTGCCAAAGACAACATCATCAACGGACTTCCAAAGTTTAAATACACCAAGAATCACTTATGTCCATCATGTGAACAAGGAAAAAGCAAAAGAGCATCATATAAACCTAAAACCGTACCTAGTTCGGAAGCAAAGTTGCATATGTTGCACATGGACTTATGTGGCCCAATGAGAGTTGAAAGCATTAATGGGAAAAAGTATATTCTTGTTATCGTCGATGATTATTCAAGATATACACGGGTTAGGTTTTCGAGATCAAAAGACGAAGCACCAGGCATTATCATCACCTTCCTGAAACGTATTCAAGTACTTCTTCAAGCTCCTATAAGAGTTGTAAGAATGCATAACGCACATAATTCACAAATCATGAGTTAAGAGCTTATTTTGAAGATGTTGGAATAACTCATCAAACATCACCGTTAGAACTCCACACAGAATGGGTAGTTGAAAGAAGAAATCGTACTCTTGTGGAAGTCGCCGCACAATGCTAATTTATTCTAGTGCACCGTTATTTCTATGGGTCGATGTTGTTGCCACCGCTTGTTTCACTCGTAACCGATCCCTAATCCATCCTCGATTCAACAAAACCCCGTATGAGCTTGTGAACAATGAAAACCCGATATCTCTTACTTTAACGTGTTTGGCGCTTTGTGCTATCCAACGAACGACGAGAAGATCTAGGTAAATTGAAAGCTAAAGGTGATATTGGAATCTTCATTGATATTCGAGATAACTCGAGGGCATCTGTGGTGTATAATGTAAGAACTAGGAGGATCATGGAGACGATGAATGTGAAATTTGATGAACTTTCACATATGGCTTCCGAGACTCGCCTAGAACCCGCACTAAACCCGCAGACTTACGGACACATCGCTCAGGACTCGTGACTCAAAGAGCTCAATCAACTTCGCTTGAAAATCCTAAAGAACAAGAATGGGAGAATTTCTTCGAGTTAATGTTCGATGAATACTATGGTGGAACTTCGACAAATGCATCAAACCATCATTCCGCCGCACCCGCTCAAAATCATCCACCACCACCAATGTAAGATGCATCTACAACAATGAAACCAATGCACCAACTCCATCTACATCATCTACATCGACTACGCTTATTGCACCCGCTCTACCAGCAGTTGATGAGCAAAACCAACACCGTAACGATGCAACGTTAGATGAAGACTTATTTGAAAACCCGCTTGCTACGGAATCACCGAATCTTCTTCAAACTTACGAGAACCATCTAACTCGCACTCGCTTAACCAACGGTATCCTTCTACTCAAGTGGACAAAAGACCACCCAATTGAACAAGTTATTGGTGAACCTTCAAGGCCAATTCGCGAGAAGCCAACTTGCCACCGATTGCGACCTATGCATTTACCTTTGCTCAATTAGCAATATCGAGCCAAAGAACATTCGCGAGGCAATGGCGCATCCCGCATGGATAGAAGCAATGCAGAGGAACTTCTCCAATACCGCCTACATGAATCTTGGGAAATGGTTCCAAGACCCATTGACGTCAAGCGTCATTGATCTTAAATGGTTATGGAAGAACAAACGGATGAAGAAATGACCGTAATTGCAACAAAGCTCGCCTTGTGGCCAAAGGATACTGATAAGAGGAAGGATAGACTTTGAAGAGTCATTTGTCACAATTCTCAAATTCGGTCATTTCTTAAATTTAATATGCATCATATTAGTTCATTCATGGCATTTCATTTCACTTTAATCGCGTAAAATTTTATATTAAATAAACGTTATCGCGTGAGTTATTATTTTGAATATTTAATCCACACTTTCAAAAATGATCCCTACATATTTTTAAACTTACATTAAGTTTATAAAACTATATTTTGACTTTACCTAGTGTTTTAAATTTATTTCGTATACAAATCGTTAAATTTATATTATTACGACGTGTTTCTTAAAAATTACACGAAAATTTATATATCACTCAAATTTCACAAGGAATGTATTTTACAATTTTTATTATCTCATTACATTCCATTTTGATCTATTAAAATTTACTTTACCTAAAATTACCTTAAATACAATAATGTATATTAAATCCTACAAGTATCCTTACATGTGCATTTACTTACATTTTATTCACAAATTTTACACAAGTAAGTATTAAAAGAAAAAAATATATTGGTAGATTCACCCCCAAACCCGCCTGGGGGGAAGGTTGATGCATTAATTAGTTGTTGGACAATTTTTTTCTACAAATATATATCTATACTCAAACTCTTTTATTCAATCATGCACCTCATTATTTCAAGATAGCAAAGTGTTTCCTCTTCTTCTCTCTTCAAAACCGGTTCTACATCAAGCTCACCATGGATCATCATCAAAATTTTCTCAAGTGTTTTACAATCTAGTTTATACTCTTTATAAGGTTTTGAAATAAAACCAAGAGTATTTAGGCTAATCCTTGTTACTTTCACCTCATCACTAACACTTGTAAGCATGTTTTTATCATTTTCATGTTTCCTTTTCATTTTCATATGTTTCTTTTCATATTTGGAGCTTATATGCATGATATGTGATTTATACCATTTATTTCATGATTTTAGAGTTATTTATATACATATTGGTCATCCTATAAATATTCCCATGGTATTCTTTGGTCTTGATGGTGATTAGGAACCCATGACACCCTAAGAAGGTGTATGGTAGGATTAGATTAGTTTTGGAGTTGATTTGAAGGATTAGAATAGGTTTTGTCCGAGAAAACTATTTTCGATAACTATATATATAGGTTCTGTCCTTAATTCAATTTCTGGAAAACCTACTGTTGGTACAAAGTTTTGGCCTTGATATTTAGAAAATATACTTTAAAACGAATCCGTGGTCGCTTGAACGGAATAAAACGGACTTATAACGGCCGTGGTGAATTTTTAAAGTTTGGCGACGAAATAAATACTTTTCAAATTTCAGCAACATATTTTTAGTTTGTTCGGTCAAAAACGAGCCTTAAGCTTCACAAATTATTTCGACTTATCAAAAATATATTAGTTTACTTCGATACGGCTAAGGACATATTATACGTAGAAAACGGATTTGAAACGACAAATATATGCACGCTTTCATAAAGTTGCCGTAATTATTATTTTCCTAAAAACTATATTATTTTTACGTTACAAGTGTTACATTAGTCAGAACGACCATGTTTGCGTTGTTTTAACAAGGTTGTGAAACTTTTGGAACGAATTGTCTTCTAATAAAATCAAGTTCACCGACCATATTTTTTCAAAACAAAAAGTCGTTTGTCAAGCGGAGTTATGGTAAATTATTTACGGATGTTCAAACTTGGCGAAACTTATTTTCTCGCACACGATTAGCCAAAATCACTATCTTTAACCCTTGATATATTTATGATCGAGACCTTTGGACGAAAACTCTTGAACTGAAACTTCTAGATATCGATACAAACTTTCCAAAACCGTCGAGTTCGTTTCTCTAACGATCGACGACACCATTTTACGACTACTTTTCCAAGCCATTTTGTTACTTTTATAAAAATTCCGACGACATTGTTTTGCTATTTAAAAGTGGTAATTTCACCAAAACCATTGTAGGATGACATTTTGACGTAAAACGGTAAAGTCATTTTGAAGGGTCTAGACGTCAAAAGAGTATTTTTCGACGATTAGTAATATTTTCAAAACTCGCTAATGGTATAAATAACATAATGAAGCATGCATAACATTACATTGCAACTCATGACATATCATATCATTCGTAATAGGTCCCGGTTGACGATCACATTATACCTCGGTGTACTCACTTTTGTCATCACACCCGCTTACCAAGTGAGTAATCACATCCCTTTTATCGCTTTTACTATATTTTTGGGGCGAAATGCATGAACCATATTTGAACTAAATTGATTTTTACTTCTATGAACTCTTTAGACTTGAACTTTTGAACTTGACCTAGAATCTTGGATTTAATTATGAATATATGACTTGTCGGAATTTATTGAACCGTACATGTTATGACCTTGTCCCAAAGTCTCCTCTGCTCGAGCATCACTATAAAGTCTCGCCTTATTGGTGAGCGCCCCAATAAATCTCACCTAGGTGGTCGAGTGACAAAGGAGTCTCCACTTATTCGGAGCGCCATTATAAAGTCTCGCCTTATTGGTAGAGCGCCTCAATAAATCTCACCTAGGTGGTCGAGTGACAAAGGAGTCTCCACCGTCGGAGCGCCATTATAAAGTCTCGCCTTATTGGTTGAGCGTCTCAATAAATCTCGCCTAGGTGGTCGAGTGACAAAGGAGTCTCCACCGCTCGGGCGTCATTATAAAGTCTCGCCTTATTGGTTGAGCGTCTCAATAAATCTCGCCTAGGTGGTCGAGTGACAAAGGAGTCTCCACTGCTCGGAGCGCCATTATAAAGTCTCGCCTTATTGGTTGAGCGTCCCAATAAATCTCGCTTAGGTGGTCGAGTGACAAAGGAGTCTCCACTGCTCGGAGCGCCATTATAAAGTCTCGCCTTATTGGTGGAGCTGCCTCAATAAATCTCGCCTAGGTGGCCGAGTGACAAAGGAGTCTCCCTTGTTGAGCAAAGGCAAAGTCTCCCATGTTCGAGCATCCCCGAATTATTATATTCGTGGTACTATATTGTGAACTATTATGACCACTTACCCTTGATTACTTGACGCTTATAATTTTTGTGCAATGGGTTGTGTACACACAGTTGCAAGTTTTGTATGGGCGGAATTTGAACCGAGTGGATACACAATGCCTTTGCTTTGAGAACTATTTTCGTTGACCGAAAGCTTTGATTATTTCTTTCGAGTTTTCTTATTTTTTTTTTTGCTAAACGTGTTTACTCACCAACTATTTTCATAGTTGACCCGTTTTTCTCTCATGCATTTCAGGTGATCGTTAGTAAGCTTTTTCTACCAAGTCTTGCATAATGAAGTTTTCACTTGTCACTACAAATCATTATGTATAAAACATAATATTTTGGAATCTAAACTTTGTAATATATTTGTCGATGACGGCTAAACTAGTATTGTAATGGTGTATTCCTTCTTTAAATATTAATGTTGGTATGTTCTATTAATTTGTGCTTATGTTCCTCCGCTACACCTCGTGTTTCGCTTCCCATGAGGGTGTGACAGATTGGTATCGAGCCAAAGGTTATAGAAATGCCGATTTTCAAAAATAAAATCACACCTATAACCGAATAAAATTTTTTTGTATATTATTTTATTAAACATTGAACACCATTCGAGTCAACTAGTCCTATCGTTGCATCGTTACTCATAAATTATACATAGCCCGATCAACTATGTCTAATTTATGAAGAACCATGCAATGATAAGAGTGGTAGTTTTAAATCATGTTTAGTCGAGTCTTTAGAGTCCGGTCACCGTTGCATTGGTCGAGCGGGTATGCATGGCATGTTTTACGCTCACGTCTACATTACCGTATCTTATTTATACCTCTCTTTCCATCTTTCGACTTGTTAGACATAGCATGTCTCTGCTCGCCATGTTTCGATCACTATAACACATTACCACCGCTCGCACCTCATCCGACTTCGCTCGAATGTCGTTTACTCAACCCGATGTTTTGGTCCATCAGAAGATCATGGCCGCAAGAAACACACGCCAGAGGTAATCGTCCAAACTTGGCATTGGAAATAGAAGGCCCACAAGATCCGAACATTGATGTTTCCGCACGTGGTCAAGCATTCTATCCGGGTACCGAGGAAGCCCGCAACGCTTAACGGTACATTCTTTCGAACAACTACTTTATTTCGCGACATGATTTTGAGTGCAAACTTTCTCCCAATTCTTACCACGCTCACGACCTTGATTAACTCCGAGACCTATTGATATCGACCTTAGTTGTTATATATTTTGTTGATCGATTTGATTGTGTAAGCAAATCGAATATCGAGCGAATCTTTCAAAAGACTTCATTCAAGGATGTGGCATCCTACCTTTCTAACAACTTGTTTCCTAGCTTGATCTAGTGACGCTCTTGTTTGATGAGTTGCGAAAATCAAGCTAAGAGACAAGTTTACTCAAGTCGGTTTAGTTTAATCTCATGACAGCTCTTGTTTGATGAGTTGTGAGATTAAATTAGAATCGACTACCTAAAGGTCTTTGAGAGCTACGCTCGATATTGGATAAGTTTACCCTATCAACCGATCACGGCACGCACTTAGTTGAATGGGGAACCCGACGCATGGGCATTGATATGATCATTTAGACCGCTCAGACGATCATGAACTTTTAGAACTCTTGTCGAGGTTCGGACCATAGTATCGTTAATCGAATCACGGGACGTGATTCCACGACATGGGAAGAATGTCACAATTCTCAAATTCGGTCATTTCTTAAATTTAATATGCATCATATTAGTTCATTCATGGCATTTCATTTCACTTTAATCGCGTAAAATTTTATATTAAATAAACGTTATCGCGTGAGTTATTATTTTGAATATTTAATCCGTTACTTTCAAAATGATCCCGACATATTTTTAAACTTACATTAAGTTTATAAAACT
Organism: Chrysanthemum lavandulifolium; assembly: GCA_022545495.1. Lineage (NCBI taxonomy): Eukaryota > Viridiplantae > Streptophyta > Magnoliopsida > Asterales > Asteraceae > Chrysanthemum > Chrysanthemum lavandulifolium. The sequence goes on from CM040242.1 coordinate 162,433,548, forward strand.
ATATTTTGACTTTACCTAGTGTTTTAAATTTATTTCAGATACAAATCGTTAAATTTATATTATTACGACGTGTTTCTTAAAAATTACACGAAAATTTATATATCACTCAAATTTCACAAGGAATGTATTTTTACAATTTTATTATCTCATTACATTCCATTTTGATCTATTAAAATTTACTTTTACCTAAAATTACCTTAAATACAATAATGTATATTAAATCCTACAAGTATCCTTACATGTGCATTTACTTACATTTTATTCACAAATTTTACACAAGTAAGTATTAAAAGAAAAAAAATATATTGGGTAGATTCACCCCCAAAACCGCCTGGGGGGAAGGTTGATGATTAATTAGTTGTTGGACAATTTTTTCTACAAATATATATCTATACTCAAACTCTTTATTCAATCATGCACCTCATTATTTCAAGATAGCAAAGTGTTTCCTCTCTTCTTCTCTCTTCAAAACCGGTTCTACATCAAGCTCACCATGGATCATCATCAAAATTTTCTCAAGTGTTTTTACAATCTAGTTTATACTCTTTATAAGGTTTTGAAATAAAACCAAGAGTATTTAGGCTAATCCTTGTTACTTTCACCTCATCACTAACACTTGTAAGCATGTTTTATCATTTTCATGTTTCCTTTTCATTTTCATATGTTTCTTTTCATATTTGGAGCTTATATGCATGATATGTGATTTATACCATTTATTTCATGATTTTAGAGTTATTTATATACATATTGGTCATCCTATAAATATTCCCATGGTATTCTTTGGTCTTGATGGTGATTAGGAACCCATGACACCCTAAGAAGGTGTATGGTAGGATTAGATTAGTTTTGGAGTTGATTTGAAGGATTAGAATAGGTTTTGTCCGAGAAAACTATTTTCGATAACTATATATATAGGTTCTGTCCTTAATTCAATTTCTGGAAAAACCTACTGTTGGTACAAAGTTTTGGCCTTGATATTTAGAAAATATACTTTAAAACGAATCCGTGGCGCTTGAACGGAATAAAACGGACTTATAACGAAGCCGTGGTGAATTTTAAAGTTTGGCGACGAAATAAATACTTTTCGTAAATTTCAGCAACATATTTTTAGTTTGTTCGGTCAAAACGAGCCTTAAGCTTCACAAATTATTTCGACTTATCAAAAATATATTAGTTTACTTCGATACGGTTAAGGACATATTATACGTGAAAACGGATTTGAAACGACAAATATATGCACGCTTTCATAAAGTTGCCGAACTATTATTTTCTCAAAACTATATTATTTTTACGTTACAAGTGTTACATTAGTCAGAATTGACCATGTTTGCGGTTGTTTTTAACAAGGTTGTGAAACTTTTGGAACGAATTGTCTTCTAATAAAATCAAGTTCACCGACCATATTTTTTCAAAACAAAAAGTCGCTTTGTCAAGCGGAGTTATGGTAAATTATTTACGGATGTTCAAACTTGGCGAAACTTATTTTCTCGCATACGATTAGCCAAAATCACTATCTTTAACCCTTGATATATTTATGATCGAGACCTTTTGACGAAAACTCTTGAACTGAAACTTCTAGATATCGATACAAACTTTCCAAAACCGTCGAGTTCGTTTCTCTAACGATCGACGTACACCATTTTACGACTACTTTTCCAAGCCATTTTTGTTACTTTTATAAAAATTCCGACGACATTGTTTTGCGACGAAAGTGGTAATTTCACCAAAACCATTGTAGGATGACATTTTGACGTAAAACGGTAAAGTCATTTTGAAGGGTCTAGACGCCAAAAGAGTATTTTCGACGATTAGTAATATTTTCAAAACTCGCTAATGGTATAAATAACATACGGCGCATGCATAACATTACATTGCAACTCATGACATATCATATCATTCGTAATAGGTCCCGTTGACGATCACATTATACCTCGGTGTACTCACTTTTGTCATCACACCCGCTTACCAAGTGAGTAATCACATCCCCTTTTATCGCTTTACTATATTTTGGGGCGAAATGCATGAACCATATTTGAACTAAATTGATTTTTACTTCTATGAACTCTTTAGACTTGAACTTTTGAACTTGACCTAGAATCTTGGATTTAATTATGAATATATGACTTGCTGGAATTTATTGAACCGTACATGTTATGACCTTGTCCCAAAGTCTCCTCTGTTCGGAGCATCACTATAAAGTCTCGCCTTATTGGTAGAGCGTCTCAATAAATCTCACCTAGGTGGTCGAGTGACAAAGGAGTCTCCACTGTTCGGAGCGTCATTATAAAGTCTCGCCTTATTGGTAGAGCGTCTCAATAAATCTCACCTAGGTGGTCGAGTGACAAAGGAGTCTCCACTGTTCGGAGCGTCATTATAAAGTCTCGCCTTATTGGTCGAAAGGCCTCAATAAATCTCACCTAGGTGGTCGAGTGACAAAGGAGTCTCCACTGTTCGAGCGCCATTATAAAGTCTCGCCTTATTGGTTGAGCGTCTCAATAAATCTCGCCTAGGTGGTCGAGTGACAAAGGAGTCTCCACTGCTCGGAGCGCCATTATAAAGTCTCGCCTTATTGGTCGAGCGTCCTCAATAAATCTCGCCTAGTGGTCGAGTGACAAAGGAGTTCCACCGTCGGAGCGTCATTATAAAGTCTCGCCTTATTGGTGGAGCGTCTCAATAAATCTCGCCTAGGTGGCCGAGTGACAAAGGAGTCTCCTTGTTGGGCAAAGGCAAAGTCTCCCATGTTCGAGCATCCTCGAATTATTATATTCGTGGTACTATATTGTGAACTATTATGACCACTTACCCTTGATTACTTGACGCTATAATTTTTGTGCAATGGGTTGTGTACACACAAGTTGCAAGTTTTGTATGGGCGAATTTGGAACCGAGTGGATACACAATGCCTTTGCTTTGAGAACTATTTTCGTTGACCGAAAGCTTTGATTATTTTCTTTCGAGTTTTCTTATTTTTTTTTTTTGCTAAACGTGTTTACTCACCAACTATTTTCATAGTTGACCCGCTTTTCTCTCATGCATTTCGTGTGATCGTTAGTAAGCTTTTTCTACCAAGTCTTGCATAATGAAGTTTTCACTTGTCACTACAAATCATTATGTATAAAACATAATATTTTGGAATCTAAACTTTGTAATATATTTGTCGATGACGGCTAAACTAGTATTGTAATGGTGTATTCCTTCTTTAAATATTAATGTTGGTATGTTCTATTAATTTGTGCTTATGTTCCCTCCGTTACACTCGTGTTTCACCTCCCATGGTGGTGTGACATCATTCGCGCGGTAGCTAGACTAGAAGCGGCCAGATATTCTTAGCCTATGCACTCACAAAAACATCACGGTTTATCGATGGACATTAAGACCGCGTTTTGAATGGAACTCGAAAGAAGAAGTGTCGTGAGTCGCCCAAGGCTTCATCGACTTGGAACATCCGACTACGCCTACAAACTTAAAAGGCAATCTATGGATTGAAACAAGCTCGAGAGCGTGGTATGACGAACGTCCTCTTTCCTTATCCAAAACAATTTCACCAAAGGAACAGTTGATCCTACCTTGTTTACACAAAATGCAAAACGACATTTTGATTGTTTAGATTTATGCGGACGACATCATCTTTGGGTCCACTAATCCGAATCTTTCAAAACATTTTGAAAATCTCATGAAAAGCAAATTTGAAATGTCCATGATGGGGAACTAAAATTCTTTCTTGGTTTACAAATACATCAATCCCCACGTGGAATTTTTATAAATCAAGCTAAATACACAACCGAGATTTTGAAAAATCATGGTATGGATAATTGTGACTGCTGTCGAACACCAATGGTAACTTCACCAAAATTGGAGCCGATTTGTTTGGGAAACCTATTGATCCAAGAAATATCGAGCATGATTGGTTCTCTCATGTACCTCACCGCTAGTCGACCGTGATATTCATTTTGTCGCTTGCTTATTAGCACGGTTTCGTGCAAAGCTCACCGAACCGCACCTCAAAGAGGTTAAACGGATCTTTCTGCACCAAGACATCCATTCACAAGGGTCTTTAGTATCCGAAGGAACCGGATTGATCTAATTGCCTTTTCGATGCGGACCACGCAGTGATCAAGTTACAAAGAAAAGTACATCCGGAGGAGCACAATTTTGGGTGAAAAGTTAGTCACCGGTCTTCAAAGAAACAAGATTGCACCGCACTTTCAACCGCTGAAGTTGAGTATGTGTCTCTATCTGCGTGTTGTGCTCAAGTTCTATGGATGAGAACACAACTCACAGATTATGGCTTTACTTTCGATAAAATACCTATGTATTGTGACTCGAAAAGTGCCATAGCCATATCATGCAATCATGTTCATCACTCTAAGACTAAGCATATCGAGTCCGCTATCACTTCATCAAAGAGTACGTCGAAAATGGTATCGTTGAATTATTCTTCATGAAGATCGATTACCAACTCGCCGATCTATTAACTAAAGCCCTTCCAAAAGAAAGGTTTGACTATTTAGTTCGACGAATTGAATGCGAAGCCTAACCCCCGAGGAGTTAGAACGCCTTCTCGAATCTTCTTGAAAATGATTTTTCCAAAAGCTTCAGTAAATATTTTGAAAAACAAAATACAAAATTTGAAAACCAAAAAGCAAAATATAAAAATATAAAACTTTCAAAAATACAAAACAATATAAAATCAAAATCCAAAATATTCTTCTCACGACATGTCTCTTGTATAATCGATATTCTCAGACGCTTTAGAAATGTCATTCAACAATGATACGGGCATGTACAGATGCTTGAGCGAGAGTTCTTTAAATGTTTTCCAAAACATGTCGTTTCTCAAAAAATCTTAAATAATGGCTTTCAGATACATCAAGACGAAACCCGGACCAAAATGATGACTTTTGATTATTTACAAATCAAAACTCGTGTTTTTTAATGAAAATCACTAGTGTACGCCTGGCACTACATTTAAAAGCGGTGAGAAATCATCGATCTTGAGCACCTTTTCAAGATTGTTCAAAAGATTTTCAAAATCTTTCAAAATATTTTTTGCTCAAGATAACTCCTCTAAAATCCTTTAATTGATTATGCTTTATTAAAGGGGAGTATAAAACTAAAATGTTCCAAATTCATGCTTAAATCAAACCGCTTGTCTCCCAAAAGATTCTAAAATGTTGTTTAATCTGTTGATATCAAAAATATCACGAATATGCTATTTTGAGGGGAGGAGACGTGATTAAAATGTGATCAAAAGTTTAATGGTCGTTGTTTGAATCTCAAAATGAGCTCGACTCGCTTGAAACCAATGAATTGACGGAATCAAAGTCAAGAAATGTACCATCTCGAGAAACTTGTGATAGATATGCACCTTCATGGGTCTAACGTCCTTTTCAAGGAGTGTTTACAACTTCAAGTTAGTTACTAGAGCTAGTTGTCACCTAAAACCGACAATGGAACTCTTTAACTAGGCAACGAACTGTCTCGTGGGGAATTGTCTATCATGAGCCGATCAATTCAAAAATTGCGAACTCTACCCTCTATGTGCGATTTACATCAAAACTTATAAGCACATGTGAAGGGGAGTGTTTCGAAAATATAAAACTCACTGAGTGTTTCAAACATGTTTTCTATCATAAACACTCGAGAGTTTTTCAAGAAAATGGTTTTATGGCAACAATAGGACAGTCATGGAGTTATAAGGTGACTAAGGATAGAAATCATCCTATGATCCGCCAGAGTCGGAGGGATCTACCCAAGGACATAACAAATAGTTAGTATTAGAAGTCCTTAGGAATGATTGAAAAAGGAGTAATGTGAGAAAGGAGAAAGAAGGGTTGAAGAATTAAAAGAAATGTAAAGAAAGGGTGAAAAGAAATAGCCCTCCATATTCAACCTTAGGCGTAAACCGGGTTCAATTCATCTCGCTCTCGGTTGTCACTAGATGACGCCGGTATTGAAGACAAAGACGCTCATGGACCCAAAGGACGACCGCACTAAACCTTCTAGCCACTCAATTCCTCTCAAAAGGATTTGTTTCATTCTCACCGAACCCTACATAATCTATCGAATTTCTCTTAGAGATCGTTGGTATTGAAGAGAGACCTCTCCCTAGTCTCCGCCAGAAAACCAAAATGCACTAATCGAGTCTAGAGCCACGAGATTCATCAAAAGATCTCATAGGAACACTTGACATGACATCGCTTGTTGTTCATCAATAAGGACACAAGTGATATATTATAGAGTCCCACGCAGATCTTAGCAACCGCCGTAACATTTATGAAGTTTCACTTCGCGATCTTCGATGATTGAATGGAAACTCCCGCTGTGGTCAACATCAGCACCGACAAAGCAGTCACTTCGGTAACTCCCGTGATTACGCTTAGTGTGTCTCAAACTGCCTACGTGGGGTGATGCTTGTGTACCTCAAATGACTCATCCGAATCAGAGGTGTACTTGGTATATCGCGTTATCTCACTTGTGGGACTCAGTTCAGAACGGCCTCTGTGAGAATTAGAGACGTGTTTTCACACTATGTCGTTAACACCCTCGAAATTCAAACTTGTAAGTGCCGGAATCCGCTTATTACTAACCTGTTTTTATGTTTTCTTCTTATGGAAGCTCCGGAGCTGATTGACCGTGCAGATTCTACACGTGCTCATACCAACAACACATGAAAGTTCTCATCATAATCAAAGGCTACACAAAGTTAAAGATGATTCTTCGTCATTGTCAAAGAATCTACAAAGTATAAAGACTCGAGAACTACATCATTGGTAACAAAAAGACAAATAGAAGTGTGAGCATGGTGGAGAAAGGCGTGGAGACACCTAACCAACGAAGTTGACAACGGCAGACAACCACATTAACTGATCACAAAGCATGAAGGAACAAAGAATCAAGACTACTCTATATCTACACACAAAGTTCAAGCTCGAGAAAAGTAAAGACCTAATCAAGTGGAGCATCATTTGAATGACCACCCCTTAGGGGGAGATTGTTAGCCTTAATAGTTTTATTAGAAGTGATGGTCGCTCACATTTAGGAACTTTGTAACGCTGTGTTAGATATCGTCTGCAGAATAGTCAACGGCTCGTAGATCGGACTAAGCTAAATGGGTATTAGTTTAGTTGCTTGCCTTATATCCAATCCAACCCATGTCCAAGCCCACGAAGCCCATAGAAAGCCTTTTAGGCATCATGTATTCCAATCTATAAATACCCCTCAAATGGTCATTCGGGTGTGTGAAAGTGTGTGTGTGTGTGTGTGTTCTTCCTTTGCAATAAAACATATATTGTTTTCATCTTTATCTCCACATACACGGTTTGTATATAACATCAAGTCACCATCTTTCTCATCTTTATTTCTTTCTTCTAAGCTTAACGTTTGTGTTTGTGTTGAACGTGTTCTACGCGTAGCGTGGTTTCACGTGGTGATACTTGTGTTTGGTAAGTGGGTTTGTGATAAGGTTGATAAAAGTAAGGTCCAACATATATATATATATATATATATATATATATATATATATATATATATATATATATATTCATATATTATAAAATGAGGTGGTGTGAAAACAGTAGTGCCTCCTAAAGACTACACATCAGCACTAAATAGTTTGCTACTGTTGTAGCTTTGACTATGAATTTACCCACTTTTCCCCCTCATTCACGCCATCTCCATCCCCACCATCATTCTTCACCTAATTTTCTTGATTGAATTTCAGATATTTTCTTCAAAACGTTTTATCTTATTTTCTTTATTCAAGATCACAATTATTCTTCTTTTTTCCTGAAACAAAAAATGCTAACAAAATATCACATCAGACATGCGTAGATGCTGATATTGCTTCATCCATCATCCACAAATATGCTACTTTACGGGTATCAAAGAAAACCCCTCGTCCTTTTTATATGGTGAGCCCGATTCTTAAGTTTTACACGGTTGTCTTTTCAGGTTGCTTCCAAGTTTCTAATCTTGATCCGCTCCACTGCACAACGTAAACGGGTAACGAGCTTTATTTAGTCCATTTTTTTTCTTCATTTATGGATAAGCTGTTATGTATGACTTAATTTGTTAGATATCTGTGCTTGCTATTTGTCAACAAAGATTTAATGTGGATATTAAATTATTGAATATGTAAGGTAGATTTAAGTAGACTGGAAAACAGTTTCGTTCGCACAAGTTTCGGTTCCTTTTTCCGATTGACAGTGTCAAACTTTTGATTCCAATGTTTTTTTAAGTTTGGAGTTGTTCTCCTAAAATATAAACTTGCTGACTAAACATGAAACGTGAAAAGAAACATATGCGAAGTATTCAGAACTCTAATAGTTTTCTTGAAGATGCTTTCACTGATAGATTATTAGATATCCGTAGTTTAGATGTCGACCATAGGGAGGTTGTTGCACCCCCTGCGCAAGATACCCCTCAAAGTAGAACTCGATTTGATATGGAACAAATACAACATCCTATGAGCAAGGACATAGACTTATTAAACAAGAGAAAATATAGGAGAGAATCCATTATCAGATGGAAGAACAAAAAATTCAAAACCAATGCTTCAAAAGAAATTAACATGTCAGTTACAATTAATGATTCCTTAGAAAACATACGATCTTCAAGTCATTCTTCGTTTGTTTATAATGAAATAGCAGGTACATTGAATTTACAGGTTAATAGTATACTACAAATTTAAGTTGGATCGTTATTATGTACTAACAGTCTTTAATAAAAATCAGATAAGCAACACACTGAAATAAGTACTAGGAGACAAAGAACGTCAAATTCTCGCAGACAAGGTTGTTATTAGGTTTTTTTCCCTCTATATTTAGCGTTCAAATACGTACTTTTAGTATCTTTATATATGAATTAATAATTATGCTCAATGACAGGACGCATTCCGGCGACACGAAGGGACTTGTTACAATATGTTCCTTTCATGGCTTCGACGCTCCCTGCTATGCAAGATTGTCGTCATTGTGGTGCTGTCAAGCTCTACTCTGAAACAAAAAAAACTTTGCTGCTTAGAAGGTCGTGTTGTTTTGACTAACAACGAGCTTCCAGATATTCTCAAACAACTTTTGACCTCGACATCAGAAGAAGCAAAAACATTTAGAACATACATCAGAACATACAATAACCTCTTCGCCTTTACATCTCTAGGAGTGAAATCAGATGCCAATCTTAGCAAAAGGAACAAGGGAATATACACATTCAGGGTCCAAGGGCAAGTTTACCACTTCATAAATGATTTATTACCGGAGAACGGTAATGCTAAAAATCTTCAGCTGTATTTTCATGATACAGAGCATGAATTAGAAAATCGTTTAGCATCGTGTGATAGGCTATCTCAACACGCGCTTGAAATTTGCATGAAAACCCTTGAAAAAAATCCTTATGCTTGTTTCTTTCGAAGCCTTAAAGACATTCCACAACTAGACAACTATAAGATCATCCTTAAAACACTCCCGTCACAAGATCAAAGACGGTATAATAAGCCAGAGGTTTCGCAAGTTGCAGCGGTTTGGGTTGATGGAGATGAAAATGGAAAACAAAGTCATAGAAACATTGAAGTCAAAACTCACAGCAATCAATCTAGAAAGATTGAATACTATTATGGTTGCTATGACTCCTTGCAATATCCTTTAATGTTTCCGTTTGGAGAACTTGGTTGGCATCAGGGAATTTTAAAAAAAGGTGAAAAGGAAAATAAAAAATGAAAAAAGCCAGAACCAAGTGCTGCAAGTCTCATTTCCCCCCAGAATGCTATATATGTTGAAGATCCGCTCTTTAGGAAAGACGAAGGTAATAAAAGTATCATTTTGCTTCTTATGTTTAATTAATTAAGTTAACTTATGCATTGATGATTATTCATCTTTTGTAGTTTTGGCCCAGAAAGATGTAGACTGTAAATTCGTTTCCGTTAGAGAATATTATGCTTACAAGCTCCAGATTAGGAAGAATGAGAAGTCATGTCTGCTATATTTTGCTCGATTGTTGCAGCAATATATAGTAGATAACTATGTTAAACTTGAAACACAAAGGTTAGACTTCTTTAGACTACAACAACAAGATATTAGGAAAGAATTTCTTCAAGGAGTGGTAGATGCCATGGCAGCAGTGAGACCGAGGGTTCGGGTGTTGGTCAACGGGTTGTACTTCCTTCTAGCTTTATTGGTGGACCAAGAAATATGAGGCAGAAATACATAGATGCCATGACATTAGTGCAAAAATATGGGAAACCAGATATTGTTTTAACAATGACAGCTAATCCTAAATGGCCAGAAGTAAAAGAACGTCTCATGAGACACGAGGAAGCACAAAATAGAGCAGATGTGATTGTTAGAGTCTTTCATGCAAAACTTGAACAACTCAAAGAGGAAATATTTAAAAAAAAAAATATTCGGTGAAGTAGCAGCCTATACATATGTCATAGAATTTCAAAAGAGAGGTCTACCACATGCACATTTTTTGATCATATTGAAATCTCAATGTAAAATGTATACGCCTGAAGAATATGATCAAGTTGTGTCCGCCGAAATACCAGATGAAAAACAACATCCTCACTTGCATAAAGTTGTTGTCAAACACATGCTTCATGGTCCGTGTGGAAAACTAAACCCTAATAATGTTTGCATGAAAAAGAATGGCATATGCAAGAACTCATATCCAAAAGCTTATGCTAATGAGACCACTCAAACAATAGATGCTTATCCAATCTACAGAAGGCGTAATAATGGAGTTACAGTGACAGTGAGGAACGCCAAACTTGATAATCAATGGGTTGTACCATATAAAGCCTACCTGCTTGCTATGTTTGATTGTCATATTTATGTAGAAATTTGTTCGACAATTAAAGCAGTCAAGTATATATATAAGTACATATGTAAAGGTAGTGATAGAATAAGCTTTGCGGTGTCGTCGAACAATGGATCTACATTAGTAGATGAAATAGAGCAATACCAATCAGGTAGATGGGTATCACCTCCTGAAGCGGCTTGGCAAATTTTTAGGTTCCCGTTGGGTGATATAAAACCGGCTGTTATATATTTTACAACTACATTTAGAAAATCATCAGCCATTGACTTTTAGAAAGAAAGACAGGTTGGCTAATGTGGTGCAAAATCCGATCATAAGAAAAACCATGCTTACTGAATTTTTTTATATGAACATAACTGATCACCTAGCACAAAGCTTAAACCTGACCTATACTCAGTTTCCAGACCACTTTGTATGGCTACCAGATAAGAAAATCTGGAAATATAGGAAATTTGGTGATTTGGTAAGCCGGATAGTTGCTGCTCATCCAAGTGAAGGTGAACGCTACTACTTAAGGATACTCTTATCCAAGGTACGTTGTCCTAAGTCCTTTGATGACTTGAAAATGTTTAATGGAGTTCGAGTGCATACTTTTCGAGAAGCGGCATTATTACGTGGTTATTTGGTAGATGATAATAGCCAACAATTATGTTTAGAAGAGGCTTCTGTTTTCCACATGCCATATGAATTAAGGAGGCTTTTTGCCACACTTTTTGTTTTTTCGTGTCCTAATAGCCCACGAGATTTATGGTTAGCATATGAGAATCAAATGCTAGAAGACCTTCTAAGATCTAATCAAATGACGCTTAGAGAGGCTACGAAAAATGCACTACAAAAAATTAATGGGTTTTTGCAATCTATGGGTAAAAACATTCATGATTTTGATCTTGTGGCCCAAGATTTTTCGTACGCAGACCTACAAGACGAGACACGAGAAATTAGAGCTGAAAAGGACATAATTGTTTCTCAACAAGATCTAGAGGCAATATTCAAACTTAATGAAAGACAAAAAATAGCATTTGAAACCATAATTCAGAAAGTGGATTCAAATGAATGTGGTGCATTTTTTGTTGATGGACCCGGGGGGACTGGGAAAACTTTTGTGTATAGAGCTTTATTAGCTAAAGTTAGATCAGAAGGCCATGTTGCTCTAGCCACTGCCACATCAGGTATAGCTGCATCAATACTCCCTGGAGGCAGAACCGCCCATTCTAGATTTAAAATTCCACTTGATTTAGCAGAAGGAGCAGGTTGTAGAGTTAGCAAGCAAAGTTCTTTTGCAACTTTGATAAAAGATTCTAAGCTAATTATTTGGGATAAGGCACCCATGGCAAAAAGAACTGTTGTTGAGGCTTTGAATGATCTTCTTCAAGATCTTATGAACTCAACAGAACTTTTTGGTGGAAAGGTTGTTGTACTTGGAGGAGATTTTAGACAAACACTTACAGTAGTGCGCAAAGGAACTAAATCAGAAACAATGGATGCATGTCTAACAAATTCTGTATTATGGCCATCACTTCAGAAATTATACTTAGAAGAAAATATGAGAGCTTTGTTAGATCCTATGTTTACTAAATTTCTTCTCGAGGTTGGTAATGGAACAATAGCCTTACATAATAATGACATTGTAAACATTCCAACCTCCATGCTCATTGAGACACATCCTGAAAATGACCCATTAGATGCTCTCATAGATTATGTTTACCCAAACATCCAACTAGAGTCATTAACCACCTCTTGCACTTTAAATCGTGCCATCTTGACTACAAAAAATATTTTTGTCGATGAGATTAATGCCATTCTGATAACAAGGTTCCCTGGTGAAGAGACAGAATATGTAAGCTTTGATGAGACCTTAGATCGAAATGACCAAACAGAGTATGAGGACTTTTTTGCATTCACTTACACCAAATGGTATGCCACCTCATAGGCTCGTTTTAAAGCAAAATTCACCTATCATCTTGTTAAGAAACTTGAATCCTACCGAAGGATTATGCAATGGGACTAGATTAATTTGCAAAGATTTGAGAAGAAATGTCATACATGTAGAGATTGCTTTTGGAGACTTTGCTGGTAGACGTGTCTTTATCCATAGAATACCTTCGCAACCTCCAAGTGGTGAAGAGTATACAGTCCTATTCAAACGGTTACAATTCCCGATCAGGTTATGCTTTGCAATGCCTATAAACAAAGCACAAGGTCAAACACTTGATTTTGTTGGCGTTTACCTAAAGGAACCAGTTTTTTCTCATGGACAATTGTATGTGGCGCTTTCACGTGCAAGAACAGCTCAACACGCAAAAGTTCTTATTAGGCCACCTCTATTAGATGGGTTGTAATATGATTATCACGCTGGCTACAATATCTTATCCAAGCAAGGTGGGTACCCATTCTGGTTTATAACGCATTATGATTTGAAAAGATAGATTGTTAATTTATCAAAGAGACACCTTGTCAGCTATATGACCAAATTTGGAATTGCAAATTAAAAAAGGTTGGATGTGTGTATTCGTGCAGCTGTACATACACACACTATGTTGAAAAGCTAATAGTAGTATCATTTACTACTGCACAATCCAAAGAAAACATGGGAAATTATGGGTTATAAATTGTGTTTTTTATATTTATAAGCTTGATATTTAATATTTATGTTTTGCACGTTTGTCGGGTTGATATACTATTAGTATTAATCAGTTGATGTTGTGTTTAGTGGCAGGGTATTCATCTTAATGATGACATTTCCGTGTCAGTTGGGGAGAAAAAAAATGTTGCATTCATACATGCTCATAATGCAACATCAGTTATCTAAGTGAATGAAACTGTAAGTTGTCAAGGCATATAAATTAGATGAAGTGCGTCTAAAGTCTCTCAATCTAAAATGCATGGAACAAAATATGGGATAAAAAAAATGGCAAGCTGCAGAGGTGCTCGTCTTATCAACGGTTGTGGTGAATGATGTTTGTTATGAAGATGAAACTTTTTTTCTTTTGACCAATTATGTAGGGGATAAGGTTTTTATTTGGATTATAAAATGCTTTTTCAATTGATGATTCACGTAGCATGTTGGGATGATGCTGCAAATGACATGAATTTGGTAATGTTCTTAAGCTTTATTTAACTAATTATTATTGTTGTTTTCAAAAGTCGAAACTCATTCCCATTAAACATTTGCACAGCCATAAAAAAACGAACATGGAATCACTTCGTGCTTAAGACGCCTAAAAGAATTCCCTAATATATATATATATATATATATATATATATATATGTGTGTGTGTGTGTGTGTGTGATGTACATTTTAAGGAATATAAGTATATGCACAAGTTGTAAATACTTATTTATGGATGTACTGAGTCTTACGAGCCAAGCTCGAACCAAATTATATTATCTTATATTTAAAGTTTATGTTTAAGTAAGACATCGTTACATATGAATCGAGCTTTTCGATCCGAAACCAAATTCAAACTTTTTGAGCCGAGCTCGAGCTCAACTCTATAAAGTTTATCGAGATGTCGATCCGAGCTCGAGGCAAATTCAAACTTATTCGAATCGAGTCGAGCTCTGCTAAAATTCTAGTCGATTTGACTCGTTTACGCCCTTAGTCTATACATGTTTAGGGACAAAAAGAACCAACAAGATAAATTGGGCCATTTGATGTTTATCCTACAAAGCAAGCTTGTGGTCGGGCCAAGTTTAGATTTTCATGTGAACACCACAACTATTTGCGCTTTTCTAGTTTTCTCTCTTTATTCTTACATTTAAACGTTGAATTTGCCACTCTAAGTCCAACCGAGACATTTTCATAAAACAATTTGTTGAGAATCTCAATGTAAGTACAATAACCTATATAAATTAATAGTCAATAAATTAATAACCTCGATAAACTTAATAATTTATCCAATCTTAATTTGAGACTAGTCCAAATTGGACCTTAATCGATAAAATAATAAGATAATAAATTTTTCAAAAGCTCAATGTATATATGTTAGTCCTAACAAAAATATAAATTAATAATTACTAAAAAATTTCATATACATATATGTGATACACTTCAAAATTCTAAGATTTTTTAGTAAAAAATGTATGAGTTTTGCTAATATGTGCCCACTAGAGATATCTGAATGTGTATTCAATGAACACTTGTGTTTTTCCCAAATATCACGTCTACTATTAATCTAAGAGATATAAAGTGGGTGCGGACACTTTATTCTAGAAAGAGAAACGAGAGAGAAAATACGAAAGTCTCGCAAGACATTTGGATAACACAAACCTCATTACTCATGAGGTAGGGGTATTTATATCCATATCTACGTCTAGCATCCCCTCGCAACTATACAAGTGTTGCAAAGTTATATTGCTATCGCAATGTACAACAATGTTACACAACATACCCTATTCTATAACAAAAGATAAATAGAAGTCTTTGCTCTAATGATTTACACTTTTCGTGTTTCAACAATCTCCTCCTAAGGGTAGATCATGCAGGTCTTCTATTTATGGGCTTCTTGTGGACTTCAAATCCCGTATCCAATTCATTTCTCCATGAATCTCCAGATACTTCAAACTCTTAGTCGTTCTTCCAAGTATTGAGCAAACAGTCTGTAACACCTCGAAATTTCAACGTGGCAGCGGAAGGCTAATCGAGGATATTACTTCATACATCATAATCATAATCATAGAAAATGACTCTAAAGGAGACGTTTTGGAACCGTTGTTATCATTCAATGAAAACTTAGTATTCATGGTTACAAAAAATATTCCATATTGTTAAAGTTGCACAAAATATATAGTTCAAGTTTTTAAAGAATAATAACATTATTTGATGCCAATCAAAAGGGTCTTGTGCCAACTCAGTGCCAAGTTATGCTTCTTTTTAATTACCTGAGATAAACATGCTAAAAAGTCAACAAAATTGTTAAGTGAAATCCATAGATTTAAAATTAACTAGTTGAACACAAGATATAGGTGATAACTGCTTCGAAGTACAAATACCAGGAAAAAACGTAGTATTGCTCTAAGCTCATTACACACAAAACGTTAACTGTTGTATCATAAAAATAATATAAGTGACAATGCCTCCGAGTAAATAGTTGTCAATTACCTAAAGTAATTCAAATATAGTGCGCCTTGTTATTCTATCTGAATAACATAGACGGGATTCATCAATCCCAATAGATCTATCCACAATATTCGGGTTCACTCGCAGTAACTAATGGTTCATGATAATGGGGTCTTTTGGCATTAGCGGTACTTAGGAAATAATAGATTAGGCATAGCACACATTTGTAAAATGACTTGTGTTCAAATTTATAGCATGTGTCTCCCTCATGGGAATTTGTAAAACATGTAAAAGTGGGGCTATGAAATCACCTCAGTGGTATAGTAGCCAAGACATAGCAATATTTCAAATGTGTAAGGGAAACGGCTCCAACACGCGACCTAGATTAATTTGGAAAGTCTTAGGCTTCGATGGCTTATGTTCATGACCTTAACGAATAATGTTTGAAAGATAGTGTTTGCAAGACATTTGTATCATTATTACTTGTGTTGTAATGCTTAAAGTTCAAAAACAAAGTTCTTACATAATATTTAAGTTGTGTATATTATATTAAGGAATATATAAATATATGTGATCTCGATGTTACGATGTATGTAAGGCACTCATCTTGTATTTAACAAAAGTTAGTGAATGATAAGTTAAAATATTTATTTTAAATATTTTAAGTTAGTGGATGACAAGTTATATAAAATGTTTGTTTTATTTATTTTTAAGTTATTCGATAGTAAATCATATTATTCGTTTGAAAGATAACGTTGTTATTTACATTTCGAAATCGTTAAAATTTTAACTTAAATGCAAGTTTTTATAAAAATTGGCGAAACTCGTTTGTAAATGTAAATTTTCACAAATATTCCAAAGTTACAAAATTAACTCTCAACTAGTAAAAAGTTACACTTTTTACCCAAAATCTAAAGACTTCACATTTTTAGTCCAAAGTTGAAATGTATACCTTTTACACATAATTTCTAAAAATGACAATTTCTACCCTCAGTTTTTATCCTAATATCACGGTTTCCTGTTTAAACCCGAAAGTTTGCCAAAGTTTACATTTTCCACCTAAGTTCCGTAAAATTTGCATTTTTAGTCCAAAAACAAATAAATTGTAAAATTTAGTTTTCTTTTAAGGTGATACGTTCATGTGCCTTATTTTGCGCTTATTCAAACTGCTTATTCCTTATGAGCTTATACGAAATGGCTATTGGGCTTTAAGGCCCAATCAAGGCCCGATAGGTTTAAAAATTGGATTTTAAGTTCTTTCAAATTTTAGAGCTTATTTTGTGATTTACTAGTGTGATTCTAGCTTATCAAAATTGCTTATTAGTCCAAATTAATATAAAATCGTTTTGGGCTACAATGCCCAGTTAGTGTGCGTTTGGTTTAAAGAGCAAGGCATCTTTTTGAGTAAAAATAAATAGGGCTAATAACCTTTTAAAGCACTATACTTGTAAAGAATAACAGTTTTGCGTAGCGAACTAAAAAATAACTCTTTTTGACATTAAAGTTTACATTTTTGTCTTTCTTTAAGTATTATGACCATTTTACCTTTCGAAAAATATTTATAAAAAAAAAAGAAATTTGAAAAAAAAAATCTGAAATTTCAAAAAAAAAGTATTTCGAAAAAAAAATATTCAAAAAAAATTTTGGAAAAGAAAAAAAAAAGTATTTCGAAAAAAATTTAGAAATGGTAAAATGGTCATAATACTTAAAGAAAGACAAAAATGTCAACTTTAATGTATAAAAGAGTTATTTTTAGTTCATTCTGTAACCCAGATTCTCGACAAGATTGGCTTTAAAAGGTTATTAACCCAAATAAATAATGTTCCAAACAAGACCACACCTAGTTGAACCCAGGTTGTTTGTGTGGAGACTGAGCGACCCAACCAACTGAGCTAGGAGCCCTATTGCGATTTGATTCATAGCTTAAATGTAGTTAATGAGCACTTATCTGTTTTATTTGGTTATTATATGTGCTTAGCTATCAATGAGCTTTGGTGTTTGCATGCATAACGTGCATGTGTACTATCATATTAATAAGTTCCGTTGGCACTCCTAAGTCCTATTAAGCTCTCATGCTTATGAAAAATCTCAACGTTTACAAGGGAGGGACCAAATGAGCTCAAACGAGTCTGTTAATACAAATAAACCGTAAAAACGTTTATTCATATTTAGTGATCTCGTTGTGTTTTTTTTATAACAAATATAAAGTTATCATAAGTAAAATTATAAGAATACATATTACGACATTACGTCTAGCTTATAGTCAAACATAATGTAGTCTTCACATGTCATCATCATTGTCATTAAGTTGTCAAGACATTATCTTTCGAAAACTCAAACTTATGTTTATTTTCCAATGTTGGCCAAAACAATGTTCTAATGCTGTACTATTTGATTTAATGAATGATGGCATCTTTTATTATCTTGTGCTTGTGTCTTTACTTGTTACATCTCGTGTTTCCGCTTTAGCGGGGTGTGACAGTTACGAACTAATGTGAGCGATGTTAATAACTTATGTTTACTGTGAAACGAAACTGTTAGTGATATTGGTTATATGAGGCAATGATGAATTTGAACGCGTTTGATTAAAGCCATGAATCTCCGTGTCTTGGCTAGGCAAACTATTAGGTTTGCAGTCATGCCAGATGTATCCGCTTTTTGAGATTACTAATTAGTCTGAGCCTCATATTGTGAACTGAAAATCACTGACCTATTATCGATTATATGGGCGGCTCACAACATATTAAGGTTTCATTGTGTGTGTTTCAATGGGTGCATTTAGGGTGTGTGATCAAGGATGAGGTGTAATCTGGGAGTGAGCTCAATTTGTCTCAGGTTTTTGGTGAGCGTTATGATGGTGAGAACATCTTTCATAGAGGTTATTTGTGAAGTTGTCAAACAAATTGAATCCAGTGATGTTTCAACCATCACTTCTGATATGGAAGATATTGAAAAGCTGGTGTAAAGCATTCACATTGTATCACTTTTTTTAAAATCATTTTTGATGAGAAAAGATTTTGTTACTATATTGTTCATAAAACTGAAATGTCACAGGTTGGACATAACAACAGTTGCAGATGGTATTCAGCTTTAACAGGTACGTGCAGTGGACAAGCTTTGGATAAGCCGATGAAACTGGGAACCATGACAATGGTATGAATCTTAATATCATGTGCTTCTTACTATCCTGTGCTTTTAATACTTGGTTCACCTTATTTGCAGCCTTATGAGTTTATTTAAATTTTAAAAATCTGCAGGATAGTTTTTCGTTTGCACATATTGATAAAAATAACTTTTAGATGATTTTTTGGTTGATTTGACTACTGTATGTTATTGTAGGTCCTGTAGTAGCCAAAGCTGTGTTTGTAAATCGTGAAGAGATTCCAGTCTATCGGATATATAGACATCCGATGAGTTGCTTAAAAACCGACTTGAGCCGTTGGTATTCACAATTTGTGACGATTGTCATATAATATTTGACATGTGAGGCAGCTTGAGTAGTTTGCTGATCTTTAGGTTTCTCATAATTAACCACTTTTATTTGGTGGTTTGTTATGAGTAAAGGCGACTTGATTTTTTTTTATCCCTAATTAAGGTTAAATTATGCTAATGTTCTCATACTTATATATTATATTCATATATCGTCCATATTTAAAGAATGTCTCATTAGCTGTTTGTATTTGCAAGAACAAAGGTGCAGTGGGAGTTTAAGAAGTTTAAGTAGGATAATCTTTTTATTTTGTTAGGTTGATTCCCTAATCTATCTTTCGAAGGCTGATCTCAGATCTATCTCGCAAGTATAATGGTGTCATTTTGATGTTTTTGAGCCATCTATGGTAGTGAAGTAAAGTAGATTGGTGAACATAAATGTGGTTTAGGTGGTAATCATTTTTTGGTTTAGATAGATCTATTGATTCTTCTTTTTTATACGTTTAGCGATGGTTTTTTTCTTTGGTTATGTGTTGGATGATGTGATTTCATTTTAGTGATTGTAGCATGAAATTTAATCATCCAATATAATTGTCGTTACCTTCTTAACAAGTTACCTCATGAAAGTGGCCGTGGAATTAGTAAACAAAACAAGAGTTAGATCAAATAAGAAAAAAAAATTAAAATGAAAATGATTAAAAAAAAATTACAAGCACAAATTTTAGATGCACATATAAATATAAATGCATATCCTCTCAAAAATCGCACTCTAATTTATACTACTTATAAAGCACGAAAGAAAATCACTCTTAATTTTAAGACGTACAAGAAATTAAACATAGTTTACAACACTTTAACGCACCCAATTTTCAGAATTACAACAAAGTAAGCATATTGTATAACAAAATAAAGCGTTGTGTCATTTTAAGACCAAAATTCTATAAAACAACATTAATGCTATTAAAAACACCCTTTCACCAAAAATTACAACCATTTAAGCACAATGTACAATAGTTTCAACCAATTTTCAGATTTACAACAAAATAAGCATAGTGTACAACAAACTAAGCATGATGTAATTTTCAGACTTATTTTCAGACTTACAACATTAATGCTATTAAAGTGGTTATGTTATTAATGACTATAATGACTACTACTTACAAGAAAAGAAACATAGTGTACAACACTTTAATGCACATAATTTTCAGACGTACAAGACAAGAAGCATAGTGTACAACAAAACACCACATTAATGCTATTTAATGTAGTCAATTATTTAACTGATCAATAAATACAATTAATACAGTTATTAAAACACCCCTTACATAAGAAATATAAATTATCAAACATATTGTACAACCAAATCAAACACAATTCTTGCATTAAATTTCACTACTACAAATAATAAAGCACATTATACAAATATTCAAGCCCGAATGGGTAATGTGCCAATGGGCTTGAGCCGAATCAAGCGCGGACCAACGGGCTCGAGCCCGAGCAAACACGGGCCAACAGGTTCGAGCCCGAACGGGCACGGGCTATACGAAATTCTTGATATCGGTAAATTTATTGTTAAAAAAAAACATAATAAACTAAAATACATTATTCATCAAAAAATTTTATTTCAAGGTACCGGCCGCTGCAACGCGCGAATACCCTGCTAGTTTGAAATGCTTAATTAAAAATTCTTTTTATTTTTCTCATTTTGATTTTTCTTCTTACTAGATCCTTTCCCAACGAAACAATTTGCAACTTCTTAGACTAACTTCATATAATTGAGCCTTTGTTTTAAAAGCTTGATGTTGGTATCAGCGTTCTGGACGAATAATGCCAAAATGTCAAAGAAAGCCACATTAAGAGCAGGAGGTATGGTAACGGACCACCTCGTGTTAAGCCTTAACTCGTTTGCGTTAAGGTGCGTTAACCACACTATCGTTTGCGTTAAGGGTGTGTTAACCCCTTAACGTCGCGTTAAAGTTACGTTCAAATAAAAAAAATCACAAACACCCCCTAAAACGGCAATACTAGCCGTTGGGTTTTTTTTTTTTTTTTTTTTTAATCACTTACACCTCTGAACATAAGCGGCTAGTTTGCTTTAAAAAATAAAAATAAATAAATATTCCCACCACTTTAAATACCCAATTAACACACAATTTTTTTCACACTTCTACAGCTCAATCTAATCTATCATATACTTTCATTTGGTAAAAAAAATGTCGGGAGGCAACAACAACAATGATTCTTTCTTGAATCTCCTCGGTGGGTGGAATAACTCTAACCCGAACGCGGGTTCATCATTACCCAACATATCTTTTCCTAACCCACTCGGTTTGTCGAGCCAATAACTTTACCTACAACATCAACGATTTCTATATTGGGAACAAAGCCAACAAAACACAATAAACACCAATTTCCAAAATCTACAATTCTCACAACATTCAAAAACCGAAACACATGAGGTTTCCGAAACACCTACGTCTCCTCCAAAGCCCAAAAGTCGTGGTAAAAGAAAGTCCAAAAAATCCAAAGACCCTGAACCAATTGATGAGGATGAAGAAATTATCAACTTCTTCCCTACATTTTGGCAACTAAAAGAGGAACAATTACTTGCCACCTGTTATGTAGCCGCTACGGAGGATCCATTTCTCGGGCGTGCACAAGATCGCGATACGTTTTGGCAGCGGGTAAAAAATGAGTTCAATAGTCTCAATTTTCAACCACGCAACAAGGATATGATAAAAAACAAGTGGAAAACGTTGAACCGTGATTTCACAAAGTTCAACGCGTATTACAAATGTTCAAAACGGGAAGAGAAAAGTAGGGAAAGTGAGATGGATATCCTCAAACGGGAGAAGAAAATGTATCGTGACGAGCACAAAACTGCGTCGTTCGCCAACGAGGAGGCTTGGGAGGTTTTGCGTGGTCATAAAATATGGGACGCGCCAGATCCGGTTGATTTAACCGGCGATGTCCCAAGCCAAACAAACGAGGCTTTGTTTAGTCATGATGAACAACCACGTCCCATGGGCAAAAAGCGTGCTTCGAAGAAAGCCAGATCCGAGAGCACAACAAGTACCGGGGGAGCGAGCACCGGGGGAGCGAGCACCGGAGGAACGAACTCGTCAAGCCAATTCACATAGACTATGACAACTGAGTTTCGTATAAAACGGGAAACCGCCCAAGCGGCGCATCGGGCGGCCCAAGTAAAAGATGAAACGATAACAAGGTTGGAAGAGATGAAATTTTTGATGATTGACACTGACGGCAAGGATCCAAACGTTGTGGCTTGATCAATGAAGAAAAGGACCGAATCATAAAAAAATATAACTTGCAACATCGTCACTAGATTTAATTTTATTTTCGTCATTTCCTTTATGTTGTAGTTTGCTTTGTGTTGTGTTTTTTTATTTCGTATTTTTTTTCGTTATAACATTTTTTTTTTCGTATTGTAATATGTTTAAGAATTAATGATATGTTTTTTAATAAATGAAGTATTAGTTTTAGTTTATGAGTTGAATTTGAAAATATTTGAGTTAAAATGAGTTAAGGTTGAGTTATGATAAGAGGTGTTTTTTTGTTGAGTTAAGGTGGAAGTTGATGTGGCGCTGACGTAACAGTGTGTTAAAGATTAACCCAAGTTATGATACCGCTTGCTCTAATAAATGCTCAAAATTACTTTTAATTAGTGTGACTTCCAAAACTACTTTTTATTTGTGTGACTTTCTTTTGATCAATAATTCCATATAATTTTTTCTTGCTTAAAAAAAATATTGAAACCTAGATTTTAAGATTTTAGATGTGCATGATATACGACATGTTAAATTCTGCTTACAACTTTTTCCTATGCTCTATAGAAATTATCTAGAATAAGGTGAGATTTGAACCGAACGGACCGACGACCGGACCGACCGACCATCGATCGACCGGACCGACCACATTCGTCCGGTCAGCGATCTCGGCTTTTAAAATCGGTCTCGGTCCGGTCCGGTCGGACAAAACCGACCCAAAACCGACGAATTTGGCGTTTTGGACCGAGATGACCGAGACCGACCGGACCGACCGGACCGAGACCGGACCACCAAATCGGTCGGTCTCGGCCTTGCTTTTGGCGAACTTCGGGATCGGTCGACAAGATTGGTAATCTAGAAGGATGAAGACAAGATTGGTTAGGTAGGAAAGTTTCGTTGTTGTCATTTAAGAAAGACACAACCTAATTAACCATAAATGCCAGAAGTGGTTCTTGTTAAGAAATTCAAAGTAGCATTATGTCAAGACAGAATTAACATAGAAAACTTGTTCTTTGAATTAAAGTAAAATAGACGTTTTTCTAACTTATGTTGTAGCGTACGAGTATTATGTTATTCTTGGTGTACGTGTTCCCAACACTGAATTATATTGTTTGCGATTTACGTGAATTGTCGCCTACATGATGATTAAATGACCTGTTGTCGATTTTTCCATATTCATTGGGAGTAAAAAGAGGTTAGCAAGAGTAAGAAGCTATCTATCAATCATTACAAGAATGAACATATCTTGCAAATGGGTATGGCAAAAAGTGCCCAAAAGAGTTAGGAAACAATCATTTTGCAAAATCTCATGATGCTGTTCATAATTATTATCCTCAAATTTCACAAAGAAATAGTAAAAAAGTAAGTCAAAAGAAAAGTAGTTTGCATCTCAAGGTTATCCAAGCTAAGAGCATGATTAGCTCACTCTCTTTTTTGATTTGGGAGTTAATTAGCACAATTTTATTTTTTTTATTTTTTTTAATGATTTACACATTTTAATGTACAATCTGAAAAAGCAGAATATAATAAATGTACAACTGCTTATAGCAAAAATTAAAGTATGCGTATTAAAAAATAAAGTGCGTAAATCACCTCCCATGTGATATATATTTCAAAAGAAAATGAGCTAGGTTAAGTTCTTGAACGTGTTTGGATAAAAATCTCACTAATGAACAAAGTTGTCTTTCAGGGTTGGCGAGGTGCGCGACAGTCGAAAGAGCCAAAATTTAGAGGCCTCAAAATTGTTCCGTTAACAATTATATACATATGTACATATTTTTTTTTAATTACAATTAATTGAGGAAATATTTTAAATAGGTCATATGTTTAACATTTAAAGAGTTAGTTTGTATTATCTATAATAGTTATAATGGGTTTAAGACTTTCTCCTTTATTAATTATTTTAAGACCACTATAAATATAATTTTAAACAAATACTACCTTATAAGCATTATTTACAATTACTTAAAGCATACATAAAGCTAAAAAAACACTACTTATCTAATACAATTAATACACTATTAAAAACATCTATTCACCAAAAAAAATATAAGTATATAATTAAATGGCCAAATATTACAGATCTCAGAATACAATAATCGAACCCAACTCACAAACCTAAATCTAAACACAAACAAGTTACAAACTGAAAATTACAAAGATATTATAAAAGGAAAAGATCAAATCTTTAAAAAGATTCAAACACAATTCATCATAGATCTTTTTTTTTTAAGTTGAACTTCTTTTAAATATTCGAAAGGTATAAAGATAAAACCAATAACATAACTGTTATGATTTTTCTTTCATTTGGTTAAATAAAACGAAACAATACCTGCCCGAGACAACAAACGATCTTGAAGTTGTGATCTTCGTAACCTTCGAATTAAATTAAAGGGTGCTTAGGCGTTTGGCTATAAAGTGCAACATTCAACGAGAAGTGTTTGTGTTGTGATTCGTGTTCTACAAAAAGAAAACAAGAAGCATAGTTTGTTGTTTGTTTTTGACTTTCGGATTAACACAAAAAAAATATTTAGATCTAAAAGCTAGGAGTTTAGGCGGCTACGTATGTGAGTTGTGGTTGCACAATTTGGTATGTGTTTTTAGGGTTAGTAAGTATGCGTGTTACTGTATTAAGGTAATGTTGAGATAAGTATTTTATATAAGAGTTATGATCAAATAAGAAGAAATATAAAAATGAGAAGGATAAGACGAAACCATCACATATTTCAGATGCATCTACAAAAATAAATGCATTTCCCCTTAATATTTTCACTCCTATTTGAAATGTGTGGCTAGAAAATTTTCTTATTCTTCTCATTTTAATTTTTCTTCTCACTTGATCCCTACCATTTTATATAATTGGGCTAATCCGAGTCTTTGGGTTGTTGGACGGTTATTCAAAATTCTACTAGGTTGATAACATACAGGGCCAGACATTGAGTTGATAAATATGGTTTTCATAATAATACTAAATGCAATTTGTGACAAGAGTTTTGTTTACGATAAGCTTTCTCAATTTCTGAATTCTTTCATATTTCTTTGACTTTTAGTTTTTAACCATATTAAATTGTCCACTCATCTTAAAACTATACTTAACGCAATGTAAAAAAAAACAAGTATTCGTAGATATTTGGAATGTTTACAACAACTTAACTAGACAATATTTGAACATTAGAGGATTAGACATATCTTACTAGATTTAACTGTTCACCATATAATATACAAAAAACAAAAGATGTTAGCTATTGCAGTTTCTGAGGTTAAAAATTTTGAGTATAGACATGTTATTGGTGATGAGAAAAAGAAAAATCAATACTATAAAATAAAAATAAAAAATCATGTGTATTATGTTAATCGGGGAAAATCAAGTTTTGCATGTAGAATTATGCGCATTTGCATTGGTATTGCTTATCGTTATTTTAATTAAAAGTTGACATTCATTCGTAAAGTTATTGGTAGAGAAAACGTATAAATTAAACACATTTGTTCGCTATAAAATTAGTCACCAGATACATGTCATCGCATTGCGCTATAAAACGGCGACACTTTTTTAAAACATTTGTTTTCGAAAGTCTCATCATCTATGACGAGACTCGGGTATTAAATGTAAAGAACTCGGGACCCCCAAATAACTCGAGGACGACCCTGATGACGAGACGATATTTCAGTCTAGCAATTAAATTCTTCCGAAAGATGTGACATGAGTATGAGTTTCGTAAGTACAGTTGTATGTATGTAACGTATTCTTCAAATGATTTCTAGCTAGAAAGTCAGAAAGATAAACCATCATATCTGTAAAGAAAAGAAAAAAAATGATTCATGAGCGAAAAATCAACATAACATTGAAAATATGATACGTGACAGATTCATATCATTTTCATGAATGGCATTCCCTTTTAAGACCATTCACCTTCCTTCCCTTTGTTATTCATAATTTTAATGCAAAAGCAAGACTGTTAATATAATTTCTATAATATGAAAACTAATAAAACATAACTTTCATTTAGAGATAACAAAAGTTCAAGTCGATCATTTGATGTATAGTCAAATTGGACTCTAAAAGTGCTAGTTGTTATTTTTTATAATTAAAGAAGTTAGTTTAGATTATCTTATTATATAATATACTAAAAGGCATTGGGGTATGAACAAGAATGCTCATTAAGAACAAGAACTGCTCGCTGAAACGAATACGGATGAACAGTTAAAAAAAAAAAAAAAAAAAAAAAACTTTAGCAAATTCATTCCGTGAATAAAATGATCGAAAGAACGCACTCCGTACAAGAACGCGGATTAACCCGCTAGTTTAAACTAAACCTCAATTGGACAATGATTGGTGTGGCTATATAATACCCACATCTATATATATTTATTTTCTATGGGGATCAACTATTCATATATATATATATATATATATATATATATATATATATATATATATATATATAGTATCTTTATTTTCGTAACACTTGTAAGTCAAGAATCATGGAACCCCTCTTAACCGTTAGATCTTTTCATCAATGGATGAGATGACTTGTGCCATTAATGTAATTAGTTAAAAGATTAGGTTATTATTTGTAAAACATAAAGGGTATTATAGTAATTTTATCATTATTAACTATCCCCACTAATTGTGGAATTAACTAGGTCAAAAACTAAAATATACGTTTCATTTTCTCCCGTAACTGCTGCCTCCTCCATCAAAAAAATTAATCACTTTTCTTCTCCCTCACCCAATCATAGATCGTGAATCACCATGGTCGAATAAGAAAATAATAGATCGGGAACCACCACCACATTCCGGCAACGTGGAGTCATAAACACAATCACGCCAGATCCAAATTCATCTTGTTGTTATCATCACATGTGTAAGCCTAATTAAATCAACTGTATTTTATTTTATTGATTAGAACATTACGGCAACGTGGTATATGGATGAAATTTTCATTTTCCGTTTTTGTGAAGTTTTATTAAACTAGAATAGTTTATTAGTTATTAGTTATTTGGTAAGTGGTAAACTAAATTGAATTTACATGATTATCGTGTTCTGTCATTAGTTGAGGGTATTTTATACATTTTAAGAAGTCAATTTTTGTAGATTCAATATAGACTATGTTCTTGGTCAAACGATGCAATGTAGGAAAAGGATTTGTGTTGTAAATAATTTCATAAACCAAGTTCTTTCATCTAGTGTAGCTTTTATTCATGTTTGATTCAGTGTACCTGAAGTCATTGCATTGCCTATCACTGGTGGCAGCATCCCCTTTAATAGTATAATTAAACAATATTTTTAAGTGCTAATTATAAACCTGTGATGCGTCCTTAAAAGTCATATTCAACTTTAGGTGCCTTTTACTTACTTTTGGTTTATTCATTTTCTTTGTTTCTTTTTCTGATTGGCCATAGTAAGTCTATTATCATGATTAGCCGTGGTATCATATATCCCCATTTATGTGCGCATACAGTTTTGAATTAAAAAGGGCATCGACATTCGCAACCACTTTTCATTGAATAAGCGAAAGCAACAAAAACCTTCAAATATCAGAAGACATACCTGGAATGGCTAAAAAGTAGCATCAGGGATTGAGTCCATGTTTGTATGGCGTCGTTGCATTGCATTGTCTATAAAGAGAGAGGTTTTTCGTTGCATTGCATTGTCTATAAAGAGAGAGGTTTGACTTATGAGATGTTTACGTATAAAACATGTATGTGTATAGTATAAAAAGGAATAGATAGAGATGTTTACGTATAAAACATGTATGTTTACGTATAAAACATATATGTTTTGTATTTGAATTATAAAACATATATGTTTTGTGTTTGGATTATACATGTTTTGCATACACAAAAAAAAAAATTCTTTTGTTTGTTTGTGTTTGTTAGTTTAAGCTAGTGCATGTGTGTTATGTTATATTGAGTTTTATTTTAAAAATATTTAATCTTGGCTATTATTTTTTTTCTAGGCATGACGTTCTTTGAAGGCGTGCACATATACCGGAAGTACATATATGTTCTTGGAAGACGTGCATGTATGTTTTTGGAAGACATGCACACATGTTCAAAATAATATGATGAGAAACTTAAAACACATATGTTTTGTGCACATATGTCCGTTTACGTTAATTATTGTTAGTGCCCAGGTGTAAAGATAGATTATATTCGTGTATTTCTTCTTATTATAAATTGTATTTTAATTGTATTTCAATCTATATCGAATTTTGTGTTTAACATTATGTTCGTGGTTGTTATAACTTTACATGATCTAAAAACACATATGCACATTTTCATTTGAAAAACATGTATGTCGAGAAAACTATTCCAAAAACCAAAATAATTAAATTAATTCTTAATAACACATATGCACTAAATCAGTTTTAAAACATGCATGTTCATAAAAAAAAAAAAAAAAAAAACGCTTAAATAAAAAATAAAAAATAAAAAAAAATAAAAATAAAAACGAAAATTGAATGTTTTTAAAAAATAGGATTTATTTAATTTCAAAAATCAAAAATAAAATAAAATTGAATTTTACTATTATACCCTTTTGAATTAAATAAAAAGATTTAATAATTAAAAAATGCTATGTTGCATTGATATGTTGCACAATATGCATTACTAGGAGTACATAAGGGGTTCTCGCAGCTCGTGACTTCTAAAATAAGGTTCTCAAAATAAAGGTCCCTATATATATATATATATATATATATATATATATATATATATATATATATATATATATATATATATATATATATATATATATATATATATATATATATATATATGGGTGTTTCTTGTCAAGTCTAATTTTAATGAGAAGCGAAAAATCCTAGCCCTCCATCTAATTGGGTGAGATCAAACAAAAATTTACACTAATCAAAAATATTTTTTTAATATGCTATTGTTACCTACTATAAAAATTAAAAAAAAACACACAAAACACCAAATTGTAGGTGAAAAATACACAGATCCCTCCCCACCATTTTTCAACAAACACAACCACCGATCTTCAACCACCGCAATCACCGATCTTAATCGCCGATCAACCACCGCCGTTCACTCTCCGTTCAACTACCGCCGTTCACACTCCGTTCAACCGCCGTCGTTCACTCGCCGCTCAACCGCCATTAAAACACCATTCAATCGCAGTATGCCACCGTCGTTAAACCGCCGTATGTCACCATCATTCAACCACAGCAATCACCGGAATACTAATGAAGAAAATGTGAATCTAGATGAAACTAAACCAGATGAAACTAAAATCACTGAAGAAGATTCCTTGTTCAAATCATATTACACAGAGATATCAAGTAATTATTATATTTTATTATTATTGAATTAATTTTTATAAATAATTGTTTTGAATTGTGAAAATTATTAGCGGATTTAACTTTAGTTATAGTATCTTCGCATGTGAACCGGTTTAATTTTATTACTACATTAGTATATTTAATTTTAGTTATAGTATCTTCACATGTGAAGATTATCAGTTAGAAATGAAGTTTTGTTGCAATTAGTCGATTCAATTTTGGATTAAATTATCTTCGCGTGTGAAAAATATTAGTAAGTAATGGATTTTTGAAAATATTTTAGTTATAGTATCTTCACATGTGAAGATTATCAGTTATAAGTGCATATAAGTTTAGTTATAGTATCTTCGCATGTGAAGATTATCAGTTACGAATGAAGTTTTGACATTAATAGCGGATTTAAGATTAGATTATATTCGCGTGTGAAAAAAAATCAGTAAGTAATGGATTTTTGAGGTTATAAGTGTATTTAAGTTCAATTATAGTATCTTCGCATGTGAAGATTATCAATAAGTAATGACGTTTTGACCTTAATAGCATATTTAAGTTTCGATTATATTATCTTCGCGTGTGAAAGATATCAGTAAGTAATGGATTTTTGAGGTTATTAGTGTATTTAAGTTTAGTTATAGTATCTTCGCATGTGAAGATTATCAATAAGTAATGAAGTTTTGACCTTATTAGCAGATTTAAGTTTCGATTATATTATCTTCGCGTGTGAAAGATATCAATAAGTAATGGAGTTTTGAGGTTATTAGTGCATTTAAGTTCGGTTATAGTATCTTCGCATGTGAAGATTATCAATAAGTAATGAAGTTTTGAACTTATTAGCAGATTTAAGTTTTGATTATATTATCTTCGCATGTGAAAGATATTAGTAAGTAATGGAGTTTTGAGGTTATTAGTGTATTTAAGTTTAGTTGTAGTATCTTCACATGTGAAGATTATCAGTTAGGAATGAAGTTTTGACATTAATAGCATATTTAAGTTTGGATTATATCATATTCGTATGTGAAAAACATCAATAAGTAATGGAGTTTTGAGGTTATTAGTGTATTTACGTTCAGTTATAGTATCTTCGCATGTGTAGATTATCAGTTAGGAATGAAGTTTTGACATTAATAGCAGATTTAAGTTTGGATTAGATTATATTCGCGTGTGAAAGATATCAATAAGTAATGGAGTTTTGAGGTTATTAGTGTATATTAGTTTAGTTATAGCATCTTCACATGTGAAAATATATGTCTCGTAGCTTTTTAAGGTGAGTGAACAACTTCGTCACTTGTGAAAATATGCATTGTGTGAATATTGTAGTACTCGGAATTTAATAATGCCGAGTTAAGTATCTTTTTGTGCTTGTGTTTTACAGGTGATAACAAGAATGTGAATTATGCTGGTGTTATGGAAGAATATGCTTATGTTTCGCTGGTTGATGCGTGGTCCGCACAAGACTGAAACATCCAAGGGCAAAGGAAGCTGTGCTGGCAGAGATGGATGCTGTAGCCAGGGAAGCTCAGGTGATTTGTTTTTTAAAGTTATTCACTTTTGAGTTTCATATTAACATCACATCTAAATTATATCTTGTTCCTGCAGCTGAGAGGTTTCGAGTTTGCAAAAGTCAAACATTAGTGGTCGAACCATTCGGTCGGAGAATGGCCTTCTTACCGGACGTTCAAGGTACTTCTATTGTTGTTAACGCTTTTAAAGATTATCATTATTTTCTTCAACCATATAGTTGGATTTGAAATTGGTGGCCCATTAATTTTGAGGATCGACTAGGACAATGTTTAATCTCTAAGGCGTAATTATTTAGTCGAAATGGTAGTGCATAAAACCTAAGTATATCCCTAGAGTTATTTATCTTAACAACCGCTTTCTTACAACAATTTCTCCTTATACTACGTAAAATAATGATGATAATCATAACTATTTTTCGCTTAACACCAAGTAAACTGCAGTTCAAACCCGCATATTCCCTAGAAACTCTACTATGCATATGGAATAGTGTTAAACCTGCATAAATGTAATGCTAACTACAACAAACCAGAATTACAACGAGAATAATGAATAACACAGGAACACTACACTAGTTTAATCTTTCACTGCTGTGATACACAGGGAAAAAGTCTTTTATTAAGACACCCGCAAATATGACTTCATTGGTTGTTCTTCCATTCGATTTTGTAAAACCATGTGATGGATAAGGAGGAACAGTTACTCTAAAGGACATAAACAAGAAGATCCTTACTCCGCCACCAAAAGCTAAAAACCTTATTTGAATTTGGAAAAGTTCACAAGCCTGCCGTTTTGGCTTATAAGCTTATCAAGTTGAGCTTGTGGACTCAAATAAGCCATACCCTCAAATTGATTAGCTCATAAGCCAAAATAGTGAGTTTTTGAAATGTGAGCAGGGTAGAGCAATCACATCACCATTGAAGACCCTTTATTTTTTACACACTGCATACTTGACTTAAATTTCCAAGGAAAATAAGGTGTTTTTAGAGTTGGCCGAATGACCAGGTCAGGCGAGTTAAGTAATTTGTGGCGTGGAAATGGGTGGGTTGGTTTGGTTGACCAGAAACACTTTCCATCTGAAATTGTTTACCTTTTTTGATAGTTAGTGTTAGATTAAGAATAGTCTAAAATTCTGAATAACATGATTACAAACGTTTTATGGATTCACCTTTCGACCCATTTTCTGTTATCTTTCATATTACTTTAGACCTGTTAAGCTAAAATTTTACTCTTCGCTAGTTTTAGTCACATAAAAGAGAATTTAAACTTACTTTATTTTACTTTTTTTACATGAAATAAAAGGTTTCTGATCGGTATGTCTTTCGGCTACAATTGGAAAGTAGAAATAGGTCTTTCTTTAATGGCGACTGACTTTCATAAAAGTAAATGTATAACTGTATCCAAACTTGTGTAATTAGCTATAAAAGATGTAATTTTTTTTGTGATAGCTCTTATCTTGAGGTAAACTGATATTTGCTTATCTGGTACATTTCCTGATTATCTTATGGTTCCTGTGTCTCAGGTACTAGGCGAAGGGAGAAGTGCTCGAGCTCAAAGAAGACTTTTAGTAAAGGAGGTCGAGGAAACATTTATAAAATTCCAAAAGCAGTGCTTGCCGGTAACATTTACATTTCATTAATTGTTTACTAACAGATTAAATGTAGGCCCTTATGACATGTTTTTATCTCATGACGGGCCTTGTCGGCTTTGTGCTTGCGTCGGCTACTCAACCACACATTGGAGACCATGGTGGTCTCAAATTCAAACCACGCTTAGTGAAAAAAAAACTTAAGGTTGCCACACCAACCTCTTGAAAAGAGAGGGCTCTAAGTGGTATAAGTTTGTCTGGCGGTGGCTCTGGCACCATAGATTCATTGGTGACGGGATGCAGACAGATGACATGTTTAATTCAAGTTGAAAGTTACATCTCATCTACTTAACAAAATGTGATCTTTGACCTTTATTGATACATCCATGGACCTTTTTATAAGCTGCTGATTATTTATCTATTTCGTAAATTAGTTCTTATTTGTAATCTTGGTGCGCAGGAAAGCGATAAGATGGTGAAGATCCATTGTATTGAGCTTGGTATGTTGGTGGCCCAACTCACATTTGTCATAGCACATAAGTGCCTTAATATCGAGTTGCGGTTATTGATATCTCAAGACCTCAGATCACACTGGAATAGTGACCAGCTCTCCATCTACAAACCAGCCTACATGAGGTTGTGAAGCGATTGCCATGGCAAGAACCTCTTCTTCAAAGACCGATGTTGACAAGCACGTATGTGAGTCTGACATTATATCTATTCGGTAAGGTAGCTAGCTCATAATGATTGAAACTTGTTAATGGATGGAACCAGGTATTCTCGATTGCACTTACAGGAAGGACTACAAAAATGCAAGTTAGATCCAGGGATATGGAACGGTGGATGAAACACTGACAATTGCCTTCTGATTTAATTAGACAAGTTCGTCATTTTGAGAACCAAAGATGGTCCGCAATGGTATGTCAAGATGATATGGAAATGGTTAAAAATATCCCTAAGGAATTAGACGAGATATTAAGCGCTATCTTTGCTTGGACCTAGTAAAAAAGGTATTGCCCACTTTGAGCCATATCCTCTTCAACAACCGCTTTTGAGGTCAATATTGCTAATTTAAAAAGTTTCAAGCACCATTATTCAAGTTATTGAATGATGTTATTCTTGACAACATTTGTGACCATGTTACGTATTTCGTCTACTAGGTGTCGTCACACTAACCCAACACCAAAAAAAAAAGCAGCTAAAAACTATGTTTCATTTTTTTAATAGACTTAACATATTTTAATGTATAATAACACCACAGATTATAAAAGGAGATCCTGTTCACAGAATAGTGTTTATAGTTCATGGTCATGTAAGCGATATAATTTGAGGAGGTTGTATGCACTTAAAATACACTTAAGTTGACTCAACCTGTTTGACCCATATCCTTTTAGTTTTTTTTCCTTCTTTTTTTTACCTTGATTTGACCCGTTCATAAGTAAAAATGGGTCAAATTTGCCACCTGTAGCGCTAATAGATGAGATTATTTTTCATTGATTTGTTAGTGGAAAACATAGTGTGGACTATTTTTGTTTGTTGTGTATCACACAGGAATGTGCACGTCAGGTGAGTAGTTTCCCGCTCTTTTCAATATATGAATTTCACCACGTTGATTCCTTTGATTGTTATGCTACACAATGTTTTAATGCTGAACTTTTTGACGCGCTATGTCAGGCATTGCTAGAAACAACAGTGTGTTAGAGTTGGGCTAATAAATGATTTATGTAAGTTTAATGGCTATATAAGATTTATCTTCCGCATAATGTTGGGCATTTGAGCTACTTGGGTTAAAACGCTGAACTGTTGCGTAATGGCTATATAAGATGTGGAATATAGGACTACTATGGAAATCGAGTCCTTTAAGCCCATGTGTTTAGTGTGAGCTCTCATTAGACTTCAAATAGTTAAAGCACATCCAAACACTATTTTTTGCAGCCCGTTGGGTTACATGCTTTTTCTGATTAGCTATCACATAGTGACTTACAAACACCATATCTAAACACCCCCTTAGTGTCATAAGTTCGCCGAAATCTATTTGTATGCTAGCAGTCATTTAGTTGACCCTAAAAGTCCGACTATATCTTCTGTTGGTACTTGGAACAGCTGTGTACATTTTATTTGTTAGAGCCATATAACATTTGTAGGGGAAACTGGAGAAGTAACATCTTCATATTTGCTTTGATTTTTAGAATCTTGGCGCAAAGGCTAGAATTGGTTTTAATGGTGATATAACTCAAAAGCTTGCCATATCTGTAAGAGAGACTTGGCGGTTTATGGGTACGGGAATGTTGCGTGGAAGGATAGGATGGAATAATGGCGCAAAAGGAAAAATGACAGACTTCAATTGGTCAAGCACCAAGGGGATGGTGGCGGCAATGGGCATGGTGATGATGTAGACAATCCGGATTTGCCAAAGTAAGCTCTTTCTTATGTTTATTTAAGTAGATCTTTTGTGTCTTGTTGATAATGCTATTGAAATTCTGTGTATTGAGTTGAAGTTCAGCTTTTAATATTAAGTTTCTAGATCATCCCTTGTTTCTTTATCTGCAAACTAGTGATCCTTATGACATATCGTAGATTGATTGCTTAGAAAGTTCACAACTTTACGCAAACTTAATTATTTAATTTGTTTGTCTTAGATCATAGTTTATTTAAGAAATTTTGATTAGCAAATCACTTGGTAAATCTTTTTAACATGGAACTTATCTTTGGAAGTGGTTGGATGTACTAGGATGGATGAGGGGAGGCATCCACAGTCAAGAAAGTTACCAATTTCTTCAAGCAAGATAAATCAATACCGAATAGTGATATTGACCTGTCTCGCGATCCTTGGTCTCTTCTTTCATTACAGATCCCTCCATCCGGTCACTGATGCATATGCATTGTGGGTGGTTTTAGTTATTTATGAGATACGGTTTGCTGTATCATGGATCTTAGTTCAATTCCCAAAGTGGTTTCCAATCGAACAACATTTATAAATTTTTTCTTCACGTGTTAATAAAATCTATTCACTAATAAATACACGTATATATATATATGCATGAGCATATATTTTTTCCTTTACTAGTAAATACACGTATATTTTTAATTTTTTTCTTCACGTGTTATTAAACTTTGTTCACTAGAAAATACATGTACATTTATACATGAGCATATACTTTTTTTTCACTGGTAACCACCTCATGCTACCACTGGTCTTCTTTCCTTAAGTTTTGATTTTATAGTTCTATTACGTTTCGTTTCACTATCTATGTTAATACAAATAAGCCGTAAAAATGTTTATTTATATTTTACGATCTTCTAATGTTTTGTCGATAACAAAAGTAAGATCATTTTAAGGAAACAAATAAAATACGTAAATGGTTTGAACTAATAGTTTTCTAACACACTTACGCTTTCACATAAAACACTAAAACAAGTATAAGTGATTTTATGATTTAGATACACATGTACAAACAACTAGTGTTTACATATTGGGTTAAACATATACTTAAACTAAGTATACTAAAATGGGTAAAAACTAAGTGTATGTTAAATTGGGTAAATACAAGTATATACTAAATGGGTAAATACTAGCAATGGTTTTGACCCATGGTTTTATATATACCACTTAACCAAGTTCATTGTATCCTTAAGATACATTGTATCTAGAAATAAAACCATGGATCAACCCATAACCCATGACCCATAACCAAAAATACCCATGGGCAAAGAGGAGCGGACCACGGATCCCTAGCTTTGTGATAGCGGATCCTTGTGGTAGGGATCCGTGGGATCCGGGAAACAGAGGGATTTTTCCTCTATAAATAGTGAGCCATTTCTTCATTATATCTCACCTCTCTAACATACTTCTCCCCGAGTTAAATCTCACTAACCTTAGATCCAAGAGATCTATGTTTGTAGTTTGCCTTTGTGTGATCTTTTAGGTTTCTCTTAAAGGCAAGATCACCACCTTTGAAGTCGAGCAAACTCAAGTCCATGAGTTGCCATGCTTCCTCATCATCAAGGCTATTGAAGTCCTCTTGTTGATGATCTCTTTCTTTCTTCAAAGAAGTGTAGTGTTGAAGACATTAGTGAAAGATGTCTCAAGTGTCAAGACGAAGATATTAGTGAAGGGTATCTATCGTCTATAGGATAAGCACTTGTGAAAGGTGCTTAGAAGTCAAGACAAGAAGCATTAGTGAAAGGTGCTTAGAAGTTAAGACTTGAAGCATTAGTGAAAGGTGCTTCAAAGTGAAGACACAAGACATTGGTGAAAGGTGTCTTGTAGATCTAGTCAAAGGCATTAGTGAAAGGTGCCTTAGATGTACATTCGATATAGTGTGTTTCATGTACTAGATAGACTAGCATTAGATCCAAGGATATTGATGTCCTTGATGATGTTGTAAAGGAGTAGATCTCCTTTGGGATTAGTCGTTGGTGTAGTGTGGTAGTAGTTCCTCCATTGCAATGGAACTAGGTGCTTAGCCTAGTACCTAATAAAGGGTAGGCGACGTTGTGAAGGTGTAGTTCACCTAAGGTGTGAAAGAACTCGGTGGTTAGCCTAGCACCGTATAAAGGGTAGGCGACGTTGTGTAGGTGTGGTTCGCCTTGGTGTGAAAGAACTCGGTATTTAGCTTTGTACCGGAAAAGGTTAGCGGCGTTGTGAAGGCTTCTCCGCCATAAGGAGATTGGTGTAGTGTTTACGAACTCTCGAGTAGGTGACTCGGGGAGTGGAGTAGGGCAAGG
Source organism: Chrysanthemum lavandulifolium (assembly GCA_022545495.1). Classification (NCBI taxonomy): domain Eukaryota; kingdom Viridiplantae; phylum Streptophyta; class Magnoliopsida; order Asterales; family Asteraceae; genus Chrysanthemum; species Chrysanthemum lavandulifolium. Next base: position 162,471,276 of record CM040242.1, read on the forward strand.
AAGGTGTCCTTGTAGCCGAACCACTATAAATACTCGCATTGTGGTTTTGTGCTTCTTACTCTTATCTTTTCATTACATATCTTTATATGCTTGTTTATCAATATCCAACACACATAACCAAATAGATTGACATAAGTTGATCTAAATAGTTTAAAAGGAAGTTTTAATTGGTAAACTATTCAACCCCCTTCTAGTTTTCAACAATTGGCATCGAGCTTCGTTACAAGTTTCTTGAAGTATATTGTACTTTAAAAACTTGATACGATCCATAGTTAATTGAAAACTACAAAGAAGGTTTTCATAAAACAAACACCATGTTTTTAAAACTATATGTTTGGATGTTGAGTTGATAACAACATTTTTTATATATATCTTTTCATTTAATTGCACTAATCTTCTTTGTGATGTTGATTAGTCAAAGCTCATACCCACCAAGCTTTAGGAGACGCTGGTAACAAGAATATCTTCCTTAAGAAGGTATCTTAAACGCAAAGGAGCGGGAATCGTCTAAGTGACATCATCATTTGTAAAGACATTCCTAAGTGCACTCGAGGTATGACTTTCCACTTATATCCGAATGATATTAGTTTGGTAAATAAGTGTTATGTGTTAGGTATTTATTTGAGTAGATTTTGTGTTTACACATGATCTACATGAAGCTTCGTTAGGAAGCCTTTTTCTCTCATCGTGTTACATTTTTCGTCTATAGTCATAGTATATGTTTTATTTCTTTTAATCCTATAATAAAACAAAACACAAATTTCAATATTCCTCCTTCCTATTAATAATCCCACTCGACACCCACTTTATTCAATCCTCACTTTTAAAATTTTCCAATTTCTAAAATTCCTCTCATTTAAAACTTCATCTTCCTCCTCACTCCATCTCATCCGAAACCAAGAAGATCCGTCATCAACATGGTTTACATCGCACTCGTGCTCATCGCCTAACACTCATCGCACTTGTGTTCCCTATGATGAAGTTCACATACGGAGACATTTACTTTGTGTTGTTAATCTATATTGGGGTCATATACCCAATCCTTTGTATCATCCTTAGTATTGAAATGCAATATTATTAATCTAGTTTATCTAGGTTACTATTATGTGTTTATCATTCCTTTTGATTTATATGTTTTATATTTTGTAATACATTAGAGATCATGTATGCATGCTAAAAGAAAATGTAGGATAAAACATATCTCGTGGTATAAAACCAGAAAACCTTTTATCAAATCAGTATCATACTACGATCCACGGATCCGGAAGATATACTAGCCGGATCCCTTTGTAAAGGAACCGTGGGATCCGTCCTCTATCGAAAACAAGTTTTCATGCAAGATTAAAACCACTATCTTTCTAAAAGTAATAATCCACTAGAATTTCAAAACCATGAGTTAATTAAGTGTTAAATACCATTGTTAATAAAATCTAGTAAAACGTTAGATTATTATAGGTTTACCATAAACATCACCTCCTATTAACCCATCACTTCTATAGGTTCAACTATGACGCATGAATACGAGTTTGATTTTTCACTCACTAGCGTCCTCGCACCCGAACATCTCCTTGAGCCCAACACACCGCAATCATGTCCGTGGGTTCAATAATCTCGAAACCGTCACTTCCATGAAGGACGTGTTGAGACACCTCTCTACAATTCGAAGAAGGTATCAATACCTCCTTCCGAGCCATAGGACTAGAATGTCTTCTTGAAATCAACGAGAAGATATGTCCAAGGTTCATAATGGAATTCTTCCGTCAAGTCGAACTCGTTCGTAACGAGGATCGCTCTCTATCTCTTTGGTTTTACATCAAAAACCAAAAGTTCACTCTAACCCTTGGGCATTTTGCTCATATTCTCCGGATTCCAAATCATGGAGAAAGTGCCTTCACCGAAGATTGGTCTCTTGATTCTCTCTTCAACTTTCGTGAAGAAAATAGTCCATATTGTTCACACATACCCTCTCCGGAAGATTTAACGCGCATAATATGCAAACCTCGACCATATTACTCCAATCCAAACATTATCCATCCACACGGGATATCCGAGAAGAGTACAAGCCTCTTGCTCTCATTCTACGTGAAAATGTTTGGAGTCTTAGGGGAAATCGAGATATTCTTCCCGCTTGTTGTGCTCACATGTTGTACTGTTTGCTAACACAACAACCATACAATCTCGCCTACTTCTTCGCAAGGCGAATTTCAAATCTTCAAGGCTCCAAGAATAAACTCATCCCTTATGGAATGTTCTTGACACGCCTCTATCACAATGTTATGCACTTCCATCCTCAATTTCAAAGTCTGTTGTACGTACTTGTGAACAAGATGATGGAGACGCTAAACATATCTCTCATGAAGACGTTCTTCATTCTTGATTCCACCAATACCCATCAATCACATAATGATCCTCCTAGCGAAGACACTCAAGGAACCTAGAATAGTCAAATAGGATCAATTCTACTCTACTCATTGTTTATCAATGTAATCCTCTTTCTTTCATGAAATAAAACATCTTACATTTGATATCCTAGTTTTAGAACTCCTTCAAACAAAACTTGGAATATAATGCATTGTCAAGATCATTGCATACCTTTAGTAAAGGTTCTGTCTAGCAGATAGACGGATCCCAAATGTTGTACTAAACGGATCCCTACATCTAGGGAACCGTGGGATCCGGCAAAACAGAAAATGCAATTGCAAGAATAGTATGTCAAACACATCCTTAGAACACCTCATACTAAGCTAAACATAGTGTCTTAAGGTAGATTAAGACTTTATCAAGATAGGTTGATCTTTCCTACTCATTCCAACTCACATAGAACACACTCTAAGATATTCATAGATTTATCACTTTTAATCCATCACTCTTCCGCTCTCAAAACTCACACTTCATATCTTTACCCTTCACATCTAGGTTAAAAAATATTTTATAACAAAATTGATCATAAATCAATCTCACCTCAAAATTGATCAAAGTTAATCAAATCCTAGTTTTCCCATCTCAAAACCATTAGGATATTTTCCAAAACACAATCCTAAGTCACAACCTCATCTCTAGGATCATTTAGCTTCAATTGACACTCTCCTATTTAGTGTCATCCTTGCTCATTTATTGGTACTCATGAAAGTTCCAAATCCTTCCACAAAAGACAATCATTAGCTACATCACTCACCACCTTCAAGTACTTAAGCACCCCTTCATTTAAGACACTTAGGAAGACTGAAACACTCAAGATGTTATAGGTTTTAGATTTTAGAAACATAGTTTCAACTCCTTCATAGCTACCGATAGCGGATCCCTAGGATTAGCCTAGACGGATCCCTCTGAAAAAGGAACCGTGGGATCCGGATGACAGTATAGGTCAAATATTGCTAAAACAATCATTTCAACTTATCTTCATAACTCAAACACTCCATCTCATCTTAAATGAGTTCCTAGATCAGTCCAACCTCTGAAGTTGACTCTTGTGCATGTCAATCATCACACTCCAATGAATCCTAGTGGATTAAAGCTTAAATGCACTTGCCAAATCTCTTAGTTTATAAACCACCTTATTAGGACCTCCATAGTCATCACTCTCACTCTAACTTTCAGCCCTTGAAATCATTTCATCATGAGAACCCCCAAGTAGTAACTTATCCAACAAAGAACCACCCATGAAAAAGGCTCGTGTTATACACGAAATTTCCTCAACCGAATCATCTCCCGTCAAACCAACAAATGAGAGAATCCTTCATCATCCAATCAAACCAATTCCTAAAAGGATAGTACCCATAAAACTACCTTTGCCTAACACCACCATACCTCCTAGACCAAACAATATCATCTCCACTAAACCATCACCATTGGTTCCTAGAAATATTTCATTTACTTCACCACTATCATCACCACACCTCTACAATTTAGAGGACTTGCCTCCTAGGCCGTCTCATCCGCTTCCGCCGACAACATTCTCCTCATTAGGAGGAATAATGGTTCAAAATCAAGGTGTTGAGTCAACACTTGCTACGGCTTCCATCATATAATCCTATATGGATTATGAGAAATCATCAAAGTCAACCACCCGACCATATGGAAGTTGACGCTTCCTTACCACCACCATCATTCTTGGTCGAGGCATTCTCAAATGCACCTCCACCAATCCCTCCATCGTTTGAAGCCCCGCAATCCGCTTCAATTGATCCTTCGCATCAAGCCATTTTATTTCCTCCACCACCACTACCTAGCCATGACAAAGATTACTATCATTGTCAACATGTTGAAAGTTTGATACATGAAGTACGAGAAGACCAACGTTTCATGTTCTATCATCTCCTCGAACGTTTCGACGAGATCAAACCTAAACAAAACTTGAGCTAGAAGATTTTAGTGGTGTCCTAGCATCAAGCGTTAGATAGTCTAGAAATTCCTAGTCATGTATTGTCTATTTTCTTATTTTAGAGTCATGTATATCATAACTCTTGTTTTATTAAATGGAATTACATGCTACTTGTTATTTTTCTGAGAATATGTATTCATATCTCATTTATATGATAATATTACGTGTTATATCACCTTTGCCGATTTTAGTCATCGGCCGGATGGATCCTCGAGATTGCCTAGACGGATCCCTACTAGAGGGAACCGTGGGATCCGTGAAGTCGAAAGTTTTGTTTTCTAACTTAAATCACATTTGCAGAAATTGTGAATTATACTTGTTTTCTAACCCTTGTTTGCGCTTATTCAATTAACACATACGAATTTGACATCCTAAAGCTAGGGGAGCTTGGTGTCAAAACAATACGTCGCAAAATTACTTGCAACCTTTGATTTAAATTTCATGACTTCCGTTACAAATATTGCAATCATCTAGGGGAGCACACCGTCACATAGACGTAATCTTTTGCATAAGTTAGTTGCAAATGAACTATATTAGTATTACTTTCTTGACGCCTTACTTAGGGATGGACTCGTCAAGGGGAGTAACGACGAGATCCTTTCCGTTACTTGCTCTCTATTTTTTTTCCTTTCACATGTTTTTCTTAAAAGCGATGTGTTGCTTTCTTTCAAAACTTTTGTTTCAACAAAAGGGGAGAAGAAAGTAAAACTACAAATTCAAACTTTTACAATTTTAGCTTTTCCTTAAAATAATCTTATGTTTTGTCATCAACAAAAGGGGAGATTGTTAATACAAATAAGCCGTAAAAACGTTTATTTATATTTTACGATCTTCTAATGTTTTGTCGATAACAAAAGTAAGATCATTTTAAGGAAACAAATAAAATCGTAAATGGTTTGAACTAATAGTTTTCTAACACACTTACGCTTTCACATAAAACACTAAAACAAGTATAAGTGATTTTATGATTTAGATACACATGTACAAACAACTAGTGTTTACATATTGGGTTAAACATATACTTAAACTAAGTATACTAAAATGGGTAAAAACTAAGTGTATGTTAAATTGGGTAAATACAAGTATATACTAAATGGGTAAATACTAGCAAATGGTTTTTGACCCATGGTTTTATATATACCACTTAACCAAGTTCATTGTATCCTTAAGATACATTGTATCTAGAAAGAAAACCATGGATCAACCCATAACCCATGACCCATAACCAAAAATACCCATGGGCAAAGAGGAGCGGACCACGGATCCCTAGCTTTGTGATAGCCGGATCCCTTGTGGTAGGGATCCGTGGGATCCGGGGAAACAGTAGGATTTTTCCTCTATAAATAGTGAGCCATTTCTTCATTATATCTCACCCCTCTCTAACATACTTCTCCCCTGAGTTAAATCTCACTAACCTTAGATCCAAGAGATCTATGTTTGTAGTTTTGCCTTTGTGTGATCTTTTAGGTTTCTCTTAAAGGCAAGATCACCACCTTTGAAGTCGAGCAAACTCAAGTCCATGAGTTGCCATGCTTCCTCATCATCAAGGCTATTGAAGTCCTCTTGTTGATGATCTCTTTCTTTCTTCAAAGAAGTGTAGTGTTGAAGACATTAGTGAAAGATGTCTCAAGTGTCAAGACGAAGATATTAGTGAAGGGTATCTATCGTCTATAGGATAAGCACTTGTGAAAGGTGCTTAGAAGTCAAGACAAGAAGCATTAGTGAAAGGTGCTTAGAAGTTAAGACTTGAAGCATTAGTGAAAGGTGCTTCAAAGTGAAGACACAAGACATTGGTGAAAGGTGTCTTGTAGATCTAGTCAAAGGCATTAGTGAAAGGTGCCTTAGATGTACATTCGATATAGTGTGTTTCATGTACTAGATAGACTAGCATTAGATCCAAGGATATTGATGTCCTTGATGATGTTGTAAAGGAGTAGATCTCCTTTGGGATTAGTCGTTGGTGTAGTGTGGTAGTAGTTCCTCCATTGCAATGGAACTAGGTGCTTAGCCTAGTACCTAATAAAGGGTAGGCGACGTTGTGAAGGTGTAGTTCACCTAAGGTGTGAAAGAACTCGATGGTTAGCCTAGCATTTGTATAAAGGGTAGGCGACGTTGTGTAGGTGTGGTTCGCCTTGGTGTGAAAGAACTCGGTATTTAGCTTTGTACCGAAAAAGGTTAAGCGGCGTTGTGAAGGCTTCTCCGCCATAAGGAGATTGGTGTAGTGTTTACGAACTCTCGAGTAGGTGACTCGGGAGTGGAGTAGGGCAAGGAAGGTGTCCTTGTGGCGAACCACTATAAATACTCGCGTTGTGGTTTTGTGCTTTACTCTTATCTTTCATTACATATCTTTATATGCTTGTTTATCAACATCCAACACACACAACCAAATAGATTGACATAAGTCGATCTAAATAGTTTAAAAGGAAGTTTTAATTGGTAAAACTATTCAACCCCCCCTTCTAGTTTTCCACAATCTAGATTTATTTCCAAACTGCATTTCTGGATGACCAAAGGTTTCACTGAAAAGTACCTTAACACTACATGGATAATTTGCATGCAATTAAAACAACTTTTAGTGATATGTTACTTGTGAACCTATCATGCTACAATTATGGAGTAGAAAATAGTGGAGACGTCAGTTGCAATGAGTAATAACCCTGTAGAGGGAATAGTCAGATACACGTGCATGATGTTCAAAACACGAATGAGCTCGGTGATTACCTTAAACTTTGACTGCTCATCCTTCTCTGATGCATTTGAAGCATCCTTAGGTTTGAGCCGGTGGAAGTGCGAAACAACTTAGTTAATGGAAGTAATGTGCAAACACTTCTCTTTCTTTGAGCCCAGGAGCATGTACACTAGGGCCACCCTTATTTTCAAAAAATAAGTGTTGTTAGAAGTGTGTTTTGACTTTTGAATGTCAACCCGACTTCTTCCATAGATGATGATTCATTTACATTCTTCTAAGGTTACCTTTCCTATTTTGATGTTTTTTTCCTGTATGTTTTATGTGGTTCTATTGCAATAGTGTTTTTTTTTTTTTTTAATTGCACATGCCACAGCTAGAAATTTATCTACTACCCGTACAATGCCCTGTAAGTTTTTAAAATCTTAAAATGTTTTTAGCAGACTGACGTGGGCATGTATTCAATTATCTTTCAGGGAGAAAAGGAAAAGATAATTCGTGAACTGACAAGTGAGTTAGATAATACAAATCAAAAGTTAAAGCTATTAGTTAAAGTGCAGAATGCAAGACTAAGCTTGAAAGAATGAACGCCTGGACTCATGAGTTGCTATGATGTACATATGGTTATTTTTATTCCAGAAACATCTTCTTTAACTGCCGGAAGAAACCCAATATCAGAAGGCCGCTCTTTGGTTAAATAATAGCGATGGCGGAACCGTGTCTTGTTGGATCCATACTCACATGCTTGCTAAGTCATTACATTCTCCCCAACGGTATGGAGTTTACCACATTGACCATTTAAACCTTTTAGATTTAAGCTTTATTGCAGCTTCAATATTGTATAGAAATGAAGGGATCTAAAGATCCGGTGAACTGTTTTTGTGAGATGAATGTGAATGAGTAAAGAAATTAGGTTATTTCTGCTCTAACCCAGTTCTGTGGCCAGTTCCTCTCTCATGATTGAAAACTATCTTGTTATTTGACCAAAAATTAGTTTATTCCATCTGCTCACCTGCAAAATCCCACCTCATACAACATTTTAAAAGCTCAGTATCGCTGTAATAGATGAAAAGTTTTGACACATTATGTTGCCCTTTCTTTTTCCCAAGTGTCTTTGATAGATATCTAGCAAAAGAGTAAATAACTATGATATATAGATTACTATTATAGAAGTGTTGCTCACAAATGGATTATACTACTATTTATGTGATACATAGATGTGTATGCGTGGCAACGTGTATTCAGATGATATCATGAGTCAATCTGACGCTATGACAAGCCTTGAATGACCCATTAATTTAGTCATGGGTCAGATAGTAACATTAGCCAATTCAACCAATTGACAAATCATGAATGGACCAATTTTCATGACAGGGAACATATTTGAAAGGGAACATATTTGAACAACTTTATATGAGAATCTATGTGTACTAATTAGTATTACCAGAAGATCATAAACGATGTTTTTTAGTAAATTTAAAATTTCACCTTAGGAGAAAGAAGAAAAAACACAGCAAAAGCGTAAACACTTATGTGACGCCAAACTCATCTCTGCAAGAATTATGCTCGCTTAACACTGCAGTAACTCAATTAACCTCAAATAGAAGTTTTTCATAATAAAGTTGAATAGAGAACAAATCCGTGAAAACTAATACTCACAAACAAAAATGGATTATATATTATAACATGAAAACCATGGTTGCCTCAAAGACAGTACAACTGGAAGCCCAAACTACGAATGCAGGATGAATTAATACTGTCACAGAAAGGAAAATCCATGGGAACAATGGAACTGTACATATATATGTCGGGCATCCAATAATTTGAAGCTAGAAAACAGCAAGCTACAGGAGCCCAATGCTATGAAAAAAGAATTCATTGTAACATGATTACAACCTTTACAGGCAATCTTTCATGCTATATTTTATGATCTGGACTTTAAGTGCTAGCTGCTGTTTATGATCTTCAATGTCTTTTAGAACTGAGAGCAGGTTGGCCCTATAAACTTCACACTTGCGTCTTACACAATCCAGCTCATTGTTAAGTTCTTGGATCTTTCTTTCCATCTCATCCTGCAGAAAAGCAGACAACTAATGAGAACATAATTTTGTCATGTGGTGCTTGTGTTGTATGATTCATTCAAAATACACATTTGATTCAAAGTATTAGCAATCAGGTTTTGTCATATACAATTTGTCATCTTCCGAGCTTTGTTTTAGTAGTGGGATTCTAAGGCTCCAAAATTAAGCCAAAGCATTATGCATTTCCAGACCACAATGCACAAGTAATTCTGGTAATAACACCCATGATGGTAAAAAGCTATTGGTTGCACGAGAACACAAAATCATAGTGAAGGGTTATGGGGCATTAGCATGTAACTTCAATTTCGGATAAGTCTTTCTACACAAGCACCGCTGTAACCAGCTGTCTTCATCATTCACATACATCACTATGTTGAGGAGGTATGTGGTGGCCAAGTCTGAGTTAGGCAGGTCAATTAACTAGGAAGTCTTTCAATTAATCAGGGAGCCTTTTAGCTAATTTTAAATCTAAGGCTCCAAAATAAAGCCCATACTAGTAATATTTTCTTTTTTGGGACAGTCAAGATTTATCTTTATTATATTAGTTGCATTTTATACAAGACAAAATTCATAGTTAGGTTCAGATTAGCATTATCTAACTAGTAGCATAGCAATAGCTATATGAAACGAGTCTCAAAAGTTTCTCAATCTTGTGGTCTAATTGGCCATTTGCTATATTATTAATTAACTAGTTCAATGGAAATTGCAGTGTTTCTACTTTTTAATTATACTTATAGAGCACACTAACAAATGAACCTTCTAAAGGCATGTATGCATCTTTTGGATTTTTTATTGCTTTGTATTAAGATTACAGTTACCAAGAGGCATGAGCACATCTGTTTCTTTTCTTAATTTGTATCTATTTTTAAAATTCCCTCACCCTCTACAAACAGATATTTTTCTATAATGTAAAATGTACTTTCTCTCCAAAGAAAAATATATATTTTCTCCAGGGCAAACTAGAACGAAACAGAAACTTAGTGGACCATAACTAAGGACTTTTGCCATACAATGTCTGCAACCTCATCAATCAAGCATTCACGCATACAGCCATAGCAACAAAATGTGTCCATTGTAGGTAAGCCTATACATATGTCGCGCTACACATATTCAACTGCCTACAAGTCCAGGCCAAATAAGTAGGAACCGAGAGAAATTTACTATAGTATCATAATAGAAGAAAATAAGAGAGCTTTTTAAACAAAATATAATATAAGCAAGGTAGTAAATTTGTTTGCAGGATATAAGATTTGGAGTACAAGCACCTGGAATTCTATGAAGAAACTAACCTCTAATAAATTATGGTCTACATCTCCATGCTGATTTCCCGTATTCCTTTTTGTTAAAGATATGCCACCATCATCATCATCTTCTGCTTCTGTTTTCGATGCCATAAGAGTAAGTGTCTCAACTAACTCCTCTTGAAATCTCATGAATATCTTTCTCGTGTAAAGTTGGGATGCTTGTTTCTCCATTGGCGAAGGAGTCCGCAATGAGGAAGCGTGTTCATCGTGTCGTAATCTGCTTTAACTTCTTTCTCATTGCGGCTCTCAATGCTTTCTCATACATTTTCACAAACCGATTTAGAGTAGTTGATGCGTTTATGTATCCATCAAAATAGGAGTTCAAGCTATCAACGCATTGTGTTATAGACATTTCACAAAAGAACGTGTCACGCAACTACACAGTGCGCATTATCTGCGTGATGAGTATATCTCTTGAAGCCATTCATCATCGATGAGTTGATACTTATCAACAAGTGACAACCAACAAGCTTCAAATTCATCAATCGGGTCGCTTAAATTCACACATTTATGCGGTCGACTTCAAAATTTAGGTAATCAAGAAACACGTTCGATAACGATCCGGCACTTGTTAAAGATATGCCACTTTCGGAAGCGATGACGAGTGTCAGGAAACACTTGCGTAACGGCTGATTGTATGACTGAGTCATGATCTGTAGTGATTGATACCGGGAATCGGCCAGACGTTGCTGTAATCCATGTCTTAAACAACCACACAAACGAGGACTCGGATGAAGTACACTAGAAGATATATAATCTGTCTAATGTTAGAGATGCTCTTAGAGTATAAAACAAGTTGGCAATTATAACCATATATCCTTGAATAAACCAGGCTAAACTATTGCATAATTTAGAGCCATTTGATGTAAAAATAGGTACTCTTAATGTTAACCATAGAGACTTTAAGTCGGTGTAGACTAAATAAGTACATACTATAATAACAAAAACCAATACAAAGTCCTCTTATGTGAAAGAAAAAGCCAAAAAGCTTACAGTGATAATATTTTCCTGTTGAGCGAGCATCCATCATAACATTTCCAATCTGTTCAGCATAGACCTGCATAAATGCATTTGAAATAATATTATTAACCATGATTTCGAGCAAAGAACTAATAGCTCACTTAAACAAAGTTCAATCTCCAAATTCGTTGATGTTCTACTTAAATGGTGTCAAGAGTGAAACAAAGAAGTAATGATGGTTCAAAACGTACATGTTCATTCACATCACAACGTGTATGGAATAATTAGGATCATTGAAATACAATGATGATATGAAAAGTAATGACACAACAACAATTACCTTGCAAGCTGTGTCAAAGCCAAAACTTGTAGGAACCTCTTTACATTTCAAGTCCCCATCAATGGTCTTGGGGCATCCAATGACCCGAGTCTTCAAATTCTTACTCCGTCGGATCAAAGCAATTTAGTTGTAAGCTACAGTGAAACGATGTAAAGAATATAATCAATACTTTCATGAAACACTACATGCATAAAAAAATTGCACCTAAAATATTCAGCAAGAAGGCAAGCATTTGTGTTTGAATCATCTCCACCAATAACAACAAGCCCATCTAGATCAAGCTTGGCTGCTGTGTCTTCAGCTTGCTTAAACTGCAATTGAGTGCATAAAACTTTGGTTATTGTGTTTGATTGGTTTAGCAGCTTCAGCAAGAAAAAGAAACTACATGTGTGGCTCGTATATAACAGTTGACAAGCTAAAATCATTGTTTTGTGACACACGTTCCCAAAACTTTAGTGTTACAAAGCCCCCTATACCTTCTTCAGCCAGTCTGGTTTCAACAGTACACATCACGGAGCCCTCCAATGAAAGTGCAACTAAATTTAAAATCATCTGCAATCATGAAGATCATGAGATGTATAATACAAAGTTACAAACACTATACGTGCAGAAATGGTGTTTAGTGGCACGCTCAAAGATACAAGAACCAAATAAAGAGATATACTGATTGTCAATCCATTAATGAAGTAAACTCTAGAATATGGTGAATTTTAGGTTTAGCTGGACAAACCCTATCAGTCACATAGATACTAGTTGACAATGCTTGATCAACAGGCCCTACTACTTAAATACACTTCATTTGGTAACACTTGCCATACCATCCCTATTCATTGAGTCGCTTGATGTGATTGCTCGCAAGACTAGAAAAAATTGAATAAAACAAAATCTTTGAAATAGGCCATCATCATTGTTATGCAAAGCTACCCATTTGAGTAACCTTGTAGCAACGTAATCACCTAGCGGCGAGATTAAGCGGATGTTTGAGCAAAACTATAAGTGGTTCATTTCAAGTGCGAATAATTCTATTTAGATACCCGTGATGTCGGTACCTCTCTAAATTTATTATCGCTATATCCGGTCTCTTTAAAGAAGACATCCCAAGAAAGCGTCATCATCAATATTACGAATAATTATTCTTGAAATACACAAAGACTTCAATCTACCACCTAGCTTTCTAAATTTTGGCATTGCACCTTCAAACCGGTTGTCCATCAAACTCGGCGTCATAATTTCCTTAACCTTATAAGCGAGTCTACATCAACATCCCCTGACAATTTCAGACAATCTAGCTGCAACCCCCCATATGTTTCCATTTAAGCATATTACACCTCTCCAAGGTGGAATTTTCCTTGAAGATCCTATTCGGGGACATGGCAACCTTGCGGGTTTTGGGTGCCAAACAAGTTAAATAAAAAGACTATCTAAAAGGAAAATGGGGTCAGATGGTAAGTACATGGTTGAAATTCACCCAAAATGTGATTCTTATGATTACAGGGTTGCAGCCTCTTAGGTGTTTAGAAAAGTAGATTATAAATTATAAGATAAAATGTTTTTAGATCAACCCAACCCAGTTTGACCCATTAAAGGAACCTGTCACACACCTCACCAGCTAATAACCTTTATTATGCAACAAGTTGTTATATTTTCTAGTGTTAAAAAAAAGGGATAATGGCTCACCGTACGCCAACATCTGAAGGACCGAACCCCTGAGGAACAACCTTCTCTTTCTGTAAAAACTCAGAACCAACTCCTTCATTTAGTACACCTTTTTACAGAATTGCGATTTTCTCGTCCAACCAATTTAACTTCTCTTTAAGAACTTGAAGTTTCTCCCCACCCACTCCATTTGAGCAATCAACAATCAACTTGCCAATTGGATGATTATCTCCACCCTTATTTGGTATCGGATCTATCAAGCTTCGATGGATATAATTAGGGTATATTTGGTAGGCTAGAATTTAATAACTAAGGAACGGAATGGACATTTTAATCAAGCTAAGAGGCTTTAAACATTGACCAACCTGAAAGAAGTGGAAAGCTGATCAAAATAATCAAGCCCAGAGGCTTTCAGGTCCTTGTTTCTAGCACGACCCATCCAATGAAATTGTGGAGTTGTTACCACACCCATATCAATCGGAACATCTCCAATTATTGAACAGATACCCTGGTATCCAAAATCAACTGGAAAAATAGGTTATAATGTTATAAATAATCTGGTTTACAACTATCATCAACCGGCATATAAAAGATAACCCCCTTTGGTACCATGAAAATTGAAATGCGTGACTACTTAAGTATCTACATGCCAGTGACAAAATTTAAGGGTTTATGCAAATATAGAAATAAACAAATAAATAAATAAAATAAAACTAGTAAATAAAAACTATTAACAACCCTAAGAGATCATATGGTTTGCTATCTTTGAAGATTGCTACAGATCTGCGATTACATGAACAACCATAAGATACAAGTCCATGCCCGATTGAGAACAACACGGGCATTCGCTATCTTATTTCTTCAATGTAGTATTAATGACTCGTTCAAAGGAAAAAGCCAATGAAAAATTGTCCCTATCTTCTTCAGATAAGAACTGATATGCTAAACTTTGCTAAATTTCCTATATCACTAAGAAGACTTGGTCGTATCAATGAATGATGAGAACATCATTCATGAAGAACTAGTGAGATTACTCGGTCATATGAAATATGCAATATTTTTGAAGTAAATGGAGGAAAAAGTGAGGAAATTTATATGGCTAGTCTTCACAAGAAATTTGGACTACATACTGTTTCAACATAAGATACTGTGATGGACATGCAAACACAGACACTCTTTATATGAGAACGATGATACACCATTTTTATGAGAGCTATGTGCATGATAATTTAACCGCAAAACCACATGTGGAGCAAATAGAAGAAAAAAAATCACTTGCATATGACAGACCTGTTCAACACGCCAAAATGCAGATCAAAAAATGTAAGCCTTGAAAGAATGCAGAATACCGGTGAGTTGTTAAATGTAATGATCATGAATGGATTTAACAAAGTGTTCATCGACATCATGGAAATTAATGTGGATGGTTTTTGTACCAATTCATCAGCTACTAGACAGCAACCATACAGAATCGAGTCATCTGCACCCTACGCAGTGTTAAACATCAGAACCCAAAATATTGTAATGACGTAGGAAAGAAGTCATAGTTGCAGTAGCTCTCAATAAAAGTGTGGCATCCAATACCAAAAAAACTATGACTACATAAGAGACAGAAAAGGATAGGGCCTGAAACTTCTAAGATATGCAAATGGTAAACAAAGTGGAAAATGAGAGGTCTACTATTTGTATATTGAGTTTACATAAATGATGCTCCAGTCAACTTTCAAATAAGATTGAGTAGAAACTACCAAAAAACTAAGTTGTGTTGAAAAATAGTATCCAAAACTAACAAAAATTGCACAGCGTTAAGAAATTCATGAAGAGGAACAATCCATCCTAAAGGAAGCAACATCATCAGAAGGAGCACATGATAGACGAAAATATGTTTGTTTGGTTGACATATCAGCCACCTTCCCACTGTTTGGTTCTAATTTTACAGTAGCAAGTGCTATAACGCTCTTCACATCATCCGAGACTATTCTCGACCCTTCACCTTGATTAGGCGTATCAGCACTACCACCCAAATCGCTACTGAATGCAGTTCGATCTACTAAAGATGTGTTACTCGTATCTTCATCCCCACTACCTTTCTTACTAGTTACTTGGTTCATCATGCTGTGTTCTAATCCTAAAGGGATATGTGAGCGGTCATTATCCAGTGTAGCCTTACCTAGAGACGAACAATCCAATGCAGAGGAGGTAACATTTTCGGAATGAGATTTCAACAAACGGGGATCAGTTTCCTGCATACATATCAGGCAAACTCACATTGTTTGGTTCTAGTTTGACAGTAGCAAGAACTTCGCGACTCTTGGTATCATTACTACTTGCATGTCGATCTACTAATGCTCTCTTACTCGCATCCTCATCCTCACTAACTTTCTCACATTCATTCACAACCTTATTTGAAGCAATCAACACGAATCGAGTTATAAAAAAATTTCTTCACATGTGAATGTATTCAGTACCTTATTTCTTCACATGTGAAGTTATTCAATATCTTATTTCTTCACATGTGAAGGTATTCAATACCTTATTTCTTCACATGTAAAGTTATTCGATATCATATTTCTTCACATGTGTATGTATTCGATACCTTAATTCTTCACATGTGAAGGTATTTGATACCTTATTTCTTCACATGTGAAGGTATTCGATACCTTATTTCTTCACATGTGAAGGTATTCGGTACCTTATTTCTTCACATGTGAAGGTATTCGATATCTTATTTCTTCACATGTGAAGGTATTCGATACCTTATTTCTTCATATGTGAAGGTATTCGATACCTTATTTCTTCACATGTGAAGGTATTCAATATCTTATTTCTTCACATGTGAAGGTATTCGATACCTTATTTAAATTCTCTCAAATCTCAATACCTTATTTTAAGCCATCAACACAAATCGAGTTATACGCAAATCTACTATTCTATTGAACTTCAGAAATGGTGTATATTATTATTTCATATATGCTAAATCACATAACTAATGACCACTTTCATGTTAACACCATCTAGAAGTTGAGCAAAATAATATAATCAAAAGCTAGATCAGTTC
Source organism: Chrysanthemum lavandulifolium (assembly GCA_022545495.1). NCBI lineage: Eukaryota > Viridiplantae > Streptophyta > Magnoliopsida > Asterales > Asteraceae > Chrysanthemum > Chrysanthemum lavandulifolium. Next base: position 162,487,742 of record CM040242.1, read on the forward strand.
CGATGACCACAAGTTTCTTTTATATGCAAAGACCTTGGAACTCAAGGAAGGTTTTAGCACATGAACTTAGCTAATAATCGGTGCCGATTAAGAAACATCAACCTACATTCATATGTAAAACAACTAGCATTTCATCAAACACGTAGTGTACATTGACAAACCACCATGAACTTCATCTTTCATTTTTTTTCATCAAGTTTACATACTCATCTAAGTTGTTCATGATCATAACTAATAATTAAAATCAAACACATAAAACACAAGAAAGAATTCATCGATAATCATTGAATCAAAGGAAATATATGAATCAAAAGCTTACTTCATACTTACTCAGTACCTTGATAGTATTTAAATTTTAATGATGATATCGTGATAACTGATAGGTAATGATGATGATTATCAGCGGGGATGGTGGTGATCTGATCGGCAATGATTATGGCGGTGGGCGGTGGTTATCGGCGATGATACCGGTGGTGGACGGTGTCATCTGGATGAGTGAGGTAGACGGTGGTTAACGACAATGATTATGGCGGTGGACTGCGGTGATCCGATGACTTTGGTGGAAGTTGGTACTGATGAACGATTGAGAGAATATATGCGTTTTCACATTTTTAAAAGTGGGATGTGTGTGTTTTAATCTTTTATACTAGCCATCAGATTTGGTTTAAAATTTACGATAGATTCTGGCCATTAGATCTTAAGAAAAGGAAGGATTGAATGGATGGTTAGGATCACTTCTCGCGTTCTCACAAAAAGCTCTTCTCATTTGAGCGCTTCTCTCTCTCTCTCTCTCTCTCTATATATATATATATATATATATATATATATATATATATATATATATATATATATATATATATATATATATATATATATATATAGTTATGATCAAATAAGAAGATTACTTAGAATAAGAAGGAATAAGAAGAACTATAACGCAAATTCGAGATACACCGACCTAAATTAGATGCATCCATATAATCTTAGATGCATTATAACGCACCATAGTGTGTTTTCTAGCTTTAATCGATGCATATATGTATATTAGATGCATTTCATGATTTCTCTTATTTTTGTTCCTCTTGCGTGCCAAAATTATGAAAATCAATTTGCACCATCTATACATTAAATTAACTTTCGAAACTCAAGATGTTGCATCTATATGAATAGAAATGCATCTAATGCAAGTTGTTGCATCTCAAATGCGTAGTTTTGGTCACTTCTCACCACTTTTTATTTTAATTTACTTCTCATCGGATCTCTACTATATATATATATATATATATATATATATATATATATATATATATATATATATATATATATATATATATATATAACTTTCTAAGCCACTTGATGGTGAGCATGACTTATAATTATCGTTGAAAGATATTAGTTAACGAAAAATAATATATAAGGAAGGAGGGCATGAATGAGAATTATTGTTGGAATTATGATTATCGTTGAAAAAATAAGTTATAAGCGTACTAAATTTTTTATTGAATGCATTAAGAACGAAAAGAAATAAATGGTTATCGAATATGAGAGAAAAAAAGTTTTAAAATGGTACACAAGAACAAAGTATCAAAGCACAGCCCGTTCGATGGGCGAGCAAGCCTTATAAATATCGTTAAAAACTTAAGTTAACGAAAAATAAGCTATATGTATAAAAATTTATCTGAAATCCTGAAATAACATGATCAACACTAAGTTAACGAAAAATAAGATATAAACATAAAATATTATTAATTGATGAATTAATAACGAAAAGAAACAAAAGTTAACTTTTATTGAGCTTCTATATATTTCTAAGATGTCTGCAATACCAAAGTAAATTCAAATGCGGAATAAAGCTTCTTTGTACACAACATTTCTTGTTAATTTCGCGTAATTAACATCCTTATCACAATAAAGAATCTTCAATCCCTTTCCTGCTCTTCAATCTGAAAGCCACATATAGTTGGCCATGGGAGAAAAATAAGCAATATGTATAAAAATTTATCTGAAATCCTGAAATAACATGATCAACACTAAGTCAACAACAAAACATACACTTTGACAAAGAACTATAATTACTCAAATGGTATGCTAAATTACGGTTTAAGACACTTTATCGTCTATTAACTTTATCGCCTTTTTTAATAGATAACAAGTTGCTTCTAATGTATTCCATGTTAGGCAATTAAATATTAGAGATAGCAATTGTCTCGTTATTTCAAGCTAAAAATAGCATCATAGTTCTAGTTACTTTTCCAAAATAGAAGCAAAATGAGGAGCATTCATTCGGGCCTTATCAACAAACATAAGCACTAAAACCTATCATATGTATTCCGGACATAGGCCCTCCATTACATTTGAATGGATTTTATACACATTTGTTTTTCATTTTGAATAGATTTCATACACAATTTTTTTTTTACATTTTGCACAAGTGAGAGCCAATGAAACCAGCTCTTGCAGTAACCAACAATTCTTTCAAAGCACGCCCGATGGGCGGGCATAACTTGTAAATATCCTTTGAATGTATTAGTTTACGAATAGCAATATATTTATTTAATGCGTTAAGAACAAAAAGAAATAAATGAATATGAGAAAATAAAAGTTAATATGTTGTCCGCAAGTACAAAGTATATATCGAAATTCAAATGTGAAATAAAGCTTCTATCTTTACAAAAAAGATGTTTATAAAAAAGATGAATATAATAAATAAAAAATTGTTCCAGACTTCCAGTTATGATTGGGTCATTTACTATGTGTTCTATCTCATATGGGTCAAGTCAAAATATTTTTAGCTAATAAGGAAATTGGTCAAACAAGTCATAAGTCGTTCAAAGTTCAAAGTGTATGTATAATGCATTTAAAGATTTAGATGAAAGTATATGGTTAAAGGTATCCTTCTAGGATGAAAGTCAAGGCAGATTTCATAATTTGTTTTAAGCTTACAGCCAACATCCTAAAAGTGCCCGATTTACATGGAGAATCTAATACGATGAACCTCATATTAATCATCTTTGATATATTCGATTATCGCAATTATATTTAGAAATATTCAAGTCCTAAAGTAAGTAAATAAGTTGTGACAAGCAAAGGCACTACGTGGAACTTGTTGAAGGGCGATACAGTCTACGACTAAACTTGTTTTTAGCATCTATTCACATCAACAAGTGGTTTAGCATAACTCGCAATGGTGAAAAATGACAACTCAAAAGAATCAACGGATGTTCACAATCGATCAAATCAACAAAAATGAAAAGATGAGTGTATGGAAGACCTTCAAGACCAAAGATAAATAACACAAGATCGCAAATGCACTGAGTTGGGTTAGAAATTCATCAAGCCGTGACGTTCAATTATTATCACATAGTTGATTTTGGGTTTGCCGTCAAAATCCTTCTATGCAAAAGTTCAGATATTACATTAAATAACATACTTCAAAATATAGATATTCATTAACCCTAGCACTCAGAACGTCACCCGAAACTTTATTCTTTTTCTTATTTCTCTTCCTTTTTTTGAAGTTGTACTATCTATTACAGTTTACCGGAACCAGTTTCACCACCCACTACTTCATGAACTTTATTACTCAAAATGTCACCGGAGGCTATTTGATTAGTTGCATTTTTGTACTTGGAAATGAACTCCTTTCCTCAACTGTAGCGGCTGGACTTAACACCATCATCTTGGGATAATGGATGGAATTGCACCTAGGCTCCCAGGATTTTAAGTACATTCTCTTTTGTCTAATGATTCTAGATTTTTATTCTGTTTTATCCTGAACTTTCTTCTCCTATTCATCAAATTAGTAGTTTACGAATACATGCAAATTCTATCAAAAACCCAAATGGATTCGACTGAAACCCAAGACAAATACACAACCTGGATCGATGGGCAGTCGATTAATAAGCAACAAAGAAATAGAAATGTGAATAAGCAGCCACAATAACCTTTGATCTAAGAAGAACCATCAGGTAAAAAAAAAAGAACGAATACCAAACAAAAGTGCAAAGTTGGACTTTAGGTGTATCTCGCATAAGCAAATTTTAGTGTGTTCAAATCACTGGTCCAATTGGTTTAGATTTGGGTGCAGAAAACTGTATGAAACCCAACTGGTTTCCCCAAAACATTTTAGCTTTCTGGTTGGTTCTTTTTAAAATAAGCATTGTGTAGAAACTAAAAAGCAACTCCAAACAGCTTATATAAAAAGATATTGTTTGGCCAAGAAACTTTGTTTAATAAGCTTAACTTAACAATAAACTTAGCAACTTACAACAACTTTATAGCAGATGAATGCTTTCTTAGTCAAGGCAAAGTGATATCATCTCTTAAGATATTGTTTGGCCATTTAGTAACATATATATTCTACCCGTTAATGCTTTTTTCTACTTTCCAAAACCAAATATTCTAGTCATAATAAAATACCTTAATAGATCCATTCAGGCGAACCGCAAAACGAATAATTCTTATATATGTGTAGGTGTGCTGACAATAGATTTCGGTTGCAAGTGTAGGAGAGATAACTGCATAACAACAAAAACTGACACCATCTGAAAAGTATATGTCTAAAAAGGTTTATACATAATAAAGAACTTAGATAAGATGGCCTACTTATATATAATAACTCACATGAAGTGAGTAGAATGTTGTGCTACTGGTACCGATATAATTGAGCAGCACAAGACCAAACCCTAGTAATATAATGTTTCGCCCTCCAAGCATTGCTACAAAAGTAGAAATCTGAATCAGATAAAAGATGACATGAATAATTGGATTCAAAATGAATAAGAAACTTACAAAGATGTACAAACATGTGGAATTAGAAAATGTAGTCAACAAAAACACGTACCAAGAATTAGGCAATGGAAACCACTCTTGAGCAACATAGGCTTTATGAATAAGTCTCTATGGGCCAACACATAATATCTTGCAATGCCTTTAAACCTTCCAATGTAACTTATCAAACAATCATGAAATTATACCTATATCCACCAATTAGCTATTTATCACAAGCACCTTCCACGAACCTTCGAACGTAATACATATATATATTGGTATACAGGATGATTTGGATTAAAATGTAAAAGTTGTAGTATCTTTGAGTTAGCTATACTTCTACTTAAATATTTTTGCATGTAATAATACTTAAGTGTTTATAAATTGCATTGCTTATTAAACATGATTACATGGTTGTTTGGGATAGCTTATTGTAAGTGCTAATAAAGGGATTGTTTTGTGATCGCTAGCAAAAAATTGAGCTTATAAAGAGAGAGTTTGGGATTGACAATAAGCAAATATTAAACAATCCTTATTAAGAGCAATATGCAATCCCAAACAATCTCTATGTGGGCTTTAGTTTCTGTAAACAGTTTCAAAACCTTTTCTCTATTAGCAGTAACTCCGTCATCATTTTTAACTGCAAATAAGAAAATGTTCAGTGTACGAAGTATGTATGATTGTATGTATTATATCACAGTGTGTGTATCAAATAAATACACTCGATAAACCATTGACGCGAGTTTAGATAGCGAATAAGATCCGGCTAAAATATGACGCATATCACACGTAGTTGCGGTATAATCTTATTTAACAAACATTCAAACAAGAAGACCAACTGCATGTACCTCGAGTTCATCTTCTTGATGAAATCTTCGGATCACCTCAACTCCAGAATACTCAAGGGTACGCACCAAAGTTTCTCCAATAACAGTGGAGCGTAAATGACCCATATCCATTTTCATATTTCCTGACAAAAAGTACAGAATTGCTCTTTCCACGGAACGTTTTAGTGCACATAAGCCTATACCAGCTTTGACCATCTTATAATTACTCTGTAAACAATTGTTTTTTAAATAGTGACGATACAGAAGTAGACATTAGTTTAAGTAAAGAGTGTATTGTGTACTTTCAAACAGTTGAAAAAGAAAATACCTTGGCTATCCATTTCATAGATAACTTAAACATTAAAACACCAGAACCACATACGACACATCTTTCGATCATGCCGGTAGCATCCAAACGCATGATAAATTTTCTGAAAGACTATAAAAAAAGAGCAAATAAAACATGGGCAGTATATTCAAAATCCATAGTAAATTACTCATAAACAAATATTACCACTGCAGCAGATGTTGGTCCTCCATAAATACCATCCTCTCTCAATTCAGGCCATATCTCCACGATACTCGTGCTATTACCAAATGTAATGAATTTGTACTGGTATCATATATATTCAAAAGAAAGTAAAAGTGGTGCACAAGTATGTACATATACCATAGGTAATCACCATCCTGTATAGGGCAAGGAGAAATACTACAAGACACTCCTTCCCATCTAGAAAGAATATATCCCATTTAGCAGTTAAATAACGTTACAATTTCTTCTTCAAGTTCGAAATGGACTGTATTAAATGGGTTTAAGCTTTTTCCCTTTCACCCTTTACATACCTAGGGATTCCTTTTTCAACGATAAATGTTGTTATCCCTTTTGAGCCCGTAGCAGCATTAGTTTTAGCATAAACCACCTAATTAACATTAATCATATATATTAGAAGTAAGTTTGGAGCTAGTAGCAGCATCAGTTTTAGCATAAACCACCTAATTAACATTAATCATATAAAGTAACTATGTTAAGCAAATCAAGTTAAGAAAACTATGAGAGGCCTAAATGCAAGCTTTTAAGTTCTAGTTTCTATTATTTTTTTAGCGTTTTCGCTTGGACAACTAAAAATCTCTATATGTATAGGAACTTCATAACTTATGTTGTTGATTATAATTTTCACCGCCATCTGTAAATGGTACAGTCTATATCTAAAATACTATATGACTATATTAACTACGTATATATAATGTTTTACCTGCATTCACTAACCTTTCCATAGGTGAGGATACAATATAAATAAGGGTAAGGGTCATTACGCTTAATCCAGGGAGACAAACGGTTGTATATTTTTCTGAATGGTTTAAAATTGCTAACTGGAAAACATCATGCCCTCTTTCATTTGTACACATGTGGGCGTATTCAGAACCACGCAAAATCTGAAAAACCCACCTCGTAAGCATCCACACGTGTAGCCTCTAGAATTGGTCTGCCAAAAAACTCGTTGTAATTAAAAATTGCGACATTCTTGTTTATTTCATTACATATCAGGTTCAGAGCTTTTATAGATTCTCCGTAGTCTCTTTTTTCTTCTCAATGTGCTTCATTGGAAGCCCTGAAATTAAGACAATCAAGTTGCAACACGATCGTCGAACAATTGATGTAAATTGTATCAGGCTAACCTATGGTGGTGACTATATTAACTACATACTATATAATGTTTTACCTGCATTCACTAAACCTTTCCATAGGTGAGGATATCAAACAAAATACAGCTACTGGGACTGCACAAGAAACATAGTTTATTAGATACTATTCAAATTAGTATAGGTTAGTTTTAATAACGATTAAAAAAAACTCTTAGCTGTGACAAACGTACAATAAGTATTTTATGAATAAATAATACAAACTTCTGAGACCGAATTAAAAGCATCAGTAGCAAAATCCCGCACAACAGAAACAAAAGGATGATCGACGTTAATTGAGAATCCTCGTACCTTAGCAAACTTCTCAATGGACATGCACGTGTGTACAGGCTGCCATAACTACGCAAACATTTGAGAGAAACATTAGATCATCATCAACAAATAGAAGGAAGAATTAAATCATACCTTTAATTAAAGCTCCGGCGATCCAAAACTAATTGAATCTAATCCATCATCAAGTTTATCAACAGTGAACACCACAATATAAGCTTTGTTGTCCACTATTAATTACGACTAACATAGGAGGCTTGCATCTGATCAAAATTCTACCAAACTATAACCAATACCACAATAAATCATTCTCTGAAAGATTATAATAAAATTGCTTACAAAAAAAGAGACTATAATAATAACCATCCACAACTTGCCCTTTGAACACACCGAGGTTGATTCCTTTTGACATATTTACAAATTGTATTGCACACATTAACCAGGAATTAAAGGAATAATGCCATGACATGACATGCTTTGATCTTAAAAGTTGGTATTACAATATCAGTGACCATGTATCCCTTATAATAATACTAATTTTTACTCCCAATAACACTTACAATACTAATAGAATTCTCTACTATTCATACGGGGTCTACCCTTTAGACTGCCAATCAAATCATAGGCGTGGGTCCCCTTTGTCTTCCCTCTCTCTCCCACATGCCGGCTGTGGGTCCCCCCCCGCATGCAATTTTTTTTTTTTTTTTTGATTTGATTTGATTGTGTATAGTTTATTTTGTGTGTTATATTTAATTTGTGCAGTGTTTTTATATGTATATAGTGTATTTATTTGTGTAGTGTTTTTATATGTAGAGTATTTATTTGTGTATTGTTTCCATTTAATTAAACAATAACAATAAAATATTTTATAAACTTTTTTTACGTTACTTTTTATAAACTTTTTTTTATAAACTTTTTAAATATAAAATTTTTATAAACTTTTTTTATAAACTTTTTATAAACTTTTTTTTATAACTTTTTTTATAAACTTTTTATAAACTTTTTTTATAAAAAAAGTTTATAAAAAGTAACGTAAAGTAAATACCATATAAAAACACTACACAATTAAAAACACTATACATATAAAAACACTACACAAATAAATACACTATACATATACCTAAACACCACACAATTAAATTAAATTAAAAAAAATAATAATAAAAAAAATAAAAAATGGGTACACTACACAAATAAATACACTATACACACTCTTTTAAACGAGATGAATAATCTTCATATGTCGTAGATGTTGTTGTATTTAAATAATATGTTGACGTTGACGTTTAATTTAATAATAACAGTTGTTGTTGCAGTTATTTAATGTGGTAATATTTAACGTGCTATTATACAAACTAAATAATTATACATGTACAATACATTATTATACACACACACTTATTATACACACACTTATTTCTATTAAAAAAAAGGGGGGGGGACAAGGGTACAAAAGTACCCCTACTATTCATAGAGAGGGTTGAAATAAAATTATAGCCACAGTATGAATAACCCCACCCATGTTTAGAGGCCAAGGATTAATTAGCAACATCTTGTTCACCACAACCTGCTATGAACAGAGAAAACAATTTAATAATCTTACCGATTTAACCATCATATATAATCTTCATAAAAGGCTGCAATCCTGAAACATAAACAAACAATATTAAGAAAATCTTAACACAAAAAAAAATTAAAAACGATATTAGGGTTTTGATAAAAATATATTATGAATAACCGTCAATTTTTTTACATATGTTTATGTATGTTTAGATGTTTGATTAGGGTTAGGGATTCTCTACTTATCTCGTATAATTGGTTGCACATGTTTATAGATTAGGACTTGTAACATATAATTCAAAACATGTGTTGGCATAGTGGTTAAGAGATATGTAAATCTTGTTATAAACCCGGGTTTGAATCCTGTCCAATTAATTTTTACACAAATAAAATTCGAATTTTAATCCATTCAAGTATGTTTAGGTGGAATTATGATGACATGGCATTATGAGATGCCAAGTGGCATTATATGTGGCATGCCTCCTCTTATATATAATTTTAAAAAAATGCCACATAAATACAATGATGACATGGAAATATGACATGGCATTATGGGATGCCAAGTGGCATTATGACGTGGCATGTCTCCTCTTATATATAATGTATATATATAGATTTGCGTTCATGTGGTGTACAAGTTTAAAATAGATAAAATAGGTACACATGTGGACCGTTGGATCAATCTTGATAGATGAGATCAAAATAAATGATATTAATTAATTAGATATTTACTATAAGGGTAATATAGTAATTTTTTTTACCATTATCATTTTTTCCATTCTAATCCCATGTTAAACGCCCCACAATCCTTACAAATTAATTATTTATATGTTACTTGTATTGGCATACGTTAGTTTGTTTAATAATTCATACGTTAGCTTGTTTAATTATTCTATCACATGAGCTACTTGTATTGGCATGTAAAGTGAATGTGTTTACTTGAAATATTAGATGTTTCCAGTAGTTTAATAGGTAAAAGACTTAATTGCATATACATGTAACTACATATCAGACTTGCATACATATTTTGACAGCACATTTAAACTCATAGGACCTGCATACCCATTTTGATATCCTAAAAAAATCTCCACATTATTCGCCATTAATTTTTGTGTAGTGATTCAAACACTTTGATTGTCATATGAAATAAAGGCCAACAATGTCCATGTGATTTCACATAAATATTTTCATTGCACACGATCACAGATTATGTGTTGCAATAAAAGATACAAACTTATTCAACAACCAACTGGCACACGTCATGTCTAAGATAACAAGAACATATTAAATAGTTCAAAACAAGTATAAGGTGATTAACAAACTAAAATAACTACTCATTGCCGTAAACATCCATGTCCTTGAACACAACCTGGTACACGTCATGTCCTTCGATTTTTTTCCTTTCAGGGCAGTTCCTTGCACTATGGTATGCGTACTTGCCACAGTAGCGGCACATCCTCATTGGCTTGTTGGCTAACATTATAGCAATATACTTTTTTGGTTCACGCCATGTGCGACAGTTGCTACCTTTTGTGTTAATATAGACAATGAAGAAAGAAACTAAGTTTTAAAACAACAAAAATTTAAGAATAAATTAGACTTAAATAGGAACCATACTATTTACCTTGAAAGGAAGAATTCTGGATTGCAACAAACATACTTATATGAATTGGATGTGAGTTGTGTGGTGTGGTGAATAGCTAGTATAAATATAGGTTATTCGTTGCAATTATATATGGCTCAGTGCAACAATGTGTCCTCAACCTGAAAATCTACCATCAAATTGTAATGATTATTAAAAAAAATAGCAATATTGTTTAATGAATCATTTGCTACTTACCAGTGACTAACGAGTTGATGATAACCACTATCATGAGCAAGTGCATGCATCTTAGCTAGCTTCCAGAGCCAGGCCCCGGTTGCATCCCAACATGGAGCGAACGCTCGCTTCCATTGAGGTTTGCCATTACCGGGTGGTCGAACCAACTCAATAGCTAATGGCCTCAGTGTTCCAGTTGGAGTAAGGTACATGATTGTTCTTGATCCATATAAAGTTGTTCTCAAATTTTTGAGTTCTCTAACTTTGTTGACATATGGTAGGAAGATATCATGATAATCTAGCATGAAAAGCTTCTTGTTCTCTAATGCCTATGTATCATGTTAATATACATTCTTTAAATTTCAAAATGACATGGATAAGTACAATTTTAAGAATATTACGGGTGTTTTGTGATTCCTTATATGAAAAATGCTTATGCCTTTTGAAATAATCAGTTAAACACTTAAGAATAAGCAACTCTTAGCATCTTTATTCGAAACTGCTCATTTTTCTTTGCAGATAATCATATCAGCAGTTTGGTTTAGCAAATTGAAACACCTTGATAACTATTTATATGTAGTGTAAAAAGAAATAAGCATTTCTAATAAGCAATCGAAAACACCCCTTACTCATACCTCCTCAAGCGTACAATATCCTCTGATTTGTCTCTCAATGACCTCTTTAGTTATTGCCGATTCAGGCGGACCATACACCTCAGGATCGAGTTTACTTGTTATTGGCCATTCCTGCACATATTCATGGTTTTAACATCTACTTTTCTAAAGTCTTCTTGTAGATAATCAAATATTCATACTAATTAGTTGTATAATTAATATCTAACTAGTTGGAATTTATCTTTATTTTCACACCAGGTAGCTGTAGGTATATATTTGAATTTTTTCGTGAGAAGCGTACCGTCACCAAGGTAATACTAAAAGGGTTAAGACCAGCAAGGGTTTGTCGACAAAACTCTTCATCCCTAATCCATCCAAACTTATCTCCTGAAAATAAATGAAGATAAAGAAATTTAGAGTGATAAAACATATATGTGTCGATCTGTGTATATACAAGTAAATCAATTAGAATGCATCAATCCAAAAAAATACTATTCTAGAAGAAAAAGAAAATGACAGCATATCAGCAATCCCAAACACTACCTTTCAAATTAGAATGACCGCATAGAATCCCAAAAACTCCCTTTTGGAAAATAAAATGACAGCAAATAATAAATAGAAGCTGATACATGTTTAAACTTAATATCTAATGCCGCACTCCATTTTCAGTAAAAATGACAGTGCATAAAAAAGAAAAAACTGATACATGTTTACCCCAAAAATGTTATGCATTCCATTATTACACAAATACATTAAAATTCAATAACCAAGTCAAACAAATATCCAGAAAGACTAAACAAACATAATTTAGACATAACCATCTGAACAAACTAATCACTATCGTACATATCCATCTGTTCGCCCTCGTCCTGGTCCATAACTCGACCCTTTATCATTCTATACAACCAATTTCTACGAACTCATACACAAAGTTTCTACCCTATATCATTATATACAAACATCACTGACTCATACACAAAGTTTCTACTGCACATCCGATTTAAATATGGCTTAAACGCGACCTTTTTTCATTCTATAAACTAAACAAAAAAATGGAATGCACATTAAATTAAACACACAACATACACTAGCTGAAAGTCAATTGCCTTGTTATAACATAAATTAAACAAAAAAATCATAAGAGATGCCCAAACTGTTATCAACTAATGCACATAATCAACTAATATCTTATTCCAAAACAACCATATGACACAAATATGCGTACTCACCTACTAGCTTATTTCAAATCAACTTTAACTCGTTACTACGCATAATACAACTCATACACACTTACCCATGTTGCAAATGCTAATTCATTGTAGCTTAATAGCTTATTACAAAACGTATAGACAACTGACACACATTAATCCTAATCAACCAATACACAACAATTTATTTCATCTAACACACATAAAGAACGAATACATAAAGTATCTCAACTATTTGAAAAGTTTTTTTTCGAATAATACACATAATCAACAAATACATAAACTTAAAAAAACATACGCAACTAATACACATAATCAACTAATAGATTCAACTAATATACAAAATTTACAAAGTAGCTTACACATATAAACCAACTCATACACAGTTGTGGTCTAAGAAATACATTGTTCGTCTTCACTATCACAACATATATAAAACTGAAACACATTATCAACTAATATCTTATTCCAAAACAACCATATGAGACAAATATGCATATTCACCTAATAGATTATTTCAAAACAGCTTTAACTCGATATACTACATGTATCCAACTCATTTACATTCAACTGCTAATTCATTGTAGCTTAATAGCTTATTAGAAAACGTATAGACAGCTAACGCACATTAATCCTAATAAACCAATACACAATAATTTATTTCATCTAACACACATAAACAACGAATACCTTATTTGAAAAGTTTATTTCGAATAATACACATAATCAACACATACAAAAACTGAAAGCAACATACGCAACTAATACACATAATCAACTAATAGATTCAACTAAGATACAAAATTTACAAAGTAGCTTACACACATAAACCAACTCATACACAGTTGCGGTCTCAGAAATACCTTTTTCGTCTTCACTATCTCCATCAATAGTTAGATTGATCGTTTCATACTCCTCATTATCTCGCTTTCGTCGCTGCCTATTTGATAGCCTTCCACTTTGACGAAATGACACCAAACACCAAATATATATATATATATATATATATATATATATATATATATATATATATATATATATATATATATATATATATATATATATATATATATATATATATATATAGGAAGGATCGGGTGCGTTCCGACTTTTAAGTACGGATGGTACGGATGAATATCACCGCACGATCAAGTGTCCATCGATCTACGTTAAAAAAAAGCGGTGGCATTTTCGTAATTAATCTATACTATTATAATATCGGTGTAGATCCGAATAACAAAACATATAAAAACATAAACTAAAAAAATCTAAAACAATGATTTCATCAAGTTTAAGATTTGCGAAATCGAACGAAGGTAAGTTTCTTAATTTCGAATTTAAGAATTTTTATGATAGTTAGTCCGATATTAGGGATATCGATGATAGATAATCGATATTAAGAATATTGCTATTCGATATAATTCAAACCGAAGATAGCTATTCTGATATTAACATAATTAATTTTTTTCTTAAGATACTTATTCTGATATTAATTTTAACTAAAAATTTCTAATATGATATTAAGATATTTCCATTCTTATTAACATTTTTATTAAATGAATATAGCTAATGTAACATTAACACAACAAAAAATTCTTAAAAGTTTTATTCAGATATTAATTGTAACTTAAGATTTCCAATATGATATTAAGATATTTTCATTTTCGTTTTTATTTTTATTCTGATATTAACGGTATCTGATGAGAGCTAATCTGATATTAACGAATTCCCTTTTTCTTAACATTGCCGTTTTCATTTTTATTCTGATATTAACGGTATCTGAAACTGAAGTGTATAAGGTTCTGGTGTAAATATACTGATAAAAAATTTCTTAACATCAATTGTAAACTGAAAATTTCTTATATGATATTAATAAATTTACTTTTTCGTTATCATTTTTATTCTGATATTAAAGGTGTCTGATGAGAGCTAATCGATATTAACGAATTCCTTTTTCCTAACATTGTCATTCGATAATAACTATAAGAAAATTCTTTTTTCTTTATGTGCTTATTCGATATTCATTGTAAACTCAAGATTGGTTATATCATATTAAGATCTTTAATTTTTTCATTATAATGTTTATTCGATATTAATGGCGTTTGATGATACCTATTCGATATTAACGAACTTTCGATTTTCTTATCATTGTTATTCATTAATAATTATAAACCTAAAAACGGCATATTATAATAATTGATCTTAATCAATTATTAAGAAATTTCTTTCATTTTTATAAATTGTCTCGAAAATTATAATCATAGGTAATCGATATCAATAAATTTTCTTAAATATCAAGTTCATATTACTTACTTAATAAATTTGATAAAGTAGTTAATTCGGATGATTTCTATTATTACGATAATTTGATAATTAATTCAAATTAGTACTAGTAGCAAAAATAGTATCTTAGTACTAGTAGTCGATAGTTAATCGATATTAAAAATCTTAACTATCGACTTGTTATATTCAATGAAGGAGAAGAAAGGTTAGTTGATGAAGAAGAAAGTTCGAGAGTGGATGATTTTTGTCCGATTATAAGCAAAAATGCGAAAATGCTTGAGTCAAGTTAAACAAGAAATTAAGGCTGCAAATTCTTTATTAACTGAAACATTAAAATATTTGACATGCGGCAATTATCCTTATGACACAACAAATATATGTGTGCTACGCTACCATCTCAAAAAGCTGGAGAAAAGAATGGAAGTAGTTGAAGATTTTTCTATTTGTGACAGTCACATTTACTTTGATTTGCTAGAATACGATAAGGATCAGGTATTATTGCTTTATATAATCATAATAAAGTTTTGCATATGCTATTACAAATTTATAAAAAATTTGATATACTATCTATTTCTTGTATAGATTCATGAAACTTGTCTAGACAAAGTAAGAGCGATAGTTGATGATGCTGCTTTGATGATTGTAAAGGTTGTTAAAGAATTTGGTTTGCCACCTTTGAAAGATGAAATACATCCAGCTATATGGGAAGCTCTTTGCAAGATAAGCAATGAAATTAAAAATATTAGAGATCCAAATTTTTTTACATTTGAAGATGTAGAAATATTTGATAAGTGTGCAGAAGAGGCAACAAGAAAAAAAAATGGTCAATGACCTTATTCTTATGTGATATTAAGAAATTTTGTGACATTAAATATTGTTGTTAGTCAGATTTTAATTGACCTTATTCTTATGTGATATTAAGAAATTTTGATATTATTTTTGATGATTTAGAAAGATATTAAGAAATTTCTGATTTTTGTAATATAGATTTTATTATTCAGAAAGCAAGAATGTCTGATTATAGTAAACTGTATGGTACTCCCATTTTTAATATCAGAATAGCTTTGGTGTAACTAAATATTACTGCTGCTGCAACAAATTTTTCTGCTGCTGCAAACAAATTTTTCTGCTGCTAATAAAAATTGTATGGTTCTCCCAGTTTTAATATCAAAATAAGTTTTAGTGCAAGTAAATGTTACTGTTGCTGCAACAAATTGTTCTACTGCTGCAGAGAAAATTTTTATTGGTAATTCTATTTGTCTAGATAAATGTAAAAAAAATGGATCTTTAATATCATTTAGAAATATTTGATAAGTATGCAGAAGAGGCAACAGGAAAAAAAATGGTCAATTATTTTTTGAGAGAAAAGGTACTGTTTTGTGACATTAAATATTGTTGTTAGTCAGATTTTAATTGTCCTTATTCTTATGTGATATTAAGAAATTTTGATATTATTTTTGATGATTAAGAAAGAAATTAAGAAATTTCTGATTTTTGTAATATAGATTTTATTATTCGGAAAGCAAGACTGTCTGATGATAGTAAACTGTATGGTACTCCCATTTTTAATATCAGAATAACTTTGGTGTAACTAAATATTACTGCTGCTGCAACAAATTTTTCTGCTGCTGCAAACAAATTTTTCTACTGCTAATAAAAATTGTATGGTTCTCCCAGTTTTAATATCAGAATAAGTTTTAGTGCAAGTAAATATAGAAATTAAATGTGACAATCATATTAAAATATAAATTTAAGTTATCATTGATTTTCATAGCATAAAATGTAAAAAAAAGATATTAATATCAGAATTACTATGACTTGTTGAAATAGATATATGCATAATTGCATTTTACATTACACATCAGTTGTTTTTCATACTGAAAGTCATACATAAAAAGACATCAAAAAATAAAAAAACATTAGCAACTACTTGATTGTCATCTTCATCGTAATTATAAACTCATTCCTTGATCCCACTTCCTTCACCCCAAACCTCTTCGCTTCATCAATCGTGACTCATCAAAGCATGATCATATAGCATCATTTCTAAGCTTTGTTGATGAAACTGAAAACAAAAATGTTCAATGACATATGATTTTGATAGAATAAGGTTTTAAAAGCAACAAAAACTGCTTGCGACTTTATACTGATTATCATACACCATTGATTATTCTTGAAGATGAAATACTTAAGGGTTTAGGATTTAGGGTTTTGGGTAACACTTAGTGAGACAACTTGATGATTTGTAAGAAAAATTGTTTACTTGTAAGTTGTTTCACTTTCAATATTCGTAAAATATCTAGATTTCATATATAAACGAAGCAAAAAATAAAATTATACAAAGAAAATGATCATCAATCTTTTTGAATATAGATTGAAATTTATTATGAGTTGATTGCTTGCTCTGTTTTTTTGTGAGATCGGAAATGGTCATATTTATAGAGGAAAAATAATAAGTTTTATATGTACTATATAGAGTAATGATTGGATACCAAATTTTTTTATTGGTATATATCACACAAAATTTACTTAAAATTATAAGTGAATAAAAAAAGATAATTAAATAAAAAAAATATTATATTAAGAATTATATTAAAGAATGAAATATAATATTCTTCATAACCTATTACACACTCATTCATTTCTATGACAAAACACATTACAAAATTTGAAACACCAACAAACCAAAAATATTCCTTTTTTTTTTTTTACATATTTTTTCCAAAAATATTCTTCATAACATTAATGAAATGGTAATGATCAAATTTATATTGCAAAAATTTATATTACAAATTACTATGATATTAATGTCATATTAAGTTACTGTGATATTAAATAATTATTTAACACGGTACATCAAAGTTGTTTTAAAGTAAAACATCTTTATTAAACTATGAAATTTACATACTCTAATAATATTAGAATAAGTTTAATATCACAGTACATCAAAGTTGTTTTTAAAGTAAAACATCTTTATTAAAATAAACAATACAAAATTAATATCAATTTTTTTATTTAATTAAATTAAAATTATCATCGATATACTTTATTATTTAATTATAATCATTAATGTCTTGTGTTAAATACACTGTGATATTAAATAAAAATAGAACAAGTAACTCGATATTTAAGTATCTGTTTGACTAAAGAAACTATAAGAAAAATACAAGTAGGACTTTTGATACTCGACATTAACACAAATATCATATATTAAAAATATGAAATTAAAAAAAAATTATATCTTTGTAAAAGAAAAATTACTATCGCTTACACCATTTGGTATAAAAATTATAAAAATAACATCATATTAATTTCATAATATATGTATTTAATAACATAACAAAAATAACATAACTAAATTAAAATTATTTAGTAAATTTAAATAAAAACAAAAATATATTTTAAAAAGCAACATAATTGAAAAACTATATTAAAATTAAATGTAAAACTTTGACATTGATTGATATTTTAAGTCTCGAGGAAGAATTTTTCATCACTATCTGACATGTATGTCAGTGTGTTATGCATATATCTTTTTCAAACAGATATTCAAAATATGTATGTCAGATAGTAAATTTAATTTTGTTTTAGCTCTTATTGAATATAGATTAAAATTACTTAATAAATATATACGTCAAAGCCAAAACTAAGTCTGATATTAAGACAATATTAATATACATAGCTCTTTAGAACATGCAATTATAAAAAAAAAATTGATTTTATTTTTAAATAGGAATGTGAATATTAATTTTTTGTTTTAGAAACTCTGATAATAAAACAAAGTCATATATTAAGACAACTAACTCTGATATTAAGGAAATATCGTATATTAAAAAATGTGAAATTTAAGTAACATCTTGTTATCTAATTAAATTAAAATTATATTCATTAATGTCTTGTGTATTGTCAAAATCAACTTTAAAAGATTAGAACAGACAGAGTGATATTTTGTGTCTCGAGGAGATATCTTTAACCACTATAAAAATCAACATTTCTAACATTTCCAACATTTCCAACGTGTATTAAAGATATACATTTCCAACATTTATGTCAGTTTGAAATTACTTAATAAATGTATAATATGCATAGTCAAACAAACAATGATATTAAGACAATTTTATTATGTATACGTCATAGAAGATTCAATTATAAAATTTTCTCTGATTTTTTTTTTTTTTTTAGACTCTGATATTAAGACAATATCATATATTAAAGACAACTAATTTTGATATTAAGAAAAATATCATATATTAAAAATATATGTAATTTAAACACACTGTGATATTAAAATAAAAAAAATAACAATTAACTCTGATATTTGAATATCTGTTTGACTTAAGAAACTATAATAAAAATACAAGTATGTCAGTGTGATATTAAATAAACTATTAAGACAACTAACTTTGATATTAAGAAAAATATCATATATTAAAAAATATGAAATTTAAATAAAAATTTCAATGGTAATTATTCTGATACTTTATCTTCTAACACAGTGTGATACTAAAATAAAAAATGGAAACAACTAACTATCACATTAGAAAATGCAATTATAAATTTTCCTTTGATTTTGTTTTTAAATACGATGTGAAGATTAATATTTTGTTTCACAACTCTGATATTAAGACAATATAATATATTAAAGACAACTAACTCGATATTAAGGAAATATGATATGTTAAAAATGTTAAAAATGGTATCATTTACTAGAAAAAATTATTTACTAGAAAAATTATTTGTGATATTAATAGATAGAAAAAAAATCTAAGTGTTATTTACTAGTGCTCATTCAAGTTTTTATATGTTTTTTGATATGATATTATTGATGCTTTAATATCACCGCACAAGTGTACATCAACAATTTGTTTATATAGTGTTTCAAATTCAACCCTTATCCGAAACGATCTCTATCAATATCAAAACCTAACGTAAATCCTCATTTCCATAACTCAAAAGACAAATCCAACTTCCAATAATACCATGTTGATCAATCGATTAGCAACATGCCCGATATAGTGATCACTAATATTTTGAATCGTTTGCCTTTGTTAGAAGCGGTGAGAACCTCTAGTTTAGCGAAACCGGAGGTCTAAGTGGACATTGCTCACCGATGTCATAATTGATGAGGATTTCTTTTATTATTTAACATATGAGTTTGATGCGAGGCTTGTTACTAGACTCTTAAAACGGCTTATAGGTCCAATAAGAAAGTTTGTCTTCTCTGAGAGCCAATATCAATGATTGGAAGACACAACTTTCATTATGAAGAGATTCTTGAGTGGCTTTTGTTTTTGGCTGAACATGGAACTGAGGAGTTGATTATTACAAACTGGTATGGTGACCCAGTTACGATCCCAACCCAACTTTACTCTCGTATCGAATTGAAACATATGGTACTTCATTTTTGTTCTATGTCTACTTTGGAATATTTTCATGGCTTCCCAAATCTACTGAGCTTAGAATTAATTCATGTAAATTTCCTAAGCGGTATAGTTTGGGACTTTATTGCTGCTTGTCCCTCACTTGAGTCTCTTAACATGAACCGTTCTAGTACAAACGAGATGAGACTATGGGATATTGCAAAACTTAGGAATTTGAAGAAGTTGGATTTGATATTCTGTCTTTATAATGTTGTGACGACAATCACAACATCCGATATCTTTCAACTGACGAGACTACAAAAACTTGAGACTCTTTCTTTGGAATTTGGTGATTGCACGGTAAGAACAATCTGAGTTAACTTATAATTACAATGTTAAAGAAATCACTAATGAAATTTAATTTTTAAAACTTGTTGTAGTTGATACATGAAGCTAATTCTAGGATGAATGATCCTTTTGTATCCCTGATTAACCTTGAGCTGTCCGATGTCGATTTTGGGAATAGTCTTATGGTAGAGTTCACCATTTTAATGATTCGGGCATCTCCAAATTTGAAAATGCTGGATACCAGAGTAAGTGTAATGTTGTATTGCATATGTATCAAATAAACATTACTAAATTGCCATGTTTCGTATCTCAACACTATTTCATTTTTCAGGCTGCAAACACGCTTAGTGTTTTACCTTTGGAAAATTTTTCTAATGTTGTAGATAGAAACACATTCAGCCATGGCCAGCTACAGACCGTGGTATTTCGATATTTTCCTAGAACAGAGCATGAATTAACTTTAATAAAGTGTATACTTGCGTGTTCCGGACGCTAAAGACAATCAATATCAGGCAAAGCGATAGGAGTCATGATAGGAATGAAAATATCAAAACAACTGGAGTTGGCTAGAAAGTCGTTGAAACTCGAACGAGCTTCCCCACGACCATGGTAGATTTCTTTGAGTGATTTTAGTTTATTTGTTGGTTGAACAGGCTATGACAATTCATATTGTAATAATAATTGGTTTTCAACTTTATGTTCTTCTTCATCTTAAATTCTTGCATTGAATTTGAATTTTAAATAGTATCATAATATCATAATATATGAATTGATTAATCTTTGAAATTTTACTAACTCTAATATTAATTGAAATTTTACTAACTCTGATATTAAGACACTCTGATAGTAATACAATATCATATATCTATACAACTAACTCTGATAGTAATACAAATATCTTGAATGTCAAAATATACTTAAAAACAACATGAATTAAAAAAGCAACATTATTGAAAAACTATATTAAAATTAAATGTAAAACTTTGACTTAAATTGATATTTTAATATTTGACATGTATGTAAAGGCAAAACTAAGTCTGATATTAAGACAATATTAATAGATATACCTCATTATAACATGCAATTATAAAAAAAAATTAAAAAATAGGATGTGAATATCAATATTTTGTTTAAGACACTCTGATATTAAAATAGTGTGATATATTAAGACAACTAACTCTGATATTAAGTCAATATCATTTATTAAAAAATGTGAAATTTAAAAAAAAAATCAATGGTAACAAATATGATAATTAAAATAAATAACATCTGAAATATATGTCAGTTGCAAATTACTTAATAAATGTAAACTAACTATGATATTAAGAGAATATTAATATGTATACGTCATAGAACATCCAAAATAATAAATTTTTTTGATTTTGATTTTAAATATTTTGTTTCAAAACTATGATATCAACAGAATATCATATATTAAGACAACTAACTCTGACTTTGATATTAAATCTGATATTAAAAAAATATCTTTATAAAGAAAAGTAATTCTTATATTAAGACAATATTAATTTTAAATAGTATGATAATATTATAATATATGAATTGATTAATCTTTGAAATTTTACTAACTCTGATATTAAGACACTCTGATAGTAATACAGTATCATATATCTATGCAACTAACTTTGATAGTAATACAATATCTTGAATTTCAAAAAATATTGAAACTTACTCATTAAAAATATTGAAATTTACTACGTCATAGGCCAACTAACTCTGATATTAAGAGAATATCAATATGTATACCGTCATATAAAGTTTTAATATCCAAAATATTAAATTTGTTTGATTTTGATTTTAAATATTAACATAATATTAAGACAACTAGTATTTTAAATAACTATATTTATGAAATATGATAGTTATATTCATTAATTTTTGTGTATAGACAAAATCAACTTTGAAGATTATCTATCATATATGTTAGTTGAAATTACTTTAATTTCTTTGACTTTCTATGACATATATGTCGGTTGGACATAAAAGTAAATATTTTGAGTTTCGAGAAGATATTTTCATCATTATAAAATCGACATGTATCATAGCGTGTTATGCATCTAAGTTTCCAACAGAGATAGTCAAACTAGTTAATGAAACAGATATGCAAATATCTATACGTCATAGGCCAACTTACTCGATATTAATAAAATATTAATATATATACGTCATATATATTTTACAAAAATATTAAATTTGTTTCATTTTGATTATAAATATTTTGTTTCAAAACTATGATATTAACGAATATCATATATTAAGACAACTAACTCGATATTAAAATTTTGATTTTGTTTTAAATAGAAAGGGATGCTTAATATTTTTCTCGTAAAATCGATATTAAGAAAATATCTTTATTAAGAAAAGTAACTCGATATTAAGACAATAATAATTTAAAAATAATATGTGTTATATTTAATATTTTAAATAACTATATTTATGAAATATGATAACTATATACATTAATTTCTTGTGTACAATCAAAATCAACTTTAAAGATTATCGACATATATATCAGTTGGACATAAAAGTAATATTTTGTGTCTCGAGGAGGTACTTTTCATCATTATAAAATCGAGGAGGTACAATAAAAACACAATAATATATTAAAAATTGTCAAAATTAAACACCAAACTTAAAAAAGGTTTTGATAGAAAGTGATGATTAATATTTTTTCTTAGAAAATCTGACATTAAGAAAATGTCTTTATTAAGAAAAGTAACTCTGATATTAAGACAATAATAATTTAAAAATAATATATGTTATATTTAACATTTTAAATAACTATATTTATAAAATTTAAAATTTATTTTAAAATAAAGTTTATTTTAAAAGTTACATGCCGTGAATAAGTCTATATATAACATTGATATTGAAAGTAATGTCTCATTTTTCGAGTTGTCGTGTTAAAAATAATAAACTGTTTTTTCAAAATGAGTAATGGTTTCGTGCCATTTACAGACGTGCCTCCATCAATTATTATTCATATCTTACAATCTATGCACAATTCAACTCGTGATAGGAACCATTTCCAGGAGACATTAGAAAGTATACCCAGTATACCATCATATTTAGTTCATTTTATCATGGGAAGGTACCACAAGATGTTCTCCAACTTGAAGAACAAGATATAGTTGAAATAATTGGTGTTTGAAACAAAATATGATTTTTGATGGTTCGGGATTGACTAAAGAAACTATAAGGAAAAATCTTCATGACAATATAATGCTTGACAAGGTTGAAGGCGTTTGTGCGATTTGTTTAGAAGAATACAAAGAATATGAAAGCATAAGCACATTGATTTGCAGCCATGAGTTTCATGCAGATTGTATTAGACGTTGGATGCTACACAAGAACATTTGTCCATTATGTAAAAGTGTCGGACTGAATATCTAATAGTATTATTTAATATCACAGTAATGTTATTTCTTATGTAATGTTAATTCTTGTTTTGAAAATTTTATATAATGTTAATTCTATATATATTTTACTTCACTTATTCTTATAATAAAAATTAATAATGTAATGTAGTGTTAAAAGTTTATCTTAAAAGGAATAAGAAATATAACAAGAACAGACAACTAATATTGTAAAATATCATCAAACATGAAATTACAAATAAATATCTTCAGTTAATACACCGATAATTATAAATCTTCATATAAAATCTTCAACGACTTCTTATATGCCTGAATTTGGTCGTTTTTTATGAGAATATACACCTTCAAAAAAAATATTGTCTTCAATCTGATCATGGTAGATAATATAAGTAAACCATTTCTTATACAAGTGAAACATTACATCATTTCTTGCACGCCAAACTGAAACGAATGTTATGAACAAATGCTTTGTTAGGAAAAGCAAAGTTGAAGAGTTAGTTGAAGAAAAACTTACATGGTCCTGAAATATAATGATTGATAAACATTTTTTTCTTCAAGAACAAATACTTTCGGTAGAATATCTAGATTTCGATTTAAAAAATATAGAAATAAAGAAATCTTCCAAAGATAATAAATTATCGATGATACGAAAAATATATTTTAATACAAAAACATTCATTATATTAAAACTGCAAAAAAACATGAAATGAAAATGAAGAAATTTTTTTTTTATGCTTTTCTATGTGTGATTGATGGAATATTTATAGCCAAAAAACACAGTGATTTGTACAAACGAATATAGAGAGCCCTTAAAAATAAATAATATTTTAAAGTACAACCGCTTACTTTATTCCCATCATATTAAAATGTTTTATGTTTTCATATTAAAATGTTTTTATGTTTTTCTTATGTTTTCTATGTGTTCTATTTATAGTGGTATTCTCAAAATAATATTTTTAACAATAAAAGAAAACAATTATTAATACTAGCATGACTATATCTTAATTAATAATATTCGTAATAGTATTTTAAGAATAAAAATACTATTTTTAATTAGTATTAATTTTTTCTTAAAATACAAAAATAGAACAATAACTCGATATTAAGAGTATACTTTATACTTTATTAATTAACTACGTGAATGAAATGTAATAATTATAATCATTAATGTGTTGTTTATACATGTAAATAAATATTCAAAATATGTATTCATCGCCAACTAAATTTTGATATTTAAGACATTATAAAATGCAAAATATTAAATTTTCTTTGATTTTGGTTTTAAATATAACAACTAACTCTGATATTAAGATAATATTATAAATTAAGAAAAGTAAGTCTGATATTAATGTAATATCATTAATTAAACAATAAAATTTGATATTAATACAATATTAATAACTTCTGTCAGTCATTCATTTTATAAACAACTAAATCTTATATGATTTAGAGTACTCTTTTTAATAATGCTAGTCAATAAAATAAAATTTTTACATTCTATGATAATATCATAGTATATGAATTGATTAATCTGTGAAATTTTATTAACTCTGATATTAATTGAAATAAATGTTCCAAAATTAATATAACATTTTTTAAATAATATAATTAACCTTTAAATTATACATGGAAAATAAAATTTAAATATGATATTAAGAAATAAAATTTATTTTTATATATAGTATAATTAATATTATTTTTATTACAGATAAAGTGATATTGTATTGTCAAATCATTTTAAATAGTATCTTACATTGATAGCTATTTTAATTTAGTGTGATATTAAGTTAGTGTGATATTATGTTTCTGACATATAACATTTTTTTAAATAATATAAACTTCTAACTTAAACATATTTATTAAAATAAATGTTCCAAAATTAATATAACATTTTTTTAAATAATATAATTAACGTTTAAATTTTACGTGGAAAATAAATTTTAATATGATATTAAGAAATAAAATTTATTTCTTATATAATATAATTAATATTATTATTATTACAAATAAAGTGATATTGTATTGTCAAATCATTTTAAATAGTATCTGACATTGATAGCTCATATATCAGTTTGAAAAAATGCTGCTAGGAATTTCGAAAGAATTACACTATTTTTATTTTAGTGTGATATTAAGTTACTGTGATATTAATTTACTGAGATATTAAATTTAATATCATAGAACATAAAGATAATTTATATAGAAAAATATTTGAAAATAAACTTCTAACTTAAACATATTTATTAAAATAAATGTTCCAAAATTAATATAACATTTTTTAAATAATATAGCTCAAATATCAGTTTAAAAAAATAATACTAACGTCAAAAACTACTCAAAAATATATTAAATTAGAACATGTATATATTAAAATTTCTTTAAAGGTACTCCAAAAAGTATTAGAGGAACGACACCGAATTGTTAGTATTTAAAATCTCTTTGTTTGACTTATAAAGTCAACATTAAAATGTAACAAAAATTCAATATTATAACAAAAGAAACACACAAAACATAGCATATCTTGGTAGGAATTCAATTAAATAAACTTTAATTAATTTACATTAATTTATATTTTAATAAAACCATTAAAATTAAAATTTTCTACAATAACAATTGATCTTCATCTTCATATTATTCTTCATCTTCATTTCTTTTAAAAATCTTCATCTTCATCTTCCATAATTGATCTTCAACTTCATGTTCTTCCGTTTCTTACATTATACGAGTAATAATTTTTCAAAATGTATAAATTCATGTACTCTCCCATTCGTAATCAAATCAAGAGATTGAAACACTTGTAATTATAAGAAAAGAAATATTATAAGAATATACTCAATATTCATATAATTTTTTCTTATCACAATATGAATAAAAACATTAATAAAAAAGTGGAAATGTGTCAAGCTCAATAGATTCAGAATATTTTAAAATACTCTATACACCTATCTAACTTATTTTTCAGATTCTGCATCTCTCTTGTATTTTGCATCTCTCTTGTATTTTCTTCCTATTGTTACACATGTGTTTAACTGAAATACATGTTCCATACTAGCAATCGTCATATATAATAATAATATATATTTCAGACTGGCATACATTACATGTATTAAGAAGATACATTTTTGATAGTACCAACACAGTAGATGTAATTAGACAATACAATAACATCCATACTAGGGAATCTTGATGTCAAAACAATTACTCATTATAAAATAGCATAAAAGGGCACATATTTAGGGGCATACCCACAACTATGTGGCGGTGAAAACTATGGCATCTGCTCCAAGCCTCATAGAACCGGTTTTGAAGCCATTTCCATCTATAAGTCAACAACACAACCAAATAACTCAATATGAATGTTCTCAACAAATGCTTTGTTAGATTGCATTTGAAACGAATGTTATCAACAAATGCTTTGTTAGAAAAAGCAAAGTTGAAAAGTTAGTTGAAGAAAACTTATAGGGTCCCGAAATATAATGATTGATAAACATTTTTTCTTCAATAACAAATACTTTCGGTAGAATATCTAGATTTCGATTTAAAAATATAGAAATAAAAAATCTTCCAAAGATAATAAATTATCGATGATACGAAAAATGATTAGTTCAAAACGTTTTGAGTTCATTGATAATTGGAGTTTGAGACATTTTGAGGATGATTAGGGTTAGAGCGAGAGATGGTATCTTATTGTAATCGAATAGACTTATTTATATTGTAATCGAATAGACTTTTATTGCAAATAAACCCTCCAACTTCAAAAATCGTTAAATTTTCAATTAAAGTTTTCAAAAATAAGAAAAGCCTTTGTATCAGAGTAAGTTAATAATATCAGAGTAGTAATTAAGTAAGTTAATAATATCAGAGTAATAGTTTATCACTACAATTATTATTGACATAATATCAAAGTAGTAATTAAGTAAGTTAATAATATGATTGTAATAATATATTGACATAATAAATGTTAAATTTTAAATTTAAATTTGTTAAAAAATTTTAGTAGTTAAATATTAATTTACAAAATAATAAGTGTTATATTTAATTTTTTAAATAACTATAAGTATGAAAAATAATAATTATATTCATTTGTCTTGTGTATTGTCAAAAGCAACTTTAAATATTATCACAAAATAAACTGGTATTTTACGTCTCGAGGAATCTTTAATAACTATAAATAGTATCTGAGAAATATCTCTGTTGAAAATTACTTAACAAACAGATACTCGAATATATATACGTCATAAGCAAACTAACTCTGATATTAAAGGAAATATTAATATGTAACGTCATAAAAACATACAAAATATTAAATTTTATTTCGTTTGTATGCGCTTCTTCTTTTAGACATTGTAAAAAGTATGTGTTAGGAAAGACAAAAACTTAATAATTACATTTATTTGTTTATTATAGTTAGACTTTTATCTGCTTCACTTTTACTTATACTTACAGCAAACACAACTTTTAATATATGATATTGCTCTTTAATATCATTATTATGATATTAAAGAGGAATATGATATATTAAAACAACTAACTCTGATATTAATACAATATCTTATATTAAAAAATGTCAAAAAAAAATAATAAAAAAAGATATGTCAATATTCTAAAATATCATATATTATTTTATCTAAGTTTATTATAACAACTAACTATGATATTAATTTTTCTTTAAAACAAGATGATATTAAAAAGAAATTATGTATGTTAATTTTATGTATGTTAACTTACTTAATATTCTAAAATACAATTAAAATAATTATTCTGATATTATTATGATATTATTTTTTCTTATGATATTTTTATTGGAATAATTTAACTTTATATTTCAATATATTTAAGTGATGGTGATTTGATAAATCATAACTAGCTCAAACGACCCATTTCATTCATTAACCAAAAATATATTATTATTATGAAATTATTGTGATATATCCAATCACATACTTTTACAAATTTTAAATATATTATTATTAAGAAATTATTGTGATATTCACAATCACGCCCAAAAACATCGGTTGAGCAACGAAAAAAAAATTCCCACGACCGATATGGAGTTCAACCGACTTTTAAGGCTGGACGCATTCGAAGAGGTGCACATCGGTTGGCCACAAAAAAATCCCTCCTCAACCGATGTTTAGATCGGTTATCACGGATGTGGTGCTTCGGTTGCTAGTTCGGTCGCGAAACAAAAACAAGTAAATCGGTTGAAATTTCATCCGATTTCAAACCCAACTTACCCTTCAATTAAATAAAAAAAAAACTTTATTTTTTTTAAACTTTACCACTTTTCACATCCTATAAATACCAATCTCAAACACACTTCTTAACACACAATTTCAAAACACAATTCAACCTCAAAATACTTCTCAACACAAGATTTGTTATGGCTTACCGGGGGAACCTCTGCTAGACGAGGAAGATTTGGCTCGCTTCGAGGGATTTGCCGGTTCTCGTACTCCCTCGTATGACTCTGCATGCGGGGAGCATTCAGATTAGATTTATGATTTATGTATTTCGTATTGTTTTTATTTAGTAATACAAATAATTATACTAAATCCCGAACAATTTTTTTTTTGATATTAAGGTCACGACTGGGACTAGCCTAAGACGTTTACTTTCCCCACTTTCTTAACTTGACCGTTGCATTTAAAAAAAAAAAAAAAAAAAAAAAAAACTTTATTTTTAAAACTTCACCACTATATAAATACTAACTCAAACACATTTCTACACATTTATACACTATATAAAAACTTTATTTGCGTCTTGAGCAATATTTTTCTCTTACATTTTTTTGTGTCTCGAGGTTATGATTTTTTTATTATGAAAAACAAAGACTTAAATATTTGCAATGGAAATTTGTTTATAATATTTTGTCTTAATATCACAATTTTTTTGCAATATTTATTTTAACAAATATGTCTAATTTACAAATTTATTTTTAAATATTTACTATATAAATAATTTTGATGTACTGTGATATTATATTTAATATCTCAATAACTTAATATCATAGACAAAATATATGAGAAAGTAACTAAATATCTCGACATATATGTCGATATTTATTAACTTAGTGCTCTTATAGTCTTGAACATTACTTCCTCGAGACTCAAAATATTACTTTATGTCAAGTTCAAATCTATAAAGCCTAAAATCACCCTAGATAAAAATCAAAATCAAAAGAAATTTTTATATTTAAAAATACATATCACATTAGATACAAAAATTAAATTAACAATATTCTTAATATAATTTATCAAGTATATTTTCAACATGATTAACGTTATTTCAAAATAAAAAAAATACATAGATGATGATTCCGCTATATAATTAATATTACAAAGTTATATATTACATGATTTCTTTGAATAATATTATTTCTAAGAGCACAATGTATTGGGTGCTATTGGTGTGCAAAATGCATGCCATTCGTGTGCACCATACAGAGCATCTTGTTATCCATGAGCCAAACGTTTTTCACCAATGCAATTGTTCAAGCCATTTTTTTAGTTATTGGTATGTTATTGGGGAGTTATGCGATGTTGCGCAGTGGCATACCAATAAAATGTTATTTGTATCTTCTCCAAGTTGTGCTCTTATATGCATTGTCTTGTCCTTCTTTCCTTTGTGCTCAAATTTTATGGACGGACCAAGAAGATGCTAACAATATTGGTTGTCCTTCAAACGACTTGTTTGTAGTACAACTAATATTTTTCTTCGAATGCCTAATATGTTACTCATGCTCATTCGATGAGCATGGCGAAACATAGGTAGGCAAAATAATTAAACTTTCATCACGCACCAACGCCATCTTCATCAAGTGTCTCCAACTTTTTGTATTGTAGTTGGGGCTTCTTCTACGTGATTTGCTATCATCGATATCTTCATTCGGAAGAAAATCAATAATGATTTTTCCGAATTAGATCATGCAATTCCTTCACCGCATGTAGTTTTAGTACGTCTTGCGTGACTCATTGTTAAGATACATACAATAGCGAAAAGATAATTTCAAATGAAGTTATACAACTTTGAAATACCCCTTTTCATCTATATAACTTTCGGTAAAATATCTAAGTTTCTTATCAAATAAAAACCATAGCATATACTCCGGATCATGAATAACAATTTGGAAAGAAAAAAACTTAAATTCAAATACATAATTTTTCATAATTTTTATTTTGATGAACTAACTTTGTGACGAAAGTTTAGAATTTGTATGGTTGTAATGATAGGTTTTATAACAAGAGTAAATTACTTTTTGATGTGATTGATCATTTGCATATCGAGGAAAAATAATAAATTAATATCATTGAAAGAATCTAAACATATAATTTATATTTATATATTTATATTTGAAACAATTATAATAATATTAATAAAAATTATAAATTGTAAATTGTATATTTATATTAAATGTAACAATTATAATAATATTAATAACAATTTAATATCTCCGTAAATTAATATCACACTATTTTTATTTAGTATTGTCTTAATATCACATTTGATTTTCGTTGAAAGGATAGATGTATAAGACAACGACATACAATTTATAGTGATGAAAAAGAGCTTCCTCGAGACTCAAAATATCACTTTATGTCAAAGTTTTACATTTAATTTTAATATAGTTTTCATTAATATTGCTTTTTTAGTCATCATTTATAGTAACTTTTCTTACAAAGATAATTAAAATAACATCTTTTTTATAATAGTTAGTTTTGTTTAAAATAATATTAATATTGTATTAATATCGAGTTTCTTGTTTATTAATATTAATATCGATTTATTATCAAAGTATTAAACAAGTAACTTAATACTCATTATTAAACTCGATATTAATAGTAACTATTGTTTAGAGATTATCATATACTGTATTAAGACAATTAAATCTGATATTAAGGCAATACCATATTTCCCTTAATATCAGATTTAATTCTCTTAATCTATACCATCTAATATACTAAAATACTGTACCACCTCCATAAAGCACAACATTAAATTTTATTATTAAAAACACTTCCATATTTAGCACAAATGTACAACACCCAAATGCATCTATTCCCTTCATAAGCCACGTGATACAACACGTGAGGTTCATTGACTTCTTCCATACGTTTTCTCTGCATTGATATCATTCAAACCCATCTGTTACAATCAATCAATTAATTATACAATCATCTCCAATAATAAGTTACGATTTTGAATTGAAATCCTATATTTGATTTCCTCTTTATGTGTTTGATTCAAAACCATTCTACGCCCCAAATCGAAACCTACAATCAATCATAAACCCTAATTCGATGCGGGTGTATTTATTTTGTTGTCAACATTGTAATATGGAAATGGTTTGTTGCTTTCATTATCGTAAAATTGTAAGTTTGTTTTTGATTGATAATATTGTGTCGATTAAAATATATGACATATTTCGGTTGATTATGTTATATTTATCTTTGTAGGTAAATTGTGATTGAGAAAGATTAACCAGGTTAGGCATGTTTTATCTCCTTTAATTCTTCAATTTAATTGTTAGTAGATGATATGGATTGATGAAAATGATTATTTGTACTTTATGTTCTATGTGTGTTTTTTATGCACACCAACTATTTGATGAATTGTATTTGTGTAATTGTTATTTGTAGGGCAAAAATGGAGGACGTGATGATTCCTTATAACCAAGAGATGATGTTGTACTAATAACATATTCACTATTTATTTTTTCTTTCAAGTCTATTGTTATTGTTTTTCACAGTACTTATTGTTGGAGTGGTACACCCAAATAAGTGACTTATATCACTGTGTTAACAAGGTAAGGATACGTATCATCGATATCTTCTACACTTTTCTCACCGCCATTTTCACCGGCTTACTTCCGATCTGATTTGACATGAAATTATTTTAGGTCTTTTCGTATTGATGGTGATTGCAATACTCGAATGTGTTTGTTATATTGTCATAGTTTGGCAAAGGTGCGAATCGACGTGTAAGGGTTTTGCTTGATTAAGATCATTCAAGTTCATGTGCTTTTAGTGTTCGTATTTCTCTCGACAATTACCGTCTTTCTTTTTGCAATGATAACCAAGTTAAATGAGTCGGTTGCAAGTCGTCTTTAACATTTTCGTGGCCTCCATCAACGGTATGAGATATATATTTATTTACTTACTTTGTAGATTTACAATAAAAGCTAATAGCTATAGACTTATTTTGAAGTTGATGTGATGAATCTATGAAGGTTCGGGATAATAATGACGTGGCGAGCTATTAGTTCCGTAACATATGCATATAGGTTCGTGATAATAATGATGTTGTACGCTATTAGTTATGTAACATATGCACATTTGTAATACTACTTACGAAACATTTAAGGCAAGTATTTTATCGGTAGCAAATTTCACTTTATTTGGCTTCTATAGAGGTAATCGTTGGTGAAATTAATTGAATGGGTTAAATGATGTTAATAGAAGATCACTAATAATACATGCCATTTTTTTGGATATGATGGTTTTTGGGATTACCGTTTTCCATTACTAATAGAAGATTGTTTTATACATTAGGAATAATATGTTGTTAAAATTAGATTGTATAATATGTTTGTTTATGATTATGTAGTACTTTATGGAGACTTATCGAATACAAAGGCATATCGAATACAAAGGCAAAAACTCATCCAGGTTAGTGTTATTTCTATCAGATGGCTATGGCTTCAGAGATCCTTTAGATGTTAAGGTAGATATTGGCGCCACTTGATGGGCCATTATTCTTTATTTCACTCATATTATTTTTGTGTTTGGTATAGAATTTTGAATTAAGGATTGGCTTTACACTGGAGCAAAGAACACGTAATAGCATCACATAAATTTCGTGTATGCGAGTTAATTGATCTTTCATGGCTTACTTGGCTAAATCATACTCCTTTACCATACACTAAAAAGAAAGCAACTATTAGTGGGTTTTTATTTCAGTTGACCTGAAAAAGAAGAGAGGTAAACCTATTGATGATGATAATTCAGATACATCGGAGCATTTTCAGGTATATACCATTAAAAAGATTAGGACCTAAATGTTGTTTATGTGCTTCCATATCATATGGCTTACCAAATTAGTGGCTAAATGGATGGGTATAATAGGTAAAATTGATTTTTAATTTTGCTACCGTAGAATTTTAGTTTCGCATTAGTAAATTTTTATTTTCAAATGACATTTCATGTGAATGTAGATTTATGGTATTCGGATGCGGTGACCTTTTCCAAGGGTCTTGATGTAATTGAATATCTCAACCAGAACAAGAAAGACTACAACCTTTCGATATGGTATCCTTGATCCTTAAACTTTTAATTTTACGTTGGAAAATTATGCAACGCAATAGAAGGTCCCATCTTTTACGGGATTGCGGATACTAGAGCAACGAAGGTCTCATTGTTGATGGGAAAATTGTGAAATATTCATTACATGGCTCGAATATCTATTGCTTTGGAGTCGAACTGCAGCAGATCTGAGGGGTGTTATAGGTACTATTTTTGGACACACATATGCCATACTATATCACTTCTTTGATGGTTCGGTCCTATATGTGTATGTAGTTATTATGTTATAATTTTTCTTTGTGATAGACAACATTAGCTCTCACCGAAGCTTTACATACATCAATGTCTCCTCGCAGATTAAAGTCCCATCTATTCCGTGAGTTTTCTTTTATGGTGTTTTTATACATTAACAATCTGGATTGAGAAATGCTTTGGAGGAAACCCGAATTCAATCTTCGGATTGAGAAATGCCGGAAAAGCGTCAAACTTATGCATCCGAGCCCGGTGTTCGATATGATGGGGTATACTGATTGAGTGTGCTTATTTATGTGCCTAATGTTTGAGTGTCACCGTGGAAAGAATAAGCACTCGAAAGCAATCATTAACACAGCTCTCTCATCATATAGCGTACACTATTTCTGAGTGGTTATACCTGTTTGGCGTGTTTGGGATTGCTTATTTAAGTACTTTTTCGCTTATCACATTGTTTTAAGCATATAAGCACTGTCAAACACCATCAAAGAGTGTTTATATGCTTATTTTAGAAAACATAAGCACTTGAAAGTATGCATGTTGATACATTAATTTTAAAGCAGATAATCCTAAGCACCCACACTGTATGATTTTGATGATCTTTCCATACATTTAACTCTTTGTGTCACTCAGGGTAAATGGTAAAAGAAAAAATGTGTAAAAAATCCTAGACATTTCTTTGGTTGCTACATATTAGTGATTTATATTTTCACTTAGATTGATCTTTGATATTTGTTGTATAGTGTTTACTTGAAATATTGCTAAAGTTGTTTTTAATACTACGTAATGACAAAATTCCTTCCGCAATCCCAAAGTTTGTTTGTTTAATTAGTCAAATAAGTGAATAATACCAAAGAAAAAAGAATATTTTTCTAATTTGCAATTTTGGTTAGTTTCATCATTTACATGTTACATGTTAAATGTTACAGTAGCCAGAATTGTTAACTTGACGTTGTAAGCATAAATTTGAGTTTAGTTTGATACATCTGCAGCTTTGTGAACGATTATACGATAATGATAATTTATGTTTCTGCTACTTAAGTATTTGACAAAAATGTGTAAGCTTAATAAATTGTTCATAAAAATATAATTTTTTTGCTATGCAGATTGCAGAAAGCATGAAAGATCCAAGTTACGCTGCTATGTACTATATTACCCATCCTTACTTTTGGTGGAATGTCAACATAATTATGTTTTGGAGCAAAATTATAAGGCGTAGATATATATCAACAGTAAGATATGGCATGCTACCTTTAATTATTCTCTTGAATCTTACGAGTTAATAATCACTTTGCTATCCATCTTAATATGTGGAAATGGGCTATAGGTGCCAATAAATGTGCGCGAGAAAGTTTTAGATTAAACCATCCGAACCTGCACCAATGGATGTAGGATTTAAAACAACCAGACCACTCTCTCCGTATACAGTGCAAGTCAATCCTACATCGAAGCTCTATATTTTACATGTTAAGGATTCAAAAGATAAAGATATCTTCCGAGAATTTTTGGTGACTGTACTTTTAATTAGTGTCTCATGTTCCGGTTATCAAATAGTTTATAATTCAACGCATATATGCTCATCCGAAAATTTAAATTTCTACCCATAAAGGGTCGAATTGGGTTGGGTTTTGCGTGAATAAGCCAAATGCGTGTAAAATTGCATAAAGTCTAAATTACTAACCCTTTGACCAATTCGTAAAAAGTGTATGGTGTGTTCACAACCGATTTTAAAAAATGTAAGTTTTATTATATTGGATATACTATTTAGCGGCGTGTCATCATGAGTAATTATGTATGGTCACGCAACATTTTTATGCAAATTTACAACTTTAAGGGTGTTTGGCTGTGGCTGCTGCAACGTTTTTCTGAAATCCCAAGTAGCTAAGGCCATATTCTATGTATTCGACGGCCTTTTGCAAATGCGAACGATTCGGTAGATATGCCATGCGCTCAATTTAATCTCTATCTTTTCTTGCCGTTGTCATTGTGGCCTTTATCAGTTTTATATGGTATATAGATACGTCCTTTAGGAGTTATAACTTAATATTTATCTCAAGCCACTTCTGTTATTCAGCATTGACAATTAATTTTTGTAAAGCTTTATTTCTATGATTGATATAAAAAAAGATAGTCAAAATGGATGGGTATGGGTCAAATTATGTCGGGTCGGGTTGAACGAACAAAGCCTTTTTCTTTTTAATCATACAGATAGCTAATGTTTGTTATCATAAAATGATAAATTCTTTAATCAAATTAATACAGTTGATCATAATGAAAGGTCATCATGAGTCCTTTGAAAGAGTACCGCAAGGCCTATTAATATCATGCAAATATGGCCCTCTTCCAGTGGATTCTTTTACTTTTGATTTTTTGGTAAGTATTATTATTTATCATAATTTTTGATTTGTCAATAAGAACTTCACTGTATCAGTACTATATAGAGGTTGAAGTTTTTATTCATTTACTTAAGTATGGGTTGGTACATGTAAAAATAAAACAAGTCTCATTAGTATAAAGGTGCTCAAACTGTATCTTTTAAAAAAATTGAATATTCGAATATTTTTTAAATAATTAAAATTTTACAGTTAGTTACAAAGAACCTTAAAAATTACTAAGTGGGGAGTATTTGTTTAACCTTACTTATTGCGCTTAAGCTTATGTTTAAAAAGTATTTTATTACTTATGATGAACACCCTTATAAATGGTTATATTGACTGTTTGGATCGTGCTAACATGTTTCTTTGGCTTGGCTGAGATTTCATTGCAAGCTAAATCCGAGCGTAGAATGGCTTGGCTAAGCTTTTTAAGCGTTGTGTAAGTTGGAAATAATTCATAATTATTTGTCTGGGGTTAGTAACATTACTTTATAACTGAAAATGGAAGTATGATTTATAATGGGCTGATTTCGTGCGGGATCAAAAATGGTTTGGGTTAAGAACTTAAGACGGCTTAGATTAACCCGAAACACTTTAATATCGATGACACTACTTCCAGCTACCTGAAGGTTGGAGTACCAATTATGCTTTTATGAACCCTTAACTTGGTTAATGGTTAGTGCTTCAAATACTATCGGTTAATATCGATGACACTACTTCCAGCTACCTGAGGAAAGCATTAATGAATTCCGGTTTAAATCTACAAGCCGTGCTAATATCTATTCTAAACAAGTCTTGCATGCTATGATTTCCCAGAAATGTGATTCTTGTCATATTAAGCAAGGTAAAAAAACATGGTCAATTAACTTTTTTTTATATTTTTTAAATGGTTCTTCATTATGTATCTCTTTTAAATTTTTGCCTAAATCATTTGCTCATCCTGGATTATGGACATCATACATACATTCATTATAGACTAAGGTATTTTTGGTAATAATTTATGTAGGTGAAGACCCAACTGAGTTATTTATAAAATTTAAAATTTCGACCCATTTATTTATAAATTGGCTGATTTGGGTTGTATCTGATCTCAAAAAATTTTGTTTCACAGTAGCGAGATTATATTTTATATACAATCCGATCTATCTTTTCAATTTAGACTAATTAGAGATGGAAAATTGAGCTTTTAACCAATATATTTATGAATTGGTTGATTTCGTAGTGACTATGTGACATGTTGCGAGTAAATCATAATTTTTCTTTTGCTAAAAGGGATTGAACCCGATTGAAATTTTACTTGATGAAATGCAAGTGGATTAGGTGATGCTTTCAAAGCGCACATGCTTTTACAAGGGTCTTCCTCCTTTCAAACTTGGCCAGAAGGTATGTTTTTGAACACGTCTTAATCATACCCCTATTCCTATATCGTTAAGAAACATAAATGTTTAACCCCCGACTATCAGATCAACAATGTTAATGAGTTTTGAACATAGTCTTTACTACCTTATGGTTATGAAACATGCATCAGATTGACTATACAACTGTCACTGCATTGCATTGACCGTCACATCATAGTTTTTTCCATATAGTATAGATGCGCCAAAAAGGGTCATTTAAAAGCATAATGTTGTTACACCAGGTATTATTTGCAGGCCTATTTAAACGTTTTCTTCACTTTTGTGTTTGTCTATTGGTTTCCTTTGCGTAATTAATTTTTGTTGTGATTAGAGTTGTGCAATGGGTGGTTCGGGTGGGTTGGGTCACGGGTCAACTCGATTCAAATTGAAACATGTCATCTTTAAGCACGGGTCGAAAGAAACTTGGATGGTCCGTAATTGCGTTGAAGTAAGACCTTTATATGTGGGACAGCTTTGTTTTCCAATGCTCCTCGGTGTCCCATGAAGGTTGCTAACTTGCCTTTTATATTTTTTTTAATGAAAATTGCAGCATTCTATAAGTAATCGCAATGGTTGTTGCATGTGTTCCAAAAAGATACATGCCGATGGGTTGGTGAAACTGATTTCAAGATATCCCCACAAGAGATAACAATCGATTTGAAGAAGTTTTAAAGGAACCGAAAGAGCTCGAGGCAGAGGTATACTTTGCTTTTAAGGGTTTCAAGTTTGATTCAATAATTTCCACTAGGAGTATTTGGGAAATCTAAGCTACATTTTATATGCACTTTGAAGTACCAAAGGAACCGATAATCAAACATGTGGCGGGTGATGCGACTTATAGTAGGCGGTGGGTGGGTGCAAAACACCGTAAACAAAGGACCTGTTGTTGTGGGTGTTCGGACTCAAGCGTGGTTTACGTTTTCATACTTCTTTCATTTGAATGGAGATCTCGAACCATTTGCTTGTGAATATGTCGCTTTAGAGGTGTTTGGATTTGCTTTTTTCCGCTTATGAGCTTATTTGATGTTGGAAAAGCTAATAAGCTAAGTTATTTTTTGGGTTGGCTTATGAGCCTATCAACTTGAGCTAATTGTTTACAATCGGAAAAGATTTTCTTGTGAGCTTATCCGTGAGATGTAGGTCATTAAAATAACTTCAAAAGCCCACAAAGTAAGCTTATCCAAACATCCCTTTATGTTATATTTTATTTCTAGAGTAAATATGAACTTTTTTTAGCTTCAAAGGAGGACTGGGTCACAGCGGGTAATTATTGTAACGGGTTAAAATGGATACTTGGGTTGACCTTGAGAACTTTGTATACTCAAATGTACCAAACTTACCATGTTAATACTTAATTGCATTAGGTCTAAGTGAGTTGGTCTTACACTCTTGGGTGAGTGAGGTAATAGTTGAAGGACAAGCTTAAGTTTTCTTACTAACTTACCATGTTAATGCTTAACATCGTGTCCTTAAATATGCACATACATAATTAGACTTCTTAACTATCCATACTTGTATCATTATACAGAGTTTTAATTGCCAGAAACTCCCAAATCCTGATAGTCTATATGACAAATTAGCTTTCTATATTGAGTAACAGAAAATGCCTTTTTAGTTTGCACACGATCACCAAAACAGTTAGTCTTTAGCTATTTTTTCTTTATCGAAAACACCATTGATTGTATATCCAAGCATACTTTAACAGTGAGTTCACAACATAAGTTGGCTGAGACCATAAATTTAATCAGATGAAATATTTTGAACTTTGAGTTACATGGACAGATGGACTTACCAATCATTGTATGTATGAATCATCCTCAAGTTCGTATGCTATCTTTATAAATTTTCTATTTCTATGGAACCAAATATATATGCATTATAAATAAGCTATTATGTGTAAAAGAGGATTCATAGTTCATACGCTTGATTTTAAATGCAGTTAATGATCACTCAATCTTTATAATTCAATCGTACTTACATATTTTTTAAAGTTATTAGGTGTTCACGTAATGAACTTTTTGTTGAAGTGTTAAAATTGTCACTACATAGATTTGCTTATGAAGACAAACATTGTAGTTTATACTATCAGACACATATAACTTATTTACAAGCATTGTAGTTTATACTATCATTGTAGAGGGAAAGAGAGAAAATGAAAGTGGAGACGGGTTCAGAAGACGCGGAGCAGGACAAAAGGATCTTTCACGTGTCTAGAATGATTGGTTTTCTTCTGGCTTTTACACCGGATTGTAAGTGGTGTTTCATGATCTTTTACAATACAAACTATAGGAACTTTCATAGTTTTAATTTAATCTTGAAAATGTGCTTACGCTCATTCGCTTAAATATGGGGCAAGCGACTAATCTATTATAATACATATAACCATCCAGGTTTGAGGCAAGAATTTTTACACATTGAAATATTGTGACTCGGTAATGTGTCAAACACCATAATCGGTCAATTATCTCCCTGATTCCGGTTAAAGAAATTCATAGTAGGATATTAATATCCTTGCTAGAAGGTAACTTCCGAATTCAACCCACTAACTTTGGTATGAAAAGTCATGTCAATGATAATGATAAATTTAAATATGCTTTGTTTGATAAGTATGATCAAGTAGTTTTGATCTATTTTGTAGGCGATATAATGTCAATTTCCTTTTGAGGTTGATTTTACTATTTTTTACAAATGAAAATTTAAGTTTGAAGCTTTCTTTTCAATTATATTTGCAATACTCGAACTTTGAATTGTTTTTTGCACTTGTATGTCACAGGAAATGCCCATGAAGACAATTGGTACTTGGTTGTTTCATGTATGTATTTGGCTGGACTAAGTTGTCCTTGACGCTAAGTGATTAATTCTACAATCAAAGTTATTGTTTACAAGTAAAAGAACTGTTCGAGAGCATGAATTCAAGAGCGTCAAAGTTCCAAAGGTTATATGATCGTAAACATTATTTATGTAGAAAACCTGTGAATTCTTATATTCTAGAGTCGATTGATCTACACTTCTATTTAATCTCAACAGGAATAAAAAATCGTATAAAAGAGGGTATGTGTCAAATGGGTCCAACGGGTCAAACGGTATGAGAGTGTCACTTAAAAATTATAAATTTTGTTGATGTATGAGACCTCCTATATTGTTGTATTCAAAGATTTATAAATTTTGTTGAGGTAATATTGTTTTGTAAATATAGTATGTGCATTA
Source organism: Chrysanthemum lavandulifolium (assembly GCA_022545495.1). Classification (NCBI taxonomy): domain Eukaryota; kingdom Viridiplantae; phylum Streptophyta; class Magnoliopsida; order Asterales; family Asteraceae; genus Chrysanthemum; species Chrysanthemum lavandulifolium. The sequence continues at coordinate 162,529,429 of CM040242.1, forward strand.
GTTATGTATTTGAGAAAAATTGAAATGGACAAAAGAGTGTGACGTGTTAATCCTACATGACCCTCACTAAAAAAGACCACTATTAACCCGCACTGCTTTTGACCGCCATACCGTACATACCCCTTATTCTATATTCTCTATATTTGACTAGCATTCCTGAATATATTTGCAGAATAGTTTGATGGGCGCAGTGAGGTTAGTCAAACCTGATGGATGCACACCACTCGACATCACAAAGTGATACTTCTTTAAATGCGTTCCTGAGCATGAATGCTATGACCAGAGACCTTACGGTTCTCCACTGGCAAGAATGATGCAACATGTTTGTTGAAACTATTAACTTGGTGACCGATTTTAGCTCTGTGGTTGATGATGCAATTGCTAACACAATTCAAGTTACAAGGGATATCGAAGAAACACTATATGGCTCAAAGACCCTTCTAATAGATAATTCATTTATATATGCATACAAAGTGGAAAGTTATATGTCTTTAACTCGAATATTATAAAAAAATTGATGTATTTAACATGTGTAGTATAAAATTACACATGGCCTTTATATAAGCTTCGTCCGATTATAAAGCTATGGATTGGGATATGTCACAAGTTGTAACACCAAAATATGATCACGCACGATGTTGCATCATTCTTTGTATACTATTTATCTTCGTCAAACAAATTTTAGGCATAAATTTTAGTCGTATAGGAAGTAGATCCAGTTCTGCTCATCAAAAAACAATAATCTAAAAAATAACAATTCATCTAAAAAATGTCAAATATATACGAAGTAAATTCAGTCCTACTCATAAAAAAAATCATCTGAAAAATAACAATTCATTTAAAAAATGCCAAATAAAAAGTTTAATATAAACCATATAGGAAGTAGATTCAGTTCTGCTCATCAAAAAACAATCATCTAAAAAATAACAATTCATCTAAAAAATGCCAAATAAAAAGTTTAATATGGTCCAAATATGAAGTAGATCCAGTTCTGCTAATCAAAAAACAATCATCTAAAAATAACAATTCATCTAAAAATGCCAAATAAAAATTTAATATGGACCATATAGGAAGTAGATCCAGTTCGCTCATCAAAAACAATCATCTAAAAAATAACAATTTATCTAAAAAATGTCAAATAAAAAGTTTAATATGAATCATATAGAAAGTAGATCCAGTTCTGCTCATCAAAAAACAGTCATCTAAAAAATAACAATTTATCTAAAAAATAACAATCATCTAAAAACTAACAATTCATCTGAAAAATGCCAAATAAAAAATTTAATATGGACCATATAGGAAGTAGATCCAGTTCTGCTCATCAAAAAACAATCATCTAAAAAATAACAATTTATCTAAAAAATGCCAAATAAAAAGTTTAATATGAATCATATAGAAAGTAGATTCAGTTCTGCTCATAAAAAACAATCATCTAAAAAATAACAATTCATCTAAAAAAATGCCAAAATAAAAAGTTTAATATGGACCAAATAGGAAGTAGATCCAGTTCTGCTAATCAAAAAACAATCATCTAAAAAATAACAATTCATCTAAAAAATATAAAAAGTTTAATATGGACCAAATAGTAAGTAGATCCAGTTCTGCTCATCAAAAAACAATCATCTAAAAATTAACAATTTATCTAAAATATGCCAAATAAAAACTTTAATATGGACCATACAGAAGTAGATCCATCCGCTCATAAAAAACAATTCATCTAAAAATGCCAAATAAAAGTGTAATATAGATCATATAGGAAGTAGATCCAGGTTCTCATCAAAAACAAATCATTTAAAAATAACAATTTATCTAAAAATGTCAAATAAAAGTTTAATATGGACCAAATAGGAAGTAGATCCGGTTATGCTAATTAAAAACAATCATCTAAAATATGCCAAATAAAAAGTTTAACATGGACCATATAGGAAGTAGATCCAGTTATGCTCATCAAAAAACAATCATCTAAAAAATAACAATTCATCTAAAAATGCCAAATAAAAGTTTAATATGGACCATATAAAAAGTAGATCCATCGCTTCATCAAAAATAATCATCTAAAAATAACAATTCATCTAAAAAATGCCAAATAAAAAGTTTAATATGAACCAAATAAGAAGTAGATCCAGTTCTGCTCATAAAAAGCAATCATCTAAAAAATGCCAAATAAAAAATTTAATATGGATCATATAAGAAGTAGATCCAGTTATGCTCATTAAAAACAATCATCGAAAAAATAACAATTTATCTAAAAAAATGCCAAATAAAAAATTTAATATGGACCATATAGGAAGTAGATCCAGTCCTGCTCATAAAAAACAATCATCTAAAACATAACAATTCATCTAAAAAATGCTAAATAAAAAGTTTATTAATGACCATATAGGAAGTAGATCCAGTTCTGCTCATCAAAAAACAATCATCTCAAAAATAACAATTCATCTAAAAAATGCCAAATAAAAAGTACAATATGGGCCATATAAGAAGTAGATCCAGTTCTGCTAATAAAAAACAATCATCTAAAAAATGCCAAATAAAAAGTTTAATATCAACTATAAATGATAATGAAATACCTTCTTTTTATGTTTTATTAGATTCTCGACAAATTTTTATTGGCTTACCACTTCATCAACTTCCCACTACATACGCTTTCTTTTTAAAGGCTGTCAAGATTGGAACTCACGTGAATGACCGATTATTACATTATCACTTACAAGAATTGTACTCTATATTGTAATTGACTTATTACTTCATATTAATTCAAATAATTGATTTACCCTGTTCACTTTCGTTTTTTTTCTTATTTTGTTTACGCACTAATTTTCCATTTTTTTTTAATTTTGTTTACACACTAATTTTCCATAATTTTCATCTTTTTGCAACATCTTTTTTCATCTTATTACTTTATTATCATCTCATTTATCTATTTTTTTAAAAAATAACCCGGTGTCAACGGGTCTTATAAGCTAGTATATGATATTCTCTAAAACATAGTCTAAACCAATTTGAGAATTAGTTTTTTAAAATGAATGTCGATAGAAAATATTAACATTTTCCAAATATAAGATTTTGTTTGTTTAATATATGATATTGTCTTAATATCGAGTTAGTTATTTAATATATGATATTGTGTTAATATCAAAGTCTCAAAATAAAATATTACTCTTCACGTTTTAGTCATACGATGGTTTCTTAATATCGAGTTAGACATACGATGGTTTTCTAAATATTTAAAAAGCGTAAAATAAATAGTTAGGATGAAAATTAAA